>JAPFRF010000003.1:26757307-27434182 GCA_029282475.1 Phrynocephalus forsythii
ACTGTCCTTACATTTACCTTCTTCCATCACCTACCCATGATTATTCAGAAAGACTAGCTTTAACCAGAATATACCTGTTTTCCCAATATACTGCAGCACATTACTTTCTACCCCTTTGGGTATAGAGAATTTCAGTTTGACAAAGATTTGTGTCATTTTCCCCCCTTTTATGTTGAACATCTGTAATTTCTGTTCATTTTGAGAGTGCCAAGGGACATCTGACATACTGTGCAATTCCAAGACTCTTTTCAGTGGGTGTTTCATTATGATTACTGTTGAGATAATTGTGTGGGCCTTGCTTACCACATGAAAAATGATTAAGCTTTGTTTGTATATCTAGCCAGCAAAACTATATTGGGAAAACACAGAGACAACAAATGATAATTTAATGACAAGACTGGTAACACCATAATTTGCTTGAGACAGAATGTGTTTTTGTACTGTTCAAAACGTGGTTTAATTTTAACTCATAACTGAGCCAATGTAAAGGTTCAAAGACTGAAAACATGTGACACTTAACCCACATCTACCCAGGCTGTACGCTGTAGTCCCACAGATTCACACATAGGCATTTACCACTTGTAGAGTTACAATGTTCCAAATGCCAGTCATTTACCCTGTAATGACATTACAGCAAACACATGCATAAACGGATTGGACCATAATTGTATGATTGGATTCAAGTTGTGCAGTTCTTCACCCATAGCAGCAAAACTAGATGCTGCTACTCGGGGACTGCATCAATTCAGGAATGGGATTAGCATGTTGGGTTATCCTTTCATATCAATTTATCACTCAGAAATCTTGGAGAAGTCTAAACTAGAAACTAACACTAGGAAGGGACCTGGCCTGTTCATTTTTTAAAATCATGATAAGCAACTTTGAACAGAAAGACCTTGAAAATCAACATTCCAACAACCTGAGATAATGAAGAGAAAAATAATCTGACATATTTGTCAATCCAGGACCAGGAATTTCAGTGTTTTGCTCTTATATGACCTGCATCCTGATTATATTGCTAAAAGAGCTGGCATTTCAACTGTATTTAACTGCAGTTCCACTGATGTTAAAAAGGCTGATCACATGATGAAAAGAGGCTTCCAGTGTCTCTCTCCCCCCCCCCAATACACACACACAACTCAATTTATTCTGTTCCAGAAGCATGTCATCTGACCTCCTCCTGGTGGGGTCATTTATTTTAGCTAACATTCTAATGCCTCTAATTGCACAATGTGCCCACCTCTCCTACCATAAATTGCTCCCTGCCTGATCACCCTCTGCCATCCCTCTCACTTTCCTCTGTTCCCTTGAAAGAGAGGCAAATCCTTCCCCAGCCAGAACATTCACTTTTCTCTTATCCCCCTCACTTGTCTTCCTTGCTTCATCTCCTTGCCTCCCAACCCCATGGCTCACCCTCCTCTCCAAATTCTCCCCCATCTATCAGGCTCCCTCACCTCCCAGCCTCCTTACTTGCCCTCCATGCCCTATCCAAGCAGTGGTGAACCTTTGGCACTTCAGATGTTTTGAACCATAACTCCCAGAATTCTGAGCCTAGATTGCCAATGACAAAGGACTGTGGGAGTTGTGGTCCAAAACATCTGGAGTGTTGAAGGTTCACCAACACTGCCCTATCCTCATATTTAACACTATCTTAAGGAGTCACAGATAGCAATTCATATAACATGTGACTTTAAAACTGCAACAGCAACAACAAACCCCCCTATGAATATCATGGGGTTAGGTGTCAGTCCATTTTTAGTTATATTGGTTGGCTTCATTCACTTGGAGACATGACATCTGGGGATTTTTTTGGCCAATAAATACCATAATTTTGCATTCTGAGAATTCCAGAATTCAAGAAAGTGCTCACATTTGACTATTTCCTCTGGTTCATGGGAAACATATTAGGTATATTGGCATAGAGATACCTATGTATAGACACCAAAATAGGTGGTGAGGCCTAAGCTGTAAAAGCTTTGAGACCTAGTTTTAAACATTGTTCTACTGAGGAGCACTTTCTTGAATTCTGAAGTGGTATTATCCAAGAAGGACTCATATTATTTTATTACCTTGTATTTCTAAATACCTTTAGCTGCCTCATGGAAGCCAAATTTATTTACTTGGCAGTTATGCAACCTAATACTGTTTGTTCTCTGGCTGTGTTTTTTGCTTGGTTCTTTTTAAGATATTGAGTTCAGTTTATTTAAATATTGTAACACTGTGCACAAACAAACAACATTCAGTTGTACGATGTTTACTTTGACATCTTTTTCACACAGGATGTCACACGGGAATAGAGGTTAGCCATGCCAGATCTGTGAGGAGGAACTTTATCAAATAAAAGTAATAACGCTTCACTTCCTCTCTCTTGCTCCAAGTATTTTGACAACTCTTAATCAGCAACTTCTTTTAATGTAATCCAAAAAACCCCTTTTAGGGTCTAGTGTGAAGCTTCCTCCAGAGTGCATATCTCCACTTTGGCAAGGGGCTCTACCAACTGCAGACTTTTAAAAAGTAACTCTTCTGAACTCTTAACTTCAGCCAGAGAAGGTAAAATGAGTTTCTGATCAAGTTATAGAAATGCTTTACTGTGGGATTCTGTTCATTTCTAATTTTAGGTCTTCTGTCATGACACCTCTGTTGGCTTTCTAAAGACAACACAATGTCTGAAAATGAGATCAAGAATATGGATGGCATGAAAGAACGCCTGCACATTTCAATACTGTTCCAAGTCTTCTGCTTTTCATAGGCACCACATGAAATTCCCATCTGTGTTCAGTCATTACACAGGTGCAGCCAAGAGCCCTGGATGCTCATTTAAAAGTTTATTTTAGAAAACTCAATTTCCCAAAAGAAACAAGACCTACCAAATCAGATTAAATTGGCAAATTAAATCAGCAAGAACTTCCACTGTTTATTTTCTCCCCTTTACTCTGTTCACATGGCTGACAGAACCAATACAAGTTTTAAAAACAAACAACCCAGAAACAAAAGAGAACTCACATTGCAGGAGCAGAAATTGCTTCAGAAATAACAGGAGGTATTTAAACATCTGTCATAAGCAATTCAAACCACCAATAACATTTAATCCATATATCGTTACATATATTTAAAACATACAAAGGTAAGACAAATGACAGTAGCATGCATCCATTATGCTTTTCTAATGGATTTGTGTGGGTGAGTATTCTCACAGCCATCTCTTATAGTTAAGTTTCCCTTGAAAAATACTCCACTCTGAACCTCTAGGATGTATTCTGAAAAACTGTGTTATATATGTTGCCAACTGGGTCTGGCAACTAGTATGCATCAGATTTCTGGAGGGCAATACTGTACATGGACACTGCAAGAGTAGCAGCAATGCCTAATAAGGCTGGGTTCTTTGTGTTTGTATTTGCTCTTTGTTGTTTGTTTTTGCACTACAAATACCATAATTCTATTTTCTGAAAGTTCTACCTGACAGAAAGACATCTAAATATGGCTCACCTGAGAGAAAGGCCTTAACTGAAAGGCATTTGAGTCTAAGATGGTTACTTCACATCCACTCTCGACCTGGGAGGAAGTTTGTTGTGTGTTGATGTCAGTTGCAGTCATGTGGTCTTCTTGCGGTTCTGTCCCTGTTCCCGTGTACGCATGGGCGTGATTGATGATACCGCCATGACTGTTTCCACACGTCCTCGTTCCATGATAAGATGTGAAATTCCATGCCTTTGTTCACCTTTTTTTTAACCCGACCTTCCGTTTTTCTATGTTTCGATTCTCCGAAGTCTTGCCTTCAATATGTTACAGAGCTAAGTTTGAGGCTTTGTCTTTTAATCTCTCTGCACTGCATTGCTGACTCCATAGGGAATGTACTGGCCAATGGCACTTCGCACTCCTGCCACTAGATGGAGTATGGCATGTTGTGTGACGAGCCTTAACCTCACAGGCACTCCTATTGGAACGAAAAGCGAGAGGAGGAGATTCCCAGGCCAGGGAGGGGAATCTCTCATCCCGCTTAAATCACAGTTCAGGTGGCGTGGTCAGGACAAGCTCCCTTCATCCTGCAATGGACGTGCAGTTAGATTTCTTCATACCGGTCCCCAGCGGGACCACAAACAGCGATGAGATGGACATGAAGTATCAGCCTAAGTTAGGTCTGCCTCTAACCAGGCTTCCTGTTCTGCCTTCTTGATAGCTGTCATCTGTCTTTCTGAAGAGAACTCCAGGTGGAATTAGGCCTAGCGGAGCCTTAACGCCTTCAAGTTTAGGTCTTAACCAGTTAAGGCACACTTAGGTTCTGTTTGGCAAGTAGAAGTCCCAGAATTGAATATTGTGAGATGTGTACTGCAAAAAGCACAAAAATAATGTCTCTGGTGCATAGCAAAGTGAAAGGGAAAATCAGTTGTTGCTGCAACAGACTTCCTTCAGGCTGTCCCACCTTTACAGGTTGACTGTTTTGAGGGAGAAGTGATGTGGCCCAGGGTAATGGAAGGGTAGAAACTTGAGGACACAACTACACAGCAAGAGAAATGTGGATTAAATGTCATCCTTTTGAAAACATGGAGGATGAGTGAAGTACCAGATGACTGGAGGAGAGCTAACATTGCCTCAATCTTTAAAAAGGCAAAAAAGAAGGAACCTGGGATCTACAAACCTGTCAGCCTGGCATTAATCCCAGGGAAAATTCTGGTACAGATTATAAAGCAAACACTTTCCAAGCACCTTGAAAGCAATCCAGTAACAACAGGAAGCCTACATGTATTTGTTAAGAACAGATCCTGGGAGACCAAACATCTCATTTTTGATTGGGTAACCTCCTGGTAGACATTACGAATGCTGTAGATGTAACATATCTTGATGTCTGAGGCAAAGCCTTTGACAAAGCATCTCATGATATCAAGCTAAGTACGTAGTTGCAGACTAGACAGAACAATTGTCTGGTGGATATACAGCCCATTAGAGAAACATACTTAGAGAGTGCTTACCAATGACTCCTTCCAAACTGGAGAAAGTAAGAAGTGAAATACCCCATGGCTTCAACATTTTTATTAATTTCCTGGATGAGAAAGTGCAGGAAATATACAAATTTGCAGATGATACAAAATTGGGTGGAACAGCTAATACCTCAGAAGACATGGAAAAAATTCAAAAAGGTCTTGATAGGCCTTAGCACAGGGCTGAAAGCAACAGAATGAAATTTAACAGGGATAAGTGCAAAGTTTTGCACCTGGGGGAGCGGCGGCGGGGGTGGGGAAATGCACAGTTACAAGATAGGGCATACTTGGCTGGATAATATTGTGACCAAGAAGGAACTCCCTGCCACAGGATGTGGTGATGGCATTTGGCCTGAATGCCTTCAAAAGGGAATTGGACAGATTCCTAGAGGAAAAGTCCATCACAGGTTACAAACCATGAGGAAGAGGTATCATCTCCAAGCTTAAAATCGGGGTACCTCAAGGACCAGATGTACGGGAGTGGTATTAAGAGACAGATATCAAGTCTCATGCGCTCCCAGAGGCATCTGGTGGGGCCACTGTGAGATACAGGAAGCTGGACTAGATGGGCCTTTGGCCTGATCCAGCATGGCTCTTCTTATGTTCTTATGTAAGGATCTTGGGATAGGCGTAGATCAGATGCTGAATATGAGCCAAAAATGTGATGCAGATTCAAAACAGGCAAATGCTATTTTAGCCTGCATTAATAGAATTATGGTTTCCAAATCCTGCAAGGCACTAGTTCCCCTCTATAATCGACACTGATTAAGTCTCATCTTGAGTACTGTGTCCAGTTCTGGACATGGCACTTCAAGAAGGATGCTGACAAATTAGAACAGAATTAGACCCTTCTTATTGAGAAGCGTCTGTTTCAGAGCGTCCTCTGCACATGCAAGACGGCCAGGCGGATCGCAAAGGGGGGGGCAGTACAATTTCCGAGCGCTCCTACTCTGGGAAAGAATTCCCTGAAAATTACGAACCGTGTCTGGACTACAAAACTGGAAGGTGGATTATTTGTTTTAAAGGAGGAAGAAGACCATGCACGCACATCTGTAGAAATGGTTTGCGGCTCAGTCAAGCTGGAGCTGACTAAATGAAACTATGGGCTGTGCATCAGCCAAGCATGTTTCTGCTGTACAAAATGAAGAGGAAGCTCAGAAGGGGAAAAACTACCAGAACGGCAATGTATTTGGTGATGAGTATAGGATCAAACCTGTGGAAGAAGTCAAATACATGAAAAATGGAGGAGAGGATGATCAGAAAATAGCTGCCAGAAACCAGGAAAACTTGCATGTCGGCTGCCGGTGGTTGCTCTCCATCGCCCGTTGTTGCCCTAGTGGCTGGTGGTTCCCGGGCAGCAGACCGGCTGTCGGTGTTTCAAGGGTCCTGGACTCTTCATCATTGCCGGGACTTGGTTTTAGTATCCGGCATCCATCTATTCTGCCTGGGGCTGCCCTGCCCCTTCTCCATCGGAGACGTTAGAAGCAGCTGGATCTCCTGGCTCCTCCCCCCCTCAAGGATTGGCGTCTATGCCTGGGGGGATTTTTACTTGTTACATCATCTCCCTCCAGTTCATCTGGGGAGGGTAGGGGGATCGGAGTTATCATGGCGAGCCTATTGGTGGAGTCGGGGTGTGATGGGGGGGATTCCCTGTTGGGGGCCTGGAACTCGGACATCGGGGTCAGCGCGCTGCTGTTATTTTCGTGGCAGTCGGGTCTGGCACCTTGTCATCTTCAATGCCAAGCGCCTGCACTACAGCAACCATCCATCAACCATTAGAACTTTGACCTCCTTGCCTCCACCCCCTCTACTCCCAGGTGGTTTACATCTCTCCTGGCGCTTTGCCCGTTTTGTTATTTGCTGTTTTATTTGTTAGTTAAGATTTGTTTATTCCATTATTATTATTATTATTTACTGATTGTTTATTGTTTCTAACTGACTGTAACTTATTTATTGTATTATTGTAGATTTTGTGTTTATTCTAACCAGCTTGAATTAGTTGTTTTTTTCTTTTTTTTTCTTTTTGTTTTTTTCTTTTTCTTTTTCCCTTCCCCCTTCGCCATGTCCGCAGGGACTCATATACCAACTGTGACAAAGCTTGTAGCCGGGGTTAGTCAGATCAGAAGAACTCGGGTCAGGCATCTCGTGCCTGTCCCGCGTTCTGACCCCCCGACTCCCTGCCATGTGTCCGGGAGTCACCTCTCCAGCGCCTCCAGCCTTTCCTGCATTCTGCTGAATGCCAGGTCAGTCCACAATAAAATCCCCATCATATATGATACCATCCAAGATGGGCGGGCTGACCTGGCTCTCAAAAGACCTGGGTGGGTGCAGAGGGGGGCAAATTCCCTGCTGTGCCCGCCCGGGTATCTGGTTCAGGGTGTGGGAAGGCTGGAGGGTCAGAAGGGAGGAGGGGTCGCCATCGTCCATCCTTCTCTTTATGTTTGCAGGGCCTCGACATTGGTTAGCCAGGGGTTGGAGTGCCTTCACCTGCTGGTGGGACAGCGGGACAGATTTGGCATTGTGCTGGGTTACCGTGCTCCCCGCAACCTAGCACAATCCCTCCCGGAGCTCTCCGAGTTCATCGGGGCTGCACTATTGAAGTCCCCGCGCCTTTTGGTTGCGGGTGACTTCAATGTGCATGCCGGCAGTGAGCTTTCTGGGGCAGCTCTGGAGTTCATGGAATCCATGGCTTCCATGGGTCTGTCCCAGCATGTTGTATGTCCCACTCACAGGTCCGGCCACACCCTGGATCTGGTTTTCCTCCATGTCGGGGACCTCGAGTCTGGAGGTTGGGGGCATTGTCCCCCTTCCTGTGTCATGGTCAGACCACCACCTGCTTACTTTCCCTCTGGCGATCCCGGCCCCTCCTCGCGGGGACCATCGGCCTCCTGTTTTGGCCCGCCCCCGAAGACTCATGGACCCTTCTCGGTTCCAGGAGGTCTTTGGGGCGTTTCCTGGAGAACTGACTGGCGCGCCAGCCGAGGTTGTGGCCAACCATTGGTTTGAAACAGCTGCCCAGACCATCGACCGGCTCGCCCTAAGCGTCTTCTCCGGTGCCGAGCCCGGTCCTCGCCGTGGTTTACGACCGAGCTCCGAGCGATGAAGCAGGAGAGGAGAAGACTAGAGCGCAGCTGGAGAAGAACCCGGACGGTTATTAGTAAGGCTGCCGTTGTATCCCAGACTAGACGCTATTCCAACGCGATCAGGAGGCCCTTAGATCTTTTGTCTCCTGAGAATTGGTGAGGCCTCGAACCGCCAAGCGGAGCTCTTCCGTGTGGTTCGCGACCTCACCAATCCTAGTCTGGCTGGGCCTCCTCCTACTGAGTTCAGTAGTGAGAATTTCGCAGCCTTTTTTTGTTCTAAAATAGAGGCCATCCGGGCCGGCTTCGACTCTGGTTGCAGTAGTACTGCCCCGGCATCCCCAGGTGCTGGGCCACCTTCGTCGCCTCGGTTGGATGTGCTTGGGCCTGTTTCTGCTGTCGAGACCTCTAAGGCTATGGCTTACTGTCGACCGGCGTCCACTCCTTTCGATCCCTGCCCAGCTTGGCTTATAAAATCTGCCAGCGGGACTATGGCCGAATGGGCTTCGGCTATTGCCACCGCCTCATTCAGCGAGGGGTTTTTCCCTCTCGTCTGAAGGAGACGGTGGTGAAGCCCATTCTTAAAAAAAACCTGGCCTCCCTACGATTTAACCAACTATCGTCCTATTGCCAACATCCCGTTTATGGGCAAGGTGATCGAGAGGGTGGCGGCGGAAATTGCAGTCATACCTGGAGGATCGGCAGTGCCTCGATCCATGCCAGTCCGGGTTCAGGCCTCGTCGGGGGACCGAAACAGCTTTGGTCGCGCTGCAAGATGACCTAATCCGGGCGGCCGAAGGGGTTGCTCTACCCTGTTGGTTCTCCTGGATTTGTCAGCGGCCTTTGATACCGTCGACCACGGTATCCTGTTGGATCGGCTCTCTGAGGTTGGAATCGGAGGCACTGCTCGCAGTTGGCTCCGATCCTTCCTGGAGGACCGTCCACAGTACGTTCTGCATGGGGGGGAGTTGTCGGCTCCTTGGATACTCCCTTGTGGGGTTCCACAGGGGTCGTCGCTGTCCCCTATGCTCTTCAACATCTACGTAAGGCCGCTGGCTGGGGTCATTAGGAGATTTGGAGTCTGCTGTCACCAGTACGCTGATGACACGCAGCTCTATCTCTCCTTTTCCACCTCTGCAGTGGAAGCTGTGAGGATCCGTG
The DNA here is from genome assembly GCA_029282475.1 of Phrynocephalus forsythii. Classification (NCBI taxonomy): domain Eukaryota; kingdom Metazoa; phylum Chordata; class Lepidosauria; order Squamata; family Agamidae; genus Phrynocephalus; species Phrynocephalus forsythii. The sequence goes on from JAPFRF010000003.1 coordinate 26,766,525, forward strand.
ATGAGTGCCTGGACGCCGTACTGACCTGGACCGGGGCGAACAGGCTTAAGCTCAACCCCGAGAAGACGGAGGTTATGTTCTTTGGGAACTCGCCATCTGGGTACGGTGGCCCTCTTCCGCAGCTGGGGGGGGTCTCCCTCCAGCCTGTGGAGAGGGTGCGGAATCTGGGCGTGGTCCTGGACCCGCTTCTGACCATGGAGGCTCAGGTGGCGTCGGTGACCAGGGCCGCTTATTTCCATCTTCGCCAGATCGCCCAGATCCGCCCGTACCTGGATGTTGACTCTCTGAGAACAGTGGTCCAAGCACTGGTGATCTCGAGGCTGGACTACTGTAACGCACTCTACATGGGGTTGCCCTTGACTCTTCTCCGGCGTCTGCAGCGGGTACAGAATGCGGCAGCCAGGCTGGTGGCTGGTGTGCGTCGTTATGACCACATCACCCCAGTCCTGGCTCGCCTGCACTGGTTGCCCGTTGCAGCCCGGATTAGATTCAAGGTCTTGGTTTTAGTTTATAAAACCCTCCATGGCTTGGGACCGGACTACCTGTCAGGCGTATCGTCCAGCGATCCATCTCGGCCCGCCCAGTTCGGCAGGTGCGGCGCACTCGCCCGGGTTGCCACCCCTCGTGAGGCCCGGAAGACGGTTACCCGAACCGGGCCTTCTCTGTGGCAGCCCCATCTATATGGAATGCCATCCCTTGTGAAGTGCGCTCTGCAGAGTCCCTGCAGGCCTTTCAAAATCAGAGAGAGGCCTTTGGCGAATATTAATCTAATTTAATTTAATTTTATTTTATTTTATTTTTATTTTTTCCGCCATCGCTATTATTATTATTATTGTTATTATTATGCCTATTGGTGCCTCCAATTTTATCTGTTAGGACTCACGTCTTTGACGTGTCGGGACGCGCTTGGAGGCTTTAGGACTTTGGATTTTAGGATATTAGGATTAGGGAGGATTACACTGTTTTGTCTTAACTTGTTATTTTTGTGATTTGTCTTTTGCTGTATTATGATTTGTTGTTAGCCGCTTAGAGTCCTTGTTGGAGATAAGCGGGATATAAATATAATAAATAAATAAATAAATAAATAAATAAATAAACAAATTCAGAGGTGGGAAACGCGTTTTATCAGGAGGGTTTAAACCAAGCCCTATGAGGAAAGACTGAAAGAACTGGGCATGTTTAGCCTTGAGAAAAGAATACTATGGGGAGCTATGATAGCACCTCTCTAATAATTGAAAAGAAGTCATGCAGAAGAGGGGAAAGATCTGCTATTGATCATCCTAGACTGCAGGACACATAATAATGGGCTCAAACTACAGGAAGTAAAATTTAGGCCGAATGTCAGGTGGAAAAAGATTTAACGCAGTAGTACGACTATGGGGCCAATTACCTTTGGAGGTGGCGAGTTTTGTAATACTAGAGGCATTTAAGAGAACACTGGTGATCCATCTGATCTGCCTTGGGTTGGATTCCTGCATTGACCAGGGGTGTGGACTTGTTAGCCTTATATGCCCCTTCCAATGTTTAGGTGCCTACATTCATTTGTGCTGATATTTTCTTCCCACATTTTTCTTCTTCTGTCAGGCGTGTTGAACATTTGCATGGATTAAATGCCATTAAATTCTCCTGCTTTTCAATTTCAGTGATGTACTCTGAAAGTCTCGCTTAGGCTAACAAAGCCAGCTGAGATGGAACAAATGAATTCTGGATTAGAACTAGTCCCATTCTGAAAGGACTAACATTTTCATTCTCTTCTAGACAAATAAAAAGCTTATTTAAAACCGCAGTAACAAAAAAAACGTAACAGTTTCCTCTCCTTTCAGTTCTGTACTGGTTCAAAGCACTTCATGTATATGATCTCAGCAATTTTCTGCACAGTTCCTCAGAAAATGTCATTTACTGAGAAAGACAGTGGCTTCCCTTTGGTACATTCAAAGGCTAGCTGTTGACTTCCTCCTGTCAGTTTGTGCACTTCTCTGGCTGTACTCTGAACCACCTCTCATTATGGAGGTTAGCTGATATTTAATTGCATTTTAAGAAGAGGATTAGACAATATTGAAGAGTTTGTGAGAACTCAATTTGTCTGTTTCTATGGGGAGATGTAATGCATTTCTTACAGATAGAGCTGAGTGCATTAATGAAAATGGTGTACGCTTACAATATATGGGATATGGGTTGATGACACAATCCTGATAGCCAGAAGCTCAGATGGTTTTAAAATAATGTTAGATGGTCTCCGAGAAGAAAAAACAGCATGGAACTTTCAATCAATACCAAGAAAACAAAAAATAATGTTAATAAGATATTATGTGTAATGGCTCACATATAGAAAAAATAGACATACAAATCTGTGCATTTAATAACAAGGTAGATTGCAATATAAAAATGAAGTGAACAGAAATAGCTAGAAAAATGTTGTGCAACAAAAAGCTTATGTTTTTGAGACTGAAAGAGTAAATGTGTCACATGTATTTAATCCTCCTATATGGATGTGATGTTTGAACTATAGTGATGCCTTGAATTATGAAATTAATCCATTACAACAGATCTTTCATAATTCAAAATTTTCATAGTTCAAAATGTGGTTTCCCATAGGAATGCACTGAAAATCAATTAATCTGTTCCAGAGGTTGGAAAAAAGGCAAAAAGGGGGGGATGAATTAATTAATTTTCAATGCATTCCTATGGGAAGCCTGCCCAGATGCAGCAAAGCCGGGGGGGGGGAGGGAGCTTCCCCCTTTTACTGGATTTGGGTAAAAAGCCTTAATCAACTGCCCATGGAGCTGTCAAAATCACCTGGCTGTCAGTCTGTGATTTTGACAGCTCAACAGCCAGGGTGCTTTTTGCATGGTACGCTGCTCTAACCCCAGGGGGAGTGGGTGAGGGGTGACCCATCGCTCCCCGCTCCACAATGCTGGGTTGGAGCAGCAAGGATCTACATTTAAAAGACCCCGAGGCATGGAAAGAGTAGGCTGTGCACAGGGGTGATCAAAAACCACCCATACACAGAGCCTGTTCTATACATGGCACGTGCCGATGTTTTAAAATCAGATCCTTGATTCCCCCTGGGACCAGAGCAACAAGGATCTGATCTTAATACACCAGCGGAGCATGTAGGAGCCACACCCTCTTTGCCCAGGTTCTGTGAACAGAGCCCTTAAAAGGGCTCCACACAGAGAGCCAGGAGAAGGGAGGGAAGTTTTCAGTGCCTTCTGGGCTCGATCATAGCCCCAGATTACTCTGAAGCCAGCAAGCGCACTGGTGTTTGGGGTCTGAGCAAGTGAGGGGTCAACACTTACCCGTTCAGCTCCCTGCTGGTTTTCGGCCATCCAGGAGCAGGAAGCCTCAACCCAGCAAGGTTTTTGAAAGACCTGCACCCACAGCACCCTCCTTGCGTGGCGTGCGGGTGTGGGTCTTTCGAAAAATGTGCTGGGTAGAGGCTGCTGGCTCCTGGATGCCCCGACCCAGCTGGGGGTTAGCAGGCAATGGGTGGCTCCATAACTCACTCGCTAACCCCCCTGCTGGGTCAAGGCAGCCAGCAAAAGCTCTTTCCAAAAGATGGGAAAGGGCTTTTGCTATCTATGGGGATGGTGAGGGAAGCAGTGCTTTTTCTTTAAGAGCGCCTCCAAAAGCAATCAATGACAGAGGTCCGTGCCTTTGGATCCCTGCTGCCCACCTGGTTTCTGGGTGCGCTGAAGAATAAAGCACCATGAATTGTGAAAAAAAAATTGAATAATAAAGGAAATAGCACCATAGCTGCAGAACTGTCAAAATCTCTCAGAGTTTTGTGCTATTTGATCAGCCAGTGTCTTATGGAATGAAAAAGGAAAAGTAGGATGAAGAATATAAAATCTCTCAGAGTTTTGTGCTATTTGATCAGCCAGTGTCTTATGGAACGAAAAATACAGTATGTGGGGTACTGATTATATTTCCAGGTTAAGGCTAAGAATATTAGTAGAGCACAGAAATAGAAATATTGTAACCTGCTTGCTTCAATAACTTCCCTAGTTAACTGTTCCTAATTTTAAATTCACACCCAACCAAACTTTGAAAAATTTATTTTCAAATACTCTTCATCTTCTGTAACCCTCTGGTCAAAATGATCAGTGTCCATAAATTGGAGAAATATACCCCATAAACACTTTGTACAAAACTGCTACATCCTACCCTCTGCTTGTTTCTTTCTTTTCCTTTGTTCCTCCTCTCCAAATATTTTCCATGAATCACCTTTTAGCAAGGATCTCTTTTTGCCATTTATGCTATTCTATAAAGCAGGGCTGGTCAAATGTAGCCCAGAATACGTATTCTTGTCAGCTCTAACCAATATAGCCAAAGGTTAAGTTAGAGGTGTAACCTAAACACGTGTACCCCAGTTGTGAAGCATCATGTAGCCCAATTGAGTAGTGCAGACAGTTATTTTCTAAAACCAGAGTCTGAAAAAGCTACTGGTTTGGACTAAAAGATTCAGCATACGTTGAACCAAATGTGAGCAGCCAGATTTTCAGGCATGAAGTCTCCCAAAGCAATGCTCTGTGAAGCACCGTTCCTATGGTGCCTTGTGCCTCAAATTATAAAAGAAATGCTGATGCTGGGGTCAACCAGCAACAAAACCTATGTTCTGTTAAAAACTAGAGGGGTAAAAACAGACATTTGGTCTTGAGAAATACTCATTTAAAAGTAACAATTGTCCCCCACCCCAGCCACCAATCCTGGAAGAGATATTCTTAAATTGATGAGGAAAACATAATTCAAGCCTGTTCCAATGTCCCACCCCAAGGTTCTCCTTCTTTTGGCCAGCAGCACTAGGGGAAAGGGGATCAATCCTTGACCAATAGGCAAAACTGAGCTGAAATATCCTGCTCCCTGAGGTAAAGAACATGAAATCCCTCTCTGTCCCAACAAATCCTGACTAGTTGTTCAGGCCACTTAAGATGGCCTGGTGATGGAGAGGGCAGGGTGCCTATATTTTTAAGAACAGCTGAGGAGAGGAATTTGTAGTAGGTGCAACCTTCAATGCAAGCTAGATCAGCTGAAATTTCTTCCTCCATGCAACTGGTAACAATAGAGGAACCCTGTCCTCTCATTCATCCCGTCACCCTTTCCACATCGGTAACGAGACATTTTTCAGTGAATAGAGGCAGCAGATATGGGGCCAACACTTTTAGTATATACACTTCTGTCTTCTAAGGGCGCTTTTACACGACCCCTAAAATCCGAGGCAAAGGGCTCCCAGATCCGGAGCTTAACAATGTTTTCTCACCAGCTCCGGACTTTTTAAAAAAATTAAGTACGACCACGCCCACCTAAGCGTGTCCCAGAGCACTTTTCAGGTACCTGGCCTCCAGGAGGTAAAAAAACTTCCAATGTGCATTGTAAAAGCTGTGAATGCTGGGCTCCCTCACCTTCTGCTTGTTTTTTTTGTCCCCGCTGCCCCTTTAAGAGACAGGAATCACGACAGGGCGGCTGGGGGCTGCTTCCACCAGCAGAGGAGGTGAGCCTGCATTTTTTCTCCCTTTTTAATCCCTCCCCTCATGCAGACAGGAACAATGGAGTGCGGAGGGCTGGGAATGCAGGAAGAGTGACAAGCCCCCACAATCTCTGGTCCGAGATTGCAGGTGGATTTTAGAAGTCATGTAAAAGCGCCCTAAGAATGCCATGGCTGAAACAGCCAGGATTTGATTTTCAAGCAAAGCTTTTGGTGTAAACCTCTTGACATGCAACAGATGTACCCTAAGTCTTAAGTTTATCACCTGTGACTTTCAAAGTAATATCACTAAACATATTCAGCTTCATCCCATAAAAGAAGCCTTTGTCCTGCACAAGCATCCACTGTGTGAGTTATACTGGGTTGATGCACATTATCCAGTGTCTCACAGTGCGACACTGTAATGAGGTAAATAAAAATTCTATTCAAGGGAAGATACTATCGTACTGTGGGCAGCAATTCTGGGGCTAAAATTTATCAGAGTGGAAAGAAACGCAGACAACACACAATGGTTCTATTTTGGAACGAGTAGAATCCACACTTTGCCAGATGCCCAGATTATTCACAGGTACTTTGGCACATCTCTTGATAAAAATTACAGTGGTTCAGGGGCAGACAGGAGCATTTGTCAAACTGTAACAAAACTTTTTTGCTCCCCATTTCCATTAGTAACGTTATGAAGCTGAACTTCAGCCATTTGAACAAATCTATTTGTTAAGGGAAAGAGTTGCAGAGCATGGCATGCTATTTTATAACTCTCTATAACTCTAAGCAGATGTGTATATTCAGGAACACATTTTAAGTGTCATTAATATCCATCCATACAGAAAGGTTCTGCAGTCATCCTTCATAACAAAGGTTTATTGACATGCCCTACCTAGACTACCTTTCACAAACTCCAAATGTTCATCTGTCTTGGAGAAACGGTCAAATATTCTCATTCATCTTCTGAATGAGATATAGTCAGAGGTGTCATCAAAACTCTCGTACACACAACACTATTCTGCAACAAGTGTATTGCCGTGGACTATACTCAGAGTCCATTTCTAGCAATGATGTTTTATGGTTCTTTCAGGTTCTGCCCATGGATTGTTGCTCATTAGGTCCAGGAGGAACAAAAAGCCTCAGGATAAATGTGTAGGGGAAGAAGCCATGCAGCGGTACATCCCTGCTGTACCTTTTTCCAGATCTTCAGATCTAACAATGCTATGATGAGAGAGAAAAATATATGTTGACAGTAATGCTGTCAGTGAAAACTGTTTAAAACAAATAGGGCCTTACAGACTTACACCCACTCTACTGCTAGCACTGCAAGAAATGGTGATGGACAGCTCAGAGCTTGCTTCTTATTTTTTTTTCCTAAAACATCAGAAGCAGCCTGCCCACAAGAAGAAAGGGACATTTGTCCTTGGCACAAACGCTGCAGAGGACAACAAGCAGTAAGCTGACAGACACAGCAGTGTTACTGTTATTTGTGATCAGTCACTGCTCTGACTCCTGTCTACAAGACACCAGTTTCTTTTTACAAAAAGATATAAGCCTAAGTCAAAGTTCTGGTCCCAACTGCAGTTAGACCCATTAAATTAATTTAATTTAATTATGCTGGCTGAAAACTTGTTACTTAAAGTAGTAAGTTGTGGATAAAGGAGGTCAATTTAAATTAAATGAACTTATTGAGGAGTTGATTCATTACACAATACTATACTAAGCAACTGGATCTCAGCTAGTGATTCAATATGTCTGACTGGGTGGGACTTCCAACTGAAATCAGGCCACAGCAAATAGGTACTCTGTTACTTCTCAGTGAGTTGCAAGCAATTACAGTGCTGGGCAAAATGTTTGGGCAGACAACGAGTGATGGGTGAAATGTGAGATGGCAACAAAGTGCCTGAAGTGCCAAAGGATGGTTAAACTCACTTGGCTCCTGTGGCATTCACCCTTGTCCTGACTTAAGTGCCTGAATGTGAAGGGGTAAAGGGTAAACACCATGTACCAAATAAGGAGTGTGGGGGCGGAACCCAAGTGCATAAAAGGCTCAACCTGAGGATTTTTTTTAATCAGATAGGGAAAATCCGATGAGACTGGAAACATTCATCTAGTGAGATAGGGAACATTCACCCAGTGAGATAGGGCTGAGTTTGTAAAGATTTGAAGTAAAAGACAGAGCTTGAGTGTTACTGCTTTGAGAACTTTTAAGTATTTGTACACCAGTGAACTTAAATCTAAAACATCTTTGTATTCAATAAACTTTATTTGTTTCTACGTTACACTTCAACTGGGACTCAGTTATTTTAAACTGGGATACCCTGGATGGTGGCAGCAAAGCTAAATAGGTAGTGAGTACAGGTCAATGGTCCATAAAACGACTGGGGGCTCTGCACGGCAGTCGCTACAGCTCCTTTCTTTGTCATTCTTCTGCCACTTAGGCAAAGTGTTATGTTTTCTTTTTAATTTGGATGATATTTTGGAATGCAAGTTGGTTTCATTTGAAGGCAATCTAACCAGCAGGGCTAGCCAAAGCCCCTCCATTTCTTGAGGCAGAAGATGCATCATTTCATCCTCTGCTCCATCTCCATGAGGTCAATTTCCATTGCTTCTTTCCTCCTGTTCTTTGCCTTCCTGCTATCCCAACCTAGCTGCCTGTCCATCCTGACCTGTGCAGAAAAGTACCAGCTACTGTATGTTTGGTGTGTCTCAGAAATAAATATTGTTTTCATCCTACCATCCCTCTTCCCACGCTGCTGTTCTTATTCCCTTGCCTGCCATGCACCCTCCCACTCATCACATAGAACAGTCAGTGAGTCTTCACTGAGAGCGCATGCTGAAGGCAAGAAAGAGTAGAGGCAAGTGGTAGCAATGTTGTGGGGAAGAGGTGAGCAAAGCAAGGCAAAGGAACAATAGCTGCCAAACACAAGGCACACAGAGAGATGGGGAAGGAGCATAAGTAGTGCTGACAACACAGCAGGAGCATCACAGCTTGCCATTCCAGTTAAATTCCACCTGAAGCAGCCACTTCACAGAGCCTAATGGCAGCACTCAACCTAGCACAGTGTTGGCAAACCTATGGCACAGGTGCCAAAGGTGGCACTCGGTGCCCTTTCTGTGGGCACCCAACATCACCCCTTCACAGCCACCTATATTTAGGTTAAATGACTGTATTGGCACTTTGCAAAAAAAATTAGTGGGTTTTGAATCGCAGTTTGGGCACTCAGTCTCTAAAAGGTTCGCCATCACTGACCTAGCATATATATTTTGTTGTTTGAAATTGTAAATTGTACTTATTATTGACCAAACAACTGTTGTTTAGACTCACCAGTCGCACTAGTGTAGGTCCACTGAATTGATTAAACATACAGAGGAAGTGTCTGTGAAGATTCTCAATCATCCAGGTGAGTTTATCTGGAAGTTGCATCATGGCAACTGGACTTCTCTTGAAAAAGGTTTTGCTACTCATCCAAGCAGCTTCGTCAGCACAGTCTTCACTGCATTGGACCGCATATACCATATTGCTCCTCTTGTGTGAGACCTCTACATTGGAGAAACTAAACAGCCATTAAATGGGAGGATGGCCCAACATAGGAGGGACAACAGCTCAGGACCAGAATCAACAATGTACCTTCATTTGAAGAACAAAGGGCACTCATTCAAATATGAGGATGTACACATATTAGACAGAGAACATAAGTGGTTTGAGAGAGGGGTCAGAAAAGTCATTCATGTGAGCACTGAAAACTCCTCTCTCAGCAGAGGTGGAGGACTCAGACAAAATCTGTCTGCTATTTATCAAGCAGGTCTTTCATCAATCCCCAGACAAATCAGAAGCATTTCACACCTCCACCAGCAAGGCCATAGCTAATGACCCATATTTAATGGGTGTTGGGAAAGGTTGCATAGATGGGACTTTCACACACCTTAGGCCATTGTCCACCTAATGAGCCTATTCAGGCCACTGTCCATCTAACAAAAATATTCGGGCCATTTTCCAACATGAGCCTATTCAGACCAGGGTGATGTGAAATGAAGGTGAACTATAAAATGGAGGACTCACCATTAACTTTCCTCAGACTGATGAAGCTGCTTGGATGAGCAGCAAAACATTTCAGTATCTCAAGAAAACAAGTTGCCATGACTCAACTTCTAGATATGGAAGTAGTGACTTACCAAATCCCCATTGATTCAGTGGGCCTACTGTAGAGCAATTTGCTATGCTAAGCAACAGGGTTTGGGCTGTTGTGTTGCATGTTAAATGAGATTATATTTCCAGTTTATGTTCTCCTATTGGTCGCTGGCTTAATTGTCTTTGCTGGTGTAAAGGCTGGACAAAAATAAGTAGGCTAATCAGCTATAAAAGTTGTTTGAAGAGCAAGAGTTACTGTTTGGCAAGTATCCTGCTGCCTAACTCTGTGTGCACACGGAGAAACAGGTCATCGTCTGTGCAGATTGCCTCTGATTCAAGTATTCTTTTTGTTGATTTGGGGATAGGCAAAACTAGCACACAATGAGATATAATTGCACATACCCTGTAATAAGAAAAGGAGGTATTTAATTAGCAGCAATCTGCTGATGACAATGACATCATTCTCATTGTGCAGATAGGGGCTACAAAACAGGATACTGACCTTTTGTGTGCTAGTTGTTGCTTAAATAAAGAATAAACCTGTTCAGGCATTTGCCTGGGGCAACTAAATGCCTCCAGCAGCTTCCTCTGGGGTGCAGGCTTCTCTACAGACCTTTGTATGGTCTACCAAGAAATTTGAAAAGGATTTTTTTTAATGTGCATAAAACTATTTCACGGTGTCACACCAAACAGATGAAAGGAAGCTGCAGCTATTGTGTGGGTCTTTGTGTGTGCACACTACATAACTTAGGCCAGCCTGTGTTTAGCCAAAGTGTTTCTGTGGTTTAGAAAAAGGCAAAATTACTAACATCAAACTTTTTAAAAAGTCTGGTATCTATCTGGGGCCAAGGAGTTCACCTTTTGAGCCAGAATTAGCAGGACAAGTGACAAAAGATTCCTTTTCATTCCTGTAAATAGTGACAAGATAGAGAGCTAAACTTATGATTCCTTTGTTGTGTAGACTCAAAGAATTGTGCAGGGAAGGTGGTGACAGAACAAATTCATCAAGAGTCATTGCCAATTTGTCATGTTGCTTTCCTACCAGAGGCAGAGGCAAACAAATTGTTTTATAGACAACCATCTCAGCCAGGACTTTGAGAGGTGTGGACCCAAGAAGTGGCTCTGGAGTTTGTTTTCATTTTTAAAAAATTAGATGGATATGTTGGTGGGTGGGTTACTATTTCTTTTATCACTGCTATTCATCCAAACTAAAGCTGTGTCACTAGATGGGAGAGATAAAAATGCAACTAACCAACCATCTAACTTTTTTTCCCAAAGCTCTCCCTGACTTCCTACTTTCCACAGTAAAATCTGTGGGTGTGGCTATAGTCAGTGGCATAGTGTGGGCTGGCACCACCTGGAGTGTGCGGGCAGTGAGTGAAGGGCGAACTGTGGACCGCAGAGGTGTCTAGCTTCTGATTAGTGCACTGCCTTTCTGGGCTTCCCATGCACTGTAACACTTGCAATAGCCTCCATGCTCAGAGGCAGGTGGGTGACGGGCAGCATGAAGGATCCAGGGGGAGAAGTGTGATGTGGTGGTAAATTCTTGCCTCCTTCTGCCTGCCTCCCCCCACACACACACACATAGCACCCAGGGGTGGTGGTGGTTGTGTGGCTCCCTCAGGACGCCAACCCAGCCGCCATCTTATCTGGACTCCTTTCTGTTCTTAAATAAATTGCACCTGGAGAGACTGCTTCTGTCCCTTTCCCCTCCAAAGACATTGCTCACTATGGTGAAAATGTACCCTAAGGTGGGGGCCTCAGGCACATTCTATTTGCTACTTATTAGGCTGTGCTTTCAACAATACCCAGATAAATCAAAAATGAAATGAAATGAAATGAAAATGAAATTTTTGTTTTGTTTCATTTCATTTTTCGTTCCCCCATGTGCCTGATTTGAGGGGGGGGGAACACACATGATTTTTAAACTTTCTTTGACAGTCACCGCTTGCTTTGGTGGCTCAAAGTCAGTTTGAAAATTTCGCACTATCCCCCGCCCCCACGTGCCTGATTGGGGGAGGGAATGAATAACGAATAAAAATGAAAAATATTTTTTTAAAAAAATGTTATAAACAAAATGAAATGCAATGAGGACAAATGAAAAAAAAATGAAATGAAATGCCATTTTAGCATTTTGTGCCCATCTCTAATTGGCACATGCCCAAGCACCAAGACACTGTGTATGCCTCTCCCATCAAACTGCAGGGGGAAGGATTCTCTTTTTTGCTAGCTAAATACAGACTGAAAGCTACACATTTTCGTATGCCAAGCAACAGGGTTTCAGTCCATGTGCATTTATATGTAACATTTTACCAGGTTTTCAAGCAACAGAAAAGATTAAAAATCTAGTTTTTTTAAGGATGAGAAATATTTTATCCTATGGTTGCTCCATTAATTTTGCAATAATGCTTTTTGACACATTCTGTGAACACAGTATTCACAGTGGCGAACATGGCCATCCAGCATTTAAAAGCAAAATGGCAGGTTATACTGTTTACCTTCTCATTCAGAGACCAAACGTAAACAAGCATATGAGTGTGCCTTATGGAGACTGTACTGTCTTATGCTCATGAAACATAAAATTGTTGCTCCAGGTTACTTGAAAAGTATAACAAAATGTGTTACTTAACATTCAGAAGAAAGATATATAAAGGTGACTTTATGATTTATTGAATAGCTGAGTGTGTGCTTATGAAAAGGGTAGCTGCTAAAGTTTGTGTGTGTGTGTTAAATCATTGAGATAAATTAGAAAGAATTCAGAATTCAGAATCCCAAATCCTTGGAGCAGTATTAATAAAAGTCCCCTGTCTTAATTTATGGGTCTTAATAATCACAGTCTTAAAAATAAATAGTTATTCCTAATAACTATTATTATCTGCAATTGTACAATGAGTTTCAAGCTAATTAAGGAGAGCTTTACCAGATAATTAAATCTGAATGTCATTAGTCTAAAGATATAGCATTGCTTTTCAAGAAGACAATCACAGATTCAGGACGGTGCATAGAGCTTATGGCATAGTACTAGATAAAGAATTAACAAAATAGCACCCTATAATGGGAGCCTATGGGAGGCAAACAATAATAAACGGTGGGTTTTTTAAAAAAATAATCTAAAAAAAGAACATGAATCATTGATTGTAGATTCAAATATTAGTTCTAACAAAATATAAAGGAAAATTAAAGTTTTGGAAAGCTGAAGCAGGTTAAAGGCTTCATTGCCCAGCCAGCCCAGAATAACAAGGTGAAGCACAAGAACTGTGTTGAAATAGGGCCACACTTTATTAAGTAATTGAGCATAAACATTCTTGTTGAAAAGGGAGCTGATAATAGTGCAGAATCATGATATGATTCTGGGGCCAGCCTTTTCCCAGACCCAGATCTCTGGGTAAGTTATGATAATGTCAGAGGTATACCCAGAGGCACAGGCCACCTGACTCTCCAGACTTGTGTGACCCCAATTTGTTCACCATTGAAAGTCACCTAAAACTCATGACTTCCATACCACCCACCGGAGTGACCCGTCACAGACCAATCACGTCAAAAATAAGAATGGAATGGGTGAAAGTACACTTGAACCTTTCATTGCCAATCATAGCCTCGGGCCAAAAAAATTCTATCTAGACTCAAAGTGGCCAGCTAGTTTTATTTGTATGGAAGAGGTTAGGAGCGAGTGATGCCACACTGAATAAAGAAGAGGCCATGGTAGGGGCAAGCAGACTCTAAAGGCCCTCCCTGTCCAGCAGATTAGTTCTTTTCATGTGGACTTCCTTCAGGCGAAAGGAAAAGAACTCCTTCCACAACAGTGCATGGCTGCAGAAGGAACCTTTCATCCAGTGAAACCTGTATAATAATAATAATAATAATAATAATAATAATAATAATAATAATAATAATAATAATAATAATAATAATAATAATAATAATAATAATAATAATAATAATAATAATAAAAACTGGCAAAGACATCTCTGCACCATCAGTAGCCATGCTAGATAAATGAGATCTTTCCACATCTTCTCTTTTCAGTACATCTTAAAGCAAGAGATTTGTCATAAAATTAATCTGTAGATTTATGAGCCAAAATTCAATTGCTACTCCCCTCTCGAGCAGACTCACTGAAGCAACGGATGAAAGGTGAATCAAAGACATATGTAAATTCCATTGATTGAACAGGTGGGATGACTTGGGAACTGTTAATTGACTACTGTATAGTAAATATCAGCAAATGGATCTAAACTCGTCAGCCAGTGCACCAAACATGATTCAGTAGTGACAGAATGGTGTAGAGGAAGTAAAAACAGCAAATTATGGGAAACACAGGCAATTATTTTTTAAAAGTGTTGGGATCCTCCACCCTAACCCTAACTCACTCCACACCACACAGAAAGCTTTCTGTCTCTGAGAAAAACAATGGCCCTCCAGTATTGTTTTGGCCACTCTACATTGTCTTTTGACAAGCTGGAGGCAGGGTGGGCAGCCAAAACCACACTATTGCCTTTTAGATAACAGAATTCAGATTGATGCTTGACTGTTCCTGAAAATATGTGAAAACCCATCATTTTTCATCCAGTTGTGTTTTTCCAAATTCAAACTGCAATGTTGTCCTATCCTTGTTTTATATCTAGTTGCAAGACTTTGGTTTTTATTTTGTTCTGTTATATTATCCTCACATGGACATTTGTGCATATTTTGGCATACACATCGCCTAATTTTCTCAATTTCTTTCACATTTTTTTCAGTTAAATTTTTAATGTGCATTTTCCCCATTGATGATATCAGGTTTAACTGAATTTTTCAGAGGTACACATTATGAGTTGCATATTTGTGTATAATTCATGAAGAAGAATATGATTTCTTCCCAATGAGTGGAATCTAAAAGATACTGGATGTCAATGTTATCACAAAGCCCAAACACAAATCCATTAATTTTATTATTTTTAAAGTTAATATTATGAATTGCTTGCCCACCATGCCTCCAAGTGAGGGCATCTGCTTTTTAGGCTTTGAGAAACCAGGTCTAAGGGGAACAGCCGTAAGAAATGTTTGTTCTAGGTAGAGCTGAGGAGATGTGCCATACAACATCTGGAGGGCCATGTGTTGTCTGCTTCTGCTGTATGTAAATACTTCTGATTCTGTGTTAGAAATCTCAAAAATGGGATGAAGTGAAATGAAATTAAAATAATGTGTTTAATTTATAACAGCATACAGTTTCAGAAGGCAAAAATCTGTCTTTATTGCTTTCTCCTGTATTCATACTTTTTTTCCATTCCAGGAAGAAGGAAGGAAGGAAGGAAAATGAATTTTTAGCTTCTAAATCACCCAAGGTCATTCAGTCTGTTTAGAAAAAAAAAGAAAGAAAAAAAGAAAAGAAAAGAAAAGAAAAAAAAAGAAAGAAAGAAAGAAAGAAAGAAAGAAAGAAAGAAAGAAAGAAAGAAAAGGAAAAAAGAGAGGAAAAAAGGTTGTCAATTCAACACCAACATGGATGAATTCATGGGGATCCTAAGCCAGGCCTTGCAAGAGTTAAAAAAAAAAAAAAACATTGAAAGCCCTGGGCCTGAATTGGTAACTTTTATCAAAATGGTTTCTCTCACATTTCCTTCCTTCTTGCTCATGTTCATTCTATCCTCAAATATGAAGATTATTTGTACAAATCTGTACAAGCCTGAACTAAATATTAACCATTTCTAAGGGGACATTTATTATTTTATGCTGCACAATATGGGGACTACTGGCATCAGTGCTTGGAAATGGGGGTAGCATGAGTGACCATTCCCTCTGGAACAATCCTGCCTCTTTTCAAAAGGGATATATGAGTTTGGCCTGATACAGTGAGCTCAATGTGGCATGCACGGCTTGTCTCACGTCCTGCTTCTCCTTACAACATACTTATTAGGTAAGTCAGGGTGTGAGAGAGTAACTAACTTGTGAATTTGGTGGTTCATTGTGGACTACTAAACTAGTCCCAGTCCAGTAATTTAGCCACAGTGACACCCAGTCTCTCACAGCTCTCTTTAGTACAAATAGAAAACTTTTGAAGCCCCGCCCCATAAAGGCACACTCAAGAAGCTCCCCCACCCCCAAGTTCTGAAAAATATCAGGATAGGGAAAAGAAAATTATCTCAAATTACCTCATAATTCCATGAGTGTGCTATATTATGAGATGAACTTTGTGACACGATTGAGGTAGCAGGAGTTTTGCAAACATTAGGGTCCCAGCAAGTACTCAAACTCACAGACTGCACAAAAGCCTAAAACATCTTTAATAGAAGTGTTGGTATATAGAGGAAAATATATTGCTGAGTCTTGCTTCATTGCAAGGTTACCTCAGACAGTTAGGATATAAAAACACCAGAGGTTAGTATGGGAAACAATTTTTCAGATCTCCCTCACCCATCATGTCCCATTCAGAGCACCACAATGCAACTACCACTACTTTTTAATCAAAATTTTATTCTCCTGGATACAACAGGAAATAATATAACATTATCAGGACATTCACTGTGGGTGTGAGGGAAGGGAAACTGTATATTAAACTGACATTGCTCCCATTCATTACTCAGAGGATTTCATTTCAGAAATGCCTGACCCTGTACCAATGAGTAATAGTGAGATTGTCCACCGCTGCCACAGCCAATTACTAAGCATTTGCTGAAGAATCTTGAATAATATTCATTCCTATTAGTTGCAAAGGTGACAGTAATAATGCCTCCTCCATCACATGAGCAGTGTGGATAGGGGAGGTTTTTGTTTGGTTTGTGCTTTTCAGTTTGAAAATTTATTCATAAACTGTATGCAAGGAACTTGATACAGTTGGAAAAAATCCATGAGGAGATACCAGAAAAATATGGCAAACTGGTGTTGAGAATACAGTAATCTTCGGTGAAAACAAAACTGTCAAAGTTAAATACTAGAGATGGGCACGACTCAAAAAAATGGTGTTTCGTTTGTCGTTTGTCGTTTAGGGGGTCCGTTTTGGTTCGTTTTCATTTTTTGTGAATTTTTTGCAAAAAACAATCGTTTTTGTTTTATTACGTAATGAAATAAAAAATGAAAATGAAAATGAAAAATTGCTGTTTCGTTAGCATTCATTACAGTTCAATGTATTTGCTGCAAAGAAAATGAAACATACAACAAAATTTCTGTTGTTTTGGTTTGTTTCATTTCATTTTGGAGACAAAATTCATTTTTTGTTTCATTACGTAACGAAATGAAAAAATGAAAACAAAAACAAAAAAATTGCTCATTTCGTGCCCATATCTATTAAATACTTGTTCAAGAGAAAATGGAATCTGATATCTCAGCTATACGATTGGGAGGATACTGTAGGACAAAAAGAAAGAAGCAAAGGGCAAAGTGTAATCAACCCTCATAATGTATGCATTCAAGACAGAACATCACAGAGAAAATAGGAATGAAAGGTTGGTCAAAATCTTCAAGATATTGGTTGACCATGGAAGCAGGTCTCGCCCTTTGAAATGCTGCTAGGCACCACTGGGAGTTGTAGTGTATAGATGTTGTTGATGAAAGTTGCTGGTTATATATGGATTGCTCATGACTTCCCCTAGCTCAGCAAAACAAACCCTTTGGCTTTTTTCGTTGTTAAAATTCTTACATTGCAAACACATCTGCCCATCAACATCATGTCATCTGCCCATCAACATCAAACTGCAAATAGACACTAGCTCATAGATATTCCACAAGATATGGACCAAGATAAGCATGTGGAATTGTTGCCTGTATTTGGACTTCTCACACGCCTCTCCTTGCACTAAGGATAGGATACTGTCATAGTATTGGGGGCCTGCTATACTGGTGACATTGAGACTAATATATTTTGAGTCATGCCCTGTAGTGGTAGTCCTAGCTGTACAACATGTTTCTTTAAACTACTTTGATCCTACACTGTCATGTTTGTGCAGTATCACTTTGTGCAGTATCTCTAAAGTGCATTGGCTTTGCAAAAGGAGTTATACCATCACATAAGCAAAATTACTGCCATGTAGGCAAATGGGAATGGAGACATACAATTAAAACCAAGTCCCATAAACAGGAAAAAATACTCAGCCATTTGCCTAGTCTTTAAAAAAGAAGATGAAGCAAATTCCACAGTAAGAGAGGGGGGAAACCACTTTTGAAACAGGGATATATAGTTTAAGCAGTTGCACTCCTGTGCAATTTTTTGGACTATTTGCATGCGAAAGTAATAGTGTATTAGCATAATGGTACTGCAAACTGTGGAGGTGGCTGCAGAAATGTCAAACTCTCACACCATGCATTTCTATATTCAGGCATCACAAAGTTTTGGGAAAGGGAATGGGAGGTTTGTTCACAGACTACCGTATATACTCGAGTATAAGTTGACCTGAGCATAAGCCGTGGCCCCTAATTTAA
The DNA here is from genome assembly GCA_029282475.1 of Phrynocephalus forsythii. Lineage (NCBI taxonomy): Eukaryota > Metazoa > Chordata > Lepidosauria > Squamata > Agamidae > Phrynocephalus > Phrynocephalus forsythii. Next base: position 26,784,518 of record JAPFRF010000003.1, read on the forward strand.
ACCTCCAAAACTGGGAAAATTTATTGACTCAAGTATAAGCCTAGGGTGGGAAATGCAGCAGGGCCTGGCAACTCCTCCTTTGTGAGCTGGGGGAGTGTGTGATGTTTAAAATGGCATTTAGCCACAGAGGCAAGTGCTTGAGTTGGTGGCTAAAAGTCATTTTAAACATGGGGGGGTCAAGAGAAGTGGCACACAATATTTAAAATTATTTTTAGCCACTGACCCAAACTTGCCTCAGTGGCTAAAAGTATTGACCCACATATAAGCCAAGGACCCCCTTTTCAGCCCAAAATTAGGGCTGAAAAACTAGGCTTATACTCGAGTATATACAGTAATTCTAATCTAGGAATAATCTTAGACTGTGTAAACATTTTAAAAAGGAGTAATGTGAAGACTTTCTTTTGGCATTATCTTCCCAAAATATTTTTCCCCAACAGGAGTAGGTTTATTGTTTACTAATAACCAACAGCTCTTCAAAATTGCTCTCAGCTTGAGAGAATCATGAGCCTCAAAAGTTCAGGAGCTCTTTCCTTTTTAGACTCCATTCACCATCTCAGGACCTGTCATCCAGTAACTATTCCAGTTTCTGTCAGGTGTTAAGTATGGCAAAGACCGAAAAAAGGACCACCTTTAGATGTTGGAGGAGACAGGTGGGTGCTCTCTTCTAGCAGCCATTTCTATCAGTCTGAGGACAAAGGAGAGAAGGAAAGCAGGCCCTCATCAAAGTTCCTGGGAAGCTAGCTCCATCAAGCTTCACTTCACCCCACCGGTGAACTAGAAGACTTCTCTACCAGGGTAAGGAACCTCAGAATCTTAAGAACTTTGCTTCCCAGCTTTCTTGTCTTCTGTTTCCCTCCCTATTTATTTTATTTTACTTTTTTAAAAATAGTCAAAGTCTGAAGAAAAGGACTACTGTGCCTCATATTGCTAAATAAAGCACTTTAGGAAATAAATCACAAATGATAAATGATAATCAAATGGATTATCACCTTTTGACATATTTTATATCCTTCTGTGTATTTCCTTAGACAGCAGTCTTTTATATCAATGGGTCTCAAACTTGGGTGTCCCCAGATATTGTTCAATTGCCATTCCCAGAAGCCCTTCACAGCTACTGGTGAAGATTTCTTGTAGTTTTGGTCCAAGAACATCTGGGGCATCTAAGGTTCGGAGCCACTGTTATAACTTTGCTTCTATGCAATGATGCTCATTTACATGATTGCATTTTTGATGACAACTGAGCTGGTGTTTGTGAAAGCTGGAAGACTCAAGGATGTACCTATAATTATAATTATATGGTGCCAAGGACATATGGCACAGTTTGCTAAAGCATGCTTCCATTTCTTTAAAAAAAATCATTTATTTTGCTACTTGGAAATAGTAGCAATGTCATTGCCATGGTCTCCTAAATTTAACATTAATATGGTTTTCAAGTTCTCCAGAAAAACTATCCATCTGCTCCTATGTCTTTCGCAGCTGCTTCATCTGCATAAAAAGCAAACTTCTTTATCATACTGAGTATGTGCTTATGTCCTAAGATCAGGTTGCTAATGCCACGAGGGCAGGTATTTTGCTGCGGAGCTGGTCCAATACATTTTGCTGTCTCAGGCATTGAACAAGATGGTACCTAAAGCCAGTATGTTGGTTTGGATGACACAGCGCAGGCTGTATGGCACATAACGTTCTCCTTGCTGCCGCTTCTAAATATCTGCTGTCTGAGGTATTTGTGTCATTCTGGCTGATCACAGAATCCAGCCTTGCTTACTGTTTCTGCTGTCCCCCCCCCCCAAATAGTACTTCAAGGCCACAGTATGTAAAATATTTTACAACACCTGAAACAATAGTCTGATGTGACCTGAGTAGGGGACTAGAGAAGAAAGCAACTTATCCTTGAGAGCAGTATTTTGCAAACAAAATTCAATACTTTGGCTAAAATTAATGTTTAGATGAAATAGTTTGAATGGCAATGACATACTGATTTTGTATCTAGGGATAGTAAACATAGAATTCAAACACAATTCAAGAAAGACCTTGATGGAAAAGAGAAGAAAATAAGATGTTCTTATTGACTAATATCAGAGAACAATGACAATCTCAAATCGCTTTAGAACAAAACATTATATATGAAATATGTAATCCTGATAATGCAGGGAAATGAAAACTGCAATGCAGATGCAATTCCCACTTTCTCCACATTTTATAGCATCCAAAGCCCACTTAAGCCTCCTGTCCTGGATCAAACAGGTGTAGAAAGATATAAGTATATGGATGGGCACCTTATGAAAAATGACATGCTGTTTCGTTGTTTTGTAAGCTTACAAAATGAAACAAAGCAACAAACCGCGTGTCATCGAAAAATGAAACAAAACACATTTTTTTGTTTCAGAAATGAAATGATTTTTCCTAGTGGCAAGAGGCCTCTTGCTCCAGCTGTCTTGAGAACAAGTTTATTTTAAACTGATTGATTTGTTTTCCTTCCCACCGCACCTCAGCTGTTGAGCTTATTTCTCCAACTTCTGATCTATGTTGCAGCTAGAGTTCTGATGCCTGTCTCTGCTGTTTTTTTGTCTGCAAGCTAATTTAAACTGTTGTTTGTTTTCCTAATTAAGTAGCTTGGATCCTGTGCAGTTCATTGTAGCTAAGCTTATTGAGGTTAGCAAGCGATAATGGTTCTTACTTTACAATGATAAGATTTCTTTTCTGATTTTCAGATACCAGTCTTCTAAAGCAGAGGAACAGGTGAATTTGGCTTTTTTTTTCCTGTTCAGAATCTTAAAATTAGGCAGGAGGTTTATGAATGTTTTCCTTCCTTTCTTTCCCGGGCCACCAATCAGCTGTTGAGCTTATCTTTCCAATCATTAGGTTTTCTGCTTATTTACAGAGGGTTCTTTGTTTGAAAGTCAATTGATTGGAAGGCTTAAATAGGGTCTTTGATTTATAGCAGTGGGCTCCCTGTTAAATGATAAAAAAGGAAAGCTCCCCATTATTTACAGTATAGCCTTACAAAGTGTTTCATTTCATTTAGTTTCGTGATGAAAATTCATTTTTTAAAATCCATTATTAAGCAAATGAAACAAAATGAAGACTGAAATGAAACAAAATGAAACAAAACAAAATAAAACACTATATTTCTGTTTTGGGCCCATCTCTAATACAGTGTAAAAACCGCAAGGCCAGTTGAGTGCCCTTCATCATCTCAGGTTGCCTATTCCCTATGCCACACTGAAAACATACTGTAATGTTCTCAAAACTGCTAGAGCGAAGCCAGTATAAATGCTTATTTTTATTTGGACTAAGGATCAGTCATATTGTGAGAAGATGGGAGAGCGAGAGAAAGCCCCCCCCCCAAAAAAAAAGAGCACTTGCAAGAAACTGAATGGCTCCACTTTCAGCATTACAGGGAAAGTGGTGAAAAGAGCAAAGGCCAAAATAATGCAGCAGGAAAAGCCAATTTCTTTTGTCAAGGTGCATTCCCGTTTTCATCTGTTTGTATTATTTGGCCACTCCAAAAGACCGCATCCCAGCTGTACAGAAAACAGGAAAAAAGTAATAGCAATTTGTTCTTTGTATCTCTGTGTGAATCAATACACCTTTATTACGCTTGACAAAGAAGGAGAATTAAAGCTCTTTGCTAAGTCCAGAATATCTAGGATCTAAAGGGCCATGAAAAGTTCAGAATGTCTGAGGATTTTAATCTTGGCAAAATCCAATATGAACTAAACTAATGACTGTTACCTTTCGGTGTAAGAGACTGAATGTGGTTACCTGCTTTTTTGCAGTTTTTTTAATGCCCCTTCTAGAAGGCAGAAACAAGGACCTCCCTATGTTCCGAGTAGCTGCACGAAACGGGGGCAAAGCTGAATGTTTTCAAAAGAGTTTATCAAAAGTGACCATTTGCTTCATACTGAATAACCAAAACCCTTAAAGATTTCAGATATTTGAATGTGGGAATGAGTGAAACCATCAGACTTTCCCTGCTGCATCTGTCCTCCCTTACCTTGATGTGCCCTAGATAATCTACCACTAGATCTAAATTTATTTTTGCCCTTTCTTTCATTAAAAAAATGAGGAAGCTTTTATTATTTTGCGCAACACCTGCTTCCTACAGTGCACTGCAGAATCCAACCTTCAAATCCCTTCCAACACAACTGTGGGAGGTAGGCCCTTCCTAGTTTAGCTTCACTTATCTTCAAATTCATCTTTATCTATCCCATATATTTATGCCATCAAATCAAGGCCTACTTATAATAACCCTAGTACAGTGGTACCCAACAACCATTTCACAGGTGTTGCCATAAGCCAATGAAGAAAAAGGCACAAACGGCTTGGGTCTGGAGCAGGAGGGGGAGGAAGGGGGAAAAGACTTGAGTTACAGCTTCATAGGTTAGAGGGGATGTCAATGGCACCAGAGACAGCGATTGGCTGAGGGTGCCTGTAGAGGGAAGTTCTCTATGGCACCTGTGACAGTGGCCTGTCAAAGGGGGCTTGTGGCCTCTTCCAAGCAGGGCAAGGGGTCACCACAGGATAAGGAACTGTATTAAAGGGTCTCGGCATTAGGAAGGTTGGGAACCACTGCCCTGGTAGGATTTTCAAGGTATGTGAGATAATTAAGGAGTGGTTTTACTTGTTCTGATTTCCAGTGGGTTTCCATGGGTGACTGAGGATTCAAACCCAGGTCTCCTGAGTAGAGATGGGCACAACCAGAAAAAATGATGTTTCGATTTTTCGTTTGTTGGAACACGTACGTTTCGTTCCGTTTCCGTTTGTCGCAATTTTTTTCAAAAATTTGTCGTTTCGACGTTTCGTTCGACGTTTGTCGTTTCTACCGCGATTTAGCATGATTTGACTTCCCAGAGCATGGGCGCATCCCGCAATGACCCAGAGCAGATGGAAAACGCTTTAAACTGGGTGATGAATAAGATATTTAATAAATATATCATAGCATAAGACTGCATCCTAAGCAATAAAGCAAACAAAGTGGGCAGAATGCAATATTCTTTTTTTCTCTTGGTCAGCGCTGACTGAACCGGTGGCCACCCTACTTGGTCTGGCTGCCTGTTATCCTTTTTTTTTTAATTGAAGCCTTTAATCCATCCCATTTCCCCTCCATCTCTCAGAGGCAGCAGGAGACACAGTATTCCGTTCCTCCCCCAAATCTGGATGAGGGTCTACTCTACTCCTCTCAATGTCCCCTCCCCATGACACTCCTTATAAAGCTTTCAAGCAAATGCCACCCTGGTCAACTAGTGGTCAGAGATTCAGATGCTTCCCCCCCCCCACACACACTAATCCGGATGAGTTCCCCTGAATCTCTCGGGGAATCATCGCCAGTTGGAGTGTCCTGAGGAGCACGGTTCGCTCATGGAAGTGGCCTCGGTGTTGTCTCAGGCGGCCACGGGCAGAGGCTTCCCTCCCACTCAGCATGATCCAGAGGACATGTGGGCCCACCTTCTGCTGCTCTTGTCTGCTTACAGCAAAGCCACGAAGCCAGAACGGCGGGGAACAATGGGGAGGGATTCTTTCAGCCTCTACTTTGGAGGCCAGTTTTCACTACCCAGGAGACCACTTCCACCAACCCAGTGGAGACACAGAGTCCACGCATGCATGTGGCAAAGAAGCCACGAAGCCAGAACGGCACGGGGAGGGATTCTTTCAGCCCCTACTTTGGAGGCCAGTTTTCACTACCCAGGAGACCACTTCCACCAACCCAGTGGAGACACAGAGTCCACACATGCACACGGCAAAGAAGCCACGAAGCCAGAACGGCGGGGAACAACGGGGAGGGATTCTTTCATCCCCTACATTGGAGGCCAGTTTTCACTACCCAGGAGACCACTTCCACCAACCCAGTGGAGACAGAGTCCACGCATGCAGCAAAGAAGCCAGAACGGCAGGGAACAACGGGGAGGGATTCTTTCAGCCCCTAATCTGGAGGCCAGTTTTCACTACCCAGGAGACCACTTCCACCAACCCAGTGGAGACACAGAGTCCACACACGCATGCACACACATGGCAAAGAAGCCACGAAGCCAGAACGGCGGGGAACAACAGGGAGGGATTCCTTCAGCCTCTACTTTGGAGGCCAGTTTTCATATCCAGGAGACCAGTTCCACCAACCCAGTGGAGACACAGTCCACGCATGCATGCGGCAAAGAAGCCACGAAGCCAGAACGGCGGGGAACAATGGGGAAGTATTGTTTCCGGCCTGGTACTTTTATCTCTCAGCGAAGGTTCCAGGGATGAGAAAGAGAAATAGAAAGATGGAGGATAATAGGGCACTATAGGATAGATAGGGTACTAGAGGATAGGGTATTTGTTGAAATAGAAATAGATATGGGAATAGATATACAAATAGAAAGATAAATAGAAATAGGGGACTAGAAAGAGAAATAGAAAGTTCCCGGAAGGAGACAACTTCCACCAACCCAGTGGAGCCACAGAGTCCACGCATGCGGCAAAGAAGCCACTAGAGTAGACCTTCTCTCTCCTTGACCACAACCAGATTGCGTATCTCGAGGCCCATCTCCACGGCAGCGACACTCCGCTGCCATCCACCCCATCCGGCTTCCCTGTCGTGTCGCTGGCACTGGCCTAACCCTAACCCTAACCCTATCCCTAACCCTGTAATTTTTTTCATTTGGGCCCTAATTGCAAGAAGGGCCAGCTGGGAAGAAAAGGAACCCCCCTGGGACTGCCAGCTAAAAAGAGACCACTGCTTTTTCAAGAACTGATTGGCAAAGGCAGCCATTCAGACAGCAGGAAGGACGGCTGGTGGCGGGGTTGGACATATTGCCTTGAACGGTTGGGGTACAGGCAGCTGAGTCCAATTCGTGACAGTCCACCCAGGAAAGCCAGGAAGCCAGAGTTTTGGAGGCCACGAAGCCAGAGTTTTGGAGGCCACAAAGCCAGAGTTTTGGAGGCCACAAGGACAGAGTTTTGCCTGCCCAGTGGAGACACAGCCCACCCAGGAAAGCCACAAAGCCAGAGTTTGGGAGGCCACTAGGCCAGAGTTTGGGAGGCCACAAAGCCAGACCTGCCCATTGGCCAGAGTTTGGGAGGCCACAGGCCAGAGTTTGGGAGGCCACAAAGCCAGGCTAAAATTACCTTTCAGTCAGGCTAGTCCTGCTGAGTTCCACAAAGCTGGGCACCCCAGATGCCAATAAAAGTCCAACGAGGGAGAGATCCTGAGGCAAGTACTGTCTTTATTAGGCCTAATAAAAAAACAGCAGGCGAACACCAGCCAGAGACAGAGCGAAGGTGTTCAGCCCTGAGCACATGGAAATCCCAAACTTTTATTGATTCTTGCCCCCTCCCATCCCAGAAGGCGCCTTGTTCAGGGATTGGCTGAAGGAAGTTCAAATTGTCCAATTGGGATAGTCCAGGGGTGGCCGGGCGGCTCTGGGCAGTCCTGGGTGGTCCCTGGCAGTGAAGCCAGGGCTTATGCAAATGTTAATGAATCCAAACAGGGTGACACAATAGGTCAGAGAAGCGTGGCATTGTTTTTGGATACAGGTAAACTGAAGGGAATCAGTAAATCAATAGTGGGTGAGAGAAGGCAATTATCAGGGCCAGTGGGGGGGCCAGGAAGGGTTGATGGGATTACATACAGGTATTTGGAAAGACACAGGAATTTGGGAGCACAAGGATACAAAGACCCAGGAAGTTGAAAAACACAAGAATACAAGCTCTTATAAGATTACATAGGGGTGTCTGGCGATTACAAAAACTGGAACACAGGAATGCAAGTCCTTTCCAGGTGTGTGAATGAAACAATGGAATGTGTCCTCAGGCTTTGATGACAATCTGGGTTGGCAGACAGAAATGTTGATTTTCTGAAGAACAGCTGCTGAGATATGGGGGTCCTTGATGAAGATGGACGTTTCCAGACAACTCTGCCAGCTTGCAAAGTTGCCATTTTCTTTCTTCTTGTTCTGATCTTCCCTTGCCCCAAATGTGAGAGTGTGAGAGCCAGGGGACAGGGTGGGCACACGTGTAAGCGTGCCCAAGAGAGAGAGAGAGAGATGGTAGGAGAGTGGATGGAAGATAGGAATAGAAGAAGGGAGGGTGAAGGGGGGAGAGAAGGGGGGGATCCCTTTTTCCTCCAGTTAAGCTGGCAACCCCTCTTGCTGCCCAGAAAGGTCGCTTAGGTCCAGAAAGCAGAGAAATGTCCTTAGGTTTAATGAGATAGGAAAGGCCAAGAAGGAAGGAGGCAGAAAGAAAGGAAAAGGGAGAGATTGGCAGGATAGAGGAAGGGGGTGCTGGTTCTATGGAGGTAATGTGGCTGGACTGTTAACCATTTGGGATTGATAGCTGAGAACCATTCCCTTGGCTGGTTGGGGCAGGGGGCAAGCAATCTCCCACTTAGAGTTTTGCCCAGCCTAAGCCCTGTCTTCTAGCTGCAAGTTTTGGGGTTTGGGGATGAGCAAGGCAATGGAACAAGGCGTGGGCTAAAGACTGAGGGACTAGAAGCAAGGTTGGGGTCTTTTAGAGAAAAGAAATGAGAGGCAGATTGAAAAGAAAAGGCAAGAGAAAGGTTAAAACATGCTGGCAAGGAAAGGCTTAATGCATTCTGGAGAAGGGAGAGGAAAGGGTTTTAAATGCTTTGGAGACAGTATGGGAGAAGGTTAGCTCATATTTGGAGAGGACACGGTATTGGGGGTCTTGGTTGCTGGAGGATAGGCTGCTTAGTTCGCTGAAAAAGCGGGCAGAAAGCTTGCCCATATAGAAATACACAGGAGTCGAAAAATCCCCATTGAGATATATTTGGGGTGGGTGAGAATTGTAAAGCTTCTGCTTGCCGCTCTTCGGTCCACAAAGCTTCTCTTAGCCGCAGAAAAGGGGCAGCTCATGTTTTTCCGATATTTCGGGAACGGTAGGGAGTTTTTGAGCGGAGGAAAGGGCGTAGTGCTTGTGACGATGTGAGCGACACCTTGGCGGCTCCGAAATGCTTTGGAACCGGTCCAATATTTGATAAATTTTATTTCTTTGCCGTGACTCCACATTTATTTTTATTTTTTATTTATTTTTACAGCTTATATGCCGCCCACTACCCAAAGGTGGGCGGCATATAAAATCCCCCCTTTTTAAAATACAGAGGTGTCCGACAGGATCACCTCCCTGGTAGACTGCCTCATTCTGCCTTTCTTCCATTCGGCGGCATGCCCTACCGAACGAGGGAATATCTCTGGGTTACATAGTGAATGGCGCATCGGATTAGGGCGCTCACGATCACAAGCATCAACAGAAGGCCAATTAAGCTTATAAAAAGCTCTTTTATCCAATTAGAACCTGGGATCCAACTTGTCAGCCAGTCCCAAAGAGAAGCATTGTTGTCCGAATAGGTGGCTTGGATTGCGGAAGCTATGTGCCGAATTTTAGCTATATCGGTGGTGATCCGCCCCCTCTGGTCAATGAAATGGCAGCACCGGGTTTGGTTGAGCCACTGGCAGAATCCCCCCGCCCTACTCAAGAGAAAGTCTAGAGCTAATTTGTATTGGACTAGCGTCTCTGCGATTGAAGTTATTTCAGTTTGCAGGGCAGTGGCCACATCTGCGGTATCATTTGCTAGGGCTTCCAATTGATAAGAAAGACGTCTAATCTGGCGGACGTTAATTGCAACTCCCCAGGCAGGGAAAAGAATGGAGGCAAACCGCTCACCTTCTGTCAAAAAGGTGCGGTCCGGATCGTACCCCTTCTCTTCACTGTAGACCCGTTTTTGTCTGTATAGGTGGTGAGGGGGCACCCATGCTGAAGCCGGCTGATGCTTTTGATAGAATTGTATACCCGCGGGCATGAGAGTGCCTAGGGTGCAGGACCCATTCCAGGCTGCAGGCAACACTCTCCCTGCCCAGGAGCCACAGATCCAAAAGACTCCTTGGGGGAGACCATGAATTACTACGTTCAGAATGGCCGAATAAGTTACTTGAATTTGGTTAAGGGACATGTTCACTCGTTTGTTATCTTGGATGTATTGTGGGAGGCAACTGGGGGTGGGATGAGGCTCTCCAGAGGGATGATCCCCCACATCCATGGTGCAATTACAGAAAGGGTAGTCACCCAGTTGCTGAAACGGGATCTGGGTGCCCTTGTGAGTTAAATCTCGGTGTGTAGGCTGGTTATGCCATGTCACACAGATAGGTGCTAGTGGCCAATGCTGTTGATAACTAAGAGTGAATTGGTCTGGGTCAGCAGTTTGGGTGTTTGTTCCCTGTGGGACCGTATACAAGTGGGTTTTGTTCCAATCTTGTGGCTCCAAACACGCTGTGGGCATGATGGGCCAGCCGGCCTGGATGTGGTGGGGGCCAAAAGCACACACCCAGCAGTCCGTGACATTTAAGGTCTCCGTCATATTGTGGACCATCATGTGGAAGGAATTTCGGTCCCATCCTGCCAATGTACTAGTGAAGAGGAGGGGTAGCGTCAACAAGAGAAAGTATAGGGACAGCATCCTGAGGGTGTGGATAGGATTGTCTTTTAAAAGGGTCAGGGGACACAGAGAAGAGAAGAGAGGAAGAAGAGAGAGAGAGAGAGAGAGAGAGAGAGAGAGAGAGAGGACGGACTAAGCACTCACCAATGGGTCAAGAGGGGCGGGGGTGGTCATCAGGTTGAGGCACGGGGTAGAGATCCGGTGGGTCAAGATGCAATCCGGCAAGCAACGAGTCCTGAAGTAATTGTCCAAGCCAGCAGTCTAGTCCGAATGGGTTTCCAGAAGTTATGTTCAAGTGAGCCCGAGTCCAGTGGGGGCGGTCCTGACTGTTAGGTACGAAAAACGGCAGTCAGTTCCGCTTCCTCGAAGGAGTACAAGCAGGCGATGGGGTCGGGGTCAGGCAAGGGCGCTCCCTTCTCTCTCCGCCGGGTGATTTTCAGGCGGAGAGGCTCCAGCTGCTGGCATGCCCATTCCTCGTCCGGCGGGGGGACAGTCTTAACCCTGGAGAGGTGGATCCAGGATTTTATTCCTTCCACCTCTACGGCCGTCGGAGTGCTGAGCAACACCTGGCGCGGAGGCGACCATTTCGCCTCCAGGCAGCTGGGATGCAGTTCCTTCACCATCACCCAGTCCCCTGGGTGGATGTTGAGGGGAAGGTCTCTCCGGGGCGGGATGGCGGTCGCGACCTGCTTAGAGAGGGAAGAGAAGACCCCCTCCAACTCCCTAAAGTATGCTGGTAGGGTTTGGCCCTCCGGACCTGGTTTTGGGGGGAGAGCCACGAAGGGACGCCCGTATAGGAGCTCAAATGGTGACAAGCCGAGGCGAGCGGTGGGGGTTGCACGGATTCGGGTGAGGGCGATGGGCAAGGCTTTGGGCCATTTGAGTCCCGTCTCCTGGCAAATTTTGGCCAATTGCCGTTTTAGGGTCTGATTGAGCCTCTCAACTTTTCCGGAGGCTTGTGGTCTGTAAGCCGAATGAAGGGACCACTTAATTTGGAAATAGGTGGCCACCCCTTGTACCACCTGGGACACAAAATGGGCCCCATTGTCGGATTCCAGACCTAAGGGGACACCATGGGTCGGGATCAGGTGTTCCACCAGAGCTTGTACTACTTCTCTGGCGGTCTGGGTCCTACAAGGGATCACCTCGGGCCACCCACTGAACAGATCTACAAAAACTAAAAGGCTTCGTTTGGCCCCAGCCCTGGGCATCTCGGTGAAGTTAACCTGCCAGGCCTCTCCCGGGTAATGGGCTTGCCTCAGGACTCCCTGGGGTAGTGGCTTAGAGCCCCGCGGGTTGTTCTGCAGGCAAATGAGGCAGGAGGTCGCTATGGCGTGGCAAACAGGTCGCAGGTCGGGATGAAAATATCTTTGGTTCAACCAACGGAAAAGAGTTCTCCCTGAGGAATGGGTACCTCCATGAAACTGTCGGACTAGATGATGGAGGATTGTTGAGGGAAGTTGAACCCGGCCACCCGTCACCCACCAGCCATTCTCCCACTTTCCCCCTGGTTGTAATGAATCCAGTTGGGTGTACAGCGGGGCACACTCCTGTTCTGGGGCTATGGGGATGCGGGGTGTTTGGGTCTGCGGGGGATCCTTGAAATGTGGGATGTGTGGGGGTTCGGCGAAACACATTTCCGCCTCCCCCCCTTTTAAAACAGCAGCACGCTTTGCATAGGTGTCAGCCAAGCGGTTACCCTGGGAGATAGAGCCCTCGTCCGTTTGGTGCCCTGGACAGTGGACCACCGCCACCTCCTTAGGTAGGAGGAGGGCGGACATGAGTCGGTCCAGCAGAGGAGCCATTTTAAGTGGCTTTCCGTCTGCCCCCACAAACCCACGGGCTTTCCAGAGGGCCGCATGGGTATGGGCTGCCAGGAAGCAGTATCGACTATCAGTAAAGATATTCACTCGCTGCCCTGTAGCCAATTTGGCAGCGGCAATGAGGGCTTCTAACTCTGCAGCTTGGGCCGAGTTTTGAGGGGGAAGGGGTTGCATAATAAGCGGTCCTCCCTCCCCTACTACTGCAAACCCGGTGTAGCGAGACCCATCCTTTATGAAAGAGGACCCATCGGTCCACAAAGTAAGGTCGGGAGAGTCTAAGGGAATGGAGGACAGGTCTGGGCGGATTCCCACTACTACTGAGAGAGTTTCTAGGCAGTCGTGTTGAGGGAGGTCAGAGGGGGTAGGAAGGAGGGTAGCGGGGTTCAGGCAATTGGAGCGGTGGAGAGTAATGGAATCATCTAGTAACAGAGAGACGTACCGGGCCAGCCTGGCAGAGGTGGCCCAGGCTGGCAGTTTTTGTTCTAAGAGGGTGGACACAGAATGGGGAGAATGAACTCGAATAGGGGCTCCTGCTGTAATTTTTGCCGCTTCGGTCACCAGCAGGGCGGTTGCAGCTACAGCCCGGAGGCAAGCTGGCCACCCCGAGGTAGCAGGCTCTAGAGCTTTGGACAGATAGGCGACAGGAAGACATTCAGGGCCAACGGGTTGAGTAAGGACTCCCAGGGCGACAGATGCCCGCTCATGGACGAATAAATCGAAAGGGAGTGTTTGGTCCGGTAGCACTAAAGCGGTAGCTTGTGCCAGTGCTTTCCTGATTGCGTTCCATGCATTCTGGTGCTCTCCAGTCCATTCCCAAGCCATATCCTGAGAGGTGAGTTGGTAGAGGGGTTTAGCTAATACAGAAAAATTTGGAACCCAGAGTCTCCCAAATCCGGAGACCCCAAGGAAGGACCGAAGTTCCTTTACATTTTTGGGTGGGTTAAGTTCGTTCAGGGCTTTGATACGGGAGGGATGGATGAGGCGGGTTCCTTCCTTAAGGATGTATCCCAGATAGGTAACCTCCTGTGTCACCCATTGAATCTTTTTCTGGGATACCTTGTACCCGCATGAGGCTAGATGGTTGAGAAGAGCAACGGATTGAGCCTCGAGGGAGTCTCGATCCGAATGGACGGCCAATATGTCATCTACATATTGGAGGATCGTGGCCCCTGGGGCTGAGAAAGATCGGAGGTCACTTGCTAGAGCCTGGGCGAACACCCGGGGGCTGTTACAGTACCCCTGGGCTAATCGCGACCAGGTCAGCTGAGATTTGACTCGAGTGACCGGATCCTCCCACTCAAATGCGAAAATGGGTTGGGATTCGGGGGCTAGGGGAATGCAAAAGAAGGCGTCCTTCAGGTCTATTACCGTATACCAGACCTGAGAACGGGTGAGGGTAGTCAGAAGGGTGTGGGGGTTAGCGACCATGGGGTGAAGTAATTGGGTCCCAGAATTCACTTCTCTAAGGTCCTGAACAAATCTCCAACTCTTGTCTGGCTTTGGGACTGGAAATATAGGGGTGCACCATGGGGAAGCAACCGGAATTAGGAGACCTTCTGCCAGGAAATTTTTGATAGTGTCCAGGAGGCCAAACCGAGCCTCCACCTTTATTGGATACTGCTTGATGGAGACCGGAAGGGCATCAGGTTTTAGGGGGACCCGATGGGGGGTGGCGAATTTGGCGCATCCCGGTTTCCCTGTTTACCAAACCTCAGGGTTAACATCAGTCCAGGCTGGTGGTGGGTTTTGGGGAAGAGGGGGACCTAAATAACAGAGGTGAGAGAGGGAGGAGGGGAAGGTGACTCATATGCCACTCGGGTCACAGTGGATAGTAGCCCGTAGCTTGCAGAGCAAGTCCCTTCCCAGGAGATTTAGCGGGCACTGGGGGAGGATGAGGAAGGAATGGCTAGTTTGGGGTAGGATGGGAAGAGGGTGGGTGATGGGAGCTTCTGTAATTGACCCTCCAACTCCCACTACAGGGGTGGTAAGGGATTGAATTAAGGGGTAGTCTTCAGGGTTGGTGAGGACAGAAAAGGTCGCCCCCGTATCGACCAGAAACTTGGTCTTCCGACCCCCTACTTCTATCTCCACCAGAGGCTCGGGGGTCCGGTACAGGGGGTCGCCTCTGGAGGGGTGTCAATCGTGTTCTCCCTCTCTTGCAGCCATCAAGGCGCGGGGTGGGGGAGGGGGGCCCATCCTAACCTCACAAGGGTACCGGTCCCCTTGTGCAATAGGGACAATCCCTTCCTCCCGACCCTGGTCAAGGCCGCGTGATGGGGGAGGGTTCCGGGTCTCAGGCTGGCGAGGGGCATAATGTGGCCGCCGGTCCCGGTTATGGGGACGCGGTGGGACGGCTTCAAGATTCCGGGGGACAAAATTTCGGGGCAAACTAACGTATCCGCTCTTATGGGGACATTCCCGGATCCAATGATCGGGTGAGCCACAGAAGAGACAGCAACCATGGCCTCGTTGGGAGCCCTTGTCCCTTGGGCCTTGTTCTGAGGGAGAATTCTGCCAATGAGGTTGCTTGGGGTTCTGCCACTGGAGCTGCATGGGTTTCTGCCACTGAGGCTGCATGGCAGCTGCCAGCAGACTAGCTTTCTTCCTCATCTTTTGTTCTGCCTTTACCTCTTCCAGCTCAGGTCTTTGATAAAAGACCTGGAAAGCAGTCTGCACTAGAGTCTCTTAGGGGCTGGGCAGCGGGGGTGGGGAGTTTCTGTAGCTTCCTTCGAATGTCGGGAGCGGCTTGGGCAATAAACGTGGTTCGAAGGGCAGCTAAATTCCCAGGGTCTTCTGGGTCCACGTCGGTATGCCGACGGTAGGCGTCCTTAAGCCGAGTTAGAAATTCGGCTGGGGTCTCCTCTGGGGTCTGGACTGTATTGTAAACTTTCTGGTAGTTTACAATCCTAGGGACCCCTTTCCTCAATCCCTCCCGGATGGCCTGCCGGGCTCCCTCTATCACTGCCTTCCCAAACTCAGTATTAGGGTCGTTGGCGGCAGCAGGGGGGTTTAAGCAGAGTACTTCCTCTGCCGTGGGCGGGACAGGAGGTTCGGGCCCGTTGTCCCCTCCCCGGGGCTGGTTTTGAATATAATTTCGTCGCCATTCAGTGAAAGCCTCATAGGCTTTCCCCATGACCTGGCGGCGCTCCTCCTTATTAAGCAGGGCTGACATTAAGGAGAATAGGTCAGGGATATTGGGACGGTGTGTAGAGATTATTCTATCAATAAGGTCCACATACTGTTGGGGGCTCTCCCGATAAGGGGGAAGACCCTGCTTCCAATTAAAAAGGTCAGCCGTGCTGAACGGCGTGTGGACGAAAACTAATCCGGTTGGCCCGGGAACCTGCCTAAGTGGGAAATGCCCAGCAGGATTTGTAAAAGTTCCTGGGTCGTCAGAGGCATAATGCTCCGGCACCTTCCGTGAGCGTTCAGACCTTCTAATTTCCTCTGAAGATGGGGCTGGTGAAGGGGGCCGGGGGGAAGGGGAAGATGAGGATGCCATAGCCGAGCCCCCCTCTGCCTGGGGCGGCCTGCTATCCGGGCCAGGAGAGGGGGCTATGGCAGGGATGGCGGGTTCCCTACTGGGGCTCCTTCCCTCCTGGGGCTGAGAAGGGCCAGCAAGGGGGGGGCACATATGGGGGAGGGAATTCTTCCTCTTCTAAAGGTTTTACTAGGGGAGGGATTCCCCCGAGGAGGATTTTTGGAGCAGTCGGGCTTGCCGCTAATGGTGTTAGGGCGGCAAGCTTTCCCAGTCTTTGGATGAACTGGGGCTCGAGGCCACTCTGTTTACAAATATTGGCCTCAGCTCCTAGATTGTAAAAGATATGGAGGTATGGCAACTCTGATAGTCGGGAGTTTTGCCACAGGTAACGCTCCACATGGTGGAGGGTCTCTCCAATCGTCCCCTCCCGTGGCCAGCGGGGGAGATCGTGGCCAAGATGATATAAGGGCCAAATGTCTCTGCAAAGCTTTACTAATTTCTTTTTCTGGCATTTGGTTCCTGGATCAAGCAAGGCAGAAAAATGATCCAGGGCGCATTTAAGGGGGGTCTTAGTGGCCCCAGTGGAGGAGAGTTTATTTCCCATATTCAACGCAATGACTTGGTTCCCAACACAAATTAAATTGACCAGGGGGGAGTTTTTCAGCGTAGCCCTAGCTTTTCCCTAGCTTAGGATCGTACACTGGGAATTCGTCAATTCCCTCCCCTAATTCAAGGTCCTTATCCTGCCCCCAATCGCACGGATTCTGCTGCCTCAGAACCCTCCACCCCAATCTAGGTCCAACCTAGTGCTTGGGGACACACTCAGAGTCTGGGAATACCACTACCCCCAAACTCACAGGCTCTTTCGCTCGGGCAAAACGGGTTCGCCCCCCCCCACACACCACTCAGATTCCAGGACGTTCCGCGCTTCCAAAGCGCCAATTCTCACCAAGTCCAGTGCCTCAGGTCCTGCTCCAAGCCTTGACCTCTTCTCAGGTTCCACTCAGGTCCTGGCTCCAAGCCTTGACCCCTGGCTCCAAGCCTCGACCTCTTCTCAGGTCCCACTCAGGTCCAGGCTCCAAGCCTTGACCCCTGGCTCCAAGCCTCGACCTCTTCTCAGGTCCCACTCAGGTCCAGGCTCCAAGCCTTGACCTCTTCAGCACCTCAGGTTCCGCGTTGAACTCTCCCTCCTCCAATAAAAAACCCTAACAAATAGGATGTCTCTCACCCTTCGTTCGGAGCTGGAAAAGGATCTGCCAGGTGAAGTTCAACTGCCCTCTCTCCAGCAAATGGCTGGTGGCGCCAAGAGAAGGTGGCTGAACAACTCCCAGTTTCGCCTTTCAGCTGCTAGGAAGGGCAGCTCCCAAAATCGGGGCTAAAAACAATTTGGGGCAGCCCCTGGAGAGTTCAGGGAGATAAGCTCCTTCCTTTGCCCACCCAGGGACGCCAAAATGTTGCGTTTAAAATAAGCTAAAATTACCTTTCAGTCAGGCTAGTCCTGCTGAGTTCCGCTGGACCCCCAGATGCCAATAAAAGTCCAACGAGAGAGAGATCCTGAGGCAAGTACTGTCTTTATTAGGCCTAATAAAAAAACAGCAGGCGAACACCAGCCAGAGACAGAGCGAAGGTGTTCAGCCCTGAGCACATGGAAATCCCAAGCTTTTATTGATTCTTGCCCCCTCCCATCCCAGAAGGCGCCTTGTTCAGGGATTGGCTGAAGGAAGTTCAAATTGTCCAATTGGGATAGTCCAGGGGTGGCCAGGGGCGGCTCTGGGCAGTCCTGGGTGGTCCCTGGCAGTGAAGCCAGGGCTTATGCAAATGTTAATGAATCCAAACAGGGTGACACAATAGGTCAGAGAAGCGTGGCATTGTTTTTGGATACAGGTAAACTGAAGGGAATCAGTAAATCAATAGTGGGTGAGAGAAGGCAATTATCAGGGCCGGTGGGGGGGCCAGGAAGGGTTGATGGGATTACATACAGGTATTTGGAAAGACACAGGAATTTGGGAGCACAAGGATACAAAGACCCAGGAAGTTGAAAAACACAAGAATACAAGCTCTTATAAGATTATATAGGGGTGTCTGGCGATTACAAAAACTGGAACACAGGAATGCAAGTCCTTTCCAGGTGTGTGAATGAAACAATGGAATGTGTCCTCAGGCTTTGATGACAATCTGGGTTGGCAGACAGAAATGTTGATTTTCTGAAGAACAGCTGCTGAGATATGGGGGTCCTTGATGAAGATGGACGTTTCCAGACAACTCTGCCAGCTTGCAAAGTTGCCATTTTCTTTCTTCTTGTTCTGATCTTCCCTTGCCCCAAATGTGAGAGTGTGAGAGCCAGGGGACAGGGTGGGCACACGTGTAAGCGTGCCCAAGAGAGAGAGAGAGAGAGATGGTAGGAGAGTGGATGGAAGATAGGAATAGAAGAAGGGAGGGTGAAGGGGGGAGAGAAGGGGGGGATCCCTTTTTCCTCCAGTTAAGCTGGCAACCCCTCTTGCTGCCCAGAAAGGTCACTTAGGTCCAGAAAGCAGAGAAATGTCCTTAGGTTTAATGAGATAGGAAAGGCCAAGAAGGAAGGAGGCAGAAAGAAAGGAAAAGGGAGAGATTGGCAGGATAGAGGAAGGGGGTGCTGGTTCTATGGAGGTAATGTGGCTGGACTGTTAACCATTTGGGATTGATAGCTGAGAACCATTCCCTTGGCTGGTTGGGGCAGGGGGCAAGCAATCTCCCACTTAGAGTTTTGCCCAGCCTAAGCCCTGTCTTCTAGCTGCAAGTTTTGGGGTTTGGGGATGAGCAAGGCAATGGAACAAGGCGTGGGCTAAAGACTGAGGGACTAGAAGCAAGGTTGGGGTCTTTTAGAGAAAAGAAATGAGAGGCAGATTGAAAAGAAAAGGCAAGAGAAAGGTTAAAACATGCTGGCAAGGAAAGGCTTAATGCATTCTGGAGAAGGGAGAGGAAAGGGTTTTAAATGCTTTGGAGACAGTATGGGAGAAGGTTAGCTCATATTTGGAGAGGACACGGTATTGGGGGTCTTGGTTGCTGGAGGATAGGCTGCTTAGTTTGCTGAAAAAGCGGGCAGAAAGCTTGCCCATATAGAAATACACAGGAGTCGAAAAATCCCCATTGAGATATATTTGGGGTGGGTGAGAATTGTAAAGCTTCTGCTTGCCGCTCTTCGGTCCACAAAGCTTCTCTTAGCCGCAGAAAAGGGGCAGCTCATGTTTTTCCGATATTTCGGGAACGGTAGGGAGTTTTTGAGCGGAGGAAAGGGCGTAGTGCTTGTGACGATGTGAGCGACACCTTGGCGGCTCCGAAATGCTTTGGAACCGGTCCAATATTTGATAAATTTTATTTCTTTGCCGTGACTCCACAGAGTTTGGGAGGCCACAAGGCCAGGAGGCCACTAGGCAAGAGTTTTGTCTACACAGTGCAGGAGAACAGGGCTGCTAGGGAGGATTGTTTCTTTTTGGAAGGCTGTAAGGAGAGCTGGAGGCCCCTGCTAATCAGTGCTTTGAGCTAGGTTGCTTGTAAACTGCATCCTGACCACTTAGTAAGCAGAGTGGCTCCAAAACCCCAGGGAAGGGAGGAACAGGCAGCGAGGGGAAGGCAGGTATTGGGGTGGCTTGCTACACTCAGACCAGCCATGGCCAAAGGGAGGATTGGGTGGAAATATTGGGCCAACACTGACCCTAGAAAAAAATATTCCTGAGGCTACCTACAAAGACAAAACCCCAGGGAAGCCCTATAAAAACTTGGCTAATTATGTAGCCCTTATTACATCCATACATGCTGCAGAATTACAGGCATTCAGGCAGACAAAGGTGGAAGGCAGGCAGGCAGGCGAAGCATACAGGCAGGGCAGGCAGTCATATAGACACAGAGCAGACAGCCAGGCATAACTGTGTTGCGCTGGTGGAATGTTAGGATGGGAGGCATACAGGCATTGTTTAGATTGGGTTAGGGTTAGGGGGTTAGGGGAAGTTGTACAGCTGCAACCCCAACAGTCTTGTGCGGTTCAAAATTATAAACATTGAGTGGTCCTCCCTGGTTCGGAGCCAGGCAAGGGCTAGAAAAATTAGGCCTACACAGACCCTTCCAAATGACACATTGAGTGGTCCTCCCTGTTTTGGAGCCAGGCAAGGGCTAGAAAAATTGGGCCTACAGATAGAGTATGATTCCCTTCAAATGACACATTGAGTGACCCTCCCTGGTTCGGAACCATGCAAGGCCTATAAAATCTGGGCAGTAATTGAACCCTTCAAATTGAGTGGGAATGCAGGAAGGCAGGCAGGCAGGCAGGCTGGTAGGAAATTGGGCTTGCAGGGAGGAAGCCAAGCTGGGAGGCATGCATAATTGCAGGCAGGCAGGCATAAGTGTTCCTCTGGTAGTGCATGTTAGAGCAAGGGAGGCCGGTTTGGAAGGAACCGGTGGAATAATGACTGTGGGCCTAGGTCTTGGAGTGTTGGGGTAATCCCAACGTGGAAAGGTTGAAGCAGATGAAAGTCAACCTTTCCACGGTCTCCAGGTCCAGACGAGAGCGGCGCGGCCTCAGGACATCTCCCATGTGGGAGAAGACACGCTCACTCTGGACACTGGTGGGTGGGATGGACAAATTTCCAACGTCATAGTCGAAAGAGCGGGCCAGATGTCTGCCTTTCTGGCCCAGTAGTGGAGTGGGTCCAAGGTGAGGGGTTGGAGGGGCTCGGCCATGTACTCCCTCACCATGGTCAGAGTGGGGTCCGGTTCTTCTTCCTCCCTTGCCTCCACTGAGGAGGAGACTGCCATGGCTAGGGCAGAGGCCAGGTATTTGGCTGCTGGTACAGAACCTGGTCTCTGGCTGTACGCTCCTGCAGTAGAGGAGGAAGAGGACCCTTGCAAGGATTTCTCTTCTGCATCACTCTGGCTTCCCTGCGTCCTCGGGAACGCCTGAGCCTGATTTGAGACCGCCCTACGGACTTGAGGGCATAGCTCCATCTTCCAGGAGTTTAGGTCGGCAGCGCTGCCTGCCAGGGAACCTTTGACGTGAGGGTCGCACAGGCATGCCATCTGGTACACCTTTTCCCTCCTCAGAGGGCAAAGGCGGGTATCCACGCCGGTCAACAGCCTGTCTGCCAAGGCCCTGCACTTTGGGAGAAGATCGGCTTCTTCCCGGATACTGGCCTCTAGGTGTTGGCGAAGGGCATTTACCAGGGGGAGAACGTGGCCCAGGCTGGCGTTGTAGTTGCTGAGGATGTGGGTGGTCTTCTCAAAAGGCTGCAGGATACCCACCATCTGGGAGAGGGCGAGCCACTCGGTAGCACCAATGTCCAACACCCTTCCCTCAGGCAGGATGGGGGGGTTGACATGACGTATTCCACCACTTGCCTCTGCTCTACCAGGCGCTTGACCATTTCGTAGGTGGAGTTCCACCGGGTGGTCACGTCCTGGATCAGGACGTGCTCTGGTCGGCCCGTCTCCGCCTGCCTCTCACGCATAAATCCTGGATGCCTTGACGCTGCGTGAGAAGTGCTTGACTATTTTCCTGCACTTGTCCAGCAAGGCCTTGGTCTCCAGGGTCCCCTCATTCCAGGAGTCCTTTGGTACTCCCAGCCCAATGGCATCACCCACCACTAGGTGCAGTTTGTGTGCTGCACACACAATGTCATTTAGCCCTGCCCTATCAACCGCGTTGATCATGTTACGGCCTGCGTCAGTAACCATGAATCCGTGATTGACCTCCCCCTTGGGTGCCCACTCTCGCAGTGCCGTCTTGAGGACCTCAGCAATGTGGATGCCTTTTGTAGTATCCTCCATGCATTGTGCCTGAAGAAGCACAACCCTGTACCCTCTTGGGGTGCTCCCTTGTGGCTCCACCTGCAGCTGTTCTTGGGATGCTCTGGTGTCAAGGACCTCCTTGGGTTGCCACCAATGAGTCGTCAGAGAGAGGTATCCGTGGTGCCCACCAATCCAGAAGTCAGAAGTGAAATGGATCTTCCTTCCTCTGGCCACCTGCAGCAGGGCCCGGACCATGTCCCTGACGGACTCAAAAAGGGAGGGAATCACCTGCCTGCTGAAGGTACGATGGGATGGAGGCTCATACCATGGAGCCACGTGCTTCATCAGGTGCCTGAAGCCTGATGACTCCACAAAGGAGAGGGGCAACCCATTCATGGCCACCATTTCACCAACCATGCGAGTGGTGGTCTCCTGTGCCTTGGCCCTATTTCGTTGGCTGACAAAACTCCCACACAGCGGCACCACTTGCAGAGTGGCCTGCCTCTTCCCACTCTCAGGGGAGCTGTCTCTGGAGTCCGTCCCCATGCCTGCTTCCCCCCTCTTCCTCCCTGAGGAACCAGGGCCTGACACTGTCCCAGGCAGAGTCCCAGGGTGCCTTCGCAGGAGGTGGCTACGCACGGCACTTGAGGAGAGGTGTTTTGGGTCATTCCCCCTGCACACAACCACCCCGCATTTCTTGCACACCGGAAGCCTCGAGTCTTCCGAGGTATTATCAAAATGCTCCCAGAGAGAGCCGCGAGGCTAATGGAAAGTACTGCCCCCTCTGTTACTGCCTGCCGCTGCTGTGCTAGTGGTGGTGTGGATTGTACCCTGCTGGGAAAATTGACTGCTGATGTCACTGGTGGTACTCTGGGTGGAAAGAGGGCTGCTCCTTCCATTACTGCCTGAAGCCTGCCTTTCGTCTGTTCCTGCCAACAGGTCCTCAGAATCCGGGATATGTAGATGCAAAGAGCCCGTTTCTGATTCCAGGTCCTGGTCTTCCTCCTGATAAATGGGGGGGGGGTGTCCATGTCAAAGCCTGGTGGCGTTGGGGCTCGCATGCAGTCATCCATGCTTCCCTCCATGACAGAAGATGGTACGGTTGTGCTGGTTGTGGAGCTGCTGCTTGGAGAGGGAGTGGCAGCAATATCACTATCTGCACTAGTACTTCCTGTGCCTTCCTTGAGAAATGTGCCCATATTTATTTTAGTGGGGGTACCCATGCCCTTCCCTCTGGCTCTGCCACCCCTCCTCATTTTTTTTATTTCTCAAAAAATATTAGAAATATCTTTTCTTTTTATATTTGTGTTAAGTATATGTAACAAACTATTCTAATAAACCTATCCTTTTGACCCACAAGCTTACTCTCACACTGTGTTCCTTTGTACAAGCGTTCAATGTTGCCCTCCTGGCCCTTGGTATTAGTTTCTAATTTCTGAATTCAACTTGATGCACTGAAATGGAATGTGCCTGCCTGTGTGTTCAAGTGCACACCCAGCACAGCAAGTGTATCTATGTAAGCAACAAACAAACACTGGAGTAATGAATCAATAATATAATATTGTAAGGCTGATATCAAGCAGCGGCCTCCCAAAAGAGATATTTGGGTGTAAATAAGAACAATATAGTTTAGTTGCAGTCACTCAGGGAATAAAGTGAAAATAATTTCCTGAATTCAACCTGATGCACTGAAGTGCAATGTGCTTGCCTGTGTGTTCAAGTGCACACCTAGCACAACAGGTGTATCTATGTAAGCAACAAACAAACACTGGAGTAATGAATCAATAATATAATATTGTAAGGCTGATATCAAGCAGCGGCCTCCCAAAAGAGATATTTGGGTGTAAATAAGAACAATATAGTTTAGTTGCAGTCACTCAGGGAATAAAGTGAAAATAATTTCCTGAATTCAACCTGATGCACTGAAGTGCAGTGTGCCTGCCTGTGTGTTCAAGTGCACACCCAGCACAACAGGTGTATGTATGTAAACAACAAGGCTGATATCAAGCAGCTGCCTCCCAAAGAGATATTTGGGTGTAAATAAAAAAACAATATAGTTTAGTAGTTGTAGTCAGGTAAACTGAAAATAATTCTCTGAATTCTTCTGTCCCATTTAAATGGAATGTGTCTGTGTGTTCAAGGGCACACACACATCTCAACAAGTTTAAAAACAAACAATTAAGTATTTAATCAGTAAACTAAATAATATTGTGAAATATTCTCCACTTAGGAGGATAGAGGTTCAACCTCTGTTCTTGCCTTGCACCCCAAATGTGTGTGTGCAAGCAAATTGAAATTGGGAAAAATAGAAAATAAATGGTATGGTAGTATATATATATTAAAATAAATCCACACCTCCCACTCACAGTCGACCCTCCCCCTTTATCCAAGAAATATCCTCCTCTCCCCACAAACAGCCAGAGAAGAGGAAAAATAGAAAACCCTAACTGCTTCCCTTCGCCAAAGCTGCAGGGAAAAGAATTTTTTTCTAATAAAAAATAAATTCCCTCCCTGCCTGCCTAAAGCCTAAAGTCTCCAGGCCTCCCTCCTCGAATAATCTCCACAAAGCAAAGTCCTCCCTCAACCACATCCAAGACCCGACTGCGATTTCTGGAAGGTGCCTCGGCTTTTTATGCCCTCTGGCACATCCAGAAGTGTCAGTCAAAACCTGGTCATGCCGTTGGTGGAATTGTTCAAAAAAATTGCATGGTCCCATCCCATGCCCAGCCCACATGGGCAGGTCTAAAATAAAATAAAATAAAATAAAATAAAATAAAATCAATGTAACATTTTATTGCTATAAAAACCCACTGCTGCTACTATTAAAAATCAGGCATCAAAAATAAATAAATTTCACATGTTTCTGTGGTCATTTGGTGTGTTTTTTTTACCACAATTTACAAAGAAAAATTGTGGTCGCCATTTTGGATCCCCCCCAACGCATGGCATGGCGACGAAGATGATGCCCCCCCAGCCTGGTGCCAGCAGCCCAGGACAGTAGAGGAGGGGGGAGGCCGTGGAGCCCCCCCCCCAGAAACCACCCCTCTGGTAGGTGGCAATTGGCAAAGCCTCAGGCAGGCATATTTTCGTCTGCTTTTTCAGCCGGGAGGGTGTCGGTTTTTGTTTTAAACTTTTAAATACTTTTTCTGAGCTTGCTTGGCATCGCGCGATCGCTGCGATGCCACAAACAGAAATGAAAAACCCGACCTAATTTTTCTTTTTTCGGTTCCAGTTCGAGTGGTAACGGCTTAATTACCGTTACCGTTTCCGTTATCTACAGAACCGAAAAAACGGTAACAGAAATGAAAATTTCGCCGCTCCGTGCCCATGTCTATTAAGGAGTATTTTTACCAGTTTTTACTCACTCCTCCAGTGAGTTTCCATAGCTGAACAACGATTTGAACCCTATTCTCCTGAATGCTAATCTATGGGCCTTTTCACACGACCCCTAAGATCCGCTGGCCCCTTAAATTCGGACCAAAGATCTTAGGGGTTTGTTGCTCTTCCTTCCTCCCCACCAGAGAAAGAGAGGAAAAAATGCAGCTCACCTGGAGGAGCTTCCCGGAGCTCCATTTCTCTTCTGCTTGCTTTTTTTCCTCCCACCTCTTCTCTTAAAGGGGCGGGAGGCAAAAAAACCACAAGCAGAAGCCAGGAGAGCCCCGCACTGACCAGATTAAATCCGGACCTGGGGATTTTCACCCACCTCAAGCAGGTACAAGAAAGTGCAGCTGGGTCGCGCTTAGGTGGGTGGGGTCGCACTTAATTTCCTGTAAACTCCGGAGCTGGTGGGAAAACACTTGTAAGGTCCGGAGTTTGCAGCCATTTGCTGCGGAGTTTAGGGGTCGTGTATAAAGGCCCTATCACTCTCTTTACTAGACAACTCTGGGAATCTCCAAGGAAGACAAAAAAGAGTTAAAATTTATGAATGGGATGGCATTTGCTGTGTGGGAGTAAAAACTATGCATTCCAGTTATTGTGAAAGTTACACTTAATGTGGATTTTTAAAAATCTTTAGAGGCACATTTTTCACATTTTAAGATAGTATCTGAAGGGCAAGTAAATAACACAGCAGTTGCCAGGAATAGATGGGGACAGAAAGATGAGATGAGATGTCGCTGCTCAATAGAAGAATTGTAGATGCCATTATTTAATGACAACCTTCTTCTTCATGGCACTTGCCCTACTATGTGCTGGATTACAGATTTTCTAGCCCTCCACAAGCATTCCAGTGGTGGGATTTGTACACACTTGAAAAGTGTCACGTTAGGGAAAATTAACTCTACAAAGGACAATTTTGAAGGAGCAAAAAACAAAATGTGACACTTAAGGGGAATAGGTCAAGTGAATGTCTTTGCCATTTTTCTGACCCTTCCATAGCTTCAGCCACCAACTCCAGTAATTAACAGGACAGCAATTTAACATGTCCAAACTTTTCCTCTTCCAAGGTTAATGTAAACCAATACCATTTTGAGCTCTATATTATTAAACAAAGTATGTTAAAACCTTTACTATTAAAGTTGACACCTGAACTCTGTGTAATTTCTTCTCAGTTCTGCATTTCTTAGTCAATTTGTAACATGGCAAAATATTTCTTTCTTTCTTTCTTTTCCTTTCCTTTCTCTCTAGACCCATATTCCTCTGTGAAACCTGTCCTAACACTCTTACTTAGGATTTTGACATTAAAATAAGCCTTTGTATTTCCAGAAATACTATTTCCTCACTGATTGTAAAATAACCAAAGACAGGTTGTACGATCTGTATGACAAATTTCCATCCCAAGAGATTTAAGAATATGGGGCTCCCTTTTAACATGATGAAATGTGACAGTAAAGGGGTAACAATTTCAGAACAAAGGAAACTGTTAAGAAAAGGAAATATGGAAAACTATTTGGTAAATTGAAGTGTTCTTTTTTTAATCCATTGCTATTGTAGAAAACAGACTATGAAGCAATGCTTAGTCAACTATGCTCAATTTTCCAAGCATTTGCACTCATGAATCAATGTTTTATATTGCAAAATGAAATATAAATATGTAAAGGAAGGAAATGTGAGTAGGAACATGGTAATTTAAGCCACTGCACTGTCAGATCTGTAGGCTTTATTTGTGTTCATTATTTTACTATCATGCAACAAAAACATTCATGTCAGATTTTTTCTTTCTTTCTTTCTTTCTTTCTTTCTTTCTTTCTTTCTTTCTTTCTTTCTTTCTTTCTTTCTTTCTTTCTTTCTTTCTTTCTTTCTTTCTTTCTTTATTTCTTTGGGGGAAGGCAAGGGGGTATCTACTGTTAAATAAAATTGCAATCAGTAAATACATGGTGGTAAAAACATAAAAATAATTACATAATGCACTGTGCTGTGCAACTCTGTTTTCAGCTATATATCAAGAAAGGTTAGAGCTGTTATTTTCAACATGGTTAAAAATGAACAGGAGTCAACACAGCTTTACCTTATTTAGATGAATTCTTTCCTCAACTAAGAGGTTCAGTCATAAAAACTGTTCTATACCCCCACTTTAAAAGCCTTGCACTCAACAAAGTAGATGTTTCTCTCCCCAAATGTTCTTAGATGCATCGCTGATAACACATTTGGAAACCTTCAAAACTGCAATTCATCCTTCAACTATTATCCCTGTAGCATTCACTTCCGCCCACGACGAGATGGCTGGGTGATCCAGCAGCTCCGCTTAATGAGAAGAATAAAACTTGAAATACTGTCTTTAAATGATACCAAAATCGTGAGTAAACGATCATAAATCTTTGGGGAGGACAGGTTGAAAACTGTGTATTTTCAAGGGGAGAGATAACAATGAATTACTGAAGCAGTGATTTACTTTCGCTTTCTGCCGAAGTCACGTCCCAGGCAGACGGACTGTGAGAGACTGTTTTTTTTTTTGCTTTGAGGCTAGAAAGAAAAGAAAAAAGCGTACTTACTTGGTTTTTCTGCATGCCACCCAAGAAAAAGGATCCTACTGTGATAAAAAAGTGGGTACACAAACCCTCAGACGCCACGTATCAACGTGCTCGTCTTGAAAGAGCAGAAGCTGTTGTTGAAGCTGACACAATGGTGTCTGATTCTGGCAAGTTGCCAGCACACCAGCCGGATTTTTCAAGGGAGTTCAAAAACTTGAAAGCAGAAGTCAGCTCCCTTATTAAATCAGCCCTAAAAGATGTAACTTCTACTATCGAAGACCGTTTCCAGTCCTTATCATCACAGAATAAAGACCTAAGGAAGGACCTGTTACAGGAAATACAGACCCTGCAGACACAGGTATCTAATAATGGCATTGAACTGAAAAAATTAGCAGGAGAAATCAATCAAGTTCAAACTCTAGCCTCCAAGAACGAAAGTGTTATCGCTGCGCATGAAGAAGAGATTGATGCCTTACAGTGGAAGCTTATCTATATGGAAGATTATTCTCGTAGGTCTAATCTGAAATTAATTAATTTTGAACTCCAGGATAAAAAAGAAATGAAGAAAGAAATCCTCGTTTGGCTTAATTCTATCCTCCCCCAACACCTTGCTGAGACCGACATTGAAAGGATACACTACATAGGTAGTGCTAAGACAGCTACTTCAAGACCAATTCTCATTAGATTTACTTCCTATGCCATGAAAGAACAACTGATGTCAACTCTTAGGGCAAAGCCTGACCTGCTGAAGTGTGAGGGAAGAGTTCTACAAGTTTACCAGGATATCTCCAGGGAGACTTTTGAATGGAGGAAAACTATGAGACCTGTAACAATTGCTCTGAGGAACAACAACTACAGATATAACTGGGGATTCCCGATCTTTCTTAAGGTGTGGACGGGTCCAACTCTACACAAAATTTATTCTTTGGAAGAAGGTGAACAACTTCTCAAGGTATGGAACATTCAAATCGAAGAAGAATAGAGAACTCCAAATTCAGCGTCTGCAATGAAGACAGTGTCACCCTTTAACTCTTTAAATCTTTCAATGAGCAAGCAAAATGGAGACCGATTTGAAGAGCATTGCACTACAGAAGACAGCCCTCCTTTCTCTCTCCCCCTGTCTCTCCCTTCCCTTCCCTCCTGTTTTTCTCCCTTTTTTTTTCTTAGCCCATTCTGTTTCATTTTGTTTATATTTTGACTTGCCCGTCCCATAATTCTCCACTCCCTTCCTGTTCCTTATCCCTTATCCCTTATTCTTTCTTAGCATATCTTTCCTTTTCCCCTCTATTTTTTTTATATTTTTCTATTTTTTTATTTTTTATTTTTTTATTTTTTATTATTTTTTATTTTTTATTATTTTTTTATTTTATTTTTTGGTCCTTTTTTGGGGGGGAGGGGACTGAGGGAGGAAAAGAGGTGAATAGAAGGATCTTAAGATTCACATTATCATGTTATCTTTTTATTACATTCTTTCTTTTCAACTTTTCACGTATATATCTGTAAGCAAGACTAGACAGTGCCAACGCTAATTTAGAGCTTCTGAATCATTATTAGCCATCAGGAAGTGTACGGGTGCCTTCCCCCTCCCTCCTATAAGGGCGCATACAGGTTGTGTATGAGAGCCAAGAGGATGGGAGAACAGAAAATAAATGTAGGTGGTAGGGTTTGGGTAATCATTGTTTTTTTCTTTATTATATGTAATGTTTGTTTGTATATATGCACAAAGAGACCGTTCCAGATCGATAATAGAATGAAAATATGGGTAGACTGTTGAAATTAGCTACATTGAATGCCAGGGGTCTAGGAACTGTCACGAAGAGAAACAGAATAGAGTCATTAATTAAGAAGAATAAACCGGACATCGTCTTTCTTCAAGAAACACACCAAGCGAAAGATGGCCAAAACGAACTGAAACTACCCAACATCAACATCTATGAGAAAAGTTTTGGTACATCTAAAGCAAGGGGGGTAGCAATCTTAATATCAAAGCACTGTGATTGTATTGTTGAAAAAACTGTGAAAGATTTGGAAGGTAGAAAAGAAGACCAAACGGGCTTTATCAAAGGTAGACAAATGTCAGACACTGTAAGAAGAGTTTTGAATGTTCTTTATGAGATGGGAAGATCACAGGACAAAGCATGCATTTTGTCTCTAGATTTATTTAAAGCCTTTGATTGTGTCCAATGGCCTGCGTTAAAACTTTTATTAGTGAAATGGGGATTTGGCGAAAAATTTCTAAGTGTAATAAACCAACTCTATTCTCATAGCACCTCATCAATCATTGTCAATGATGGGATGACAGAAAAAATTACCCTAGGCCGAGGAACAAGACAGGGATGTCCTTTATCGCCAGTTCTGTTTTGCATAGTGATAGAGCTACTAGCTAATGCAATAAGGGAGGACCAACTTATTAAAGGTATGGGTAAGGAAGGCAAGATAAAAATCAGTTTATTTATGGACGACGATTTGTTAACAATAAAAATCCGGTAGAAAATATATTAAGAATAAAAGCACATCTAAAGGAATTTGGTGAAACAACCGGATTATGTGTCAACTGGCAGAAATCAGAAATCATGCTTTTCAATCAGGATAATCGAGACATGGAAGAGATCTCCAATCACGAACTGAAAGTTTGTAAATGTATAAAATACCTAGGGATACTTTTAGATAAAGACATTAGTAAAACGAAAGAACGAAATTACACAAAAATAAAGGAAGAGATTAGAAATAAATTACAAAATTACTCCAAATTAAACTTATCATGGTTTGGTAGAATAGCAATGGTAAAAATGAAAATACTTCCTAAAATAAATTTTCTTTTTAGAATGTTACCTATTCAATACACAGAAATTGAAATTAAAGTTTATCAAGATCTTTTAAATAAATTCTGCAATGGTGGAAAAAAAAGCAAGAATAAATAAAAGCTTATGGTACAGATCTCAAAAGAGGGAGGTATAGGCATACCTAATCTTAGAATGTATTACATAGCTAATCAGCTTAGCTCCTGGGAGAAATACTATTTAAACCTCAAAAACTAATATGGTGGGAACTTCAATCAGAGGAACTAAATGAAGACATAAATAAATATGTGTTTAGTTTCCCCCAAAAGGAAAAGTTACCCAATTAAAAATCCTCTTCTAAGTTCCCTATTGCTCACTTGGAAAAAGTATGGAAAGAAATTGATACAGGAAGGTTCCCCGCTTAGTGAGGTGATCGATCAGATAAATTTCCCCACGAACATGAAGAAATTGGGAGACTTATTTAAATTAAGGAAAGTGGCAAGACTAAAAGATTGGATTAAAAAGATGACATAAAAACAAGAAATTAAACGTATTCTGCAAACTCAGGAATTGTCGTGGTTGAATTACGCCCAGTTAGAAAGCTGGACGAAAGAATGGATTAGGAGAAATACACAACTTAGAGGATATACAAAATTTGAGCAATTTCTGACAACATATGAATCAGAGAAAGGAAATACAGGGAAAGGAACAGTTGGCAAATTATATAAAATAATTCAAGATTCATTTGAGAATAGGGAAAAGGACACAATAAGAGAGCTATGGAAACAAGACATAGAGAAAGAAATAAATAATGATGAATGGAAAAGAATTTGGAATTTGAGGATTTTACGGTCATTATCAGTCAGAATAAAAGAAAACTACTTCAAACTAGTTTTAAGATGGTATATGACTCCAGTCAGAATGAATAGAATGAATCCAAAATATTCTAAGCTCTGCTGGAAATGCGAAAAAAAGATAGGTACCTCTTTTCATTTATGGTGGGAATGTGAAATAGTTCAAAAGTTTTGGCAAGAGATTATTGAGGAGATAAGAGAAATACTACAAACTGATATTAAATGTGTACCGGAAATTGCTTTGTTATCATTACCATCTATCAATGAATATGATGTGAAAACTAAAGAATTAATAGCAAATCTTATGACAGGAGCTAGACTGATTATTGCTAGGAACTGGAAACTGAAATCAGACCTTAAAATTGCTGAATGGTATAAGGAAGTGTGGGACATAGCACTAAATGATAAACTATCTTGTAATATAAAAGTTTTGAGAGGTGAAATAAAAAAAGATACTTTCTATGATGTTTGGGGGAAATTTATAGATCATGTACTATTAAAAGGGAAAGGGATACAACCAACTTATAACCCAACACAGTTCTGGCATAAAGGACCTTAAGAAGCCTATTGGAAGAAAAAGAAAAAAAAAAGATGAAGAAGAAAGAGAAGATGCAAGAATACTGGACGGTTTCTTGGGGGTGGGGGGCACTTTGTACTGTTTATGATTGTCTATTACTGTTTTTTTATATAATTGTTTATCATTGTTAAAATATAAAATTTTAATAATTTTTATTTAAATAAAATTAAAAAAAATCCCTGTAGCATTCACCCTTTTACTGTGTATGTGACTGTACAGGAGGAGGAATAATGAGTTAACACTTATTCCTAATTATGGAGTGTGGAGGTGGAGGCATAGGGTTTAAGTAGCTTCACCTGAGGTAGCTAGAGTCATATAGGGCTAAGGTAGGGCACTGAATAAGAGACAGGGCAGTTAGGGAACTGTCATATTTGAGTGAGGAAATTAGATCAGTATTTGAGTGAACTGCTTTGAGAAATTTTAAGTAACTGAACACAAGTGATCTGAATTCAACATCTTATTGTGTTCAATAAACCTGCATTTTATTTTTCTACATTACAACTTGTCTGGAACTCAGTGATTGAAGCGGGATACCTTGATTGGTGGCAGCGAAAAATGAGAGTGAATTGGTACAGGTCAGTGGTCTTTGAGGTGAATGGGGGGGGCTGTGCTAGAGTGAGGTTAAGTAATTTACTACTCTATAGTGAGGGGAGGGTGGTAACCTGGCCACACTTGAAAGACTGACCTCCACAATCCCCACCTCTCGGTAGTATCATTGGCTTTTTCTACTATGAATTTCTTTCAAAGTAAACCACCTGGCTGTAGCTTTGTATAGCCACCCTATTATACCTCACCGCACATACCTGCAAATCGACCTATGGGTCTGGAAGCTATAGGATAAAGCTAACCGCTGCAAGTGCAATCTTCCCCAAATAAATTAATAAAAGGAGCCATGTAGATCTTATACAATACAAATGCAGGAGAAGGTGGTGTCTCAAATAATTGATTAGTAAGTTTAATGGACATCATTTTCAGTTATGAATGAAAAAGGTCTGGAGGGAAAGAATATATCCTAAAATAAATACATTTTAATTTAACCTATAAATAGGAAAGGGTTAACACAACTAGTTTATAATAGGAAATGATCAATACTTCTACTCAGAAAAGGCCAGAGGTCAAACTGCTACTGGTTTTCAATGCATAATGGTCCTTGAAACTCAAAATGTTGGATAGCAGCACCATATTAAATGGAAAGTCTATTTAAATCCACACATACGTCTCCATTCTATCAAAGACAGAAAGCAGGTGGTGACTACAGGGCTGCTTATCAAACATCTATCCCTTCGGGAAACTCATCATTTACAACCTTCACCAATAAGCAGACAAGGTATCATGTTGACAGTGTGTCCAGCACTACTGTGAGTTCTCTTTCTCATCCCACTCTTATTACCAAAGACTGATGACAGCCTAGAAGTTATTGGCTCATTTGATTATGATGGCAACCAAAATGGACCACAAGTGATCCTGATATCCCAGCTGAGTTTTCTAAACTTCATGGACCCCAGTACTGTGCTTCCTCCAGTGGTAGTGATCTGACTGGCGAACATTACAGAATAGCAGCAGAGCCAGCTCAGTTGTTAGGCAGAGTGAGATGATCACTTCCTTACATATTCCAGTTGAATTCTATACATCAAATTCATGATGAGAAAAAAATAGTTTGTTCATTTTTTGATTTTTCCCAAATTTACATTCTGTAATTTGACAGTTTAAAAAGAGGAGAGAAAAATGCAGGAAAAATTCAAAACTAACAGCGTGACCCATCCAGATCCAGATCCATCAGAACTGAAATGTCTGCATTTCTACTGAGGTGACCTGTTTCACTTTCTTTTTTTTTTGTTGCATAAAAAGGTAAAGCCCTTTCAGGTTTTTTTTCATAATCCCCCACCACCATGATGTGTCTGTAAGGGTCCAAGTTTCAGCACCATAAAGAAGCATGCTGAATATATAGGATCAAAGTATTTGAGTACGAAATCTGTTAGATAAGTCAAGTTGTCAAGACTTTCCTCATTTTCTTGAAGGAATTTCTAGCTTGTTCAATTCTACAATGGATTTTGCATGAAGGGTCCCAGTTATCCTTGACATAGCACCCCAATATTTATAAGATGATACTCTCTCAATTATATCACTGGCAATCTTGAGAAGGTTCTGTGAACCATTTTGGTTTTTACTGATAACCATCCATTTTGTCTTCTTCACATTAAATCACAATCTCATGGCATTGTTTTCTGCAGCAACAGAATCCAATAATCCTTGCAAATCTGCCAGACTAGTTGCAAGCAGGACAGTGTCTCAGAAAAGAGCATCTCAGAAAATTCTTTCTGAATAGATATTAAAAAGTAGAGGTGAGAGAATATAACCTTGATGAACACCTTTCACAAATGACACCTCTTCTGATATCTGACCATCTATCCAGACACCAGCATGCTGATTCCAATAAAAATTCCCAATCAATCTGATATCATGATTGTCCAGGCCCAGTTCTTTAAGAATATTAATAAGTTTATCATGTTTGACTGAGTTAAGTGCTTTTTCATAATCAATGAAGTAAACAAAAACATCAACATTGACATTGAGACATTGCTGCATTAGTATTTGAAGATTAAATAATGCCTCCCGAGTTCCAAATCCATTCCTGAACCCAAATTCATGTTCCCCTCACCTTTTAAAATGTGTCTCATTCAAATTTTAGAGGCTTTTTTTTTCAGAAATCAAACTACCACAAAAATGAATAAAAAGCCCCTTTCATATATTTTTGTTGTTGTTTCTCTTGTTTTGGTCTTTCAGGGAAATGTGAATGGCCTACTCAGTTTGTTAGTCCTGAATTATGGTCTCAATCACTTCCTCTGAGAGGCCTCTCAACATGTCATTGGTAGCTAGGTACGCCAGAAAATGGCTGTGGCTGCAGCTGATCCAAAGCATTACCCATTTCATTTCCACGCACCAATGGCAAATGAGTTATTCTCCTTGTAACAAGGGATATTCAAAGGGCTAGGAGACCATCTGGTGTTAGGTCATCTAGTTAGAATTCCCTCAGTGTTGCACGGGAGATGTATTATCATCAATCCAATGAGGTGAATGACCATCACATTAACTTGTTCTCAAACTGTCTGTCAGGATTGCTGATTAAATCCTCCTTGCTGTGGCCAAAGCCAAACCTAATTATTAACACTGATAATATCTTTGCCCTTTGCTCCTGGAACATATGTTTTCCAGCTTGCTGTTAAGGGGAAAGGCATGGAAGACTACAAAGTGCATCAGCAGTTATTTTGAACTGAGATCAAAGAGTATTTTCTTTTTAACCTGAATAGTTCCTTTTCCTAGTGCAACATGGATAAAATACATTTCTTCTTGCACTAGCATTTGGTTTCACTGAGGAAAATGTGCCTGTTGTAGTACCAGTACCAGATGTTGCTTAATATCCAGTGCCTAGCCACTGATGATTAGGCTGCAACCTATTGCTATTACCAGTGTACTACTGCTACTCACAAACAAAATAAACTCTGGACTCCATAGGATTTATAAAAGTGCTATCCTGTCATTCAACAATTGATTAAATGGCCAAAAATCTGTTACTTAGCAAATTATACTAGAATAAGGCAATTGAAACAATGTGGATTTACTATATCATTTCTGTAAATTCCACTGATTCCAACATACCTAATTATGACTTTCTATGGTTGCTATCCCACGACCACTAAAAACAGCTTCAAACTGCTCAAATATGCGGTTAATAAAATTGTGTCCCCATGGCCAGCAGACTTTAAAGCGGAAGAAAATGTGACCATGCCCACTTAAGCACAACCCAGTGAGTTTTACAAGTACCTGGTCTTAAAGGTTCTTGTACTTTCCCCACGGCCACCTCTCTCTTATGTGCTGTTCCCTCACTGGCACAGTGTCCCTTTCACCCCTCAGTACATGTACTACTGTGAGCATATTGAGGCAGCAACTTTTAGGCTTGTAGGAGTTTCACACTGCTGCCTCTTGCCTGATTTTCATGGGATAAGAGAGATTTTAAAACAAAGCTGAGAAAGAGGAGTCCATCCTGGAAATATCCTATCCGTCTTCTTGTCTTGGACCTGGTGGGCATAGGCAGAGTGGGTTCTTCTTTCTGAGCTTTGCTTTTAAATCTTTCATGCAAGCCTATAAGCTGCTACCCCAGATGCTCACAATCTAACACGTGCTGAGGGACCCATGTGAAATGGGTGCTGAACGAGTGAGGGAATGGCAGGTAAGACAGAGGGAGGGAAAATCTCATTAAAATCAACCAGGCAAATACAGGTGCCTTTAAAATGTGTGTGTGTGTGTGTGTGTGTGTGTGTGTGTGTGTGTGTGTGTGTGTGTGTGTGTGTGTGTGTGAGAGAGAGAGAGAGAGAGAGAGAGAGAGAGAGAGAGAGAGAGAGAGAGAGAGAGAGAGAGAGAGAAAAGTACATCCACACATCCCTGGATGCTGCAATAATGTGTGGCTTGCAGATGTGGAAAGGAGCATCCAAACATCCCTGGATGCTGCAAAAATGTATAAAATGTCCCTCAATTTTTAGCCTAACAACTTAAGAAAAAATAGTGTGTTATAACCAGGAAAATACGGTACACTCAACATGCAAAGAACTCATTTCCTGCTTTAGCCTTCTAAAACTCCACCCTTAAAGCAGTGTTTGTGTTTGCTTTTGTACTTAATGTCCATCTTTACTTCTGATGTTTAATAAGATTCCCAGGCAAAAGCAGTCAGAGCAGGACATGTGAAAATTATAAACACACCCATTTCTTGTAGAGAAAAAAGGGTCTTTCTAAGAAGAAGAAAGTCTATGGATGTATGATGCTGAGAGGCAACATGTAGGGTTACAGGTTGCCCATTCTATTTTAGAATAAGGCTCCCCAGGAATGTATACAGTAGATGAACAAATCTTTCAGTTTCATTTTATGCCATATTCTGGAAACTTCAGTTGGTCCAAAACACAGCAGCCAGACTGCTAAATGAGGCTGAACACAGGGACCCCACAACACCATTCTTATAACAGCTCTACTTATTGCCAATCATTTTGGGGGCAGAATTCAGTGTGATGGCTCTAACCAATAAAGCCCTAAATTTCCAAGGTTTATTTTTGACCATTTCTGTCAATATGCAAGATTTAGCTGTTACTTTCTTTGCATAGATTATTTAAAAAGTTGGAGGATTGTTTGGATTTGGATTTTTGTGTAATTTGCCTCCTGTGATACAGAAGAGGGGCAGGATCTGTTCTTGATCATCCCAGAGTGCAGGGTGCGCAACAATGGGCTCAAGTTAAGATAGCCCAGATTTTGGCTGAATATCAAAACACAAAACACAAAAATCCTTTCCTAACTGTTAGAGAAGTACAGTAACCCCCTGCAATGGTGCTGTTCATATACTGTAGTCCTGGTATATTGCAGGACCACAGTATATGAAAGGCAAGGCCCCCCTGGGGTAAACTGCATGGGCCTGTGTGGGGCCTCCTGCACTTACCCCAGGACTGGCACTGCCCTGAACAGGCCTCCGATGGGCTTTTTGGGCCTGTCGGAGTCACTAGAAGTGGTTTCTGGCAATCCGGAAGGCACGTCCGTTTTTCAGAAGGCACTTCTGGTTCACTGGAAACTACTTCTGGGGCTTTCCAACAGGCCCAGGAAGTCTGTTGGAGGCCCATTCGGGGAAGCACCAGGAGAAGGTAAGTCTAGGAGGCCCCAAACAGGTCCCCCAGTCTCCACCCAACCCAGCATCCACATATCATGGATTTTCCATTATCACGGGTTGGGTTGGAACCCTAACCCCCGTGATAAGCATGGGGTCAAGAGGTGGTGAGGTCTCCAACACTGGAGACATTTTGAGACGATTAGAACCAACAGAAGGAAGAGTTCTGGGCAAAGTATATTTTGCATGTTTTAAATATATTTGTCCTGTGCACAGTTTCTTTCCTGTTTGGACTATGCACAAATTCACATGCACAGCAAGTAGAAGAGAGGAAAAAGGATGATTGCAAAGACAGAGATAACCTATCCATGGCTCCAGATGTTGCCATAAATGTTGTTGCATCTTTCTGTTTTGCTTGTTTCATACAAATGAGTAAAATCCATGCCTTGAAAGTGCACAAAATCTCTCTGAGGCCATGACAAACATCACAGTTTTTTTCAGGAAGGAGATTTTTTGCAATAGTCACATTTACCAACAGAGGATGATACAAGTCAGTATTTACATCCAGGTAACACATTTGCAGCTTTCAGGGAAATGCTGGGACAATATATTATTTCGCCACATTCAAGACTCCCTCATAGCTTTTCAATTTCAGTTCTTCCTTACATATGAATTAAAAATTATTCTCTCATTAAGTAAATAATTTAATAACTATGCATTTATAAAAAAACCAGTAATTTCCCTTTCAACTACTGTATGTATATTTTCAACAAAGATCATGAGGGGGTGAAGTCTGGCAAATTTTAATGATTTCCCTACATTTCTTGTTTGTGTTTGTTCCTTATTAAGTCAAGTTCTACTGGAAACATAACATTTAGGAGGAAATATGAACAGCTAAATAACTTTTAAATACACAGTGCTTTGTTTAATACAATCAGTTTGTCACAGAAGATTTATTGAGCATTCTAGTCTGTGAAAAAGTTTTGTGTTGCCCAAAGAGTCAAAATGGCTTTAAATGAAATGCGCCAACAGAGAAATTTTCTTCTTAAAACACTGTGAAATGTAATTATGACATTTTTATTGCACAGGAACTAAGAACACTATTACATTGTGTGATTTATACTTTTAACATAATTACCCACTAAATTGAATAGAATGCATTAGTTAGTATAAGTAATGGGGAAAAGGGGATGAGCAAATCTTTATTTCAAATATTGTTCCTCAAAGTGTTTTCTATTTGAATATCCCCCCTTGAAATTTCTTCTGACTAAGGTATAGTTATGCCAAATTAACCTGTCACATTTTGTATCTTGCTTGTGTATGTAGGGGCTTAGTTTAAATTAGGTGGGTGTGATATACCAAATATAAAACCTAGAAATCAGGGAATGAAATGAAAACAAAACACAGGTACACATGGCATGATACTTTTTCAGAATGTCATTGTATGAATTGATGGAGCTGCAGTCATAATTTACCTGAGATATCTCAACACAAGTGGATGCTAAGAAGTTGTGTGTGTGTGCATGTGCATATCTGTGTTCATGTGCATGTGTACACACATAGAAACTTTTAAAATTTATGTCATTTGCCCAGAGTGACCCCACTGTCAGATGGGCAGTATATAAGTAGAGAAGGCAACAAAACAATTTTTATTTATCTTATTTTCGTTATTCATTTTGTTACATAATGAAACAAATAATGAACCACCCCTCAAAGAAAAACAAAACAAAACAAAACAATTTTTTGTTCCATTCCATTCCATTTTGTTTTTTGTTTTCACATAGGAATACATTGAAGCTATGCATTCCTATGGGGGGAAATGCCTGTGGTTTTCCTCCAACGCGCTGGGTGTGGGAAACTGGGGAATTTTAAAACCTTTTTTTTTTTTGCTGCCCCAAGCGCCAATCAGCTGTAGTGCGGGCGTGGGGTGGCAAAACAAAAAGTTTAAAAGCCCCTCCTCCCCCCACTACCTCTTTTTACTAATGGGCCTATCTGCCTATGATTTCTTTCTCTGTGGTTGTCTCTGTTGTGTATTGATCTGTATTCCTATTGGTTTCTGTTCCTGTTCCAAAGAGAACAGGCCTATTGGTTTATTCAAGTTGCTGCATTTGGATACTCAATCCTATTGGTCTCTGCCAAAAGGCAGCTTTGTGATTGGTTGTAATTGTTCCCTGCAAAATGTATCTTTTCCTAGCCAGTCCTGGCTCCTATAAATGTAGCTCCCTCTCCCCAGTCTTGTTCTCTCCCTGAATAAAGAGCTGTTACACTAGAAGCTGTCTCCAGCCTGCTATGTCTAAGAGCTGAAATCACTGCTGAAATCACTAAAACCCATGCTACTACACTGGCGACGAGGATGGAATCCGGAATGCTGAGAAGCAGAGGATCATCATGCTGACTCAGAGTCCGGATTGCAGTGGAGAACAAGACTCACCAGCTGGCTTAGAAGACGACCCTGCCCACCTGGAGAATGGAAAGTCCACGGGTATTGGAGCCCTTCCAGCCATCGGAGCCCCACACTTGGGAGGACTATGTTGAATGCTTCGAGTTCATCGTGGTGGCTCAAGAAATCACGGATGACAGCAAAAGAAGGGCCACGTTCCTGAGTTGCTGTGGGCGTGAGACCTTCTTGTTGGCCAAGGCACTGCTCGCCCCAGCAAAGCTGAGTGAGACATCACTCACAGACATTTTTGCCCGGCTGACAAGCCATTTGGCACCTGCCAAAACCAAGATGGCCTGGCGGATGGAGTTCCAGAAAATGCAGCAGCAAGCCGGAGAATCTGTGGCTGCATTCCTGGCAGGTCTCCGGGAGCTTGCTCAGCACTGTGGCTTCCCAAATCTTGAAGACACTCTCTTGAATTGATTTGTTGGGGGCTCAGCAGCAAAAAAGCCCGAAGGCGCATTGTGGCAAAGGAAGATGTCACCCTTGCCTCCGCCTTGAAAGAGGCCACCACCACATTGAATTATGAGCAGGAAGAGCTCAATGCCAGTTGCAAGGCCATGAAGCTGCGGGTAGAGGCTGCCCATGCCATGGATGAACCAGAGGCTAGTCCAAGCCAGAGCCCAGTCCATGGTGTCGATTTGGTGTGTCAGGCTGATGCACGGCCCAAAGATCGCCGAGGCACTTGCCCAGGCTGTGGCAGTAACCATGAGCTGAAAAGCTGCCGTTTTCGTGATGCTAAATGCAGGGCATGCGGAAAGTCAGGACACATCGCCAGGGCCTGTAAGTCGGTGGCAGCTGGAACAACGGGATCACCTAGATCAACGCGTCGCAGATCATCCACCACGACTCATCTCCTGGACGACTGCAATTATCTCACAGAGATCAACGGAGAGACCGTGTAGTTCCCGGTGCAAGGCAAAACATCAGTCATAGTGAAGATTGAAGGTCAACCATGTGACATGGAGGTGGATTCCGGATCTGGATTCACCATTGTTTCAGACCAGACTGCAAGGGGGCTCTTCCCTGGGGGTAAGTTCCCCTCTCTGGAACCATTCCCAGCAACCTTGCAATCATACACGGCTGGCCGCATCCACATTCTAGGAATGTGTGCGGTGAGGGTACAATTCCGGGAGAAACAGGCCGTGCTTAAATTGGTGATTGCAAAGGGGAGTCACCCCAGTCTCCTGGGTACTGACTGGTTTCCCGCCTTGGGACTGGGTATATCAGGGCTCAACTCAGTCCAAACTTCCCCAGAGTTGGGCAAGGCGTTAGGCCAGGAATTTGTCGAACACTTCAGTGGAAAACTGGGTTGTTATAAAGGGCCTCCAATTGACTTTGAGCTGGACCCCAGGGTGGCCCCAATCCGACTCAAGCCAAGGCGAGTGCCATTTGCGCTGCAACCCAAGATTGAGGCGGAACTGGACAAATTGGTCAAACAAGGAGTTCTTTCACCTGTGGACACTTCTAAGTGGGAGACTCCTATCGTCACACCCCTTAAGGCAAATGGGGAAGTGAGAATTTGTGCAGATTACAAATGTACTATCAACAAGGCAATCAGGGGAAATTCATACCCCATTCCAGTCGTCTCACAGCTGTTGGCAAAACTAGATGGGGGAATTTTTTTTGCCAAACTTGACCTGGCAAGCCAAGCGTACCAGTAGCTGCCAGTGACTCCACAATCTGCGGAAGCACAGACTATCGTAACACACAAAGGGGCTTTCCGAGTGAACAGGTTACAGTTTGGAGTTTGTGTGGCCCCAGGGATTTTTCAAGGACTAATGGAGTGCCTGCTAACGGGTCTGCCAGGGGTCTTGCCATTTTTTGATGATGTTCTGATTGCTGAGAAAGACCCCCCCCCAGGAACTGGTTGGGCTTATCCGTGCTGTGTTACTCAAATTTAAAAAGGTGGGGCTGAAGCTAAAAAAGGAAAATTGCACTTTTGGGGTGCCATCTGTGGATTTCTTGGGGTTTAAAATTGATGCAATGGGCATCCACCCCACTGACTCTAAAATTAAAGTCATTACTGAGGCACCACGCCCATGGAACAAGACGGAGTTACAGTCATTCCTGGGACTTATTAACTTTTATCATTCATTCCTACCTCAGAAAGCTTCAATAGCGGAACCGTTGCACAAACTATTGAAGAAAAAGAGTGTGTGGCGTTGGGCTCAGGCACAGCAGAAGGCTTTTGACACCTTGCGGGGCATGCTGACTAGCAGGAGGGTCCTTGCTCATTATGACGAGTCAAAACCTCTTGTCCTGGCATGTGATGCCTCTCAGTATGGGCTGGGAGCTGTGCTGAGCCATAGGGAAGCGGATGGGTCAGAAAAGCCCATCTCATTCTATTCTCGTTCATTGTCGCCAACAGAGCGCAACTACGCACAAATTGACAAGGAAGCCCTGGCAATAGTGGCAGGGATTAAAAAGTTTCATGACTATTTATACGGTCGCCACTTCTTCCTTGAAACTGACCACAAGCCTCTGTTAGGATTGTTCAACCCGAAAAAACAAACGCCGCAGATTCTCTCCCCCAGAATGTTGCGATGGTCTATATTCCTGAATGGGTTCCAGTACACCCTGACCCATGTTCCAGGGAAAAGGTTGTGCCACGCTGATGCACTAAGTCGCTTGCCTCTTCCTGGTGTAAGCAATGTGGATCCTGCCCCAGCGGAATGAGTGATGATGCTGGAAACACTTCCGGGGGGCCCTGTGACTGCCACTGAAATAGCTGAGAGAATGAGGAAAGATACCGCTCTCTCCCGTGTGCTCACTTGGGTGGGGAGGGGATGGCCAGGTGGCCCACATGAAGAAAAATTTAGACCATACACAACAAGGCAACATGAGCTATCCCTGCATAAGGGCTGTCTCCTGTGGGGAGACAGGGTGATCATCCCAGAGCCACTGAGAAACAGGGTTCTGGATATACTGCACATGGGGCATCCGGGAATGGTCAGGATGAAGTCGCTGGCCCGGTGCTATGTATGGTGGCCTGGGATGGACCAAGATGTTGAACAATGGGTACGGACGTGCAA
The DNA here is from genome assembly GCA_029282475.1 of Phrynocephalus forsythii. Taxonomy (NCBI): domain Eukaryota; kingdom Metazoa; phylum Chordata; class Lepidosauria; order Squamata; family Agamidae; genus Phrynocephalus; species Phrynocephalus forsythii. Next base: position 26,827,238 of record JAPFRF010000003.1, read on the forward strand.
GGCATGTCAGGAAGTGTGCCCAGAAGTGGCCAGAGCACCAGTCCACTGGTGGGAGCAGACCCGGACTCCCTGGAGCTAGCTGCACTTAGATTTTGCTGGGCCATTCCAAGGAAAGGTTTTTTTGGTTATCATTGATGCATATTCTAAATGGTTAGAGGTGGCTATGGTTCCCAGCATATCGTCAGCTGCAGTCATCAAAGTGTTGAGACAGCTGTTCGCAACACACGGGTTGCCCGAGACCATTGTGTCAGACAATGGAGCAGCCTTTGTATCCCAAGAATTCAGGGCATTCCTGGCTGATAATTTCATAAGAGGGGTCACCTCAGCTCCTTTTCATCCCTCATCCAATGGGCAGGCTGAGCGCATGGTGCAGACAGCCAAAGGATCTATTGCATGCTTGATGGAGGGTGACTGGTCAACGCGCATTGCCCGAATGTTGTTCTTGCAGCATGAGATGCCGTGTACTACTATGGGCAAGTCGCCAGCAGAGCTGCTCCTAGGTAGAAGGCTGGTAACGGTGCTGGACTATGTCCACCCAGACAAAATGCCAAACCTCAGTGCTAGAGCACCTCCACTGGCAGGGAGTGACTCTACAAGGTATTTTGCTCCTGAAGATTTGGTCTGGGTGAGAAATTATGCCAAAGGTCCCCTGTGGGTGCCAGGGGTGATCACCAGAGCGTCTGGGCCAGTCTCTTCCTACGTGACCATTGAAGATGGCAGGGTCTGGCGTAGGCACATGGACCAACTGAGATGCAGAGTGCCCAGTAGAGTTGGTACAGGTGTGGGAGAATTGCAGCCCGAGAGTGACACTACCCCCATGAATGAGTCACAGCTGCAAGATCAGAGCGGAGATGCCCCAGGAGTGCAGTTACCAGTGGCTTCAGCAAATGAATCTGCTCCTGCAAGTCCTCATGGTGCTGAGGAACAGATCAGGGACACTGAGTTGTCTGAAACCCCCTCTGTGTCAGACAAAGCTATTACAGTAGGCTCTCCACCACAGACACTGCCTGCTCAAGCCCCTGCAACACCCGTAGTCAGGAAATCAATTAGAAGTCACAGGGCCCCACAATATCTAAAGGATTATGTGTCCTGTGCCCAGGGAGAAGGGGTGTTGTGTATTGATCTGTATTCCTATTGGTTTCTGTTTCTGTTCCAAAGGGAACACGCCTATTGGTTTATTCAAGTTGCTTCATTTAGATCCTCAATCCTATTGGTCTCTGCCAAAATGCAGCTTTGTGATTGGTTGTAATTGTTCCCTGCAAAATGTATCTTTTCCTAGCCAGTCCTGGCTCCCTCTCCCCAGTCTTGCTCCCTCTCCCCAGTCTTGTTCTCTCCCTGAGTAAAGAGCCTGCTGTTACACACTGCTGAAAGCTGTCTCACTAGCCTGCTATGTCTAAAATCCCCCAAAGTCTGAAATCTACTGGTTGAGATTCACTGTTCTAGAGATAATGAGGGACAAATGTGTCATATTTAGCTACCCTCTATATTACCAGAATTGCTCTAAAATGCTACAGGGGCTGTGTAATGAGACTTTTTCAGATGAAACAAATATAACTCTCTCTCTCTCTCTCTCTCTCTCTCTCTCTCTCTGTGTGTGTGTGTGTGTGTGTGTGTGTGTGTGTGTGTGTGTGTGTGTGTGTGTGTGTGTGTGTGTGTGTGTGTGTTTGCGCGCACACACACACACACATGCAGAACTTGGTAAAGGAGAAAGAGACTAGTTTTATTCAGAGACATTTTGCTCAAAGCACAGAAACATCCACTGTGTCAGGACCCTGCCAGCTGCAGAACCTGACCCTGAGGGGTTGATGGATGGAGAGCCAGCAGCTGAGCCTTCAGACCCTTCTTATTGGCCAGCAGTTCTAAATAATGGCCAGAAGCTTCACTTCCCAGGAGGGTTGCAGAAAGAATCCTGCATCAACTTAGAAGCAGGGATAAGATTTATGAATCCCATAGGAACCTTTGGTCAAGTAGCCCTGAGTAAAAGCAGAATAGCTTCCCAGGTGTAAGAGTGGATCCCCTGTTCTAGGATAAAGGTGATGACAGGAGGGAAAAGGATTTGTGGAAGTCACCTCGGCCACACTCTAGTTGTGTTCCTGTCCTTGAACTCTGCTTGTCTGACTCCTCAACACTTGGACTGTTCCTTGACTACAACCTGCATTCTGCTCCTCAGCTTGGCATCTGGTTCCCATGTGCATTCCTGTTGTGACCTCAGACTGGTAATAAGGACTCTGATTATCTCTTTGGCTCCTGGCTTTTGACAAAGGACTGAACTCTGTTTCCCTGGCTTCTGACCTTTGGCAACGTATGGGACTCCGGGACTCTGTTTGCATGTGCTTGCTGTGTGGGGCTTCGGAATACTGGAAGGCACACTCCTTGTCTTGTTCTTGATCTTAGAAGTGAAAAATCTTGTGGGAGCCCACAAATTTGACCTGCTAAGACTCCTGCCTTGAGAAGAATAAGAAATGCAGTGTGATTTCTTCTAATACCCCTCTTCTTCCTACATCTGTATCTAAGATTGCACATTTTGCTCATGAGATGTTAATGATGCTTCTGTCATTGGTGGGATATGAATGTCTTCAACATAACCATATCTCATCCTCTCTCCAAGGATGGAAAGGTTATTGTTTTACGTCCTTCACCTTGGATAGGTACAATGGCCAGCAGCAAATAATTCACCCATGTCTCCTGCTCATTTCTATTGCCTCTGTCAGTCATCTGTTAGCTCTTTACTTATGACAAGAATTTGACATCCACAGCATAAATGACTGATACCTAACTGTACAATTTTTAGAGAAAACATAATTATAATCATGATCCAAAACTATACTTCCAAATCAAAAGGAGGAGAAAGAATGCATTAGGTTATTTTAACCACATAAAAAGGTGTGAATTATGCTTGTAGGTGGGATACTTTAATAGCTGCAGGTGGTGAGATGAAATCTGATCTTTGAAAAACTCAATTTCATTACCCGTGATTTTCCTCTGTTCTCCTATCCTGACTAATTATATCCAGAGGTATCCAACTGCTCTTTCATGCCACTTCTGAGACATTTCTTTTATTGCTGCATGCCTCTGGATGTTTACAAGTTCAGGCTGCAAGCAAAATCGTAATCTCTCCATGCCACTTTTGTGAATATGCTGGGACCAACAGAAAGTAATGATCTGGTGCCGTTAAATGAATTATTTAAACTATTAGGATAGCTCTGCATAAATATTTACATAAAAATGTGCCAGCAAGCAAATTGTCATAAGGCAAAGAATCACAAAGGTCGGATGAGTGAGCACTGACAGGATAGCATGGGATGTGACTGAGGAAGAAAAGAAACAATAATTGGATTAAACATGTGCCAAAATAGAGATATGAAGTGATTTCCTGAGAATGTTGAATGAGGGCTTTGCTTGAAGCCCAAACTAATCTAGACAATGAAAGTCAGCAATGCTAATGAATTGCCTTTGAGAATGCAGTAGGGTATTTAGGCAACTGAGCAAGTCAAAGAAAATCATGTTCTTTATTGTTTCCTCCCCACCCGGAAAAAAAAAATAAGTATTACAGAAAGTGACAAGGGGAACTGGTGTAGGAGTCGGTAATGAAAGAGAATAGATGATAATGATTTGTAATATGGGGGGGTAATGCTTTGCATTTATGTTGGTAGATACCTAAGTTCTTTCTTCATGCAATTTCCAGGGGTTTAATGATTATTCTTGCAAAAATGTGGTATTCCTTTGGTGAAGATGAGATGACCAGTTTTGCTACCTCTGGGCTAGATGCACTCCACATTCTTTCTCTGCCCCTCTTCAGGGTATAACTTTTTATATAGAAAAAGAAATTTCAGATTCCTGCTGATATGCAAGAAGAAAATCCAACCCAAAACCAACTCCCTGTTTGGCGCCAGGGGATGATCTCTCACCTGCATAATTGCTGTGGGCTCTATTACGATTGGTGTAGTTAGTTTACACAACGAGGTTATCTCTATAAACATGTTACAGTGATTGTACATGCAGTTGTTTTTGAATGGGATTCTGATGCTCACGATCAAAGATTGACAAGAGCTTTGCCTCTTATTTTAACAGAATATGAGTTGCCTATATCATACCTTAGCTACATTTATTATGGCCTGATCTTGCCTGATTTCGGAAGCTAAGCAGGGTCAGCCTTGGTTAGTACTTGGATGGGAGACCACCAGGGAATACCAGGTGCTGTAGGCGCCTGGAGTAGGAACTGTCAAACCACTCCACTATCCCTGCCAAGAAAACTCCATGGGCATGGAGTCATAAAGAGCCAGTCATGATTATAATGACACAACACAAACACACACAATGCTCACAGAGAGTAAATGATCAGTAACAAAACAGAAGCCCACACTCTTGATCATTGTTTGACGTGTTCTTCTCCTTCTTCCCTTGAAAAATGCCCCCGACTAATGAGTAACAGAAATGAACTGTTCTTGCTGTAGTTCAATATACACAGAATCTGTGAAGGACACATTGGAGAATGGCCCCTCAGAAAAATATGGTACTTCCTCACTTTAGGCACAGGCTATTCGCCATAAGCCTACTGCACTCTACTATCATACAAGAGATGTAAACACAGGGTGTAACTACTGCTGAGCTCCCAGCTAAGTCCTATTTAAAACAAGATGCATTTCTCTGATCTTGGGCTGAGTTGTGAAGGCATAAATAGGATGTGGGTGAGGCACTGTCCGATTGAAGGCTTGCTTGCATAGCTCTTTGAATATCCATGCATATATGTGTGAATGCAAGTTTTCTTGTCTATGTATGTGTGACAGAAATAACCCACAAAGTTTCTCCGTTTGTTCTGCCTTCTGCTTCACCCACCCTTGGCAGCTATACTCATCACAATACTCTACTTTGCTACTCTCACGTGTACTAGGGTATGCCAAAATTACTTTAAAATAAGATCATGCCACATAACTGCAGAAGGAGGAAATGAGAGGTAATTATCACTTAGGGTCCTGATACTTCTCTCATATTGCTGCTTGCCTTTTGCTTAGTTCTGCCCTTTCTTTGATCCCATCTTCACATGGGCTGAGTCCTGCCTACAATTCTAAATCAGACAGAGCATTCAAACTCAACTATAAGGAATCAGGGACCATCCAGTTAGTCTAAAATTCCACTGAGCACTTCCAGACTCCAATATTCAGATGCTTGCTGTGTGTTCAGCCCTGGCTTCAATCCCCTTCTCCTGCTGGAACAATGTAGCCTCTCCTTTAACTGAGCTGGCCATTGTGTTTTTCCTCACTCGCTACTCTTGGGCTGACACAGAACAATCACATCAAGAACAAGGAAAAGCAATAGGAGTAGTAGCTTCCACATTTGCCCACCATGGATGTAATCTCATAGGTGAAAAGGACTCATGGAAGTTGCATAGTCCCTCCTGCACTGCCAGATTGCATTAGGAATCTTTTATTGCTCAACCCAACCAGAAGAGGTATGAATTAGAGATGGGCACGAATCAAAAAAAGGTGTTTTGTTTGTCATTTGTCGTTTAGGGGTCTGTTTCAGTTCATTTCCATTTTCTGTGAATTTTTGAAAAAAATTCATTTTTGTTTGTTTTGTTACCATTTCGTTACCATTTATTTCAAATTTTTGTGATTTTTTTTAGCATTTAAAGCAGTTCAATGTACTGCCGTAACGAAAACGAAATGGACGACAAAATTTCTGGTGTTTCTGTTCCTTTCGTTTCATTTTAGAGACAAAATTAGTTTGTCGTTTTGCGTAACGAAATGAAAAAATGAAAATGGAAACGAAAAATTGTTCATTTCGTGCCCATCTCTAGTATGAATTCTTATTCAAACCTGTGGTGTTAAAACACATTTCCTCCTTACTCCTCTGTGAGACAATAAGATTTTTTTTTTTGCAAGTATCACCAAGTTCTTGCTTTTTCTACAATGATTCTTGCACAAATTGCAGTTATGCAAAATTACAATAGCTGCTGCATTGTTACAATGTTTTTTTAAAAATGGAAACATTAAATTGATTGTGTCTTTTTGACCTATTAGTCTAAAAGTAGATATTTATTTATCTATTAGTAGATATTTGTTGTTTTTATCCTCCCTCTTTGTATACTTTTCTTCTTAAAAGAAAAACCAGATTTCTGCAGAGACGTTTCATCACTGTTGGAGGTGGGTGAGAAAGTTATTGCATTTACAAAACCCTAGGAGTTTACCTAAGGTGGAAGTACACTGAGAATCAAATACAGACCTAAATGAAATTTATAGTTAGAGGTCATGAACGTGTGATGCGCTTCAAGCAACAAGAAAAATGGATGCATAATGATGTAGACATTTCAAAAACATAGAGCAACCATGGGAGAAAATGAATATACTTCACAGTTGTACAGAAGCAGTATATAAAATTTGAAATAACCACCCAGATATGGAGTTGTAATAAGCTTCAAGGTGTAAATTGTAGTGATGCTTACTTTAGGTGAAAGGTCACAAAATTGTTGGCTAAGGCACCTTTCTGGAACTAGCACTTAAGTTCAGAGGCTTTTAACACTAAGTGCTCTCCATGTCCTTGAGGAATGGAGTCACAAAAGAAAATAAGATACTTTTCCTGCTGCCATTTCTGGAAGCTATATTTAGCTGAAGTGACACTCTGAGCTCTAGAATTCATCTACAAAATGTGGTGGTGATGGAGAGGCTATATGAGTAAGGCAGTGGATGCTCAGTTTTATTTATTTATTTATTTATTTTATTTTATTTCTATACCGCACCATCTTCCCAAGGAACTCGGTGGTTTATAACAATGTTAAAAACAAACAGTACAATACAAACTAAAAAAAGGGAAGGCAAGGGAAAGCAAAGACAGTAGGAGGGAGAACCCTCGGCAAGAGGCAACAAAAAAAAAGAGTAGAAATGATTTTTTTGTAACTTGTCATTGAATAACCCTTTCCTTCTACTATCACATTTTAGATCCATAATTCCCAAATTTGAGCTCTAAATGTTGATGAATTATAAGTTGCAGATCTGTAAACATTAATCATACTTGCTGGAGCTTTTGAGACTCGAAGTGCAGCAACATGGAGAACTTTTGATTTTGTAAATTTTCTGGGACCATTAAACTAAATAGTATGGATGTGCAGGAAATTTATTTGTATCATTTACATTCTGGGGCCTTCTGGGCAGGTTCTGTTTTAATTTTGGAGGTCTTTTGGGTACAATGGAAATTCAAATATTCATTCTGGGGACCCAGTTTATATCATTACCTATGGGGAAATTTGCTTTGATATACAAGAGCCAGTGATCATAGTGGCTAGTACCCAGTAGTCAGGACTCTTGGCAAGGGTCAGAGGCCAGAGGCCACCACCAGGCACCACCAGGCCTGCAGCTAGGGCTAGAGACTGCCACTAACCAGCACCAGGCCTGTGCCAAGGGCTGGAGGCCCAGCGCAGGCCCACCACATGACCCACAGGCCACCTCAGTTCAACATTGGGCATAGTGCAGAAGTACAGTGCAGCCTGGATGCCTGTTCTGGGCATCACTGGGCCTGCGCCAAGCCACAGAAGCCACTTCTGGTCAGCATCATGCCTCAACAGCTTCAGCCTAGCAGTACAAGCAATAGTTTGCCAGGTGGAAGGCAGCCAGGCAGGTAGGCATTCTGGACAACAAGAAATAAATGAGGATGGGTTGGGGGGGTAAATTCCTCCAGAAGTTAATAAAAGTTTTTTTTTAAAAAAAAGTGTAATATTCTCAAATAGGAAATACATAAACCTATACATTTAATAAACTTCAATTTTAGAATCCAGAATCCTTCTCATTTCAGAGGCTCTCTGAAGCCATGAAAGATTCAAAACTCAAAAAGTAGGGTCACTGTCCTATTTGACTTGGTGTTGTTGGGAGTGAGTGAAAACAAACCAGTCAATCCACATGAATTTGTCTTAATAGAAGGTCAGACTTCCATATCTGTCATTTGAAATTTCACAACAATAATTATGTGCTATCAAGTGGTTTCCCACTGATGGCAACTCTTTCCTGGGTTCTGTAGGTAGACAGTATTCAGAGGTTGCTTACCATTCCCTTCTTCTACTACACTCGGGGACTCAAGATTCTGCAGATAATTCAGCTCCTAGCATCTGGCTCTACAGCCAGACCGCCAACACACTGAGCTATCCAGTCAGCTTGTTATTTGATGGATATCTTTAAAGTTACTGCAAAAGTTCACTTCAAGTGCAACTTTTAAGCAATGTTCTGTCTTTTTATTTTACTGAATGCATGCACAGACACAAATATGCATGCTCCTCTTCACACAGTGAAGGAACGAGGAAGTCTTGCTGTTCCACCATAGCTAACACCATATAAGCAGATAATTTTGAACCCAGATTGCACAGTCATTCCCCCGTATCATTTTTTTTCTATTTTGGGTGGAGAAAAATTGCACAGAATATGCTGATCACATCTAACCCCTCTTCAGATGATGCCAAAGACCATGCACACATTCTAAAATGTCAGGTGGATGGAACTAAAGATTAAATGTGTGCTAATAGACTAATGCCAGTTCTAGAGGAAAAAACCTAAGTACTGGGAATCCACAGACAGTTTGTGCTGAAATCAGAAATATAACTTGTTCCCAGATATGTTGCATGGCTTCCAAACATTCACCATTTGGGGGTGCTTCTTGTTTGAAGATACCCAACAACTTCTGCATCTTTGCTCAGTTTTGGCTGGCACACTGACTGTACCTCATTTTTATGAACCACAACTAGCCACCATGACATCTTGCTTGGTCACTTCAGTATTAGCCTACTCCAATACACTTTACCAGAGCTGTCCTTGCAGCAAATGCAAACCATGTCTTTCAAGATGCTTTCTACAAACAGAGCAAGTTATTTTACTCACTCTTGGTCCATCAAATGCATTCAAAAAGCAATTTTATTTCTTTTGTGTCTCCTGCCAACTGATGGAGCGTCTGCCTATATGTGTATAGGTACACAATTTCTCTCTCTTCAGTGCTTCTTTCTGCTGACTTGCCTATCCACTGGGATATTTCACTAAGTACAGCAGTTCAATATTTAAAATTTTCATAATGAAAGCCCATTAGAGGGCTGTTCTGTCAAGTTATACTGGATGACAGGAGAGGCAGATTAAAGATGTTGAACAAAGCTATCAATGATATATTTACAAGGCCTAGGAGAGGGCATTTCACATAAAGACAGCCCTGGCCTTTTTTACACATGCTGTAGTAAAGTATTTGCCTAGGGGAGCAGGGGAAATGATTCCCTACTTGCTTTTAGACAGTAAAGAGGTCCACAAAACAGCAGGCTCCGCTTCTCAACAAGTTTTTATCTATTCATTGCCCCATAAATTATAACACAAGAATAAAGAGTGGAAACTTCCAGGTAGTTATGTGGCACATGCACACCATCTCGGATTAGACTTTCAACTAGCCTCACAAATACTTAGGGGACTGTAATGATCTTTGCCGAGCCATTCCAGTGGCAGCAGTGCATAGATAGGATGATGATAAAATGTCTCATATATTCTGTCTCAGAATATGTGAGCTATAGCCCCCAAGTAGAGCAAATGGCACCTGGGAGGCCACATAGTTCTACTCTGTTCCTCCAACCCCTGCTTCCTCATAAATGCAAATGAGAAGAATGTCCTATATACGTTTCACAAAGTACACAGTGATCATTACCTTTAAAGACAGAAGTGACTGTCTTTAATAGTGACTGAAGTGATGAAAAGTTAGGCAGATGCCTGTCAGCTGGCTCCCCAAAGCTCACCTCATGTTGTAACTGAACTTCTCTCAAGCATTGCCCAAAATAGTTCCTGTTAATGATTTACTTCACTCCCCAGGGAGTGAAGTAAATTACAGGGATAAACAGTGAGGTGGCCAAGTTTGCAGATGACACAAAACTTTTCCGTGTGGTAAAAACCAGAGAAGATTGTGAAGAGCTCCAGAAGGATCTCTCCAAACTGGGGGAGTGGGCTGAGAAATGGCAAATGCGTTTTAATGTAACCAAATGTAAAGTAATGCATATTGGGGCAAAAAATCCAAACTTCATCTATCAACTCATGGGCTCTGAGTTATCTGTGACGGATCAGGAAAGAGATCTTGGTGTGTTGGTGGACAGCTCCATGAAGGTGTCTCCCCAATGTGTGGCAGCAGTAAAGAAGGCCAATTCCATGCGAGGGATTATCAAAAAGGGGATTGAAAATAAAACAGCCAACATTATAATGCCGTTATACAAAACAATAGTAAGGCCCCGCCTGGAGTATTGTGTACAATTCTGGTCACCGCATCTCAAGAAAGACATAGTGGAACTGGAAAAGGTGCAGAAGAGAGCGGACTAAAATGATTACTGGGCTGGGGCACCTCCTTATGAAGAAAGGCTAAAACAATTGGGCCTCTTTAGTCTGGAAAAAAGGCGCTTGAGGGGGATATGATTGAGACATACAAAATAATGCAGGGTATGAGTAAAGTGGATAGAGGGAAGTTCTCCCTCTCTCAAAATACCAGAACTAGGGGACATACACTCAAATTGAGTGCTGGGAGAGTAAGAACTGACAAAAGAAAATATTTTTTCACCCAGTGCATTGTAAGTCTATGGAACTCCCTGCCACAGGATGTGGTGATGGCATCTGGCCTGGATGCCTTCAAAAGGGGATTGGACAGATTCCTAGAGGAAAAGTCCATCAAGGGTTACAAACCATGATGGAGATGTGTAATCTCTCCAGGGTACTTCAAGGGCCAGATGCAGGGGAGTGGTATCAGGAGACAGATATCTAGTCTCATGCGCTCCCAAACGCATCTGGTGGGGCCGCTGTGAGATACAGGAAGCTGGACTAGATGGGCCTTTGGCCTGATCCAGCATGGCTCTTCTTATGTTCTTATGTTCTTAAATCTTGTTGAGAGGGAAACTATGGGAGCTGGGTGGTACAGCAACCATACAGAAATAGGAGAGATCTAGTTTCCAACCCTCACCAAACAAGAAAACCCACTGGTTGATCTTGCACAGGATCCCTTTGTGAGAAGGGATGACTGAAGCCAAGCATGACTTAATTCATCTCATGGAATGACTTAAAGCCATTGCATATGGCTGTAATTTTTTTCTTAATGATGATGAGCTCTCAAGAGAAAGCCAGCTTTTTATTAGTTACATTGAGATGGAATGCAATGCATGTGTTTTCCACAGGAATGGCCGTACATTTTGGCAAAACATGAGATATTGAAAGAAAATTGATCATTGTTACTACTAGAGATGGGCACGAAACAAGCGATTTTTTGTTTTCATTTTCGTTTTTTCATTTTGTTACACAACGAAAATGAAATGAATTTTTTAAAAAAAAATGAAAACAAAATGACCAAATTTGCTGTTTTTCATTTTCGTTGCAGCAGATGCATTGAACTAAAAAGAATGCTAACGAAACAGCAATTTTTCATTTTCATTTTTGTTTTTTCCTTTTGTTACCTGACAAAACGAAAATGAATTTTTTTGCAAAAAACATCACGAAAACAAAAATGAACTGAAACGGACCCCTAAACGACAAAACGACAAACGAAACACCATTTTTTTGAGTCGTGCCCATCTCTAGTTACTACAAAGACAGTAGCACCGGGTGGGTTATTTGTGGTTTTGTGATCAATCAGTTTTTCATATTACGCCTTGTATATGTGTGCATACTTGAAACATGGATGGCAGAGAAGAAAAGATAACTTTTTAAATGTAGGGATAGAAATTTCACCCAAAGTACATTTTGTATCTGTTGTTAAAAAATGAAAGTCAAAACAAAACAAAACAAAACAAAACAAAAATGCAAACACCCCCCATGTGCACACACACATTGGAGAAGGTAGTATTTACTGCATTCCATGGGGGTTGGACACCTCTGGTGCTCGGTTACATCATGCCAAAACTTCCAGGCTCAACTAAAATCTTACAATGAGGAGATACGTGTGCATAATTACACCCACCCAATCTACCTGGTATGGAAAGTGCTAGACTAAAATGACAGGAAGGAGATCCAACTTTGAACTCAGTGGGATGCAACTAAATTATATAATAAATAAATATCTCAGTTGCAAAACTATAACACAGTGAAAGGAGGAGGATTGATGTGAAAACCTCTAATAGTGCATAGTGCCCACAGCCCAGTGATGAGCAGAGAAGAATGGCTATGGTGATTAGCTGAAGAGATAGTTCTATAGATAGACCCATATGAATATAGATCCCATCATCTGAGTAGAATATATATTCTACTCAGATGATGGGATCTATATTCATATATATATATATAACTTGAGGCAAACTGGGGAAACGGAACTGAAATGAAATTGTCAAAACACAGTAGGAAGCAGCATATCCTTTAAAAATATGCAATTGAAAAGGAATTGCAATTTTCCTGTGTTTCACCTACCTGCCCATTGGCAAAGATATATATTGTAATTAAAAGCAATGACTGCTAAAGGATGACAGAAAACAGGAACAAAAGTACTATACAGCAGAAACAACCTTCTGTTCTTCATAAATGAATTGGATGTTGTCTAGCTAGTTCGTAAATGTCTGGCATGTTCCTGTTTTCAGCATCACTGTTAATCAGATATGTTGAAGTGTGCTTTATTAGTTTGGAAACTATGAGGTAACATTTAGTGAAGGAGAAAGAGCTGAATAATCAGAACAAAAGAACTTTTCTTAGAGTTATATAATTTTGGTTGACACAGGAATTGGCACACCTGTGATCTCCCAATGACCTCAAGCCACTGATGTTTCACTTGATTCTACTGCAGATATGAACTGGGCCCATGGTGCAAGGGATTTCCCCACGTTTATCATCAGCTGAAAACAAGATATCAAAGGTGTGAATTTTGGAGTAGAATCCAAGCTACCTACCAAAGTTCAATAGAGGTGGTTTCTAAGGGCAATAGAAAATTGTAATCACAGAATTGCAAAGCTGAGACACAGAGGGCCATTTAACCCTGACGCCTGGCAATGCAGAAATCCACAGCTAAAACATTCTTGACAGATGCTGTTTAAATGTTGATGATATGTGCCATCAAGTTGGAACTGACTTAGAGCCACCCAAATAGGGCTTTCAAGGTGAAATGTTTAAAGGAATGGTTTTACCAATTCCACTCCCCCAGTGAGGTTCCATGGCTGAGAAGGGATTTGACTCCGGTCTCCTGACTCCTACTCCACCACCCTCTCCACTGCAGAAGACCAGGTACCTTAGTTCAAATACTTCCTCAAAAACAGAATCCACCACTTTCAAAGATAGCCCCTTCCATTGCTGCATACCTCTGACCATCAGGAAGCTCCAGTGGTTAGCCAGAATTGGCTTTTTTAATAGTTTAAATCCATGCTTTCAAGTTCTACTCTTTGTAGCCACAGAACTAGGCCGGCCCAGCCATTATCCCTAGTAGACATGGGCGCGACTTGGAGAAATTGTCATTTCCGTTTTTGGTTATCGTTTCTGTTATGTAACGGAAATGGTAACGATAATTAAGCTGTCAGAATTCGAACTCGAACCAAAAAAAGAAAAATTTGGTCGGGTTTTTGTTTCCGTTTGTGGCATTGCAGTGATTGTGCAATGCGAAGCACAGAAAAAGTTTTTAAAAGTTTTTTTAAAAAACCCCGACTCCCGTCCAGAAAAGCAGGCGAAAATATGCCTGCCTGAGGCTTTGCCACCTACCAGAGGGGTGGTTTCTGGGGGGTCCCCGGCCTTCCCCCCCTCTTCTCCTGTCCTGGGCTGCTTGCACCAGGCTGGGGGGGGTCATCCTCGTTGTCTGTCTCGCTGCATGCCATGCGGTGGGGGGAATCCAAAATGGCGACCACAATTTTTCTTTTGAACTCGTGGTCAAAAAACACACCAAATCACCACATTTTTTTAGACCTGCCCATTAGGGCTGGGCATGGGAACATGCAATGTTTTTGAACCATTCCACCAATGGCATCACCAGGTTTTTGACTGACATTTCTGGATGTCTCAGAGGGCATAAAAAGCTGAGGCACCTTCCAGAAATCACAGTCGGGTGTATGGATGTGGTTGAGGGAGGAGGGCTGGCTGCTGGTGCTGGTGTGATCCGATCGAGATTGAGGAGGGAGGCTGGAGGCTTTAGGATTTAAGTTAGGCAGGCAGGGAGGGAATTGAATTTAGAAAATAATTTCTTTGATTCCCTGCAGCTTTGTCTGCTGAAGGGAATAGCAGTTTATTCTTTATTTCTTCTCTGGCAGTTTGAGGATTTTTTTCTGATATTGGATAAAGGGGAAGGTTCGACTGGGAGTGGGAGGTGTGGATTTATTTTAAAAATATATTATATACTACTATTTATTTTCTATTTTCCCGACTTCAATTTGCTTGCACACACACACATTTGGGGTGCAAGCCAAGAACAGAACCTCTATCCTAAGTGATATCCCAACTGCCCACTCGTCCGTCTGCCTGCGCCGCCACCCTCCTGCGGCCTGCGCCACCGCCCGCCCACTCGCCCGCCCGCGGCCACTACCGCCCACCCGCACCTCCCCACCACCACCCACCCCCGCCCCACCCATCGCCTAGGGCACAAAAACACCTAGCACCGGCCCTGTTTGTGGGACGCCCCTATGCTCTGGGAAGTCAAATTGTGCTAAATCGTGGTGGAAAACAACAAACGACAATGGAAATGACAAATTTTTGAAAAATTTCACGACAAATGGAAACGACCCGAAACAGACCCGTTCCGACAAATGAAAACTCAAAACATCATTTTTTCTGGTCGTGCCCATGTCTAATCCCTAGGCAAGGCAGTTGCCACAGGCAACAGAGCACTGGGTGCAACAGGACAGCCATCATCAACAACTGTTGCTCCCGCCAGAGCCGCTGGGTATTGGTGTGTGATAGCCATTGCTCAGCAAAGAAGAAACAGAGGCCCAGGAAGGAAGCAAAGGCAGCGTCAAAGAAGATCAAGACAATAGCAATGGTTGCAGCTAGGGATGGGCATAAAACGAAAAATGAAATGCTGTTTCGTCATTTCATAATGTAACAAAACAAAACAAGGATGCAGCATTTTGTTAAGAGATGAAACAAAATGCTCATTTTTTTTTCCGTTGAAACGAACCATTTTGTTTGTTCTGTAAAAGGGGTCCCTTACCTGCAGGGTGGCCGCCACCACTGGAGCCCAGGAGAGGGAAGAGGAGGAGGTAGGTCACTGCTGCTGCTCCAGCACTCTCCACTTCCTCTCAGCCTGGCTTCCAGCCTCCTCTCAGCTGGGAGGCTGGGTTGACTCCCCTGGGTCCTAGAGGCATGGGATTTGGTACCAGGCAGCCATTTTCACAGGGCTCCTGCCCAGCTGTCAATGGCTGGACCCCTTTAAAACTTTTCCAGTCAGCACCAGGGGAATCCACAGATTGGGCCAGTTTTAAAGGGGCCCAGCTCATAATAGCTCAGCAGAAGCCCTTTGAAAGTGGCTCCCGAGCACCAAATCTGGTGCCTCTAGGACCCAGATGAGCCATTTTGTTTGTTTCATTTCATTTCATATATTTTTTTTAAAAAAACATTTGCAAGAAATGAAATGAAATGAAATGGGTGGACACGAAACTGAAACATTATTTTTTCTGTTTCGTGCCCATCCTTAGTTGTAGCAGTGACACATATCGCAGAAGAACAGATAAAGCAGCCATTGCCTTGGATGGGATTTTGCTCCTTCAGAACACCTCTGTAGCACAGCCATTTTCCAGTTGGCTATTTCAAAAGCCTGGCTCTGAGGGGTGACCTTGAAGTTAAGATATTGGAACATTTTTCTTTGACCACCTGTCCCACTAAGACAGCCTTATTTCAAAGTTATATGCTCAAGTTATACTATTTTTCAGGGTGGGGTGATTCCACTTGGTGAGTGGTGAATAGTCTCCATAAAGTAGAGGGAATGGATTTTCTCTCCTTGCCTCAGTTGTTAGAGATGTTTGCCCCATTCCTGCTGCAGAAAATAGGCCCAACTGCCTCATGATAGCCCTTCAAATACTAGAAGACATTTGCCTTGTCACATCTCAACCAGTTAAATATATCCATGTGGCAAAGTTTGTAGTGGTGAATTTACTGGTACATGGAACATTAGACTCTTCCTCTCCTGGTAGCTTAGAGACAATTTTTCCTGGTCCTTCAAGTGGCACTGAGATTCTGCAATGAGCCATCTCCTAGAGTGTCATATCCTGCCAAAATTGCTCTCTTATTGCCATTCTGATCAAGGTGTTGTTGGAAAGAGAATTTTAACATCATATCCTATTAGAGAAAGTTATTCTTCTTTTCACTTTAATGCTTCTGGAAATATGCTACAACATAACACAGCTATTATTCCCCAGAAACATGGCAGCTCTCTGGTTGTGGAGTTCAGGATATCCATGTCAAATGACACAACATAAAAGAAAATTACATTTAACAATAACAATAAAAAGGAAGAAGGAAAGTTGCTATCTCCATTTCTGTCAGTAAATCCAACACCCAGAAAACACCAAGATGTGTTCTGACCCTCTGTGAAAATTGCAATAAATGTTCCCCCGCTTTCATAGTTTCCAGATAGTGCTGACAAATAAGAGGGTGTTATTTGGATAACACCAGCTTTTCAACTCAGCATTGTCAAAAGCAGATCTGAGACTGCCCAGTCAAAGGAATAGGAGGAAGAGCTTTAACACAAAATATGTTATGTCTAAATTTAAATCTAATGAAATGTATAGTGTACACCATTTTTTTCAAATGTAATAATGTTACATTATTTTATTTATAGTTATAAATTATATTATTTAAACCACATGGTTAAATTCTTGGCAATAGAGATAATAAAACTGGATAAATTAAATTTTATGGGGTATCACTTCCACTTTAATTATCTTCCTACTTATCTTTAGATGCTAGGACAAAGAATTTTAATTTCTGTTGCATATGCAAATCAGGTACAAGCAGAGATGTGGGACCATTGGTCCTAGGCAGTGTGATGGGGAGGGGCTTAATCAGCCCTATTTCAGGGTGCTCCCTGTGTATTCAGACTCTTTTGAGAGGGTAACAAGTTGATATTCTGCCTTTTGGTTACAGTGATTACAGTGTGAATTAGCTTGTCACCATGCCCCCATACAAGCAGAATAGGTAGCAAGTGGCTCCTAATTTCAGTGCTAGTGGCTTCTAAAAATGTCTGGATAGTTTTGTTTTTCAAAAACTCACCAACATTTCTGAAGTTTTGCAAATCATCTCATTAAATTCCATCAGCTTCCTGACCTTTTCATTCTAAAAAGTGGGGGAAGAATTTGATAATAGTTTGTTGTGTGTGTCTGCGGATAACATGTCTGGGTGCACCTCCTGTTACGTTCCGCTGGGAAGTGTAATTGTCATGGAGGTGTTCTAATTGTGCATTGATTAGATCCCATTAGTTTGTAAAGGCTCAAATGTAAGACTTAATGCACTTGATGTACTTACTTATTGTTCACTTGGTACGCATTAGTCATTAAGTAAATTGGAAACTGAATTGACTTTTGATGGCATATAATTGGTTTATCTAAATGACTGACAAAAATGGAAGTAAAACTAATGGTAAATGTTTTAGAACAATCTTGGCACTACAATAAAGGATAATTAGTTTTAAAGGAATGGCTTTTCTAGAGGACTGTTTTCAAATCCCCACCACCTCTTCTAACATATCTTCTTTTTAACAGAAATGAAATTTTAATAATTGAGAACAGAGAAGCTCTCAATCTTGCAAGTGATGAGTTTCCTTTTTGATGCAACCATAGATCCTAAAGTTGATGTTCCTGTTATTCCAGACTTGTGATCAGAATATATTGGTGATGCAGTGAACAACGACTTTACCGACTTTACTGTTCAGGTGCTTGACATCATGGAAACAAGGCAATGGCTTGTTTCATTTCTTGTTCTCCTACCTTGAAGGGGGTAAGAGGTGGTGGGGATAGCTCAGTGGTCCAATGCAAAAAAATCCAAATTTATTCCCACCATTTTCAAAAGCAAAGCAGTGTTCTGATTATATACTACCACATAGTGCTTAAAGCACTCTCGAGGCAATTTGCAATTTAATCATGCAGGCTACACACACACACCCTCCATGAGCTGGATACTCATTTCACCAACCTCCACAGGATAGAAGTCTGAGTTAACCATGAGCCAGCTACCTGGAACTGAACCCCAGGTCCTGAGTACAGTTATAGCTGCAGTACCATGAGGCTCCTCAGGAATAGCTGGGAAGAAAGTCTCCATCTCAAAGTTCAGATGGCTGAGGTAGACAGTGGTCTGGCCTGGTACATACATGTTTCCTGCATGCCCTTCATCTGTCAAATAAAGGGGGGGGACCCCTCTGCATTAGGAAGCTGTAATGGAATGAGGACTGTGGGCACTTCCTCTCTATGTCCATGTTGCTAGTCCTCAAGTTTCCAGTTCTTCATGCATTTATGAAAGGTTACAATCAACAGGGAGGGGAATAATTGTATGCAGGTTTTGCCTTCAACAAACGAAGAACATGACTCGAATAAGGTGAGTCCTCTCAAATTCTGAAGTGAGAATGCTTTTGGCTTTCAGACACACACACACACACACACACACACACAGAGAGAGAGAGAGAGAGAGAGAGAGAGAGAGAGAGAGAGAGAATATAATTTTGCTTTATTTTGCAGCCTGATGTGGTTATCTGCTCTAAGGTCATTTTAAAAAAAAAAAAAAAAACACACATTTTTCGCCCCACTGTTTATTTTAAGATTGAACTCAGCTCTGACAGGAGAAGGCAAAGCATCTTCATGGCTGACAAAAAAAATTAGCACCATGCACAGGCTCTTCGTTCTCAAAAAGGACAGGGAGGTTTGCTCATGGCAGGCACAAGAGCCAGCCCATCAGGGTTTTATGGAAATCCAGTTTTTCCTCTAAACCAGAAAAGCATATTCCCTTTCTATTCAGATCCTTGAAGGGAAAAGCCATTAAGTGCATGAGATATGCAGCGGGTGCCTTGTCATGGCTCAGCCATTGCTTAAGATGTCTGATCCGTGTTTTAATCACATTTACTTGCAGCTCGTGGAAGACTATCATTATTCTTCTTTGAGGAGGAAAAAAATGCAGCACGATTTCCTTGTTTCACAAATGGGAAAGGGCAAAATCACACACCAGTTTGCAGAGAAATGAAAAAGGAATAAAGCAGAAACAGGTGGGGGACACCTCAAAGGTACAGTATTTGCTTTGAATGTACAAAATTCAAGTTGACGCCAACATCTGATTCTGTCTCTCAACTACAATATACACATTGAGTGAACTGCCAAGAGTGACCCAGCTCTTATTTCACACCTATGGATTCATTTGGTCTGCTAAAGTTGCAACTGCCTATTTATTTTATTTTATTTTAATTTTTAAACACCCATCTGGCAGCAAGGCCACTCTGGTCTCCCTACCCCACTCAGACGGGGCCAGTAAAGCAATGTTATTTTGAAAATAATTGGCAGCTAATTGCCATTGTGAATGCAAAGCCCAAGAAAAGTAGTGAATTATCACAACAGTTATTGTTTGGAAAAGTAAATCTTTAATTCTCAAAATCTAATTGTAAAATAAAATAATTACTTTAACTTAATTATAAATCAAATTCTTTAAAAAACCTCCAATTTATAAATGACAGCTATTTGTGTTTCTGTATCCATTAGAGACTGGGACAAATTAACAAAATAGTAATTTGATTCATGAAAAATCAAGGTCAACGAATCACAAAAATCAAAGTATTTTTTCCTGTTGAATCAATGAATTGATCTGTAAATTCATTTTTTTTTCTTTAAAACCCTATATAATATCCTCCAAGGCACCTAGAGACACCAAATTTGCAGTGATGTCTCCTTTGACTGTCCTCTACTATCCCACCAGGTATGGTAAAGACTGAGTTTGAGACATCAGAGTTATATATATGCACAAACTGCCCCTCTCCAAGGAAAGTGTCTTGGGGTAACCCAGTCTTCACCAAACCTGACAAGACTGTAGAGGAGAGTCAGAGAAAGCTTCTCTTCATTTTTTTGTCTCTAGTTACCTGGAAGAAAGTTCCCTAAGGGGTCCTCTTTGAGGGTGGCATCAAGAATCCAATCTTCCCCAGGGAGGAATTGCACAGAGAAGTCAGGGAAGTTCACCAGTAAATTTGGTGCCTCTAGGAGTTTTGGGGGGCATATTACAAATCAACAAATCAAAGATTCCTAAAATATGTTAATTCATATTCATTGGAGGTATTAATTCATGCAAATATGAATCAATGAATTGGTGACTTTTGAATGAATGCTGCAATTCATTTTTTAATCTGTACCCATTGCAAGTAACTGGAGACATCTTTTCCAGAGAAACCTGTAACATCTTTAAATAAATATGTGTAAAGTGATATTTAATTAAATCTTAACTGAGACAACCACAGTTTGCTGCATTCATAGATCTGAAGTCTGCATTTGATTCAATCCCTAGGGAAAATTTATGGGGAAAACTCTACCTCTATCGATAAGAGGCTACTATATCTTATCAGAAGGCTCTATCGTAAGTCTACCATCAGGGTAAGATGTGGGATGGATGGCAATTTGTCAAACCCCATCCAGGCAGGAAAGGAGTTCACCAAGGTTGCATTCTGGCACCAACATTATTCAACTTGTTCCTAAATGACCTCCAAAGAAGCTGTTCAGCTCCAGAATTTCATCCTCCAAAATTGGCCAAAATAAATGTGCCCTTGTTATTATATGCAGATGACACAGTCATCATGGCATTTACGTGCATTCATGAAGTATTGCAGGATCAATTCCTTATCAATCAACCTCAAGAAAACCAAAATTATGGTTTTCTCAAGAAGCTGTAAAACCAAAGTTTGGCACATTGAGCAACAGCGCATAAAACAAGTTAAAACACTTAAATACCTAGGCATCTTTTCCTCGCACACCCTTTCGTGGTCTTATCATAGACAAGCAGCAGTGCAGAGGGCAAATAACACAAGCAAAGTCCTAAGACGTTACCATTACATCCAGGGAGGGGAGTTTATTCCTGCTGCACTCCAGTTAGTGAAACACAAAGTTCTCACTCAGCTTTTATATGGGGCTCCAATCTGGATCACGGACTTCAACCCCTCAGTTGAAAGAGTACTGTCAAACTCACTGAGATCACTTTTTGGTATGCCAAGATGTGTCACTTCAGCGGCCCTGCACCTAGAGGCTGGTTTTCACTAAGCATGGCTCTACGCTTACCGGTACTGGCTAAAGGTATTCTACGCCCCTATAAATAGTGGGTACCTATATTATATACATAAAGATGACTTTGTCAGCTCATGGCATCAGGGCTTCATGGATAAACTTCATTTTTTAGGTTTCCCCATGGATTTTCTTCGAACTCACCCTCATGATTCCATAAAGTCAATGTTGACTCAAAGGATTAAAGATATAGACTATCAATACTTGCAGGGCTGTGGACAGCTCTCCAGCATCAGTTCAGAGCCAACCTCATTCTTTGAATTGGTTTCTAATCCGATCCAGAGAAATTACACTATGTTGGGTTTCCAACATAATCAGTCTGGAAATTCAGCTTGCCAGACCTCCCCTTCTCCTGTACTGGAAAACTAAAAATGCTGTATCTTGCTGATTTTTTTCACTGGCCTATATTATATTTGGCAGCATCCTGGAACCTGAAAGGTGAAATAAACTGGGTGAATTTCAGACAAATCCCAGAGTTTGCAGACTGATGCAGTATATCATTGGAACCAGGGTATCTAAAAATCTACATCTTCCTCTGTGAGACTCCTTTGGCATTAAAATAATCATTGAACACCTTTCTCTTGGTCCCACCACCCTTACAGGCAGGTTTGGTGGGGACACAAGAGAGGTCCTGCTCTATGCTGCTCCCAGACTCTTTAATTCCCTAGCATAGGAAGCCACCTGGTCCCATATTTGCTGGTGTTCCCAATGGGCAAAGACTTTTCTCTTTGGAGAAGCTTGCATTCCTAGAGATTTCTTTGTGCTTTGGCAAATTTCAATTTGATGCTTTTGATGCTTCAACTTTATCCATGAATGACACTGCTTTGGCTAGATAGCAGAATCTGCATTCCAGTGATCTGTTTATTGTTGAGTGTATGAAGGAGAACATGGAGGAGGACAAGAAGAACAAAGAAAACAGTTTTCTGTGGCTACACATTATTAATTTTTAATCTATTCAACTATTTTTGTATTATTGGTGTTGTCTTTTGGACTTGATTGCCATGTAACATTTTGGTCTATGACCATAAATAAACAATTAATATTAGTTTTGCAAAAATACTATTTCATTCAGTAATTCTCATTTCCTGTGTGGTGGTACTTGACTCCATATTCATGTCTTATTCAAGATAATATCTAAACAGGAGAGAGAGAGAAAAGGTCACTATGCTCCAGGATAATGGCATAGACTGTGTGTTAGTTATTTAGAGGGAAAGAAGAGTGCATGTGGTTATAAATAGTCTCTCTCTCTCTCTCTCTCTCTCTCTCTCTCTCTCTCTCTCTCTCTCTCTCTCTCTCACACACACACACACACACACACACACACACACACACACACACACACACACACACACACACACACACACACACACACACACAAAAGGATGAACTCAATAAGCCATGTCATAGATGAACAGCCTAATAAACTTAACTTGCCATAAATTCTAGTAAACCTGCTTTACAAACAGGGAGAAACAACCTGTGCATTTAGTTCAGCAGGTTTCAAAGGGAATAATGCTGAAAGAGAGGAAGAAAACTGTAGTCTCATCAGAAATAGGAATCTCTGGACAGCATTAAGCAAAATAAAAGCAAGCTGTTCATTCTGTCTCTGTTAGTAAGACCAAATGTTTTATGGCCACAAACCATCTGGTGATTGGTAGGGGGAAAGGCTGACACTAAAAATAAGAATTGTAATTCAGTGTTAGACAAGAAATGCAAGGGTGCTAATGCTGTTTTACTTATATGTATAAATCAGAGAGTAAACAGGTTTCTGGGGGGAAGCAGCCAATAGGAGGGGGAGCCTTGCCCTTCTACCCAAATGCAGCTTTCCCAAGTTTAAGTCAAGTTGTTCACCATTTGCACACCAAATGAGTGACATACCACCAAGGCAACTTGTACCATAGAGACTGTGAGATAGCTGTTTCAGACAGCATTGGTTAACCCTGATGAGGGCTGTTGATTAATTTGACCAATGAATGTGCTCTAGAATTTAGCCTGACTTTTCAAGGAACTGTCCAAGGATTTGGACACATAAGCGGGTATAGGTTTCAGCACCTTGGATATAGCTCTTGAAAGGTTCAGTCTAAAACCCAGCATGCATTTGATCCTGCACCTCAAAATCAGTGCTTCTAGTTGCCACTGTGGTGATTGTTGCAGAATAATAGTAAAGTCCTGTAGGAAACAGCTGTGTATGTTGTGCAGCTGTTCCTGACCCACATACATTATCCTAGAAAACTTGGGTAACATGAATAATGCTTTCTTCTCAGCAATACTGAATATTATTCATATCTCAGTCTAGTCAGTTCTCTGTGTGGCAAGGGATGGCCACTATGCTATTTTTGGATAGTCCAGTGCATTGGTATTGTAATGGATTTTAGAAGTAGGGAAGTCTTTCTCTAGGCCAAATGCAAACAATGTCAACATAAAGTGCAGTTTCATTTCAATCAGCTAATGCTTATCTCAGTACATATGTAAACATTGGCCGAGTGAACATTCCAGCCAGAAGCAAGTGAAACCTGATTGGTCCAAGAAGTAACATGTGACTTTTCCCATGCTGTGAGCTGTCTGTGAGAGGGAGAAGGCAGGACCTTTTTTCAAATGGATTTTATGCCTGAAGGATGAACTGAAGCTTTGAGATGTAGGTTAGAAATTAGATAGCAAGGCTTTTTGCCTCATAGCTAAGTATAGGGAAGGAGTCATTGTTCTTGCTTTTTTAATAAGAGCCATATTCCTGTGTAATTCCTATTAGTTAAATGAATGCCTTAATTATTATGCAAGTGGAAGTTCCTGATTAATTTTGGAACTCTCAGCAATAGAAAGGTTGAAGGAGATCTAATCATGGACCCACAGGTGTTTTTTTTTTTTCTGTTGGCTCCTGCAATAGAACAGCTGTGGTTGTTCTGCAGGGGAGAGCCAGCGGAGGCTGGAAATTAACCCAATTCCAGAGGCCAAGGTCCTGGAATTTCATACATGGTGGCAGCGGTGGGATTTTTTTCTCTTTTCCTGAAACCTTGCTGTAGAATAATTGAACTGTTAAATACTTACTGTGATTTATGATGTATGGTGAGTGTGCTGAGGTTGAAAGATAGTCACTCTCCAGGAAAGCCATTAAGCTTGCTAAAGATGTTTGCTTTTCTGGAACTAGAGAACTAAAGTGGAGTTTTGAATGTGGCCCATAAAGTGAAGTACACATTAATATTGCATTCTGGCAGATAGGGAACAGCCCTAACCTGAGGTGAGCTCAGGTTCATTGCTTGTCTCAAAGGAGTGCTCCTTGGCCTCTCCTGACACCCAAATTGAAGCAGTCTTTGAGCTAGTTAGCTCAAAACACAGACAGTGGAGTTTTCCTTCAAGTCCTAAAATCCCTTACAGGTATCTTGCCACGGAGCCAGAGGTTGGGAGTTCAATTCCCCAATCTGCAGTCTGACAAGAGCTGGACTCGGTGACACTTCCAGCTCTGAAGTTCTAAAAGCAAAAGCAAAGCAAAGTGTTCTGCTTATATACTGCCCCATATCACTTCAAGTAGTCTCTGGGTGGTCTACAGTGTTTAATTACAGTATGCAGGCTACACATTGCCCCCCCAAGCAAGCTGGGTACTCATTTTACTGACCCCAGAAGGATGGAAGGCTGAGTCAGCCATAAGTCTGCTACCTGGGACTGAACCCCAGGTCATGAGCACAGTTTTACTTGCAGTACAGACATTTAACCACTGCATCATGGGGCTCCTCCTAAATTGTTAATGCTGATTACAATGATGATGGTGATTTATCTTGGGTAAGAAAATATATTTGCTCAGTCCTGCCCATGATGTCCTTTACCACAGAGAGCAAAATGTTCTAAAGCCACACTGAAAGGCAAATTGTTATTAATACTATATAGAGAGTGAGTGGTTATAAGGCAGAGGCTCAGGATTATAATTTTAGTGCTAAAAATCCTTGGTAGTGTTGCTGTTGTATGTCTGTTATTGATATATCTGTCTTTTGTTTCATATGAATCTATAACCACTACCTTCCACCAAATCCTCTGGCAATCAAAACTATGCAATTAAAACACAGGTCTAACTCATAATTTTTTTCTCTTAAGTTAAAATGGTAGTATGTCTTCTTAGCTCAGTTGTTTTCTTCTCTACAATAAAGAAGAAATAAAGTGAACAGCTTTCAGTGTTTCCTGTTCCAGAAATTGTTTGGGGAGTAATTTGTCTTTTGAGGCATGTGACTAACTTAAACACAACAACAATCACAAGAGTATATTTCTGTTTTACAGTTTTACTAAATCTATTTTCTCTAACTTATGCAAAATGAAATTCATGGTTGTGAGTCATGTGTAAAAGTGAAGCAGGAAGCAATAAACCTAGTGAGAACCAAGGGAATCTGAAATTATGTGTCATATCTGAATCTTAAATTCTTCTCATCATCCTGCTTTAAAATCCCATGTGACCCATTGAACATCTCAGGGCTCACTTATTCTAAACTGCAACATTTTTAAAGGTTCCTTGGTCTGTATTCTACCCACCTCCAAGAAAATACATCATAGTTGGTTTAGTTGCAATTCAGAAAGAGTCTGTGGCCCTCATCTTTGTTCTACTCTTAAGAGCTATGTAATGAATAGTAAACATTTGAGTCAGGAATTAGACAAGAACGTAGTGCTCTATTGCATATGACATAAAGAACTGTAACAAGAAATGTCTGATTCTATATACAATGGTACCTTGTATAAAGGAATTAATTCCAAATGAAATTCTGTTGAGCAAATTTTTCTTTGTACAAATTCCCTATAGGAATTAATTGAAAACTGATTAATCCCTAATCGTGACTGTTTTTCTGTTGCATGGATTTGGCCCATAGGCGATTCTGGTAAGCAATTTCCCCCATCTTCAGAATTTTTCCCCGTTAAGTGGATTTCCTGTTAAGCAAACCACTTGTTATACGAGGATCCACTGTATATACATAAAAATCAAGTGCCACTATCCACATGTGAGAGTTCTTCATGAATTCCTGTATTTCTTGCCACTTTACTAATTTTTCTGTACTGCAGAATAAGATTGAATGTTTTTTTCCACCAGAGGCAGGGTCTTTTGGGAGATGGAACAACATGTATTTATTAGTAAGCCCATTTTGCCTGCTGAAAATGCCAAGTCCTATCCATGGGATCTCTAAAACCTGGTGGGAATGATGACAAAAATTACAGGAACAACATCATGAACTGACCAAATCTCTGTCAACATCTTCCTTTTCAATCTTGTTTAATTCCTACTAAGTGTCAGGTGTATGCAGTTCACAGCTAGGAGCTGATGAATGAAAAAATCTATTTCAATGTAGCATTTTATTTTCAATCTGGCATATTCTAAACCCTGGGCTGATGTTTCACTTTCTGTTCTGTTTTGGAACGAGACTCTGGCACCATAAGATAACATGTCCTTGATAGTTTATTAGGCTAGACCAGGGCTGTCCAACTTTGAACAGCATACGGGTTACTTCTAGCGGTCACATATTCCTGTGGTCCACTTCCTAAAGTGCTGCCCATCCTTGCAAGCTACTTTAAGAAGTCTGTGTGCATGTGCCCTTCGCCAGTGTTCAGGGGAGCCATCACGATGCCCAGAGAGCCACACCCTGCAAGCTCTCCTTTTTTAAGTTAATGGAAAATGACGCACTGAGCAAAGTGGCCCATGAGAGGCATGCCAGGAAGCCAAAGCCCCCCACCCCTTCCTTCACCTCATTCCTCAGGTCTCGGTCTCTCTCCTCCTTCCGCCCTGCTGCCAAAGTCCCAGTGAGAATGGCCCTCCTTCCTTACCCAAAGCTACTCTGGAGGAAAGCGTGTGGCTGGCTTATTAGATGTGCTCCTCAGCCTTGCTCCAGGCAGACCTGGCTGGCAAGGAAATGGCACAAGCTGGCCACCTCTCCCTGTGGCTCTGGTGGCATCTTTGCCTCACCCCTGCAGCCAGCCCCACATGAGATCCACAAAGGGCAAATCAGGGACAGGGTGGGCTACTGGTCACCCACGGTCGACAGATTTTGCAGGCCTGGGTTAGACCAAAACAAATGCTATGATGGTCCTGTTTCAAACCATGGAGGTCCTGATCTGACATTGGCCTTTTTCACAAACACTTTGATCTGCACACACCTAGCTGCCACTACCACTACCACCATAACAGCCTTCATGAGGCCATGGACCCCTCTAGATCTTTGCCACCTCTTCTGAATTATCTCCCTTAACTGATGGGTGAAAAAGACTCATGACTGGAATGTTTTCACATGTGTAGGCATGTGTGAGTTACCACCAGGAAGCAGTTTCCATGTGGTTTAGTAAGTGTATTATATAGGGAAATGAGGATTCACTAAATTTCTCATTTTCATTTATTCAGCCTCTCTTGTCATGATGAGACACTTGGAGGAGGGATTTTCAAGCACAAGATGATTCCTTGTTTCCGCTGCAAGATTAAGACAGGGAAGTCTTTTTGTTCTTGTCAAGTTATCTGCCAAGAACATAAAACATATGACCAAAATTTCTCTTTTAGAAGCAAAGCATACCTACACAGCAGAAAAGAACAAAATGGTATTTGTTCAAAAAGAGGGAAACAACCCATCAAATACTTCCAGTTTTAAAAAGTTCGTGAAATGGAGCAGCAACTATTGTAGTTTGGCACAATTTGCATTGTTTGCATTAATTGTTCAAAAACTGAGAAGTGAAAACATCCCCATATGATTGAAATGAAAGTAGTAACACCCTGCTGGAGGCAAACAGGCAAAAAAAGAATTGCAGTTTCTTAGAATCATAGAATTATAGAGTTTGAAGAGACCTGAAGGGCCATCCAGTCCAACCCCCTGCCATGCAGGACCCCCCATCTAAGTATTCCCGTCAGATGGCCATCCAGTCTCTGCTTAAAAACCTCAAAAGGAGAATCCACCACCCTCTGTGACAGCATATTCCACTGCTGAACAGCTCTAACCATCAGAAAGTTCTTCCTAATGTTCATATCAAATCTCTTTTCCTGTAGTTTAAAACCATTGCTCCGATTCCTAGTTTCTGAAGACATGGAAAACAAGCCGCCGCCGCCACCACCACCACCACCCGATATGACATCCTTTCAAATATATAAACATGGCTATCATATCCTCTCTCAACCTTCTTTTTGTAACATTAAACATTCCCAGATCCCCAAGCTGCTCCTTGTAAGACATATGTTCCAGATCTTTAGTCATCCTGGTTGCCTTCCTCTGGACTTGTTCAAGGTTGTCAAAATCCTTTTAAAATTGAGGTGTGCAGGTGTGGGCCTGTTCGTCAACCCTGCCTCTTCCAGTCATCTGGATGTTTTCACAGCCTACTTCACCAATCATAGAAGGCTAGACAGCATGACCTGTGGAGGGCAGCCCAGGATCTATTGTGTGGTGCAAACCATGCAACCACCACCATTGCACCACCCCCTTTCATGGCTTGGGAATGGAATCACCCACTGCTTGGCCACAACGTGGGGTATGGGTAAGTCCATGCCTATGTCTTTATGCCAAATAACAATTCACTTATGAATCTGCCTCAGCTAAGAGAACAGAACATATTTATTACACTGTGTGTAATCCTTTTGCTCCCTCCAGCTCCAAATTTGTTTTATTTATTTATTTATTTATTTATTTATTTATTTATTTATTTATTTATTTATTTGGTGCATTTATATACCACAACCTTTTTCCATACAGGAACTCAGGGCAGTTTCCAATAAAACAGCTAAAAATACAACAAGCACAATAAAACAGCATGGAGCAATAAGAATGAAAGGCAAGATAAAAATTAGAGGTTGGCAAGGGGGAAACCATCGGTGGGGGGCAGGAGATGAATTAAAAAAAAAGATTAAGCAGAAATAAGGTCACCATATGCCTCCTTAAACAGCAACATTTTCAGTGCCTTTTTGAAGGCGGGCAGGGACTCTGCAAGGTGCAGCTCACTCGGAAGCTGGTTCCATAGAGAGGGGCCTACAACCATAGAGAGGGGCCTACAACCGAGAAGGCACGGTTACGGGTTGCCGACTTCCACGCCTCTCTCGGAGTAGCCACCCTGAGTGAGCGCGCCCGCGACTATTTATGCTCATTATTTTATATATTCCAATTCCAGGGCCCCTCTACTATACACCCTGCATAGCACATCTGATTTCCCTGTCTTTCAAAATGCAAATCAGTTAGCTTCCAAAGTGCACAACAGTGTGTAAAGCAAAGCAATCCATGTGGTACCCACACCTTGTGTATCTTCATCTTTCCCACACATTTTGCCTGTACTTTGAATCACTGTCATTCTCCAAGCTTTCTGAATTATCCTGAAATAATAGTTATGCCAAATTATTCAGGAAACCACTACCCCCCCTCCAAAAAAAGAAAGCAAGTGTATCTGCTTCGAATGAGAATGGAGAGCGGATCTTTGCTGACACTGGGGAAATTCAGAGTAAAGCTAGCCCTTATAAGTGATATCCTGGATGAAGTACCATTAGACTGTGATCTGAAGGGAGCTATTCAGAGCACTTTGCAGCTTCACATACCTTCTCCTAGTGGGGTGAAAGGAAGAAGAATGAAAAGGAAATAGAGTCTTCTATAAGCAGTACCAAGGACATAGCTAATACTGCCACATAATTCCCGAGTCAAGATAAGTATGGACTTAGCGGGGGCAGGGGAAGTGAATTAATGTGTGATTTCACATGCGTATGAATCATTTGAAACATCCCCAGCCTTCAGAGTTCACATTTACATCTTGAACTTTGTGCCTTTGACTTCTTTCTCTACTTAGGCATCACTGGGCTTATTTTAGCATTATTTTAAGACTTCTAAGGCCTTGAAATGCTGCAGTAAAACTTTCTGAAACTTGCACTGTGGAAAATCAGTTTGCATTTGGTTGTAGGTGAAAGACAGCATAAAAGGAAAGAAGAGCTTCTGGAGGCCTCAGAAGAGGTGCAGAAGGGAGAAGGAATCCCTTCTGCCTTGTGGCCTTAGAAGGAATGTGAAGGCAAAAGTGGTACATGGGAGGAGGGACAAAGAAAGCAAAATCTGTATTCTCGAAGGGATTTGATAGCTGCTGTGAATTTTTTTGGAAGTTGGTTGTGTTCTGGAAATTTTTCTTCCTGAACTTTCACCAGTCTCTGTGGCTGGCATCTTCAGAGAGCAAGGAGCTCAGGGAACTTGGAGTTCTCTCTGTGCATGAAACTGGATATGAAATCGTCTTCCAGGACACAGAGGTACTGAACTATATTACCAATCACTATGTCAGACTACACAGGGAAGCCAATGAAATCCACAAACACAAGCACAGTTTCAACAGAAAAGAAGAAACTCTAAAAATTAACAAAGCTTGTCTTCCAGTCAGGGCCGGCACGTCCATTAAGACGAACTATGCAGTTGCCTAGGGCAGTGTTTTTCAGCCTTTTTTGGGCAAAGGCACACTTGCCTCATGAAAAAAATCACGAGGCACACCACCATTAGAAAATGTTAAAAAATTTAACAAGCGGGGGGGAGGAGTAGATCGAGCCATGGCTCGAGACCACCCCCACCCCCTTGCACCTGGGGATGATGGGCTGCACGGTTGAGTTGTGCTTGGCTGGCTAGAAAAAAAGGAGAGGAAATGGTGCTCCTGAGCACACACAGATGTACTGGAATCAATCTGAGGGGGAAATTCTTGGCTTACTCTCCCTGCAAAGGGGGTGGGGAGAGCTCAGCCTTTCATCCCTGCTCAGAGTCCTGAGAAGAACCACACACAAAAAAACCCACCAACCTGTCTTAACCTGTCCACCCCAACATAATCAAGTCTCAGAACAGGGAATTGAGGGACATCGTCGTCATCGTCGGGGCCGGGCCTGGGCTGGGCGGCGTGCCTGGTGACGGGGTGTCGCGGGGTTTTGGGCAAAGCGTGACGCGGCTGGTAGCGGCGCGCCTGGTGCTGGGCTCACTCCTGCTGCTGGTGGTGCGCTCGGTGGGCGCGCTGCGCGCCGCCTACCCAGAGCTGCGCGTCCAGGCCCTGCCACGACGGCGCTCGCCTCCAGCGCCTCCTCCTCCTCCTCAACAATGCCGGTGAGCGCACGCGGGCGACTGGCCAGCGGGAGTGCATGCGGGGGGGAGGTCCTCGGGGCAGGGTGCACCGGCGGGAGGAAAAGGCGGCCTGCCACTGCTCCCTTCCCCTCCCCTCTTTCCCCACGTCCTCTTCCTGGGCGGCTGCAGGTGCGGGGTGGAGGTGGCTGGGGGGTGTGGTGCGCAGCTTGGCTTGGGGCAGGGGGCTTGGGGGCAGGACCGCCCTGGGAATTTCCCTCCTCGCCTCTTGCCAGAGCCCTGGAGGCGGCCGGCAGGCAGGAGGGCACACCGGCAGGAGGAAAAGGCGGCCTGCCGCCGCTCCCCTCCCCTCCCCTCTTTCCCCGCGTCCTCTTCCCGGGCGGCCGCAGCCACAGGTGCTGGGTGGAGGTGGCTGGAGGGTGCACGGGCGGGAGGAAAAGGCAGCCTGCCGTCGCTCCCCTCCCCTCCCCTCTTTCCCCGCGTCCTCTTCCCGGGCGGCCGTGGCCGCAGGTGCTGGGTGGAGGTGGCTGGAGGGCACACCGGCGGCCGACTTTGTTCCCCCCAACCAAAAAATGACCATTGAGGGCCGCCGAGGGGTGCGCACACCTGCTCCTACCTGGCTCGGCCTCGCGGGTCTCCCAGCTCTCTCTCACTCTCCAGTCAGGCTCCTCCTCCTCCTCCTCCTCCTTTTTTTTCTCCTTCCCCACCCACGGCCAGCCTTTCCTTGGTGTGCAAAGCAAAGCACGCTGGGAAAGGTAGTCCGCTCTACTCCCCAGGACCGCATCTCAGACCTGGGGAGGAACTACACAACCGCTGCCTTGCTGGTGTGGGAAGAATTTTTCCGCGGCACACCAGCCAAGGTCCCATGGCACAGAAGTGTGCCGTGGAACAGCAGTTGAAAAACGCTGGCCTAGGGTGCCAAAATAGAGTGGGGGCGCTGTCCCCCCACCACCACTGCTGGCCAGCCTGCTGCACCCTGCCGCCCCACCACCACTGGCCACCGCCGCCCGTCCCCCCGCAGCCGCTGCTGCCTGCCTGCCCATGCCCCCCTGCTACCGCCTGCCCGCCCGAGGCCCCCCGCCACCCCCCACTGCCACCCACCCACCTGCCTATGCCCCGCCCAAAGCCCCTGCCCCCCCACCCGCGCCCCCCCACCGCCCCCCCACCCCGCCTTCCGCCTAGGGTGCAAAAAAAACTAGCGCTGGCCCTGCTTCCAGTACTGAAAACTACAGCCTGCAAAAGATCAAAGTTCAGTGATTCCCACCCAGCCACAAGTACCAGTGTTCAGTTAACACAATCGAACAGCTAACAACACCCATCAACCAAAGAGAAGGATTGCTGTCACCCGATTGCAGTGAAAATTCTTAATCCCTTCACATCACAATACACCTAACACCTATTCTTCTGAGTAGGACAAACTTCCACTTTCCTTTTCTATATATATAAATTTGATTAAAGTATAATAAAATACTTTAAATACAAAACAGAAGACATTATGCAAAAAAGAAAAAAAGAAAAAAACATTAATCTCAATTCAAACAAATATACAAAAACCAATACAGCGCTACCCACCAGCCATTTGGGATTTCCATCCAGAAATACACTGAATCTTCTACGAATGTAAACCCTTTACCTTTTTGTAATACATATACCAACAGTTTATCCTGTATTCCATTAAAATCATTAGACTTTTTCAATCCTTTCCTAATTTTAATTTCACAGGTCAATTTAACATCCACCAGTGATATTTGGTTGTTAGATTTCCAATACTTTGCAAAAAATCAACCTTGCTGTTGGTATCATTATATTTACTAATTCCACATCTTCTTTCTTCAATTGTGTATCCACAACCATAATTAACAATGCCATTTGTGGGGACATTTGAATCATGTCCCCTATAATTTCTTGTATTTCTTTAAAAACCAATGTCCATTCCATTTTTGTATCTCACACATCCACCACATACGTAGGTAAATATGTCCCTTTTTCTATTTTTACACCTCTAGCGTAGTGGAGATATTTCTTTATTATATTTAACTTCGTAGATGTTATATACCATCTGCAATATACTTTACAACAATTTCCTTTAAACTCACTGATATATTTTTCATCATTCTTCCTCTTTTTTTTCTTTAATATCTTCTTGTCATATTTCTTTTAACTTATTTCCTACCAATGAGGCTGATGTGGAGACTCCAGTTGACCCAGAACATGGTGGCCAGATGCTGACTAGGACTAGAAAATTCAATCTTATATCCCCAATGCGGTTCAGTTTCACATCAACTGCCATACAAAGCCCTAAATGGTTTAGGACTTCACTACCTGCCAGAGCACCTTCTCCTATGGAAAAACCTCCCACCAGACATTTGCCTGGCCCTCTCTTTGGCTTATAAACTCAGTTATTCAAACAGGCATTCCCTCAAATATAATGCAAATCTTATGTTCAAAATTATATGCTATTTCATGTCATTTTAATTTTATTTTCATTATGTTTATTGTATTTTTATATTTTTATTTTATTTTATCAATTATATGTGCTTATTGTGTATTGTATTGTATTGATTAATTGTAGCTAACAGTTCAGAGTGGCCTCACTGCAAGATGGGTCCAATAAATAAAATAAATAAATAGTTGATGAAAAGAAGGATTTTCCCTTGCATGAAACCAACTTTATATATGAAAGGGTGTCTTGTAAACCAACTTGATTGCTGCCATTGGTGTTGTCGACATTCAGGTCATCCGTTGTTATATCAAACTTGGCATCCTAGTGGCAATGTGTGCAACAATATTGTGCAACAATATTGGGTCATTTCCTGGTTTGTTGAATTGTGGGTATAGAAGCACTAATTAACTGGAGTTTTTTTTTAAAGAACTGCATATATATTTTTGTAACAGACTAATTTAGGCTCCTTTTACACGACCCCTAAAATCCGAAGCAAGGGGCTCCCAAATGCGGAGCTTAAAATTGTTTTCCCACCAGCTGCGAACTTTAAACAAAATAAAGTACGACCATGCCCACCTAAGCGTGCCCTAGCACACTTTAGAAGTACATGGTCTCCGGAGGTAAAAAAAATCTTCCGATGCAGATTGTAAAGCTGTGGACGCCGGGGTTCTGTTTTGGGGGTTTTTTGTCCCTGCCACCCCTTTAAGAGACAGAAAAACCTACAGGGCTGCTGTGGGGCTGCTCAGAAGGCAGATGGAGGTGAGCGGAGGTGAGCCTGCATTCTTTTCTCCCTTTTTTTCTCCCTCCCCTCATGCAGACAGTTGCAATGGAGGTCAGAAGGGTGGGAAGACAGGAAAAGGAACAACACCCCACAATCTCTGGTTCGAATTTAATTTGCCAGCAGATTTTAGAAGTCGTGTAAAAGCACCCTTACTGATTTTGAAAAAGGCGATATTAAATAAAAAAAATTGTTGGAATTATAGCAACCTGCATATAATTCCTTTGCGAAGATGAGATGGGAGAGGCTTTGGATTCAATGTCAATCACTTAGCAGCAGCCAATTGTTCCATCTCTATGGCAGATTCCTTTACCTGTTTGTTTGCCTGTTTTTAAGTCAGGTTCAGTTAGCAACGTTAGTAATTCTATGAGTGTTAGTACTCAAAAGTTATGGAGGCAGCAGTTAGAGTTAGATGAAGTGTTTATGTAACCAGTCAGTCAGTCAATTGAATTGTTGTTGGTCAGTCATTCAGTTGTGTCTGACTCTTTGTGACCCCATGGACCAGAGCTCGCCAGACCTTCCTATCTTCTACTGCCTCCCAGAGTTTGGTCAAATTCATATTGGTTGCATCGATGATACCGTCCAACCATCTCATTCTCTGCCGCCTTCTTTTCCTTTTGCCTTCAATCTTTCCCAACATCACGAACTTTTCAAAGGACTCCTCTCTCCTCATGAGGTGGCCAAAGTATTGGAGCCTAAGCTTCAGAATCTGTCTGGAGTAGGAACTGGCAAGCCACCCCCGTATCCCTGCCAAGAAAATTCCATTGGCAATTGAATAATGAAGTTATAATTAAGATCTCAAAATTTGTAACAAGTAAATATACTTTGTGATTCTGATATATATGAAGATTTGTGAGAAAAAGAGAAACTTTCTTTAAATTCTTTCTCAACACCATAGTCTGTGACTGAATCTATATTGCCAGTTGAGGTCCAACTAACCAACCATAGGTTGGCATATTTGAGGGGGAGTTGCAGTTTATATAATATGCTATAAAAGCACTTGTCTGGATTTTTATCCTTCACTGCACACCTGAGATTTTAAGCCTAAATTATCTACTTTGTGCCAATAGTTTCTTCAGTTAAAAACTCACATATCAATATCAGTACATTCAAGGAACTTAAAATATCAAGAAACCAAAATAATAGTCTTTAAAGTGCTATAATGTCTCTTTTTTTGCTTTTGTTTCATCATGTGGTTGTTGTTGAAATGCCAACACATATTGAATTTTTTTTAAAAAAATCAAAAATGCCACCTTCTGAACTGAACTTAAAAAAATGTCATTTTCTTAAATTGATTTCAGACATCAAATGTCACAACAAAATGTCTGAAGAAAATGTATGCCTTCATATCTACCTTTTCTTTTTAAAACATTTTTTTGGTATTGGCTGGTTATGTCTATATTTGGATATATACCGGTATATGAATGATTAGCCACAGTTGTGATGTTTGTGCAGGAATCATTCTCACAAACTTTGAGAACTCCCATGGGTGTTGCTAGAAATCATTTTGCTGGTCTCACATGGTGAGAAGAACAATAAAATAAAACAAAACTGTAGTTTGTTGTTCCCAGGCATGAGAAAGAAAGACATAAGGATTTACACCCTCTTTTTGGGCTGAATAACTCAAAATGGCACTGGAGAGGTGATTTCTACAAATATTTCTTTAGTCTCCAACATAATAATGGTGACAGGTGACTTCTTGCAAGTTGCCTTTCAGGGAAGATAGTCTGCCACTGTGGATTTTCTGATGGGTAGCTCTCTAGATATTTCTGATCAACCACAGGATTCCAAGGATCCAGAAATTCACTAGATCAGATGGGACATAAAATGGTTTGCAACCCTATGAAAAATGTTTTGTCACATCTCTTAAAATTGTTGAATACTATCTCTAAGTCTTAGACAAGTAACGTTTCTGGGGAAAAATATTTTACAGGAAGAGAAAAAATATTTCAAGTTACTTTCAGGAACAAAATGTTTTAAGCTTCAGTGCTTCCCTTCTTTCTGACCTTCATTTGCCCCGCTATTTCAGCAACTCATAGGAATAGCATCCTGCAGAGATTAATTCCCATTTTACCTTTTTCCTGCTTTGTATAGGATTTTATGCTCCTTTCCAAGCTGTTTGAAACTCTCATTTTATAAGAACTGGTGTCAACATTGTAGATTTATTAAGAAACACTAGAGATGGGGAGGAAAGAAAGTGTCGATGGCAGCAGAGAAAAACATATTCCTTGCAGAAGGAGATGCAAATATTTTTCTCAAAAGAAGCCGAGATGTAAACAGAGAAGGAACCCAAATGCCTTTTTTTTTTTTTTTTTTTGCCTAGCATACTGTGTTTCATATTAGCACATGTTGGCAGTTTCCCCATTCCTTGCAACTTTTAGGCCAAAACCTGATCAAAAGGGAGATATGCAGTACTAATGGGAGATTTTAACTATCCTGATATATGGTGGCAGTCAATTTCAGCTAAGAATGCAAGGTCCAACAGATTCCTTGATGCCCTTGCAGACAATTTCATGGTCCAGAAGGTAGAGGAGGCAACAAGAGGAACAGCCATTTTAGATCTGGTCTTAACCAATAGAGAGAACCTCATAAACAGGGTCAAAGTGGTGGGATCTTTAATTAGAGGTGGCCATGCCCTCTTGGAATTTGTTATGCAGTTGGAATGTAAAGCTAAGCATAGTCAGACAAGAATCCTGGACTTTAAGAAAGCCAATTTTTGTAAATTTAGGAAATTATTGGCTGTGATTCCATGGTGTCAGGCCACTGCCAGAACCTATTCCAGAGACTAAAGAGTTAATGCCTGAAGAAGCCCCAGATGGGGTTTCAGGGCTGTCAGTTCCTCCAGCAGCTGCACAGGAGAGTGACTCAGCATCTTCAGGAGATTCTCAACCCCCCACAGAGTGTTGCTTGTCAAAGGCAGTGAAGACTTACAACCAGAAGAAGCAGAGACAAGCTTTAATTAAGCCACCGACGTCTACATTTAGGGAGTCCTGAGTTTTGACAGGGTCATTGTAATCCATTAATAGCTTTTTATATGATTGATTCATTAAGCCAGAAATCCAGTCCGTCCTGTAATGCGGAAACTTCTAGTGCTCAGCTCTCCAAGCATTCCCCCTCCATATTTGTTGAGATTTGTAGGTTGGGGAAAATGCTATGTTCGAATCCCGTCTTAGAAAATTAAAATTGAGACTCTCCTCTGCTTCTGAAGCAGACAGTCCACAAGCTTGCAGACTAGAGTAAATGCTCTGTTCCAGCACAACACCCAGATCAGAGCCAAAGATGAGACCTCTCCTTTCCTCTGGAAAAAGCTTAGTCTCCCAAGCAGTGCTAGATTCTGCATTCTCCAAGCATTCCCTCTTAATATTTCTTGCTACTTGTACAGTGGGCCCTTGTATAACAAACAGTTTGTATAACATAAAATTTGTACAACATAAAAAATTCCGGAGATAGGGGAAATTTGCTTAACATAATTGCCTATGAGGCAAATCTGTACAATACAAAAATGGGGTCACTCTGTTTTCAATGCATTCCTATGAGCAATTTGTATAAAGGAAGATTTGCTTAACATAATTTCATTTGGAATGAATTAATTCCTTTATACAAGGTACCACTGTATATCAGGTTCAACACTCTGATCCAGATTAAAGTCAGGACTCTCATCTGGTTCTGAATTGGGCTCAGGAAAAAACTCAAACAGGAGAGAGTCAACAATATTCTGGAGTTTGTCAAGCATATCCATAAATTGTTCATCTGACATTGGTTTGTGGCTCATTGTTAGTCCACTTCAATGGGTTAATCACTTCCAGAAGGGAGGGGTGTAAAAAGGAGAGCAAGGACAGGAAGAAGCGAAGGAGAAAAAAATCCATGTCTTATCTGAAGAATTTGCTTTGGAAGCATTGAGACAAGGTCAAATAGTTTCCTTTAGTTCTCTCAGCCAAGCAAATGACTCCATAAAACAATTTATATGAATGTTGAAGCTTTGAATAATATTGTTTTAAAGTTTAATCTCCCAACGCATACTTGTACCCGCCTTTTCAGGAAGGGGGAATGAGTACTTATTGAATCAGAAAAGCATCCAAGCTCATGAAAATAAGGAAAAACATAGAGTCTTAGTTATGGCAGTAAAGTTTCCAAATATCTACAATTATTATTTACATTTCTCTGGAGTACACAGTTTGAACTGCTGCCATGACAGATGGCAGACGGACTTTCCCCCAAACAGATTAGGTGATTTCTGAAGCTACGAAGTTTGCCGCCGCAATTCTTCACCCCTCCCTACAGGGGGGACTTACCCTTTCAAGTTCTGTTTATGTGGAGGAATTCCACCTGATAAGTTGGAGAGCTTATTGAGGCATCTCACTGCGGCAAAACTGGAACCGGAACTCCCAAGGTTTATTCCTTCTAATACTGTGGAGTTAGAGTATTCAGCTTTGAGTGTTTTGTGCAATGAAATCACATGGTTTGTGCAGTTGGTGAGATATGTGAATATGAATGTAAAATTGCCTGTGCAAATATTTAATGACTCCTATTCCTGTATCAAACTAGCACAAGATAAGAAAATTGGATCCAGAAGGAAGCATATGAGGCTCCTTTATAACAATGTTAATTATTGTGTGTTTAAAAAAATTGATACAGCTTGATTGCCCTAGTGATTGTAATGTGGCAGACATTTCTACTAATTCCCAGTCAGAAACACATGTCTTTAAGGGAACAGCTGGGCATTCAAATCAATTAAATAGAAGGGGTGTCAGATATTAGATAGGAAAACATTTTGTATTAGAATTAGAAAGATGAGGCTTGTCTACATGTGTTTCCTGTATGTATTTAACTGATTTGTAAAATGGAGTTGAGCATGTATTGCTGTATCAATGTCAAAACCCAGGTGTAGAGTATAAGTGTAATAAGCAATGCCGATGCAAGATAGGTGCAACACCATGAGGTAACCAGTTTCCTGATTTGTTATGATAAAGTATAAAAGGACTCCAGAATTCAGTAGACATTGGACTTTGGTAAGAAGCCTTCTTGGACAAACATGCTTAACAGAATAATGTTTGAAAAGGGATTTTTTTAAAAATATATTGTTATTACCTGCCCTCAAGTCACCTCTTAGATATGGCAACCCTATTAATAAAGAGATCTCAAAAATGCCCTGTCCTCAACTACTCTGCTGTGCTCTTGTAAATTCAAGTCTGTGTCTTATTTCAGTGTTCATCTAGTATATACTTATTTCATTTTCTTATAGTCCTGGGTAACTCCAAAGCTCTTCCTGGCATCATATTTCAAACAAATCATTTGATTGATTGATTTGGTCCAACTAACAAGTTTAACGACTCCTAAAATCTGTTACATGACCCCCTGTGAAAATTAAAATCCTAGATTACAATCTAAAATTTTTAAATTACAATGAGAGTAAATGTAAACTATATTGCTTAATAACACGAAAGAGTTATATAAGAACCAACATGCAATAGAGATTATAAAAGTGCAATAGAAAGCAATTATAAGAGGTAGAACTAATGATTGCATATATGCAATCTACATGTAGATGTATCAAGAATACTGAATAACTTGTATGTTTGCAGGCTTGAAACTTCTGGAAAAAATATAGAGAAGAAATAGTACTTATTACAAATGCATTTCAGTACGAAACACAGTTATAACTGAACTAACAGAAAGGAATCTCAATCTGGAATAAGAGTATCTTCTTCAGGTAAATTTTCAATGCCAAAATACATTCTAGAAAGACTATCAGCAAGAACATTCTGAGAACTTGGAATATATTGAACATCAACTGCAAAAAACTGTAACGCCAAACTCCACCTAAGATATTGCTTGCTTGCTTTCAGATGATTCAATAATAATAAGGCCCTGACAACAAGATCTAGAACAAAGACAGTAACATAAATCAGGAATCAGGATACAAAATACAGTATTTTAATTCCAGAGTAGCTCCTGTTGTTAACCCCAGCTCTTCCCAAACTAGTAGTTTGACAGCATGTAAATGCAAGTAACCAGTCTAGAATTTGAGTCATAACAACTGGACTCCTTTTCTTGAGAAACTGAAACATTTCAAGGCTCATCCAAAAAGCTTCATCAATCTGAAGAAAGTTGCAAGTCCTCCATTTTATAGTTCAGGTAAACAGTGTTATGTGCACAGAAATGTGTTCAGCCATGCCAGCCACATGGCCACGGACTTGAACAACACTGGCTGTTTGGCTAAGAAACAGATGAGCACTGCCCCAAGATTTGGACACAACTAGCAATTGGTTGGGGAAAACCTTTACCTTTATTATGGTACAATGGTAGCCTTTCACTTTAGCTGCATTTTCTTTGTAAGAAGCAATTGGAACAATCATGGCTCAAATTCATATCCCTGAATTACTGTTTTCTTTAATCCCTAAAATTTCAGATGTTGCTCCTTTTCTTATAATTTCTGTGAAGTCTGAAGGAGGTAGTCTCATAAAATAGCATTCTGGCCTATCAGAATGCTATCTCCAGAATGTGCCTCCATCCAACCCATAGAACAGGTGTAATTCTGCCACTTTGAATCATGTCTTCAGAGTGAAATAAGCATTCAACTCATTCCTTACAGCCCATTCGTAGCTTCTGCTTATGGAAATATTTTTCAAGCAATTTTCAAAAACTGATAATAATATAAAGCAGTTAACTCATTTAAGCTGTGAAAGTACCATTTTCCCTTTGTGGCTTTTAATGATGTCAAACCAGATTGGCAGCACCTCCACAAGCAGCACACCACTCTGGTGAGGAGGGTGGGGTGAGGTGGGGAAGGGAGAAATGCACACCAATGCCAGATGCTTCTTTTAGGAAGTCAATCCATCTCGTATTTGGTCTCTTTCTCCTGCTACCTTCAAACTTTCCCAGCATGTCTTTTCAATGATAATCCTGCCTTTTCATGCTGTGCTGGAAATATTTTTATTTATAATATAGCTGTTCTTCCTATTAAAAATTTTAATATCACCTTCATTAGCCCCACCATCAATATTCATTACTTTTATTAATACGTTGTTAGCATTAATCCTTTTGATTATTTCCTATTACATTAAAAAAAAATTCATCCATCCATCAGCAGAGGGTAAGATTGGATTCCCTAGGAAGGACCATCATGCTGGAAAAGGTTGAAAGTGGTAGGAAAAGAGAAAAAAAATACAAAATGGATTGACTCTTTGACGGAAGCTACAGGCTTGTGTTTGCAAGAGC
The DNA here is from genome assembly GCA_029282475.1 of Phrynocephalus forsythii. Classification (NCBI taxonomy): domain Eukaryota; kingdom Metazoa; phylum Chordata; class Lepidosauria; order Squamata; family Agamidae; genus Phrynocephalus; species Phrynocephalus forsythii. The sequence goes on from JAPFRF010000003.1 coordinate 26,868,862, forward strand.
TGAGAAGACACTTCATAAAAGTTTACTCCTTACTTTCACCAACTTGAAACTCCTGTAAAAACATTTTTCTGTTATTTATGCGCTATAAAATAGGTATTGCAGCCATGTATCAGCCAAAAAAAAAAAAAAACAGACTAACTTCTTGGACTCTTCCTTGTAAGTCCCTGAAATTAGAAGTTTTGGGTTCAGGGGGCTGAGTTATTAAGCTCCAATGGGCATGCCCATAGCTAATTGCTAGAATGTGAATGGCATGTGCAAGCAATATATGGGTCAATAGGGGTTAAGCTGCTTAAATTAACCCCTATATTGCTGGTATGCAATATCACAGCTATCACTATTTTCAAGTACATATTTTATACATGTTAAAGTAGGTATTACAGCCATGTGTCAGCAACAAAGTCACAGGCTAGCTTCTTTGGGTTCTTCCCTGTAAGCCCCTGAAATTTGCAGAGCTTTGGGGTTCAGGTGGCTGAGTTATTAACATCCAAATGCGGTGGCCCTCTGAAGAAATTATAATTGAGTCAGGAAGCTGCTAATTATTTAAAAAATGTCAGTAATGAAACAAAATGAATTACTAAAGAAACAAAACATTGCCTTTTCATTTTGTGCCCATCTCTACCTTCTACACCCATTTCAAAAGCAAATAAGAAGAAAAGTCTGCTAAGATGGTCCTCCCTGGAATCTTACCCATTATTTTGAGACTAACCATTACTTTTGTTTACAACTGGAAGAAATTATTTTAGAAGTAATGTTAAAATTGAGAGTCACATCATGTATTAAACTGTTTACACTAAGCACCAATTTCTATACCTCACTCATAACATTAGAAAGAGGAACCAAAGGTTAAAAAGAACTCACCCCAAAATAGCAGAAACATGAATTGTGGAACGCCAGAGCCAAAAGTTGTGGATGCCAATGAAAAAGTGGCAAGGAACAATCAGGAGAAACTTGTAAAAAATCATGCCCTCTGATTTGTAATTTTCTTCACGGACAACTAGTTAATAAAATGGAGCAAAAAAAATCTAATAATTGCAGACATACTGCAATTACTTTGTGGCCTCCAAAACTCTGGGTTCATGCCCTCCAAATCTCTGGCTTTGTGGCTTTCCTGGGTGGACTGTGACAAATCGGGCTCAGCTGCCTGAACCCCAACCGTTCAAGGCAGTATGTCCAACCCCGCCACCACCTGTCCTTCCTGCTGTCTGAATGGCTGCCTATGCCAATCAGTTCTTGAAAAAGCAGTGGTCCCTTTTTAGCTGGCAGTCCCGGGGGGGGGTCCTTCTCTTCCCAGCTGGCCCTTCTTGCATTAGGGCCCAAATGAAAAAAAAATTACAGGGTTAGGGTTAGGGTTAGAGTTAGGCCACTGCTGGCGACACGACAGGGAAGCCGGAAGGGGTGGAGCGCAGCCGAGTGTCGCTGCCCTGTAGATGGGCCTCGAGATACGCAATCTGGTTGTGGTCAAGGAGAGAGAAGGTCTACTCTAGTGGCTTCTTTGCCGCATGTGTGGACTCTGCGTCTCCACTGGGTTGATGGAAGTGGTCTCCTTCCGGGAACCTTCTATTTCTCTTTCTAGTCCCCTATTTCTATTTATGTTTCTATTTGTATATCTATTCCCATATCTATTTCTATTTCAACAAATACCCTATTCTCTAGTACCCTATCTATCCTATAGTACACTATTATCCTCCATCTTTCTATTTCTCTTTCTCACCCCTGGAACCTTCGCAGAGAGATAAAAGTACCAGGCCGGAAACAATACTTCCCCATTGTTCCCCACTGTTCTGGCTTTGTGGCTTCTTTGCCGTGTGCATGCGTGGACTCTGTCTCCACTGGGTTGGTGGAAGTGGTCTCCTGGGTAGTGAAAACTGGCCTCCAAAGTTGGGGCTGAAAGAATCCCTCCCCATTGTTCCCTGCTGTTCTGGCTTCGTGGCTTTTCTGTAAGCAGCCAAGAGCAGCAGAAGGTGGGCCCACATGTCCTCCAGATCATGCTGAGCGGGAAGGAAGCCTCTGCCCGCGGCCACCTGAGACAACACTGAGGCCACTTCCATGAGCGAACTGGGCTCCTCTGGGCACTCCAACTGGCGATGATTCCCTGAGAGATTCAGGGGAACTCATCCGGATGAGTGTGTGTGTGTGGGGGTGAAGCATTTGATTCTCTGACCACTAGTTGACCAGGGTGGTATTTGCTTGAAAGCTTTACAATGAGTGTCATGGGGAGGGGACATGGAGAGGAGTAGAGTAGACCCTCATCCAGATTTGGGGGAGGAACGGAATACTGTGTCTCCTGCTGCCTCTGAGAGGTGGAGGGGAAATCGGATGGATTAAAGGCTTCAATTCAAAACAAAACAAAAAAAGGATAACAAGCAAACAGACCAAGTAGGGTGGCCGGTTCAGTCAGTTTTGATCAAGAGAAAAAAAAGAATATTGCATTTTACCCACTTTGTTTGCTTTATTGCACAAGATGCAGTCTTATGCTATGATATATTTATTAAATATCTTATTCATCACCCAGTTTAAAGTGTTTTCTGTCTGCTCTGGGTCATTGCGGGATGCCCCCATGCTCTGGGAAGTCAAATCGCACTAAATCACGGTAGAAACGACAAACGAAACGTCAAAATGACAAATTTTCAAAAAAATTGTGACAAACGGAAATGGAACGAAACGGACCCGTTCCGACAGATGAAAAATTGAAACGTCATTTTTTCTGGTCGTCCCCATCTCTACTCCTTAATATATCTTATTTATCTTGAAAGCCAGGTTAGGGTCTTTACAAGTCAGTCAGTTTGGCCTTGACAGCGCTGAACAAAAACACAAACAGATATCTTCACTATCAGAGGGGGGAAAGTAGCTTATTATAGGTACCTGTGGTACTTTAATTCATTATTTCCCAATGCTGAAAGGCAGCAGCTTTAGCCTGTCCTCAGACTGAAAAAAGTTGTTTGGACGAGCAGCAAAATGTTTCAGTCTCTCAATAAAAGAAGTCCATTTGCCATTGCTCATCTCCCAGATAAACTCACCTGGATAACCGAGAATCTTCACAGACATTCAGCTACTTTAGCCCCTGTCTATACATTTTATTTGTACAAATAAGTGGCTGATCTTTAGTTTCAAGGATCTTGTGCAGGATTCTTACAGGTTATTTGCTTAGATGACACATTGCCTTCCCATCCTCAGGGTGGAGACAACACAGAAATTTCCCACATTCAGAAAGAAATATTGACCTACTATTAGGGAGAGAAGATTAATGGAAATAAGATAAAGCTGCCTGTGCCATGTGGACTGCCTGCGGGGGTGTGGTGGGCTATTAGTAGATTCCCAACTCAGTTGGAATGATTTTCTCCTAGGGGGTCCCCCTTTGGAGTTTAATAACTTAGCTCCCTGAACCCCAAAACCTCTCCAAATTTGGGGGACCTACAGGGAAGAGCTTGAGGAAGCTCCCTTGCAATTTTGGTGACTCTAGGATGCATAGTTTTATTCTTGGAGGGGAAAATGGCATTTCATTTCATAATGAAAAAATCCTACCATTTTGTTACATAATGAAACAATGAAACAGTGCTTCATTTTTCGTTTCCTGTCCATCTCTTGTTGTGAGTTTAAAAAAGATAATGTCACACTATATTATTAGCAAACAAAGCTTTTAATTCTGCCTTACCTGACCTTGCTATGGCTCTGTTAAATAAATTAGGATGACTTTCACATCTATTCCTTTTTATATCCGTTCCATCTCTCTTCTTGTTCGTCTGAGGAGCAAAAACAACATGGTAATAAATGCACACTGCTGAATCATACATTGATGACTTGTATGTGTGAATGGCCAGGCCACCACAGCTCTAAAACCACAGAATGAATGGTCTTTCCTGAGACTGTGAGAAGACATGGAGATGCACTGACAGTTTTTTTTTTTAACAGCCTATATTCATCACTGACAGATCCTAATACAATCATAGAATAAAGGGAGGTCATTCTGTAGCTTGTCTTGGCAGCTCAAAAGAAACTGCATATCATATGTTTCATGCTGTGTTAAATGACTGTGTAGTAACAGCAAAAGGTTCACGCACCCGGAAAGTGCAAAATCCATTTAAAAAATCAAGGACAAGGCAAGCCATTGAGGGGGAAAAGGAACTTTAAAGATGTAGCAAGGCAGTTCATTCAGAAACCATTTGTTTTCCTTTAGATTTTTATGTGCCAACATATGTGGCCATTGAGAGAGAGAAAGCACTAGAGATGAATATGGTAGTAGATGTCAGGAAAAAGAAATACTAGAATATTATTAAATCAGAGGGAGGAAATGATGATGGGAGAATAAAGAGTACATCCTGATCTGTGGTTGAATTTAGGGTGCAAGATTTTTTTTTCTGATGAAGATCTCTGTGAGTTTAGGCTTCCTGGTTGAATCCTGCCTGGTGGAAGCCTATATCTGTACAGCAGACTGTGTTTAGAGAGATTGGCATCCAAGGGATGATTGGTGAGGGTATGGAACAAATTAAGGCTTTTTGAGTGTGATGCTTAGACTGAATGTTTTATGAGAGCATTTTTCGGTACCCATATTTTTGTGCCATTACAATGGGATACCTGAATTCTCTGTTGTAGTTGCGGGCATAGATGTTTCTGCCGCTTCACGTTCTGACCATCTCTCTTTTCCCTCTGCAGAGCAGGAGGCAGAGCTGGGCGGGTAAGAAGAAAATTGTCAAGAGCTGGGGTAAAGAGTGGGTGGATGTTTGGAGTGATCATGCACAGCCACCAACATCACTAGCTGAGCATAGAGGGAAGTGGTTCTGCTGTCAAAGATTAGGCTGGCAGATCACTCCACTAATCGACTCCCCGCAAAAAGTGATGATTCTGCATAGTCTGGACAGCTAGTTAAAAAAATAAATATAAAAAATAATCCCCCCCAATGCTATTAAATCCCATGTAGTAATCTGCATTTATATATTGCACAGTTTAAAATTGGTTTATTTTATTTTATTTATTTTAGAGTATTTTTACCCTGCCTTTCTCCTTGGAAAAGGACCCAAGGTGGCTTACAGTAATGAGGGACAATATACAGTCCAGTACACTTAAGACATATTCAAATAATTAAGAGGGACATCTTACAGCATTAAAAGACGACATTACATTAAAGCTACAAGAGACCACAAGCAGTTAAAGAGGGAGTAAAATTCCATGTAAAGGTTATGAGTGAAGGAAATTAGCATTAAAAATACTGTATAGTCTCAATGTCATCACAAAGTCTATAAACACGAACTCAATTCAGCAGACTCTATGTGATCATGTATGGTAGATTCTTATATAAGTTGCATAATAGGTAGTCTATCATTCAAGGAAAGTTTGCCTGAAGTGAAAGGTCTTTGCCTGTTTCTGGAGAGACATAAGAGATGGGGCAGCCATTGCCTCTAGTGGGAGGGAGTTCCAGAGTCTGGGTGCAGCAGCTGAGAAGGCCCCACAAGCTGTTTACAAGCACGCTGGCACAAAGATCATGATTTTGAACCAAATTCAAACAACCCAATTCAATATGGTAACCACACTCTGAAGGGTTTGACCTTTGTCAGCATTCCACTCTTTCAATAAAACTTTGTTATGGTTCCATCCTTAAATGAGGATACTGTATATGCCTATTCCCATGGGAAATTGAGCCCATTCCAAATAATGGGAATGGTGTTGATTTGAAATTGATGGTAGAAGAGCATTAAATATTATTTAGTAGGTTATATTGTCAATCCTCAATGTATTCTCTTTAAAAAAAAATTAAAACATGTAGACAGAATATCATCTGAGCAAATATGCCTAGTTCAATTTTCTTTCCCTTAAGAAACCTCTCCATTTTCTTTTAGCAGGTATTCCGAGCATGGTTCCTCTTAAAGTCAATTTAGCATTAAAGAATCCTACATGAAATTTAGCTGAAATATTAGCAGTACTGCCAAACCTTCAAATGGATCTTTTGCCAAAGTCATAATAGTGTTAAACCAGATCAAATCATTCTAAATAGATTAGATGATGATTTTTCTTTGGAGCTCTTCAATATGTTGTGGCATATTTCACCAATAAAATCTCCTGAAAATGTGGCTTTTTTTTTTCATTAAAAAGAACACAGCCACACTGCATTGGCTTAAAACAATTAGGATTTCTAAATTGCATTTCATCTTTTCTGCGCCAGTGCCACATGTGTGTCTTTTAAAAGTAGTGGACATAAAAAGGAGGCAAAACTTATCTTGTAGAAGACTCTGCACCCTGGAAAAAAAGATGTTGTTTGTTATAAGAGAAGATAGAAACTAAAGTACCTAAAGATTTTCTTCCCTAAATAAAGACAGATGGAACCCCCTCGCATTCTCCTTACTGCTCAACTAAATTTCATATAAAAGCGAGGAGAGAAGTAATATTGCTATCCCTCCTAAGACACATTTTTCTCTAGCTCTTCAATTATATTTTCTCTAAGGTAAAAAAAAAACTGCAGCCATATTTATAATGATAGCTTTCACTTCACTTTGTAGAATTGACCTGTATTTGGGGGGGAAAGAGGGTTTATAAGACTTTAGGAAGATCCACAAAATCTGCTACATTTTGAAGAACACTTTATCCGAGGCCTGCTGAAAAATGGGCTGAAAAACATCTACCACCTGCTAGATTAGCTAAAATGTTTCTTAATATATCTAGTAAATGTTGGGAATTTGATCAAAAAGGGTACTTATTATTATGTATGATGGACTTGTGATACTGCAAAAAATCGATTAAAATACATACATGACTTGTTAAAATGTTTTTAAAAATTGCATAGATTTCAAACCAGAATTATTTTAATTTTCATACCAGAAAACTTTAATAAACAAAATGTATGCTTAATATTGCATATTTTGACAGAAGCTAGGATTACAATGGCACTATGTTGGGGAAATGAAGGAATGCCTACAGAAGAAGATAGATTTACATTGAAAAATAAAGAGAAGGAAGTTTCAGGACATTGTCAGATGTGGAATCTGTTCTACAAGTGGTTAGAAAAGAGAAGGAGAGACTAAGGCCTTAATTTGTATTAACAAATGAATGTAAGCAGAACCCATATAAAGCCATGTTTAATAATGGATTTTATTAATAAAAAGTTAATTAAAAGTTTAAACACACACACACACACACACACACACACACACACACACACACACACACACACACACACACAGGGCCAAAAAAGAGACTATGACAGGATATAAGCAAGAAATCCCTGCTAATATTAAGACCACTTTGACCCACAAAGCAAAACATATTGTTGGGAACCTCAACCATTCCACCCATCTTGTCTCTATACAATTATCTGATAATTTCAAAATCTTCAAAAATATTGTGTGCCCTTAAGTTACTCCTGATGTTTGATGTGAGTGAATGACCAAGTTGCTGTGGCTTTGTTTTACTGAAACTTTTCTTACTTCCACCCCTTCTAATATGGTTTTTTTCCAGTTCTCTATGTATCTATGGCTTGAAAAATATGGATTATTATCGAGGGCTGTGATGAAAACTCTGTTGGAGGTGGGGGGAAATTGCCAAGCTCTTGTGCATCAAGATGATAAAAGTCACAGTCCTTTGTTAGCCAGCCCTTGAACTGATTCTAGATGTGTATAGAGAGAAGTGCTTACAGTCGACATGTCAGACCTTAGATTTTGTAAATTCAGAGGATGTAGATCTTTTCACTTCTCATATGCAGCAGCACCTTCTTCTCATATGCCATCTACCAGGAGATTTTGGAGCGCTACATGCTTCCTTCCGCAGACAAGCTTTATGGGGATGGGGACTTCATTTTCCAGCAGGATTTGGCACCTGCCCACACTGCCAAAGGTACCATGGCCATGGGATTACTGTGCTTGATTGGCCAGCAAACTTGCCCGACCTGAACCTCATAGACTAGAGAATCTATGGGGCATTGCCAAGAGAAAGATGAGGGACATGAGACCGAACAATGCAACAGAGCTGAAGGCCACTATTGAAGCATGCTGGTCTTCCAGAACAACTCAGCAGTGGCATAAGTGATAGTATCCATGCTACACCTCATTGAGGCAGTAATTGATGCAAAAGGTGCCCAAACCAAGTGCTGAGTACATATGCATGCTTATACTTTTCAGAGGTCTGATAGTGTTCTATTTCCAATCCTTGTGTTATTGATGTCATGTAATAGTCTAATTTTCTGATGTTGTGAATTTGGGGTTTTCATGAGGTGTACACCATAATCATCACAATTATGTCAAAGTAAGGCTTGACATATCTCGCTTTGCATGTAATGAGTCTATCTCATATATTAGTTTCTCCTTTTGAGTTGATTTACTGAAATAAATGAACATTTGGACAATATTTTAATTTTTCAAGTTTTTCCTGTATATGGCAATGTTATATCATTCTTGACTAAAAGATATCGACTGATCCATGCAGGTCAAGTAAGCTTTTGACCAATAAATTTGTTTATATTGGCTCTCCCTGTACCAGATCCAAGACTCAAATGCTTGTACTATGCTCACTTTCTCAGATCAGTGCTAATTATACAAATGGTTGCCCAGTTTTGGAAGGCTGTAATACAGCAAACATAGCTTTTGTCCTTGACCATTTATTTAGTTCTAATACTGAACGCTGGAACAAGAAAAAAAAGTGGGAGGATTTCTCTCTGCTTATCAATCGTAAACCAGATTTAGCTCGTAATTTGTGAACTAGTTGCCAGAGGCATATTTCTTCTGCAGTCTTTGTACATATGTAGAATCTGACAGCAGTGTATGTAAGAAATGGATGAATGATTGAAATACAGAATACCTTGCTATAAATACGAAAGGCAATGATATTGCACTAAATAAAAATAAAAAGCCCAAATCCAAGTGCAATACTTTTATTAGGCCAACACAAAGAACCCCAAAATGTGTGCAAGCTTCCAATATTTCCTCACCACATAAGATGTTACAAAGACAGGTTGTTTAGGAAGAGGGAAAGTACAGTGGAACCTTGACTTACATCATTAATCCGTTCCGGAGGTCTGGACTTAAGTAAAACATGACTTAATTCAAATGAACTTTTCCCATAGAAAGTAATGGGAAAGTGGGTTAATCTGTTCCAGACAATGAAAAAGACCCCCGAAAGCAGCAATTTAACACAAATTTGACTGTCTAACCAGACAGCAATAATGCATGCTGTACTATAAAATAAGACAGAATTGTTGATGAAATAAATGAACTTTTATTCAATTAACAAATTTTAATTAACAAATTTTAATTAACATTAACAAATTTTTATTAAAATTAACAAATTTTATGCCCGCCAGGGAGAGGTGGAAGAAGGTGGCGGGGAGAAGCAGGCCTAGCCCAGAGCAGAGCCAGGTGCTCGCTCGGGCGGAGATTGGCCTAGTCGGAGGAGGAAGAGGAAGGTGGTGGCTCGCGGTGAGGCCAACCTCGAGTTCCTCGGCCTTGCTGAAGCCACCGCAGGATTAGAGGAAGAAGGGTGGGGACCTTGGCAGGGAGAAAGTTGGGGTGCAGCCCCAGGGCCAGGCCAAGTGTGAAGTGATCAGGAAGCCCCTGGTGCCACCCCCCCTGTGTATGTGTGTGTGTATGTGTGTCCTCTCCCCACAGTTGCTCAGGGAGAGAGAGATAGGGAGTGTGTGTGTGTGTGTGTGTGTGTGTGTGTGTGTGTGTGTGTGTGTGTGTGTGTGTGTGTGTGTGTGTGTGTGAGAGAGAGAGAGAGAGAGAGAGAGAGAGAGAGAGAGAGAGAGAGTCTGTGTGTCTGTGTGTGTGTGTGAGAGAGAGAGAGAGTGTGTGAGAGAGTGAGAGAGTGAGTGAGTGAGTGAGTGAGTGAGTGAGTGAGAGAGAGAGAGAGAGAGAGAGAGAGAGAGAGACCCTGCTGCCCACCAAGGGAGTCTGGGTGGCCCAGGAGGCCCTCCCAGACCCCCCCTCATCCCACCCCCACAGCTGAGGCTGTTTGGCTTCTCTTTGCCTCCCTCTGTGCCCCCTCCCACCCCGTTCTCCTGGGGCCTCTTCCCGGGCTTCCTCCCCATCCCCCACTAGTTCCCCAGGTTCCCTGGGGAGATGTGTGTGCCAGCCGCCCATACCCAAGGAAGCTGCGGAGGAGGAGGAAAACACACACACAATCCGAGAGAAAAAGAGAGCAGGCAAATGTTATGGTTTGTTTATAGCAATATATATGGCAGTTAAATGTCAATCTCCACCCATTATATCTTCTAGCTGCAGGAGGATTCTGGGCCAAATCATTTAACTGAGCTATTCTCAATCCTCCTCCTCCTCGTCCTCCTCCTCCTTCTTATTCTTGCCATGGCCATAAATGCAAGATGAAAGAAATATCAGCCAAATTATGATTGTATAGAGCACATAATGAACCTTCTAAGGTGGTGTGTGAAGAACCTTGGAGCATTTGGCTTTCCACATTTAAAAAATGATGGCACAGGAGGGAAGGCTTCTGTGTGGAATCAAATTAGGTAAGGAATATCTGAAGAATGCTATACAAAGAGGAACGTGTTATTCTGTTTAAAATGATGAGCTCAGGAACGTATGGCTCTGTATTGTATTATGGGTAGTCATATTTTCCCATTCCATGTGACTCAAATGTGTCATTTTCAGGTAGGCCACATCCTACATTAAATGCACATTTAATGCTATTGAACATTTCTCTCTGTGAGTTTTGCATCTCAACAGTGGCAGGCAGGTTCTGGGGATTGGAGACTTCCCTGACCCCACTGACCCCATGATTTCCTCCTCTGCAACTCCTCCAAAGCTCTCAAAGGGCTCCCAGACTCTTCCACTAAAAATAAAATTGATTTCAAGCATCTGAGAAGTGAACATTTTTCCAGATGTGCCTGCAACTCTGACACCCATGTGAATGATCCAGGGTGAGGGTGTTAAAGATTCCCATTTCCACCCTGATTATGAGACAAAGAACTCTCTTATATTTTTCATTGAGCTTTCCAAATTTTGTTCAAATAGTCTTTGCACAAGACTGGTTATTTCCTTCTATTTAGGAAGTAAACTCAGAAGGAGTGTTTATTTGATTAGAAAGATACAAACTATACAACTTTTTTTGGGTAAAATTTCCCAAACTCCCTGCATCAGGACCAAGTGATTACTATATTTTTGTCCCATGGTCACAATGTGTGATTGTGTGCCATTTTTGCACCTTGTGCACAAATCATTTTCATTTATACTAAGAGAAAGATATCACGGTCTTGCTGGCAAAGAGACTTTTTAAAAAGAATACTGCCTATGAAGACAAACGAAGATCTGCATCTCTTTGAAAATTGGATCTGTCTTGGAGACACTCCCAGAAGTGGACTGAAAAAAAGTCCATCAAACCTCAAAAAAAAATCACTTCTCAAACATTGCAAACGTTATATTATAGAAGAAAACGTGGCTGATGGGCTGCTTTTCAATTTGTCAGGTTGTGTGTGCTTGCGCCATATAGTGCTCCACAAAGGTCCATAGACTAGAATTTACATTTTAATTATATACTTAGCTTTCCAGGGAAGGAACAGTCTATTGCTTTTCTATAATGTGAGCCACTTAATGATAAGTGCTGAACAAACAGAGAACAGGACATGTTTTTTCGCTAACGAGATTAGAGCCCTTCACTGTGAAGTGGCATGCCCCATTTGTTTCAGAGAGTCATGTTCAAGTATAGCCGTTAGGAAATGGATTGGATTTAACACCCCAATAATCCCATCTATTTGCTATTAATGAAGTAATGCAGAGCACCTTGGACGTAAGTCAGGTGTAGAAGGAAATGATCTACCAAATTAGAAGCAGTCAACATGACACTGAATTTGCATGTTTCACATTTGTGTATACAAAAAACCTCCTTTGCCCCATTATAACTCTTTGACCAACTGGATTTCAGCTTTGGCCATTAACTTCTATCAATAAACATTGACTGAAACAATCCAATAGGAAACCATCTACGAAGAATTAATAGTTTATCCAGCACTTTCTATTTTAAAATAAGTAGGGCAGATCAGCAGACCATTTCAAACTAGGATAGCAGGCCCATGTTTCAGTAATTTAACTACAGGAAGTATATCAGAAGGGGTGTTGTTGCTGTTATTTTACATTTTTGCTGTTTCTGGCTTTGTGATAATTACTGTTGCATCCCCTGTCCATATTTTATAGGGGATGAGATTTTAAGTTACCTAATCTATACATTTTAATAAGACCTGTTTGCCTTTGACTAACTTTGTATTCAAAACCCTATTCTTTAGTAACTCAGTTGTGAAAGATCTGGAATTGAAGCATCTAAGTTGGGCATTTGCCAGAAGATAAATTCTAGTTGGGGCTGATGGGGATGCAGAAAGAGTCTGAGACTGACGAAAACAGCCTTTGGGTGATATGCAGTGCCTAGAAAGCATTCTCCTGCCCATTATCTATTGTGACCAAGTAACAGATACTGGAGAAGGTTATCAAGGACCACCAGATTCAGAAAGGCTAGCTCTAACCACTCACCAACACTACCAGGAGGCCTGATTTCAAGTATCACAAACCCTCATGCTCCAAAAAGTAAAAAAAAAACTTGCGGAAAAAAATATGAAGTCACCTTCATAAGGAGAAAAGTGGGGTGAAATAGTTTAATTAAAATATTTAAGTAACATTTTGTAATTTATTAAAGATGGTAAAAAAACAGAAAAAATATCAAAACAGTATCAACAATTGCAAAAATAAACAGGTAGAAAGATTTTGGAACAAATAATCAAAAGGTTGAGGAAAGAGCAATGCAGAGCAAACACACAAGAAAATAAAAAATAACTTGCCTTGCTGCAAGTTCATTCCTTGCAGCAAGGCAGCAAGTGAGCATAACATGTATCCTGTGAGATAACTAAGCAAATTAACTATTTTAACACCTTAAACTTCAGCTTCTAGACTCTTCCAGTGAGTTTTTCTCTCTGGTATTGACTTCTCTCAAACATTGATGAAGACAAGAGCAATTTCTGTTCCTTCCCATTACTCAGCTGAAAACCATTTTCTCAGTTAACTCAGTACCCAGGGAAGGAAACAACTTGGCTTTGAAGAATGTTCTCACACAGGTATGCTAAAGATGTTCCATCTTTCTAGTTATAGGTGGGCATTAGCCCTCTCACTCAGCCACCTTGTTTAAGACACTGACTATAAAGCCTGAATTTTCCAGGAGAGGATCAGAATCCACAGAATCCACAATTTCTCAGTATCTTGACAAAAGCTTTATAAAACAACAGTGAAATTTATTTTTACATTATTACAGCAAGACTGCATACATGGTCTTTCCCCCATACTTCCCCTCACAACAATCATGTGAGAACGTTTAAGATGTGAAATAATGATTGCCCTAAGGTCACACAGAAAGTCTTGTGGCTATGTTAAGGCCAGAACTGGGCTAGACAGTATGTGCAGTTGTTTAAGATGAGTTTAAACCAGGAGCAATGGGATGGGCTATTATTAAAACAGGAAACTATATAATAGAAAACAAACTAGGAGGTAGTGGCAATAGGTAAGTAGTAAGGTGGAAACTAGGACCAAAACAAAGAAATTTCTCAGGCTACATGAGCATATCAGAGCTTAGGAAGAACTTGTTGTAAATCAAGACTTAAATGGAACAGGAAACTCTCTCACTCTCTTTCCTTATATGATAAGTAAGACTGCATAAGAAAAGCCTGAGGTCATGCATGAACTAGCAAGTTTTAATATTTATTATATGTGTAGTAGCGTGGGTTTTTGTGATTTCAGCAGTGATTTCAGCTCTTAGACATAGCAGGCTGGAGACAGCTTCTAGTGTAACAGCTCTTTATTCAGGTAGAGAACAAGACTGGGGACTGGGAGAGGGAGCTACTTTTATAGGAGCCAGGACTGGCTAGGAAAAGATACATTTTGGAGGGAACAATTACAACCAATCACAAAGCTGCCTTTTGGCAGAGACCAATAGAATTGAGCATCCAAATGCAGCAACTTGAATAAACCAATAGGCCTGTTCCCTTTGGAACAGGAACAGAAACCAATAGGAATACAGATCAAGACACAACACCCCTTCCCCCTGGTGGGCACAGCACACGTAATCCTTTAGATATTGTGGGGCCCTGCGACTTCTAATTGACCTCCTGACTACGGGTGTTGCAGGGGCTTGAGCAGGCAGGGGCTTGAGCAGGCAGTGTCTGTGGTGGAGAGTCTACTGTAATAGTTTTGTCTGACACGGAGGGGGTTTCAGACAACTCTGTGTCCCTGATCTGTTCCTCGGCACCATGAGGACTTGCAGGAGCAGATTCATTTGCTGAACCCACTGGTACCTGCACTCCTGGGGCATCTCCGCTCTGATCTTGCAGCTGTGACTCATTCATGGGGGTAGTGTCACTCTCGGGCTGCAATTCTCCCACACCTGTACCAACTCTACTGGGCGCTCTGTGCCTCAGTTGGTCCATGTGCCATCTTCAGGAGCAAAATACCTTGTAGAGTCACTCTCTGCCTGTGGAGGTGCTCTCGCATTGTGGTTTGGCATTTTGTCTGGGTGGACATAGTCTAGCACCGTTACCAGCCTTCTACCTAGGAGCAGCTCTGCTGGCGACTTGCCCGTAGTAGTACACGGCGTCGCATGCTGCAAAAACAAAATTTGGGCAATGCGCGTTGACCAGTCACCCTCCATCAAGCATGCAATAGATCCTTTGGCTGTCTGCACCATGCGCTCAGCCTGCCCATTGGATGAGGGATGAAAAGGAGCTGAGGTGACCCCTCTTATGAAATTATCAGCCAGGAATGCCCTGAATTCTTGGGATACAAAGGCTGCTCCATTGTCTGACACAATGGTCTCGGGCAACCCGTGGGTTGCAAACAGCTGTCTCAACACTTTGATGACCGCAGCTGATGACATGCTGGGAACCATAGCCTTCTCTAACCATTTTGAATATGCATCAACGAAAACCAAAAAAACCTTTCCTTGGAATGGCCCAGCAAAATCTAAGTGCAGCCAGCTCCAGGGAGTCCGGGTCTGCTCCCACTAGTGGACTGGTGCTCTGGCCACTTCTGGGCGCACTTCCTGACATGCCTTGCATGTCCGTACCCATTGTTCAACATTGTGGTCCATCCCAGGCCACCATACATAGCACCGGGCCAGCGACTTCATCCTGACCATTCCCGGATGCCCCATGTGCAGTGTATCCAGAACCCTGTTTCTCAGTGGTGCTGGGATGATCACCCTGTCTCCCCACAGGAGACAGCCCTTATGCAGGGATAGCTCATGTTGCCTTGTTGCATATGATCTAAATCTTTCTTCATGCGGGCCACCTGGCCATCCCCTCCCCACCCAAGTGAGCACACGGGAGAGAACGGTATCTTTCCTCGTTCTCTCAGCTATTTCAGTGGCAGTTACAGGGCCCCCCGGAAGTGTTTCCAGCATCATTACTCGTTCCACTGGGGTAGGATCCGTATTGCTCACACCAGGAAGGGGCAAGCAACTTCATGCATCAGCGTGGCACAACCTTTTCCCTGGAACATGGGTCAGGGTGTACTGGAACCCATTCAGGAATATAGACCATCACAACATTCTGGGGGAGAGAATCTGTGGCGTTTGTTTTTTCGGGTTGAACAATCCTAACAGAGGCTTGTGGTCAGTTTCAAGGAAGAAGTGGCAACTGTATAAATAGTCATGAAACTTTTTAATCCCTGCCACTATTGCCAGAGCTTCCTTGTCAATTTGTGCGTAGTTGCGCTCTGTTGGCGACAACGTACGAGAATAGAACGAGATGGGCTTTTCTGACCCATCCACTTCCCTATGGCTCAGCACAGCTCCCAGTCCATACTGAGAGGTATCACATGCCAGGACAAGAGGTTTTGACTCGTCATAATGAGCAAGGACGCTCCTGCTAGTCAGCATGCCACGCAAGGTGTCAAAAGCCTTCTGCTGTGCCTGAGCCCAACGCCACACACTCTTTTACTTCAATAGTTTGTGCAACGGTTCCGCTATTGAAGCTTTCTGAGGTAGAAATGAATGATAAAAGTTAATAAGTCCCAGGAATGACTGTAACTCCTTCTTATTCTGTGGGTGTGCTGCCTCAGTAATGGCTTTAATTTTAGAGTCAGTGGGGTGGATGCCCATTGCATCAATTTTAAACCCCAAGAAATCCACAGATGGCACCCCAAAACTGCATTTTTCCTTTTTTAGCTGCAGCCCCACCTCTTTAAATTTGAGTAACTCAGCACGGATACGCCCAACCAGTTCCTGGGGGTCTTTCCCAGTAATCAGAACATCATCAAAAAATGGCAAGACCCCTGGCAGACCCATTAGGAGGCACTCCATTAGTCCTTGAAAAATCCCTGGGGCCACACAAACTCCAAACTGTACCTGTTCACTCGGAAAGCCCCTTTGTGTGTTACGATAGTCTGTGCTTCCGCAGATTGCGGAGACACTGGCAGCTGCTGGTAAGCTTGGGCCAGGTCAAGTTTGGCAAAAAAATTTCCCCAGCTACTTTTGCCAACAGCTGTGAGACGACTGGAATGGGGTATGAATTTCCCCTGAGTGCCTTGTTGATAGTACTTTTGTAATCTGCACAAATTCTCACTTCCCCATTTGCCTTAAGGGGTGTGATGATAGGAGTCTCCCACTTAGAAGAGTCCACAAGTGAAAGAACTCCCTGTTTGACCAGTTTGTCCAGTTCCACCTCAATCTTGGGTTGCAGCGCAAATGGCACTTGCCTTGGCTTGAGTCGGAATGGGGCCACCCTGGGGTCCAGCTCAAAGTCAATTGGAGGCCCTTTATAACAACCCAGTTTTCCACTGAAGTGTTCGGCAAATTCCTGGCCTAACGCCTTGCCCAACTCTGGGAAAGTTTGGACTGAGTTGAGCCCTGATATACACAGTCCCAAGGCGGGAAACCAGTCAGTACTTAGGAGACTGGGGCGACTCCCCTTTGCAATCACCAATTTAAGCATGGCCTGTTTCTCCCAGAATTGTACCCTCACTGCACACATTTCTAGAATGTGGATGCGGCCAGCCGTGTATGATTGCAAGGTTGCTGGGAATGGTTCCAGAGAGGGGAACTTACCCCCAGGGAAGAGCCCCCTTGCAGTCTGGTCTGAAACAATGGTGAATCCAGATCCGGAATCCACCTCCATGTTGCATGGTTGACCTTCAATCTTCACTCTGATGGATGTTTTGCCTTGCGCCGGGAACTGCACGGTCTCTCCGTTGATCTCTGTGAGTTAATTGCAGTTGTCCAGGAGATGAGTCGTGGTGGATGATCTGCGACGCGTTGATTTAGGTGATCCCATTGTTCCAGCTGCCACCGACCTACAGGCCCTGGCGATGTGTCCTGACTTTTTGCATGCCCTGCATGTAGCATCACGAAAACGGCAGCTTTTCTGCTCATGGTTACCTCCACAGCCTGGGCAAGCGCCTCGGTGATCTTTGGGCCGTGCATCAGCCTGATGCACCAACTCGACACCACGGACTGGGCTCTGGCTTGGACTAGCCTCTGGTTCATCCATGGCATGGGCAGCCTCTACCTGCAGCTTCGTGGCCTTGCAACTGGCATTGAGCTCTTCCTGCTCATAATTCTCTGTGGCGATGGCCTCTTTCAAGGTGGAGGCAAGGGTGACATCTTCCTTTGCCACAATGCACCTTCGGGCTTTTTTGCTGCTGAGCCCCCCAACAAATCGATTCAAGAGAGTGTCTTCAAGATTTGGGAAGCCACAGTGCTGAGCAAGGTGCCGGAGTCCTGCCAGGAATGCAGCCACAGATTCTCTGGCTTGCTGCTGCCTTTTCTGGAACTCCATCCGCCAGGCCATCTTGGTTTTGGTAGGTGCCAAATGGCTTGTCAGCCGAGCGAAAATGTCTGTGAGTGATGTCTCACTCAGCTTTGCTGGGGCGAGCAGTGCTTTGGCCAACATGAAGGTCTCACGCCCACAGCAACTCAGGATCGTGGCCCTTCTTTTCCTGGCATCAGTGATTCCTTGAGCCACCATGAAGAACTTGAAGCGTTCAACATAGTCCTCCCAAGTGTGGGGCTCCGATGGCTGGAAGGGCTCCAATACCCGTGGACTTTCCATTCTCCAAGTGGGCAGGGTCGTCTTCTAAGCCGGCTGGTGAGTCTTGTTTTCCACTGCGATCCGAACTCTTAGTCAGCGTGATGATCCTCTGGTTCTCAGCATTCCGGATCCCACTTTCGTCGCCAGTGTAGTAGCGTGGGTTTTAGTGATTTCAGCAGTGATTTCAGCTCTTAGACATAGCAGGCTGGAGACAGCTTCTAGTGTAACAGCTCTTTATTCAGGGAGAGAACAAGACTGGGGACTGGGGAGAGGGAGCTACTTTTATAGGAGCCAGGACTGGCTAGGAAAAGATACATTTTGGAAGGAACAATTACAACCAATCACAAAGCTGCCTTTTGGCAGAGACCAATAGGATTGAGGATCCAAATGCAGCAACTTGAATAAACCAATAGGCCTGTTCCCTTTGAAACAGGAACAGAAACCAATAGGAATACAGATCAATACACAACAATATGTATACCCCCATCCATCTATACCCCCACCTTAGTAGAGATGGATAGCAGTTTATGTATTGAAATCTAGTTAACTTTCCTTTTTGTGTTTTCTGGGGGTTGGGCCACATTCAATGCAAAATTTGTGTTTTTGTGCAAAAATTCCCACACAAACTGTCACACACACATTTCCACCTAAAGTGAAATGCAACACACAAAAAAGGGTTACTTTTCAGATGATGCATCTGAAGAACTTTGAGAGGAGTGAAAATATTTTTGATGAGATTATCAACATTTGACAGAGTAATGCTTTGTACATCTAGGCTGTCACTGGATTGTACTCAAAGTAATATTTGAAATATACCTCACCATTCTTTCCCTTAGGCAAAATATCAAAGGATTTTATTGGAGGGTTTTAAAATTTCTCAAGGGGGACAATGTGCAACAGCTATCCTGACTTGACTGAATCCATTTCTGGCAGCCTGACAAAACTGACAGGTTTTTGATAGAAATGGCCAATCCAACATTTATGGAATTACTCCAAAGCCCCTCCTATGAGATACAAATACAAATCTGGTCTTGGATAAAATAGCCATACCTCACAGTTCTCTTAATCCTAACCAAATAGCATAGATATTTCTATAAATTACACTATTTACTTTATCTTTTTGGAACAATTTGGAAAAGAGGGAACATGTGTTTTGTGTAAAACAGGGATGCCCAGACTTTTTGTAAAGAGGGCCAGATTTGGTGCCTGAGAATGTGGGGGGCTGGCTTCCCCTGACCCCGCACTCCACTGCAAGCCCCCCACTGACCCCTTGCAAGCCCCACCTACTGACCCCTTGCAAGCCCCCCCGAACACCCCTTGCAGTGCAATGCAAACATGGACAAAAGAAATCATCAAGACTGCCATAGCCTTTTCCCACCAAAAATGCAATGGGGAAAATGCAAACAGACAAACATAAGTGGCTCTCACTGGGCATCGGTGTTGCCATTGTGGTGGTGGTGGTGGTGGTGGTGGTGGTGGGTGTGTGTGTGTGTGTGTGTGTGTGTGTGTGTGTGTGTGTGTGTGTGTGTGTGTGTGTGTGTGTGTGTGTGTGTGTGTGCGTGTGCGTGTGCGTGCCTGCCTCCCTGCCTGCCTCCCTGCCTGCCTCCCTGCCTGCCTGCCTGCCTGCCTGCCTGCTTGCCTGCCTGCAAGTCGGACCATGCTCGGCAGAGCCCCAGTGTGGCAGCAGTGTGCTCCTTCACTTCTCTGTCCCTCCACATTGCAACAACAGAGTGAGCCTGGCAGGCGGTGGGCAAACCTGATCCTCAGTGCTGCCAGCAGGAGATCTGTATCCCTCTGGAGGAGGAGGAAGCCACTGGGGGTCTGATCCACCCACCAGCCTAGGAAGGAGGAGGAAGAGGAGCTGTGCTGGGTGAGTGGTGGGCAAACACAATCCTCAGTGCCACCAATGGGAGAGCTGCATCCCTCCAGAGGAGAAGGAAGCATGGTGGCAGTGGCTGCGGGGGGCTCACTGGCGTGGCGTGGTGGCAATGCACCTGCCCACCTCCTCTGCCTCTCCCAGGTGTGAGCCCAGGCAGTATGTCTGGCCTGAACTAACCATTTCCCTGCCTCCACATGT
This sequence comes from Phrynocephalus forsythii, assembly GCA_029282475.1. Lineage (NCBI taxonomy): Eukaryota > Metazoa > Chordata > Lepidosauria > Squamata > Agamidae > Phrynocephalus > Phrynocephalus forsythii. Next base: position 26,888,931 of record JAPFRF010000003.1, read on the forward strand.
GTCCATGGGGAAAGAGGATGACAGGGGGACTGAGTTATTAGATGCTGATGATTTGGCCGTGCAGTTTTATTTGAACAAAATTATCCACCTTCAGCTTATGTGGGGAAGTCATCATGTACACAACCACAGGACAAATGTAGCATTCTGGATCAGTAATGCATCCACCTGAGACTATCACTGGATACTCAGTTCTCCATGTACTCATATTACAAAGGTGAGCATTGTGAAGGAGGGAGGGGGAGGGAGGGGAGTGGGCCAGCCATTGCAGAACAATCAAAATGGCCTGATGGACCAGATCTGGCCTGCAGGCTGGACTTTGGACACGGCTGGTATAAGGTGAGAAGAAAAAATAATAGAATAATTATTATGTCTTACTCCAAGGAAATACTTCATGGCAAGTAAATGACAACATATTTGTAGTGCATTTCTTCCTTTTATTTTTATTACACCACTGGCCTCTTTCCATTGTTGCATGCATGTTCTCCTGAGTTTATATCCATTGCAAGCAGTAAATCAGGCATTGAAGTGAAAGAATGCCTCGAAGGATTGCTGGGCTAGTCAGCCTTCAACAGCTTCATCATCCCAGTTCACAAAGGTCAACCCTGTCATAATGAACAAAGTGCTTAGGAAGTCAAAATCGCTGACCCGATTTTGTATGTAAAACACATTGGGACACACCAACTCAACATACAGTCTTTTCAAACTTTGTGGAGACAGTGTATGTAAAGGAAACAATGGATAGCACGTAAAATTTGCAGAATTGTGTTTATTTCAACATACTAATTGGGCAAATGACTTGCCAATCAATTGCTTATCATTCCATGGGGGAGAAGAGGGGATAATTTCTACTACATGTCAAATACAGTAAGATAATTCATGAACTGAATGTACATTAGTGTTCATAGACTGAAGTTACAGAATTCAGTAACTGCTTCCAAGCTGGCTTGAGGTAGGTCAGTTCAAGAACTGGAGCCCATCAATACATTTTTAATTGTTGTACACATTTTCCTCAATAACAGAATGTTTGTGCACATTTTGTTCAGAGACCTCCATGCTTAATAATAATAATAATAATAATAACAACAACAACAACAACAACAACAACAATAATAATAATAATAATAATAATAATAATAATAATAATAATAATAATACCCCAGATATTGTGATTGTGGAGAAGAAAAAAGTATGGATCATTGATGTTGCTATACCAGGAGATAGTAGAATCACTGAGAAACAACTTGGAAAAAATTACCCGATATCAGGATCTCAAAATTGAACTTCAGAGACTCTGGCATCCAGTGGTAATTGGCACACTGGGTGAAAGACCTAAGCAAGTATTTAGAAGAAATTGGAGTTGACAAAGTCACCATCAGTCAGATACAGAAAGCCACCTTATTGGGATCTGCTCGCATAATTTGCCGATACATCACTGAGTCCTAAACGCTTGGGAAGCGTTCGACTAGTGATTGGTAATATAAAATCCAGCGTAGATAGCTGTTTAATAATAATAATAATAATAATAATAATAATAATAATAATAATAATAATAATAATAATAATAATAATAACCTTTATTGTCATTGTACATCCAGTGTACAGTGAAATTGGCTGAGCCTCCCTCCCTCCCCCAACACCATCCCACTAAAAAGCCATTCAATCTGATTTCACACTGTGTGCTTGCTGCACAACTCGCCAGCCCCACGAATCTATCAAAAATCATTGAAAACAGCATGTCAAAGTTTGGAAACATGCAGTCAGAAGGACGATGGTGTTCCAATGGGCATATTCGTCTGAAAAATGCAATATTGCTGATGAATAATTATTAGTTACAGTATGAAGATAGAAAGTTAGTTTTCAATAGTTTCCATGAATCTTACATTATATGTGGTTTTTACAAAGAAACAACAAACCACACAAGCTTCTAACCAGATCCTGAAAGATGCCTCTCAAAAGGCTGTGCATTTCTCTCCCCTTTCAATATGGCTCTAGAGGCCAGTTTGGCACTTTGGGATGGATTCAACATTGGGCTGTGGAAATCTATGTTCTGCCTTATTTGATGTGTGTCCTGGATCTGAAACAATGTATAAATTTATATTGCCTTCCAACAAAGCTTTTTTTTTAAATGTAAATGTAATTAGGAGATGTGATAGAAACTAAATTGGTTAAAGTGCAGAAGAACAGATAACTAACAATCAGAGTTTGGGGTCCTGAACAGCTTTAAAATTGGATTCTACAAATACTGTGACTGAATTGAAATTTTGGCGCCAGACTGCATGTTACAGGTATCACCCCCCAACCCCAACCCCCACACACACACTTACTTCCCTGCTGGTCACTCATTAACATACTATCTCCCCATGCTTTGGTGTTACTCTATCAGTTTAGATGCCTGAATGAAAGAATAGATCCAAAATGAAATTAGAATTGAATTTGCTTCTTCTGCTTCAATATGGCCTCACTGCAGTTCAGCTCAAATCAGGCTGGTTTGGTTTGAATTCAGGATTTGGCTGAAGCCAATGCACTGTCTTAATTTATACCGCATAGCAACATCCACATTAGTTGCAGCAAGAACAAATTGTTTTGATAGTTGTAGAACAGGGTCTCATCCTTATCCCAGAATTCTGATTAATAAGGCAAGCTCTGTAATGCCTTATTGACTGTTATTCAACTGTGGATAGAGCAATGATCTGTTGGACTTGCTTCCAAAAAGCAGAAACAACAAGATAGTTCATGTAGAAGCCCATTCTCCACACCTCCAGCAACATAAGGGAGAGGCATCAAACAGCATCTTTTAGTTGGTTAAAGATGATACCCAATATTTTTAGATAGATAAAGATGCCAAGATGTATGTAAGACTTCTAGCATGGCTATTAGAGATAGGCACAAAATGAAAATACAGTGTTTTGTTATGTTTCGTTTTGTTTCTTTACTAGTTTCATTTCATTTTGTTACTAATGAGTTTTTAAAATAGTTTTGTAATGTAATGAAAAATTCATTAATGACTCTTCTGGGTCTTAGAGGCACCAAGATGGCATGGGAACTTCTTTGGATTCTTCCCTGTAAGCCCCAAAATTTGGAGAGGTTTGGGGTTCATGGGGATGAGTTATTAAAATCTGAAAGGGGTTCCTCTAGGGAAAAAAATCATTTCTAATTAAGTCAGAAGGTGCTAATAGCCCCCTCTGTGGGTGAGCAATTAGTGGCTTCCCTACTCAATTACAAATTATTTTCTTCTAGGGTACTGCATTCGGTACCCTAGAAGACCTCTCCAAATTGTGGGGGCTTACAGGGAAGAGTCCAAATAAGCTCCCCTGCCATTTTGCTTCCTCTAAGTCATATTGTTTCATTCCTGGAGGAAAAACTTGTGTCTTGTTTCGTTTTGTAACAAAATGTGTCCTACCGTTTTGTTATGAAACAGGATTTCATTTTTCATTTTGTTCCCATCTCTAATGGCTTTCACAAGTTTTGTGCAGATATTATTTTTATTGGAGTTGAGGAAGAGCTCTAAATTTGGACCCATTTAGTCTCATTCACAATAACATGGAGGTCTTACATATCTTGCATATTAGCTTAAATCTAAAACCCTATTCTGTAGGTCAGTGGTGGTGAACTTTCGGCACTCCAGATATTTTGGACCACAACTCTCAGAATTCCAAGCCAAGATTGCCAATGACAAAGGACTGTGGGAGTTGTGGTCATAAACATCTGGAGTGCCGAAGATTAACCACTACTGCCATAGGTTTTATTCATTCATTCATTTGTTTGTTTGTTTACTGCACCATCTGACCAAAGGTCACTCTAAGCCATTTTTAGTAATTTAACAAAATGTTTTTAAACTTGTAATGCACCTGTGCTGTTTTGTTTTTTGTATGCCAATAAAAGCTAATTGTAAACTTGTAATGTACCTGTGCTGTTTTGTTTTTTGTATGCCAATAAAAGCTAATTGATTGATTGATTGATTGACTGACTGACTGACTGAGCAGTTTACAAAAATTTGAGCATCAACAGTGCAATAAATAGTACATTATACAATATACAATCTATAACTAGGTAAAAATCAACAAATCAATCATAATTAAATCAAACAACAAAACAATAATGATAAATCTAAATTAACATGCAATAAAAGACAGGTGGATTAAAATGTAAGCAATATGTTAGTTGGATGATGAACAATAATCAGGGAAAGTGAGTCTATACAGCCAGGTCTTGAGCTGTTTTTTAAATGCTTGCAGATTGGGGACCAGACAAATCTCAGAGGGTAGCTTATTCCATAGGCACGGTGAGACCATCAAGTTTAATAATTTATGGATGGGGGTGTGGAGAGTGCTCTAAAGGACAGAATGAAAGGGTGAATACACACACATATTAACGTTGTGAACTGTATTCTTGAGCTGCTTTGTAAAGTTTGGGGCAATGACAAATAAATAAATAAATAAATATGAGCTGCTAAAGTTTGGTGGCAATGAAAAAGGAAGAGCGGAAGTCAGTTAAGATTATTAAAGATAGCCCATTTATTCCTGTGATGAAGTTGACTATTTCGTAAAAAGTCAAGCAAAAAGACAAAGACAGTTTTAACTGGGTAGTGCAGTTTGCACTAGGGGTGGTGGTATAGAAATGCAAACAAACAAGCAACCCCCCACACACAAATAAATAAATAAATATCAGTATATCACAGGGGGATTTGACACAAGCCTCCTTAAAAAAAACTTGTTTGAAACTTTCTTCCATATCATTTTTGTATGGATTGTTTCTGCCAAACAGCAATAAATTTCATATTTGCTGGTTTGGTTTTCTTGAAGAGATTAAGAATGCAGAGAAATGTCAAAACATGGAAACAGATGCATGATCATGAAAATATTTACAGGAAAATCCAGAGAGCAAATTCACCAGAATGTATTGTTGTGTACTGTTTAGCATCCTGTAATTGAAACTAATCTTAATGGAACTATGCCCAAAGTTCATGTCTGATAGAAAAAGAAAAAGAAAAGTATAAAATGCAGATAATACCATAATGAGGTTATGCACTTAAAAGGCTTACAGGAATGATGGAAGAAGTAATTGGCAGATCTAATAGCAAATGGGTTCAAATATCACCTTTGATTGTAAGTTAATACAGGCTAATAACAGTGTTTCATCTTATATGTCTTGTCCCATTAATTGTGGTATGAAGTCATCATTTTCCAGCTCAAGTTATGTTTGTCTAACGGGAAGAAATAATCCTAATGGGAGTGATTTACCCCTCATTCCCACATCTGATTTGTTCACATTCTGGGAGTCTTATTTAGAAATGAATAGTACAGTGGAACCTTGACTTACGTCATTAATCCGTTCCGGAGGTCTGGACTGAAATCATACTTGACTTAAGTCAAATGAACTTTTCCCATAGAAAGTAATGGGAAAGTGGATTAATCTGTTCCAGATGATGAAAAAGACCCCCAAAAGCAGCTATTTAACACAAATTTGACTGTCTAACCAGACAGCAATAATGCATGCTGTACTATAAAATAAGACAGCATTGTAGATGAAATAAATGAACTTTTATTCAATTAACAAATTTTAATTAACAATTTTTTATGCCCGCCAGGGAGAGGTGGAAGAAGGTGGTGGGGAGAAGCAGGCCTAGCCCGGAGCAGAGCCAGGCGCTCGCTCGGGCGGAGCTCGGCCTAGTCGGAGGAGGAAGAGGAAGGTGGTGGCTCGCGCTGAGGCCAACCTTGAGTTCCTCGGCCTTGCTGAAGCCACCGCAGGATGAGAGGAAGAAGGGCTGGGACCTTGGCAGGCAGAAAGTTGGGGTGCAGCCCCAGGGCCAGGCCAAGTGTGAAGCGATCAGGGAACCCCTGGTGCCACCCCCCTGTGTATGTGTGTGTATGTGTGTCCTCTCCCCACAGTTGCTCAGGGAGAGAGAAAGTGTGTGTGTGTGTGTGTGTGTGTGTGTGTGTGTGTGTGTGTGTGTGTGTGTGTGTGTGTGTGTGTGTGTGTGTGTGTGTGTGTGTGTGTGTGTGTGTGTGTGTGTGTGTGTGTGTGTGTGTGTGTGTGTGTGTGTGTGTGTGAGAGAGAGAGAGAGAGAGAGAGAGAGAGAGAGAGAGAGAGAGAGAGAGAGAGAGAGAGAGAGAGAGAGAGAGACCCCGCTGCCCACCAAGGGAGTCTGGGTGGCCCACGAGGCCCTCCCAGACCCCCACCTCATCCCACCCCCACAGCTGAGGCTGCTTGGCTTCTCTTTGCCTCCCTCTGTGCCCCCTCCCACCCCATTCTCCTGGGGCCTCTTCCCAGGCTTCCTCCCCCTCCCCCACTAGTTTCCCAGGTTCCCCGGGGAGGTGTGTGTGCCAGCCGCTGGTACCCAAGGCAGCTGCGGAGGAGGAGGAGGACCCCCACCCAGACCCAGCCCACTGGAAGCAGGCAAAGAAACCACCGCCCCCGCTGTGATGGTGGTGGATGCAATGTTTGGAGGCTAGTCACGGCGGAGGAGGCAAGGGGCTGGGGCGGCCGGAGGAACCAGTGGCGGAGGGGCCCATTCACTCACGCTGGCAGCCAACGGAACCTTTCGGCCACCACTGTCGCCGCCTTGTCCTTGCCCCTGCCGCCATCTTCCTCCTCGTCATCCTCTTTGGCGACTCTGGTGGCCTCAGCTGCCGTATTGGTGACCTGGAGCCTGGCTTGGAAAGCTCTCCTGCGGCAAGGCTGAGGAGCTGGACTCGCCGAAGCTGCCGCCGCCGCTGCCACCCCCGCCACCGGAGGAGAGGAAGAAAGCAGGAGCTCCCGGCCCTTCTTCCTCTCCTCCAGTGGTGGCAGCGACTTCCGGTGAGGCCAGCCCCCGCTGAGGCCAGCCCCAAGCTCCCTCCAAGGGCAGGAGCAGTTTGGAGGCGGCAGCCGGGACGCTGGGTCCTGGCTGCCACCCGATGCGGGGGCCTTGTGCCGGGGCTCTGAGACGTAACTCGGAGCCCCGAGACGCAAGTCAAACATGCCCCTAGTGGACGCAAGTCAAATATGATGCAAGTCAAGCGGGACGTAAGTCAAGGTTCCACTGTATTCATCTATAAATAGAGATGGGTGTGACACGATTGTTTGTTGTTTCATTTTTCAATTTTTGTTTTATTCCCTAACAAAGCAAAAATTGAAGTGACCCATCAAAGTAAAACAAAACAAAATGAAATTTTATTTTCATTTTATTTCATACCCCCCATCGGAATGTTTTGAAACAATGCATTCCTATAGAGAAAAGCCCACGGTCTCCCCCCAACACACGCCAATTGAATGGGAGAAGATACAGGATTTTTAATCATTTTTTGCCACCCCAGGCATGCCTCCCCACATGCCACCTGGTCAGTGGGAAGAAGAAAACACCTGCCTACCAGCCTCCCTGGCACTTCCCACATACCAGCTGGTCAGCGGGAGAAAGAAAAATAAAAAAACCCACCAACTGGCCTTTCCGGGGCCTTCTGTGTGCCAGCTGGTCGGAGAAAAAAATAAAAATAAAACCCCTGACCAGCCTCCCATACGCCAGCTCATGGGCGGGAGAAAAACAAACAAACAAAAAACTGCTGACCAGGCTCCCCAGGGCCTTCCATGTGCCAGCAGGTAAACAAAATTAAGATAGAATTAAAAAAAGCCTCCCAACTGGCCTCTCATGCCAGCTGCTCTGTGGGATAAAAAATAAAATAAAAAACCGTGAGCCAGCTGGTTGGTGGGAAATAATAATAATAATAAACTGCCAAGTGGGTTCCTGCATGCCAGCTGGTTGGCAGGAGAAAAAGTAAAATACAATAAATGTTGACTGGCTTCCCATGCATCAGCTGGTCAGCGGGAGAAAACATAATATATAACCCCGCCAACCAGCCTCCTTGCATGCCAGCTGGTCGGTAGGAGAAAAAGATAAAAATAAAACCACCGACCAGCTTCCTGTATGCCAGCTGCTCAGCGGTAGGAAAAACAAAAACAAAAACAAAAAACACCAACCAGCCTGGATAGTGGGAGAAAAAAACCATCAACCGGCCTCCCCAGGGCTTCCCGCATGCCAACTGGTTGGCAGGGAAAAAAAAAAACCACCGACCGCTGGTCACACCACACTCCAGCTGGTCACACCACACTGCAGCTGGTCAGCAGGAGAAAAAAATACAAGCCACCCACCCACCCACCTGCCAACTGGCCTCCCTGGGGCTTCCTGCACACCAGCTGGTTGGTTGGAGAAATAATAATAATAATAATAATAATAATAATAATAATAATAATAATAATAATAATAATAATAATAATAATAATAATAATAATAAAACCCGCTGACTGGCTGGCCAGGTATCAACAGTGTAAAAAAAAAAATAAACTGAAAAACAAAACAAAAATCATTTCATAATAAATGAAACAAAATGGGGGGAAAGAAACAAAAAAAAAAACCCAAAATGGAATGCCATTTTGGCATTTTGTGCTCATCTCTAATGGTAAGAATGTATCTGTACAATCAGCACTTTCATGGCATAGAAGGTGCATTTCAGAAACTGAGAAGGCAGAAGCATATGATAAATGTTAACCATGGGGAGAAGCATAGGAAGAGTATTACAGAAAAGTACAAACTGAAAAATATGGGAAGTATATATGGCTTTCCTGTCTTTTTTACAAAAATCCACAGGTGTTTTCAGGCTCAAATATGGAGAAATTTCCATAGTTTTATTTGTTGTTGACTGTTCTCGTCCAAGGAGATGTTCTATCAACTTCACCACCAGCCTATGTAATAGCTGCAACTATTTTTGGTATAGAGAGGACCTGTGTGGTCCATAACTTCTATAACATTTGGGTCCTTTTCCAAGGAGAAAGGTAGGGTAAAAAAACTCTAAAATAAATTAAATAAATAAATAAAACAGAAAAATAGAAAATGGAGCCACGGGGGGGGAGAACAAGTAATCTTAATTGAAGGCAGGCCTGCTTTTTAGGTAACCTTTCAGTAACTAAATCAGGCAGCTGAGAAATATTCCCATGCATATTTTAGAAGGGGTTTAGAAAGTACTTTTAACTTTTTTGTCCATATTCTGTTGCTTATTAATTAGATGTGAAATGGTCCTTTCTGTGTATGGTTCTTCTTTCTCCAGAACTTATTTAAGGGAAAATCCACTAGCATCTTACACAAGTGGAAATCCCCATTGTTCTGTCAATCTCTGGTTTCCATAAGTGCAAGCTGGAGATTGCTGAGAAAAACACTGAATGCTCTAGCTATGGAACATTTATGTTTCATGTTTGTCAGCAGGCTTCCGATGACAGTCTTTTAAATATTATCTGCTCATTTATTTTTAATACCATAAATTAATGCTTTTACATGACCCCTAAGATCCACTGGCAACTTAAATTCAGAGCAGAGAGGGGGGGTTGCTCCTCTTGCTGTGTTCCCACCCCTCCGCACTCCCTTGCTCCTGTCTGTGTGAGGGGAGGGAGAAAAAAAAGGGAGAAAAGAATGCAGGCTTACCTCCACTCTGTCCTCAGGAGCTGCCCCAGGAAGCATTCCAGTCTCTTAAAGGGGCGGGGGGCAAACAAACAAACAAACAAACAAACAGAAGGCGGGGAGAGCCCGGCACTCACTGCTTTGCAATCACATCAGAAATTTTTCACCTTCGGAGACCAGGGACTTGGAAAATGCGCGGGGACATGCTTAGGTGGGCGTGGATGTACTTAATTTTTTTTTAATGTCCGGAGCTGGTGGGAAAAGAATTTTAAGCTCCGCATCTGGGAGCCCCTTGCCTTGGATTTTAGGGGTCGTGTAAAAGCGCCCTTAATGGATTAAATCCTGTTGTTTAGTTCATTAAGTTCCAACTAGAGTTGGCTCATTGAAGCAATGAAGATTTGGTGAATCAACATCTGAGTGAGTCTCACTGATTGAATTGGGCCTACTCTAGTTGTGAATTACTTTAGGACAGTAAGTTACAACTAGAGAATTACCTTTTGAATCAATGCTGTTTATGGAAAGTTGACTCAACAAACTGTCACTAATTCAGTGGGTCTTCTCTAATGCAACTTGCTATGCCAACTAGCAGGATTTCAGCTGTTGTGTTTTTAGTTGTATCTCTCTGTGTGTGTGCATGTACAGTATGATATCCTTATCCACTGGCTCAGTATTCAATGATTCACATATCCACTGTGTGAAAATATTAAAAACATTAAAAGAAAATAATCCAGAAAAAAACTTTTTGCACGCTGTCTTATAAGTGTTTCTGTGTATGTTTGTTCATTTGTTTTAATCAACTGTTTAGGCTTTATAGTTATGTTCTGTAGGCATAAGGACTGTACACAGATTTTTTAAACTACACAGCGGTCTAGTACCCCTTATGCAAGTGCTGTGAAAGGTGAAACAAAGTAATTATTTTATGTCTTTTGATACATGGTCTTATCTACCTAAAATAGCATAGGACTAATCCAACCAATTTTATTGTCCTTATCTCCGGACTTGAAAGGAGACATAATAAGTCAATTTGGAAAAATTAACAGCTGCCACAGCTTTAGCAACTAATGCATAATTGTAAGTCAAAGACCTAACCTCAGAACTAGACTTTGTAAAAATTATTACATCTCCCAACACCCTCACCATATTGTCCAGGGCAGTGGTGGAGAACCTTAGGCACTCCAGATGTTTTGGACCACAACTCCCACCGTCCTTTGTCATTGGCAGCAAATGCTTGTAATTCTGAGAGTTGTAGTCCAAAACATCTGGAGTGCCAAAGATTCACCACCACTGGTCTAGGGCATTCAGTGAGTTACAGTGCAAAAAAGGATCTTCTAGGGGCTCTGATTGAAATTCTCAGAGTGACCTCTTTGGGAGCTGTATGGACAAGTGGGACTTTGATAAGCTGAGTTTGACCCCCTGGCACTTCTTTTCCTGGCTTTACATTTGAAGCACAGAAAGAGTTCAGATGAACATGGCCTTAGAAGAGGGAAACATCTCTACATGCTGATGCTCGAAACCAAAACGTGTCAAGGGTTTATCTGGATCTGGCCTGTGGAGCCTAGGCACACCTTTTGGTCTGCATATTCCACGTAGTAGGTGCCCTTAGCATTTCTGCATTTCAGAAATATATGAAACGTGCTATTTCTCTTTTCTATGCAACCCATTTAAGTTTTTTAGACATTCCATCTGAAAAGATAAAAAGAACTCCCACTAATTTTGAAATGGCAGGATGGTGGGCACCCTGATCAGATATCTAAAAGCCTGTTTTATGAAGACAGATGCAAATAATTCATTTTGTTTCTTGGCAGTATTTGTCATCCTTGACTGCATCTTTTTCACCTTGGAGGTACAATAGCTCTGTTGATGATCTAGCAACTGTTCTGCCTCTAATATAATAACATATTCTTATTCCTTTTTTTAAAAAAAATATTTCACTAGTCTTTCAAATAAATTTCTTATCCTCTTGTAATGTATTTTATAGTAACCTGTTAAAACTCTGTCATCCATTAAGCTCTTCATATTGTTTGGATTACCTCTTCAATGAAGAGATCCTTTGTCTCTGTATGATTTAAAATTAGCCACTATTCTGTTTTTATAGAATAAGCTCAAATGCAGCTCTCAGGAACAATGCTGGAATGTGAGGGGTTTTTTTAAGCTTTAATTCCATTGTTAAGAGAAACTGATTTTTCCATTCTCATCATCAACAAATCACAGTGTTGTAGGAAACCCACTAGACCAACACACTGGCAAGTAAAGAAAGTCAGGGACAAACAAACAGCATTATTTTGGGAAGCAGCGAGAACTTTGCCCCAAATCTGGCAGATGGGCTGAGTGGAGATAGTCCAGAGACTGGTGAACAGAGGAAGAATCTGATTGACTCCCTGTGATGTTCTACAACAGAATGAAAGAGTTAGGCCTGCTGGATTTGAAGATACAGATTGACCCAAAGTGATAACCACATATCACTCAAGTTCCCAGGCAGGAACATAAATGGACCATTATGTGCATATCCCAGTTTGTAAAGGAGGTCTGAACAATTACCTTCCAAACAGTGTTGGATTGCGGTTCTCACTCATAGTTGTTATTAAAGCCAATAGTGAGAAATCATGGGAGCTACATGACCAGATACCCAAAATATTAGGAACTGCTCTCTATCATTGCTTATGATCAGGCTCCCATGCCATTCTTTGAAAATGCTGAGTTCAGTAGTATACACATATGTTGAGCATATGTAAGTAAATATACATATGCTACAGTGGTGGAATAATTAATGCAGGCAAAATTCCTCACTGCTTAAATGAGAATAAAAATCAAACAGAAAATAAAGAAAAACATGTCTGTGACTGCATGGTAATAAAGTAAAATAGAGAGTTTTTTAAAATGAGAAATAAAACAAGTAAACTGACTGGCAAATAATAAAATTATCAAGTTATGAATTTATTTGTAACAAAATACAAGGATGCAAATTGTTTCTATTACATTTTCAAAATCATAACCTGCAATATTTTTGTGTCTATCACTTAACCAGGCCTCATTTGCTTCTCATTAAAGGATGCATTTGCAAAAATGACCTATTTCCTTCTTCTTTTTTCTAGTCTCATACATAAATATGTTTCCATTTTATTGGGAATTCTGCATCTTTCTGACTTTACAAATCCTCCTGAGTTTTAATTATGTTAGAAACCTAAGGCACATCAAGAAATAGCTGCTTTAAAAGCAGCAGGCTTTCTCAATAGGGATGTTCAGGTCTGTTTAAAGGATTGCTATACAATCCTAGTTTTTGAAAGTGTAATAAAAACATCAGGTTGTTCTATGAACAGTGGCATACATACATAAATACATACATTCAATATATATATATATTGAACAGGCTGCTGGTGGAAGAAATATAGCTGTTTGATAGCATTTCTTGAAACCTAATCACCATCTCCACCCACTGCTCAAAACGTAGAGACCAAAATATGCTGGAAGATGAGTCTTCCAGGTCAGAATGCATATAGTCAACAACAAGGAAAGAGTAAAGGTTAAATTCAGTGTTGTTTCTGATGAAGCAACTGGAATCAAATTGAAAGGATACTTAGATGCTGATGTGCACAGTTCAAAATAAAAGTCCACAAAAACAAACCTGTTGAAAATTTATGGGCTGCAAAGATTGGCTGCTCCGACCGGCCTCGTGCCGAGCAGGGGCACCTTTGCCGGCCGGTTGAGGGAGGCGGCTATTGGCTCCGCTATTAGCGTAGCCTACGGTAGGGGAGCGCGCCCTATATAAGTCCTTGGCGCGCTCCCCTCAGCCTGCCTCCGCAATCGCCGGTTTCTTTTGGAGCCAGATGCACGCCTTTGGGAGCTCCCGCCTGCGTTCCCCTGGCTCTGGATTGCCTGCGGAGTGGCCGCTATCACCTCCCGACAAACAGCTGACTGTCGGGAACAGCGCTTTCCTCGCGGTCTCGCGTTTGTGGCTTTGAAGTTTTTGGAAGCGGCCGCTTGCTTTCCGCTCCCGACAATCAGCTGATTGTCGGGAGCAGCCGAGTCTTCTCTCTGCGCCTCCCGGAGCTGTCAGGTTGCCTTGTTGGGGAGCGGGCTGGGAGGCGGGTATTGATAGCGTCTGGGTGGGAAGCAGCAAATTAGGGTCCCTTCCCCTCCTGTTATCTCAGCTGCGTGTCGGAGTGCTTCGGACAAGCAGCTGAGTTCTTTGACAAGTGCTCTACTTTTCCTGCTTGCTGGAGGGAGGGGGAAGGTTGACTGGCCATAGGGTGCTGACCAGGCTTCTTGGGGAAGGTGCCGGATCCTCACTATCGGCTACTTTCTGCCTGCCAGAGCCCCGGTTAGGTTTGGTCTTCTGGCGCTGGGTAAGGAAGCGGGGGACCGGCTTCTTAGGCTCTGTTCAGCTTGCGTGGTGCGGAGCTGCGGAAATCCTGTTCCCCGGCTCCCTGTTGGCTTGTGTTGCTGTCCATTTGACAGGATCTGGGGAGCTTAGCTCTGTTGGGTGGTTTGTGGCGCTTGCCCTGTGTGTAGTCTCTTGGGGTCCCGGCTGGCCGCCCGATTTACTTTAGAACTCTCTTATTTGGGCGAGTGTGGATCAGTGCAGTGTCCTTGGGTTGGGCAGCCATTTTCTGCTCTGGTACTCAGTGGCCATTTTGGCTGTACTTTCTGGGCTTATTGCTGTTTGTGGATTTATTGATAATTTATTTATAAATATTTAAATTGTTTTGGTTCTTTGATTGTAAGCCGCCCAGAGACCTTTGGGTGGTGGGCGGCATATAGTTGAATAAATAAAATAAATAAATAAATACAAAATATTTGATATCAGGTTGTCACAAGCAGCAGGAAGTTACTGGCCTAATAGAATGCAGTACTACTTTCTAATTATGGCTTTCTAATTAGGGAGGGATCTATAAGACTTCCTGTCCGATTCTTGGAAGGGAAGTCAAGTATATTTATGCAGCAGATGAAAAGAAAAAGAACGAGATAATTTTGCTTACATTTTATCCCAGCTTGGGTTCCCGGGGTATGGTCTTTTGGGCGGCCATTTTCGGCTACGGCACATGGCAACCATGTGGCCTGGGCTTCCTGGGCCCACACTTCGAACCTTTATCCATTACCATCCTTCTGACTGGGCACCCAAGGCGGCTTTACCTACCTAGTCTTGGTGGGGAATCGTTAGGGGAGGACTGGGGTGCTTTTATTTTGCCTCTTGACTTATCCCTAGCATGGCCTCTACGCCCTTGCATCCACCTGGTGGGATGGCAAGGTTGGCCATTTTGATCGCCAATCTTTGGCCTTTTTGGGGGTTGGTGCAATCAACCCCCATCCTCCCCTTTGCTTATCATCCTGCTCTGGTGGCACATTTCACTGGTATTCATACACTGTGGCCCCCCCCTGGTTATTGTTGTTTGTTCACATTTGGTAACTGCACATCTGATCACGCCGTGATCAGACCTTCCATCAGTGGCATCCTGGCTTATGAGCATGCCACTTACGAAGGGTACTTCTAAGGGGAAGGGAAGGCCCCAGCCCAGAAGAGGCCGAGCCAGCAGCCTCCACCTGAGTCCTCCTCATCGGTGGATGAGTGGCTTATTTTGCCAGCAGCCATCACTACATCCGGTGGCAGGGAGTTCCTCAGCCTAACAACAAGCAAGAGCTATTCTCTGCCTGAAGAGGCCCCTCATAAGGGAGGTGCCCCAGCTCTGTAATCATTTTAGTCGCTCTCTTCTGCACCTTTTCCAGTTACACTATGTTTCTCTTGAGATGCAGTGACCAGAATTGTACACAATGCTCCTGGTGGGGCCTTGCTATTGTTCGGTTTAATGGAATTATAACCTTGGCTGTTTTTCTTTTCAGTCCCCCTTTTTGATAATCCCTAGCATGGAATTGACCGTTTTCACTGCTGCCACACATTGGGGAGATACCTTAATGGAGCTGTCCACCAATACACAAAGATCTCTTTCCTGATCCATCACGGAGAACCCAGAGCCCATGAGTGGATAGATGGGCTTTGGAATTTTTGCTCTATTCTGCGTTACTTTACATCTGGTTGCATTAAACTGCACTTGCCATCCCCCTGGCTGTGCAACTTTCTCAGCAGCCTTGGGCGAGTGACCCCGTCAAAGCCTTTTGAAACTCCAGACGGACTACATCTATGCTGATTTTCTCTCAGCAAGATTTGTTCTTTTAGGTGTCTTGAGATTTTCACTTGGATGAGGCTTTCCACCATCTTCCCTGGGACAGATGTGAGGCTAACTGGCCTGTGGTTTCCTGCCCCCCCTCCTTCCCTTTTGAATTTGGTGTGACATATGCCATCCTCCAGTCCTCCGTCACAGTGGCCGCTTTAAGAGACAACTTGCATGGAACCGTTAAGTGATCTGTAGCCTTTGGTGAGGGACTGTGTTGGAAGCCTTTTGAAAAACCAGATGGACTATATCCATCGGTTCATCCAAATCCACGTGCCTGTGGACCTTTTCAAAATTCCCTAATAACCTCGCGCGGATGCCTCTGGGCCCGGTGACTTGTCAATCTGCAATTTACCGATTAGTCCTATAACCTCCTCCCTTTCAACCTGTATTTGATTTCATTCTGTAGTCTAGAGGCAGCGGGATCTGCTCAAGGTCCCCTGTCACGAAGTCAGGCGCCACGAATCGCGTTGTCTGTTACACGCCACGATTTGGGTTGGCTGTTACATACCAGGACCACCCTTCTCATCCTCCTTGAATCCGTTTGTGGTTTGTGCCACGCCCATGCCACTGAGCTAATTTTCACCTGTTTGCCACTTATATGCGGCTATGCCGTCTAAGGAGGGAGGTTCTAATGGGAAGGGTAAGGGTAAGGCCCCTGTCAAGAAAAGGCCTAGTCAGCAGCCCCTTCCTCATCCGTCCTCTTCATCGGGCGATTAGCCGCTCACTCTTTGGCAGCTTGGAAGAAGCTATCTCGTTTGGAGCGCGAGCGCGCTGCAAGGCATGGCACGGCCATGTCTTATGGGAGTGGGCTTCCTACGAGTGAGGCCGAGGCTCAGTGGAGGGCAGAGCGTAAACTAATGATGGCTAATGATGACATGCATTTCTCCTCTTGTGTCCGTTTTCGCAGGATCTGCCAGTATTGTTTCTGCAGGTACGCCATCTGACTACTGAAGTAGCTGCGTCATCGCATGCTCCGCTCAGCCAACCCCCCCACCAGTTGCTGTGTCTTCCAACGTAGTCACGTTCCCGCCGGGCGCGGAACACTCATTGCTTCCGGCACTTGTTTCAGCCTAGGTTGGGTCTTCATGTGGTAAGTCGGCTCCAGCAGTTCAGCACTCACTCGTCATGGAGTTACGGTGCCCGGGCGTCCAATTTTTACGCAGACTGTGCTATAGTATTGTGGGACTTCATAGTCCTCATCAGAGGCGCCGCATTATACGTTGGCGAGCTGCCAGCCCAATCCAGAACACCGACGCCTTGCTTATGCATTACGTTGGTCAGGTATGGTCCGCGAGCAGGATCTGGTCTTTCTGCATATTGGTAGATTGAAGATCGACCAGCGAGGTTAGGTTGGCACGACACACCTTAGTAGGTGTTCTGTGCGCCGAAATTTGCCCGGGCCTAGCGTCATATTGGTCTGCCCTGCTCGCTTCTATTTATCAGGGGTACCTATTTCTGTGCAAAGAGGGGTCGCCATTGACAGGTTGCCAATATTGGATAATTTCACTGAGGGCACGGCAGGTTGCTGGTATGTCGGGCCTGCATTTTGGTGTTACTCGCTCTTGATAGGCGCTGCTCACATAACAGCTGCCTTTGGCACCGATTGGGTTGGCAAGCACCCAATTGGGCGCTGGAGATCTGGAGACTTAAACCTTCTGTACGTTTACTAACGGACCGCAAAGCCGGGCCAGTTGTTCTTTTCTTTTTCACAGCTTTTACCCCGGGAGCTGGGTTCGAGTGTTGCTTTACGGCCTCAGTTTTGTTTACTGGGCCTTGGAGTTGCTGCCCTGCCCGGACGTGGCCGCGCTTCCGGCCTTGGAGGTGGCCGCGCTTTCCTTGGAGGTGGCCGCGCTTTCCCTTGGAGGTGGCCGCTTTCGGCCTTGGAGGTGGACGTGCTTTCGACCTTGGAGGTGGCCGCTTTCGGCCTTGGCCAATGGGCCAGTTTCCTGAGGAAGGGCAAGACGGTGATGCCTTGACACGCCTTTCTCACTGTGGCTCTCAGTGACTCCTGCCACCTTGCCAAGCATCGTGGTTACCCATTGTGGGAGGAATTGACTTGACTCGTAAGTCGGGCGAGTCCCTCATTTTCAAGATCCTAGTGGATCTGAGAGCATTATATCGGACACGTCCATTGGTGGCTTGCATGGTGGGCAAGTCCATTATCCTCAAGATCCTCGTGGATCTGAGAGCATTTCAGCGTACTCGCACAGTGGTTCGTGTTGTTTCGTCTGTGATCCTTCCCCAGTTGAACGGGGGTTCGTGCTACCATGGGTAGCGTGATTTACTATTACACACCATGCAGATCTCTCTACTAGGTTCAAGGTCCTCGGCAGTCCTCAGTAATAATAACCCCATCGTGATCAAGTGGACTGCCAGAATAGCGGGAATGGGGGATGCCCAATAACTCTCTGGTACCCCCATTGCACGCACAACTGGCTGCAAGAAATTAATTTAGCGAGTGGACCTGATGAACCTTACGTACTTCCTAGAAATTGGGTATAGGGGGATCCCCAAACCACTCTGGCTTCCTCATTGTACGCATAATTGGCTGCAATGTATTACTTTAAGAGTGGACCTGATGAGCCTTATGGACCGCCTAGAACTTGGGAATAGGGGGATGCCCAAACACTCCGGCATCCTCACTGCATGCATAACTGGCTGCAATGAATTACTTCAGAGAGTGGACTTGATTAATCTTACCAATTGCGTGAGTTGCTCGCATTGTGCAGGCCGAAGCGAGAGCTTTTCTTTGGGCACTCCAACATCCCTGCTTGGGAAACCACCGTAATTTGTCCGGCTGGTGCTCATTTATCAGACAAGGGCCTGGATCCTTATTTGTAACCTTAAGGAGGGCCTGAGGGCCGAATTGTTCGGCTGTGGGGTAAAGAGCCGCAGTGCGCCTCTTTGGTGGCGGGTAGCGCATAAAAGGTTAACCATTTAGGTCCCGAATCTAATTACATCTTCACGTCTTCATTCCATTAATAACCCAATAGGATTTAGTTAGAGAGCAAATAATAATAATAACCCAAAACCCTAGGAGGGCTGCCAACCTTTAATCAAGCATTGATGCCAAAAGATCTCGTTGGCATACTCACTGCGGCAGTTCAACGGGCCGCAGGATATTGGTGGAGTAGCGGGACCTAATCAATTTGTTGTTACCATCTTGATGATGCGCTACGGCTCAGGCCCTCCTAAAGTTATTGTTCATTGATAAGTAATTGAAAATTCGTTACTGTAGTTAATAAAGTTGTGGCCCTTATTCAACCCAAGCGGAATGTGTGTCGCCTCTTTATTTCAACCTGGCTCGGCAAGTGAGTTTCACAGCAGGCAACTAATAGACTCAATTAATTTAGCAAAATATCCATCCAGGTGTAATTTTCCATAGCATGGCAAAACCTGGAAACTGTGTGGATAAGAAAGAAATCTTCTGAAATCTTCTAAGTAACCTGGATACACACTCACCCTTTTTCGTGGGGAACAGAATGTAGCTCAGGCAGACCTTCTTCCTGTTTCTGTCCTTACAACAGAACTACAAAGCAGTTTAAGTTTAGCAGTCATGGTCAGGCCAGGTCACTGCAGCTAAAACTATGCTCATGACCTGGGGTTCAATCCCAGGTAGCCAGCTCATGGTTGACTCAGCTTTCTATCCTTCTGAGGTTAGTAAAATGAATACCTAGCTTGATTGATCACAAATAAAGAATATATTTTTCCAGTAGTTGCACAAGTTAACCTATGGGTTTGTCCATCAAGACAGAGTGTTCCCATGAAAGTCTAGGGAAGCAAATAGTGCTAATGAAAAGCAATACTTAGGGTTTGGTGCATTCTTAAAATTTCTGTAAAAATATGGTTTTACATTCTGCTTGTTTTAAGTGTTAAGATGAAGCAAAGTTCCTATTCACTCTCTGGTAGGAGTGGGGGAAACTCCCACAAGGACTTCTACAGTTACTAGAAATGTTGATTTTTATGCCTTCATCACTTCTTCCTGCAACAGCTCTTGCTAAAATATGACTCATAATCCCTAGGAAACATAAGGATAATGTGATGGATATTTTCAAAGACACTCAACATGGAATGGAACTCAACAGTGCAAAAAAGCAAATTAACTGAGAAAGTAATAAAAAAGGAAAAAGCAGTTAAATGTATTAAAGCCTATCTTGAGAATGATTGTTCTGAAAAGAGAGCACTGTCTTCCCCTTAATCTCTTACCCACCTACGCCTCCTTCTAGTGGCACTATGCTATGTCAAAGACCGAGTTTATAAATGAACATCACCTTTCAGTAGTATACATGAAAAATGAAACCTAGGTGTCATCATCAGTTATTCTCTTGGGAAAAAAATAAATACATACTTTGATTCCTATTTACAATTTATCATGAGTTCAAGATCTATTTCATACTGATGGTTGAGATAAAACAAAAGAAAAACACCTGCCACAGCTTTACTGTGAGTTAACCTGATCAGTATTGTCCAACTCAGCTTTGGCCATAATGCTCAAGGAGATAGGAATATATCAAGATGTTACTGGAAAATAACAACTTGAAACTTCAAAGGCCCATTGTGAGCCTGGATGTGATCCCAAGCAGAGCTGCTGCTGAGAGAGCCAAACGAACAGGAGGAACATAAGAAGATAAGGACATAAGAAGAGCCATGCTGGATCAGGCCAAAGGCCCATCTAGTCCAGCTTCCTATATCTCACAGTGGCCCCACCAGATGTCTCCGGGCGCGCACGAGACTAGATATCTGTCTCCTGATACCACTCCCCTGCATCTGGCCCTTGAAGTACCCTGGTTTTAAGCCTGGAGATTACAATCTCCATCATGGTTTGTAACCTGTGATGGACTTCTCCTTCAGGGATCTGTCCAATCCCCTTTTGAAGGCATCCAGGCCAGATGTCATCACCACATCCTGTGGCAGGGAGTTCCACAGACCAACAACATGCTGAGTAAAAAAAAATTTTTTTGTCTGTTCTTATTCTCCCAGACCTCAATTTGAGTAGATGTCCCCTAGTTCTGGTGTTTTGTGAGGGGGAGAAGAGCATCCCTCTATCCACTTTAGTCATGCCCTGCATTATTTTGTATGTCTCAATCATATCCCCTCTCGGGCACCTTTTTTTCAGACTAAAGAGCCCCAAATGTTTTAGCCTTTCTTCATAAGGGAGGTGGCCCAGCCCAGTAATCATTTTAGTCACTCTCTTCTGCACCTTTTCCAGGTCCTCTATTTTTTATTTCTTTTTTATTTATTTCTCTATTTCTTTTTTTTTTTTTTTTTTGAGATGCATTGACCAGAAATGTACACAATATTCCAGGTGCAGCCTTACTATCATTTTGTACAATGGCATTATAATGTTGGCTGTTTTATTTTCAATCCCCTTTTTGATAATCCCTAGCATGGAATTGGCCTTCTTCATCGCTGCACCACATCGTGTAGACACCTTCATTGACCTGTCCACCAGCACCCCAAGATCTCTTTCCTGATCTCTCATGGATAGCTCAGAGCCCATGAGTTGATAAAGTTTTGATTTTTTTTTTGCCCCAATATGCATTACTTTACATTTGGCTACATTAAAATCATTTGCCATTTCACAGCCCATTCCCCCAGTTTGGAGAGATCCTTCTGGAGCTCTTCATAATCTTTTCTGGTTTTTACCGCACGGAAAAGTTCCGTGTCATCTGCAAACTTGGCTGCCTCACTGATTATCCCTGTCTACAGGTCAGATTGAAAAGCACCAGTTCCAGGACAGATCCCTGGGGCACGCTGCTTTTCACTTCTCTCCATTGTGAAAATTGCCCATTGACACCTACTCTTTGTTTCCTGGATCTCAACCAGTTCTCATTCCATAAGAAGACCTGCTCTGTTATCCCCTGACTATGCAATTTTCTCAGCAGCCTTTGGTGAGGGACTGTGTCAGAAGCCTTCTGAAAATCCAGATAGACAATATCCACCAGTTCACCCAAATCTAAATGCCTGTTGACCTTTTCAAAGTGAGTGCAGGTAAGTTTCTGGGCTGCTAGCAGTTGGAGTAGAGCTCCTTTAGAGGCCCCTGCACTCATTAAAATGGACTCTGAGGGAGCAGCTGTAGTTACCTGCAACACTTGTGCCATGTTTGTCATCTTAGCAAAGCACATAGAGAACTACACTTGCAGCAAGTGCAAGCTGGTTGCACTACTAGAAGAGAAGGTCCAGCAGCTGGAGACCCGCATATCTAAGCAGCAACAAATTAAGGAGCTTGAGCTGTTCTTGGATAGAGCAGACTAGACTATCCTGAACAAAGAAGAGACAGGGCAAATTTCTGAGGAAGAAGTAATTTCACTAATTCAGGAGGTAGATGCATGGAGGAATGTGACTTGAAGAAGCAGAAGGCCAAGGGATCACTCTGAGAATCTGAAATTACAGAATCAATTTGAGGCTCTTTTCCTCATCTCACATTTGATGAGATAGAGGAAGACAAACAACAGGCACAAAATGAAGACCTCTCCCTCAATATAGTTGAGGAACAGGCAGATGAACAGGCTGCAGGAGAGAGGCTCCTAGTGATTCAATTATTAGAAATACAGAGGGATGGATTTGTGAAGTACATGATAATCATATGGTGACGCCTGCCAATGCAGTGAGGAGTGTTCAGACCTCTACATTGGAGAAACTAAACAGCCATTAAACAGAAGGATGGCCCAACATAGGAGGGGTAACAGCTCAGGACCAGAATCAGCAGTACACCTCCATTTGAAGGAGAAAGGGCACTCTTTCAAAGATGAGGATGTACACATATTGGACAAAGAAGAGAAGTGGTTTGAGAGAGGAGTAAGGGAAGCCATTCATGTGAGCATTGAAAACCCCTCCCTCAACAGAGGTGGGGGGCTCAGGCATAGTCTATCTGCTACTTATCAGGCTGTGCTTTCCAAAGTACCCAGACAAATCAAAAAGCCTTCACCACCAAGGCAATAGCTAACGACCCATTCTTTATAGGTTTCAGCACCTTAGGCCATTGTTCATCTTAAGGCTATGGATACTATTGTCTCCCTAACAAGCCTATTCAGGCCATTGTTCAACCTATGAGCCTAATTCAGACCAGGGTGACAAGAGGTCAAAGCTGACTATAAGATGGAGGACTTGCATTAACTGTATTCAGACTGATGAAGGTGTTTGGATGAACAGCGAAACATTTCTATCTCTCAAAAAAGAAGTCCAGTAGCCATGACTCAACTTCCAGATAAACTCACCTGGATGACTGGGAATCTTCACAGATGTATTTAAAGTTAAAACTCCAGCTCCTCAATCACTGTAAGCACAGGAAGTAGTCAGAAGCTCCACACCCCTTGGCCGTGTGCTTGCCCTATGGTCGTTCTATTGTTCTGCAAGCCTCCTCTTTCTTCCTAATTGTCAGAAAGAAAGAAAAGGGAATGTCAAATATGGCACTTGTTGTTAATACAAAAGTAAGGCTAACATGTAACAGGTTTTTAAGAGTTAAAATGTTAGCACTAATCTAGAGTAGCAGAACATTTCAGATGTATAAAGATGGTCTGTTGGTGTACTTCCTTGGTTACTGTCTCTCTTGATTTGGGAGCTACAATAGAAAAGGCCTGCTAGGATTAACCATTAGGACGTCTTTAGGCTTCAGAGTTCTGTTCTAGTTCACCCTAGCTAAGGATTTTTTTAAAAAAGTTATCTGCTTCAATTATTCCCAAATTTGAATTTTTAAAACACCATGCTTTTCATGCAAATATTCACCAATTTTTAAACAAAAGTAAATGAAATCCTCCTCCACATCCACAAGCAAAATAATTGCAGCTACTCCTGATACAGAGAGGATCTTGATGTATAGTTTTTAAAAATGTGGAGGTTCTTGGAATATGGCGATTCATTTCAGCATCCACATAACTGAATACGTTCCAAGCCCAGACTTCTAAAACCAAAGCACTTAACTACCTAGGTTTAGATGGATGGATTTGTTAGGTTTCTTTCAGTTTTCTCATATGAGTTTTAACTGAACATTTTGCCTCTTGAATTCTTTCTTCCCATAATATGAAGAAATGTGTGAATTATAATAAATTCTTTTCTAAAAGTAATTCACAATAAATTACCACCATCTTTATTTCTGTGTATAAGATATTACTTCACTACTTCTTTTCTCACTCCTATCACCCTCATAGTTTATTTTGTGAGGTCTTTTCAGTGGCTGCTCTCGGGCTGTTGGGTGGGTTCCCTCAAGAAGCCAGTTTTGACCCCCTCCTGCTTATTCTGTCAGGTAAAACCTTCCTTTTTAGGCCAGCTTTTCAGTGGTATGTGTAGATTTTAGGACTGTTTTAATGTATTGATTTGAAGGATTTAAATAGTTTTAAAATATTTTAATGGTGGGTTTTAACCTTGTTATGTATTTAATTGGGTTTTTATGTTGTCTCTTCCAGCATTTTAATTATGATTATGATGCAGTTTTAGCTAATTGTTCATCACCTTGGGACACTTATTGAGAGAAATATGGGTATAAATAAAAAAATAAAAATTTTAGTCTGTCTCTTTATTTGCATTCCAATGCAATTTTATCTCTTTTAAACTGTTTCTTCCTCTGCATGAACTCTATATAAGAATATCCATCTTCTCTCTGAACCAACGTGTCTCTTCAATTTCCTATTTTTCGATGAAGTCAGAATCCCTCCACAGGCTGTTGAAGTCTTTGTATATATGAATACTTTGTCATGGTTCTGAGGAAGCATATTGAATTTCCATACCACCAAACCAATAGGAATCTCGCTGGAATTCCCACAGCTACCAGTCCAAAACCAAGTGTTGTGTAATTAAATAGAATTGTTAATGATAACATTAGTGTTCTCACAAAATCCCTCCTGCCATGCGCTTGTGATTGAAGAGTCTTGGTGGAAGTCTTTGAATGACATTATAGAGCTGCCAGCTCCTTCTTCCCCTCCTGATCACACCACTTTTGTATATTTTCAAAATCTAATTATGTTGGAGACATGTTGTCTGGTTTTTTTCCTGATTATTTTAACATATGCATTGCAACGTTAGACCACAATGTCTCAGACTTTTCCACTTCCCCCTCAAACTGGATCATCCCATCCTGCTTCAGTTTGGACCTGATACAGTTTGATCCCTTCTGATTCAGAATTTAGGATTCCACTGAAGTGATTACATACAGTTTGTATCAAAGCATGCATCAGCCTTTCCTTTATGTCACACGTATAGTCATATATTTATTTTTATGTTCAGAATCTTTACCACCCATCAGTGGGGGAGGGGTTTTACTAACAGCTAGGACCAACTGCCTAGTCACATATATTAATTTCAAGAAAACTGCCTGAAGTGGCACATACTTTTCAACCTAGAAGAAGGACCTACAATCACTGATACATGAGGTTAAACCTGTCAACAACTGTTGGCTTTCTTTCCTGGCTGCAACTCTTTGTTTATCAAATAATCACTTGCAACAGGGGAGCAGAGTGTAAACAAGCTCTTGGCTAATTTTCCAGACCTTGAACATCTGATTCTTAAGCAGAATGAACAGGATATACTTGTGAGTTCCATGAGGGCATTGTTTGTTTCCAATTAAAATGTTAATGATACTCAAGTCAAGCTCAGCTGTGACTAGTGGTGGCACAGTTTACCCTGCTTCTATCACCTTCATTTGGCTTTGTTTCCAGGAACAGGCATCGATACAACATATTGCTATGTTGGAAGGGACACAAACTTTAAGCAGATTACATTTCACGATTCTTCCTTTTTGGTTTATAGGGTGTTGGCAATCTTAATTACCTTCAAATTGTAAAAATTATTTATTTTCACATCCCTGTTTTGTGCAGGTGTTCCAGAAAGATAGGGAGAGGAAACAGCATGTGTTGGGTAGCTGAAAATGCTTTTAGCTGAACAAAATTGGCTAGAACACTGGTAGATCTTCTGTAGGAGCATCTGCCACCTCCCATAACATAGTACCATATTGTTTATTTGTGGACAAGACACCAATTTGTCAGCCACCATGTGTTTTGTAATTGGAGGGGAGTGGAAAATACAAAACACCATGTGTAAAAGAGTTTAAAAATATCAGTGGGAAAGAGTTAGTATTTTTGGTCTCTGAGGGCAAAACCAATTTGTCCGTCCAAATGAGAGGAGACCCAGTGAATCAATAGGATTTACATTAGAGTTGGTTTACCATGTAGTAATTGATTGAGTGGATCTATTCTTGCTGGACCTACCTAATAGTGCTCAGTTTGAAGTGACACATTTTAAATAGATGTTAATGCTTTAGGTTTAAAAAAAATGGAAATTGGAAATTGGCTTTTTGTTATTATATTTCTTAAAAGCTCCTTGGGAGCATGTCCCGAAATAATTCCTTAATGAGAAAATCGGTAAACATTGGGGAATCACTCAAAGACAGTTTGCCTAGCATTATTGGTATTCTATTGCAGCAACAGAGGATAGTATCCTCCTTATTTATAAGGTGAAAAAAGCAAGTCCCAACCAGGCTGGATGGTACCTTACTAAAACACAAAGTACATCCAGGTGATGTTGCAGAATCTTCTGCAGTATATGGACAGGACACAACAATTCCTTAGAAGATAAACCCACCCTGGTACCTCTCAGTGTGATTTGCAACAGACTGGCATGTGTATCTGCTCCCCAGCTGCCTAACAACCGAAAGAAGTAAAAACATTTCCTCTCAATTAAGAAACTGCAAAAGAACAAGGAATCAATGTTTGTGTGAAAGGACCTGTGAGTTTATATTCTGATTCCCATTATAACTATCAGTAGGGACATGTGCTCTGAGGCACCTTTTGCCTTATATGACCACCTGCACCGGGGCAAGTTTAGGTGACCTCTGAGTTTAAGAACAAACAGATAGGCCAAAAAAGGTAAACTCGGTGTAAATCAAAAAGGGCTTTTATAATAAACATAATTGAAAGGAATTAATATCAATTTCACTTGAGTAGGGAAAACCATGAGCAGATAAACTGCAACTGCTGAACTTTCAGTCTAGGTGCTTCAATATGGATGGCAACATCAAGGTCTCTGATTTACTTTGCTCACTCTATCCTCCATCAAGGACCCTCCTTCCCTCCAAATTTATGGTTATACTATCATGCAGATATTTCTAAAGCTGTTGAAAAGCTTTTTTTTTTTTTTTGGCTGAAAAATAAAGTACTTACAGTGGTACCTTGTACAAAGGAATTAATTTGTTCCAAATGAAATTATGTTAAGCAAATTTTCCTTTATACAAGTTTCCCATAGGAATGCATTGAAAACAGAGTAATCCCTAATCACAACCGTTTTTATGTTGTACGGATTCACCCCATAGACAATTCTCTTAAGCAAATTTCCCCTATTTCCAGAATTTTTATGTTGTACAGATTATATGTTATACAAACCATTTGTTATACGAGGGTGCACTGTATTCAAAGAGATAATCTGTACTCTTTCAAACAGAGGACTGAAAGAGGAGAAATCAGGTAATGGATAGTATATAATCTCTGGAAAGCCAACTTGCCCTCCAGTAATATGACAAGAGAAGGTCATGAAAAAGGATCTTCCTCCAACAGATCCCACAACAAATTGCAAATATCTCTATCATCACAAATGTTGTGGCCCTAGTATAACAAATCTATGCATCTTTGTTCTGGGCATGGCACAAATGCAAACCAAAATGCTATGATGTCAGAAAAATATATATATGAGGAATTATCTGACACAGAGAGACCCATTCAAAATTCAGATGGGATACAAAATGTGGTGGGAGGATAGCATAAAAGAAAGCAATGGAAGGAGTATTTGGATCTCTAGAAATTATGCAAGGTGAGGAAAGAAACAAACTCATAATCACATTTCAGAATCCCTTGGTTTGGTAGCTTTTACTTTTACTTTTATTTTTGTCCTTGAGGAGAATATTCACTGTGAACTTACCACAGGAAGCTACATCTTGTTTCTCTCCCTGTTTGCTCCAAGTTGCTTTCAGGAGTATCAAAGCACTGTTTGGACCAGAATTATATTGTGGCTCTGTGTGATTCCATTTGCTAGATGCTGGGAACAAATAGACTTGAGTGGCTGGAGTTGAGGCCATCGCCAGTCAGCAACAAAAGCTGATTACTATCATGGTGACCTTGGGCAAGTTTCAACCTCTCTGCTCCTCTTGCCGTTCAGCTGTAAAATTAAGTCAAAGCGAGACCTCAGAAGGAAACAGATGCTACTGCATTTAATCAGCATTTTTCCCAAAGTAAATAAATTACAGGATAAAATAATAATTAATTAATACCTGGCAGTCAGTACACAGCAATTAGGCTGTCAGGGCTATTAGCCCAGTGCCTAAACAAAATCCATTTTCATTAGCAATGCTAATGTACTTGAGCTGAAAATAGCCACCCTGCATTCAAAACTCTTTTCCCTATTGGCTTCCAAATAGATGACTTCTGTTTCCAGGACTGGTTTCATTGTCCACCCAAAATATCCATTTAGGTCTGTCTAAAGCAGGCCTGCCCAAAGTCTGGCCTGGGGGCCAAATCTGGCCCGTCAGGCCATTCTGAGTGGCCCAGAGCTGGCTGCCCCCCCTCCTCCTCCTTTGCCCCATGTTTTTTTAAACAGGCTCCCTGTGCTTCCTTTGGTCCCCACCTTCCTTCCTCCCTTCCTTGTTCCCCACCTTCCTTCTTTCGCTCTTGGTTTCCACCTCCCTCCCTCCCTCCCTCCCTCGGTCCCTGCCTTCCTTCCTGAGGGTGGGGTTACAAGGGGTCACTGGGTGGGGCTTATAGGTCAGTGGGTGGGGCTTGCAGTGGGGTGGCAGGGTCGGGGAGCAACTGGCCCCTGACACATTCTCAGCCACCAAATCTGGCCCTCCTTACAAAACGTTTGGGCACCCCTGGTCTAAAGAGTACTTCGAACATAGTGACAGCTAGGTAACATTGTCATTAGGCATACATCACGTGATATACTGTATATGGTCTTTCCACCCATGTGGGCTGTGTACCAGCACTCAATGGCATAATGATGTGATGTGTCCCTTAAGAGTGGGAGAGAATTGTATTTCATTTTATTTTGGGTAAGAATTCACCAAAATTTGCAAATGTAGGAGACCCAGAACCAATGGATTTGTTCCACCAGGCCCAGGCATTTGAAATGTTTAAATCTCAAAAGTCTAGTTTTGAATCAAAATGTGCCAGGGTCTCAATTTCATTATGCAGGCTTCAACTTGTGATGGGTTCTCAATTTACTGTGGAAAGCTCAGTCAGACTCAACCTGGATCCCAGAATCCTGAATAATGAGGCATGCAGAGTTGGGACTTCATTTCCTTTCATTTTTGAATAATTTCCCAAGCTCCACAAACTTTGTCAAAAGAAATAGAGGTTTCAAAAATTTACATGAAGAAGAAAGTGCAAGTGGCAGTTCCTGACAGATCTATGTTGCCATTTGGCCATGGTTCCTCCATGTAACTACAGATCACACTTATTTGCTGTCTGAATCCTTTGTTTGCTGACTGAATCAATTTGATGGCATCAGCACACCCACTATTATCCACATACTGACCCAGTTTCTCCAGGGTCACTTTCTTTTAGTTTATTATTAGTACCATACTTTCTCAGTGATGTTCCTCAAAACATTAAGCAAGAATTGATTTTTGGTTAAGGAGGCTTTCTCTTTGGATTAATTGTTGTGGGGGGATTCTCTAGAAAGTAAGCTTTGGTATGGAAAACCACATATGGCCAATATTCTCTGTCTCCTAATTCTTTGTACTGTACGTATCAGAGCATTGCACAATTTAAAATTATGGACATATAGGAACCATAATTAAAATTAAAAATAAATTAAAATATTAAGATTAGACTATTTTTAATTAGAAGTGGGCTAATTCAGAAGCAGTCTCCTAGAAAATTGTTTTCAATAACAGCTAATCACTTTCAGGCACATTTGCTTTGACAGTCAGCATGAAGTTACTTGTCTTTCTTCTTTGCTTTGAGCTTCCCATACAGAAACCTGTCAAATCCTGTTATGAACATGAGGCAGTCTCCCATGTCTCTAGAACAGGAGACATTACATGCCAATGCACATCAACAGGGAGGGATTGCTGATGATTGGAATGATGGAAAGACATTGGGTTCATCACATGATCAGCCAAATCTGATTTACAACCCATTGTTTTGTCTAGGGAGTCTGTTGTTATCAAGTATTTCATGGCTTTGGCATAAAAGCTGATTTCCAGCTACCTTTTGAAACAGGATGATGGATGGAAATGCATTTTTCGTAAGCTCCTAGAATACAGTGATAATAAATCAACCTAACATGCATTAAAAGAGCCTTCTCCTGATTTTGAATCAATTTCTTGCTTCAAAAACTCTGTAATCCACCTTTATTTATGATTGTTTCTTCATTAATGCTCCAGTATTCTTTGTTCGGGAATATATATTTGGTACCTTCTTGACATGCAGGCATTTGCCAAAATAGTATTATACGAGGTTGGGCTCAAATGGTGAATCCTTTTGAAGTGCCTACAAGTCTATTAACCCTAGAAAAATGGGAAACTAATAAAGTACTTGCCACTGTTCTCCACCAAAAGCATTTTTTTAAAAAAACAAACCCTAATTTGCTGTTTACTGACTGAATGAGACATTTGTGGGATTTAGAGATGGGCATGAAACATTTTTTTCATTTTATTATTTTTTTTTTTTGTTTTCTGCTGTGAAAAATGAAATGACCCATCAAAGAAAAATGAAACGAAACGAAGCAGAAATATTAGCTTTGTTTCATTTTGTTTTTCGTTTTCCCATAGGAATGCATTGAAACAATACATTTCTATTGGAAAAAACCGCAATCCCCCCAAAAAAAACACGCTGATTGGGTGTCCCCCCGGAAGCCAGCACTGATCAGCTGGCACACAGGCTTGGGGGAAAGTTTTAAACTTTTTTTCCCACCCAAAGTCCACGGGCTAGCTGATCGGCTCTGGCTTCGGGCGGGAAAAAATGTTTTAGAAGCCCGAGCTCTCCCCCATGAGGGGGAAGTTGCACAAGCTGCACACACAGTACACTTGTTTAAAGAAAATGAAAAATGAAACAAAATGAAAAATGAAATGAATTTCTTAAAAACATTCTTAAGAAACAGTACAGAACTGAATGGAATGAACCGAAAAACAAAACAAAATGATATTTTAGCGTTTTGTGCCCAACTCTAATTTTGAATTAGATTTTAGAAGAGGGTGCTTTGATATATAAGCTGCCATCATGTTTGGTCCAAAGGTAAAACATTCCGACTAAGCCTGGAAAATGTTCCTTTTGGAATACAGTGATCATGTTGGCTTAGACAAAAATGGTACAGTGGAACCTTGACTTGCATACTGCTTGACTTGCATCATATTTGACTTGCAGCAAGAAGGGGCCTGTTTGACTTGAGTCGCAGGCTTTGATTTACATCTCGGAGCAAGGCACCGGAATTGGGTGGCAGCCACAACCCAGCATCACAGCTGCCGCCTCCAAACTGCTCTTGCCTTTTTCCCCTCCTCCGGCAGTGGCAGCTTCAGCGAGACAAGATCAGAGCACCTGGAGCTGGTCCTCGGCCTCACCGAAGCCACTGCTGCTTCTGGAAGAGAAGAAGGGCCAGGAGCTCGGGGCTGGCCTCGCTGGTTAGACAGTTGGCTCAGTCTTGTAAAAAATCTGGCTGCAGAAGTCTGGTCCACAATGGAAGCATTTTTGTTGGGGAGCTGTAAAGTTGTGGGACTCTAATGGTAAGCATAGAGTTGTTCAGAACTTGGAACGTCAGGTTAAAAATCAGTAAAACTTAAATATTAGACATTGTTTCTATGAACATTAAAAAGTGGAGGCGTATAATTTGTGGACTATAATTTCACTGCCTCCTCCTCTCTTTGAAGAGACATTTCATTTACATCCCCAGAAGGAATCTCCTATCCCTTGTCAAATTTGTGTTAAATTGCTGTTTTCGGGGGTCTTTTTCATCATCTGGAATGGATTAATCCTCTTTCCCATTACTTTCTATGGGAAACGTTCGTTTGACTTAAGTCATGTTTGACTTAAGTCTGGACCACTGGAATGGATTAATGATGTAAGTTAAGGTCCCACTGTATATTCCTGAGCTCTGTCTTCCATATAGGGAGAACTTTAGATGGAATTTAGAAGAGACAAAATGATATTTCTAAAACTAGTTAATTTTTTTCAGGGCAGCAGTCTGCTCAGATGCAGAAATGCAGACATTAAGAGCATAGAGACTGACCTTATACAAAGTCAAACCATTTTTTCATCCCACCAGAGCATTATTTAAGTGAAGGCACTGTTCAATATCTGAAGCAGATAGGACCTCCTATTGATCCTTTTAAAAATTCCACAGATTCAACATGAGACTTTGTAGTGTAACATTAAGCAAAGTTGCACATTTTGTTCTGTTCCTTGCCAGTAAAAACAGATTGTGTACCCCCACTGAAATTCTCTGGAGTACACAAGCATATTGATTGTCTGGTTGCACATACACTCCTGAGACTCAAAGTGGACACTCTTTACTGGCCAAGAATGGCTCAAAATTCACAACTTTGCTTATCTCCAAAATGGAATGTTGGCCTTTGAATACAAAACAGATGACCTGTCTTTGAGCAGTTACTTACCTGGTGTTTGTTGGAGCCCCAATAATGAGATTGATTTGTGAATAATAGAAAGTTCATTTCTGATCACATCAAATATTTACACACTCCCAGGGAGGAAAAAGCTTGTTTGTAATAAGTACTTGGACTTGGGACTTAATATCAAAAATATAGACTCAGAACTGGGACATGTTACTAAAGACTCAAACTTGAACTTGGGACGTGGACCCAAAGACTGGCCACCATCCCTGCACACTGCCATTTTGTTCTTCCTACCTAAATCCCCCAGTTCTATGTTAGTGGGGATGGAAGAAAGAAGAAAGGCTTCTCATCATGCTCCCGTGTTCCCCTCTGCTATGAAATATTATGCTTTGCTATGTCACACAGTAATAAGTCATTCTTCCTTCTTCTACCTCCCTCTTCAACTTCCATGGTGAGGCTCTAAGAACCACCTAAATTAATCTCTTCCTGTGAGGAGAGACCAGCTTGGGGAACCCTTTGAGGAGGCAGTAATTTGAAAACCCAGTTATGCAGAGGCCAACTCAAAATGAATAAGAGATGGGAGTGCCACAGCCAATTATTAACTTTCCTGGACCTACAGAGAAGGGAAAGCCCTTTACCAATTGGATTTGAGCTGGATTAAGGAAGCACCATCACTTTCCAAGTTTTTTGTTTTGTTTGTTTCTTGTTTGTTTGTTTCCCATCTGGTGCAGCTTACACCACTTTGGTGCACCAATTTTGTACTTTAATTTTGGTGGTTTATTACCTCCATTGGTCACAATTTAAAATATCTCTGTCTACAATTATGTATATTAATTTCTATGTCCGCAGATTGACACCCCCCATCCTCTAGGTATGGCAGCTCAACCACATTAACTGTAGCATGGCTGAAGTCCTCATTGGAAAAAAGCTTAGCTGGATCACAGAGCTCAATGTATAGGATTAGTTCTCTTCATGTACCTTAACCATTTCTCTCTAATTGTCAAATAAATTTGGATAAGGGCTTGCAGCCTCTTGTGTACTTGTTCTAAGGCTAACTCTAATGGAAAACACTCAAAAGCTGCAAAGGGCATAATCAACCTCCAACTGTTCCTCCTTGGTCTCCCTGCTCTCTGCCTCCAGATGTGCCTCTTCATTTCACTTTTTTGAGACTTTGCTCAAAAGCACATAAAATTGTTAGAAGATGAATAGGTACAACTTTGGTGGGACAGTAAAGGTCTTTTCAACTCTGGCATCCAAGGCTTAAGCTCAATGTAATGTTTGTAAAGTATGTTGTCCAAATCCTGGGTGGAAAGGCAGATAATAACTATAGGAAAGCTTGAGTCAATCGATGTCATTTATTTGTGTGGTTTCAAGTAAGAATGTATAGACCCTACCATGGAAATTCCACCATTTAGGTGTTCATACATCTTGTGGGGCAAAGATAGGGCCAGCTTTCACCACCATTGCTAATGCTCCTTATTTCCAAGAGGCATTCCAATTTAATATCTGGAGGGGAGGATTCCCAGCTCAACAGCACCAATTCCATGATATCTCAGGCCAAAATCGGAGAGCATAGGGCACACCATTGTGATGTCATTGGGTGGATCTTTTATATATCACCGAAGTAGGCCAGACAACTGCTGTGGGAACTAATCTTCATCTGGGTCACCTCATTGTGGGAATAAGCATGAGGAAAGCCTGGGGAAATGGTCCCAGCATTCAATTAAAAGTTACCCAACCCATATAAATATAAGTTTTAAGAAGGCTCATCCATAACCCTCTGGGGACTAGGGATGAGCCTGAGGACTAGGAATGAGGGTGTGTGACAGTTTACATAAGAACATAAGAACAGCTTTGCTGGAACAGGCCACAACTCATCCAGTCACACAGTGGCTCACCATTTGCTTTGGGGTATTCCCAAGCAGATGTCTTCACCTGCTTAAGATTCCCTGCAAATGGCATTGAGAGATATCCTGCCTATCTCTCCAACCCAGAGGTTGTCCTCAGTCATCCATCATGATAGCCATTGATACCCTTGTTCTCCCTGAACTTGTCTAATCCTTTCTTAAAGCTGTCAAGGCTGACAGCTGTCACCACTTCTTCTGGCAGGGAGTTCCACAGACCAGTGATCCTCTGGATGGAAAAAGTACTTTCTCGTATTTGTTTGAGATCTAGCACCCAAAAGTTTCATGGAGTGCAGGAAGTTTACAGTGGGAGTAAGAACCTTGGTGTTCCACTTCACACCTTGGTCCCAATGGCACATTACTGTCACATGCTGTAGTCTTCCCAGCCTACCCCCTTCCTCCTGGCTGTGCTGATTTTGGACAAGTGAAACAACACACATGCAAACCTCTTCATGCTGAGCCAACTGAACCACTGAAGATGCATGGATATTGGCAACCATGCTATAATTCTTCTCCTCACACACAAAATTGAACGTTTTCCTGTTCCTGTGCTATTCAACCTGAGATCTTCACCCTGCCTGTGGGCATGGGGAAACATAACAATTCCCTGAAATTCTTACCAGCACTGAGTCTCAACATCCTAATTGGAGGACCACAGACCACTGGAATGCATGCTAGCATGTGTTGTCTACTTTATGTACCTACAACAAAAGAGATGGCTTACTGGCTTAAGCTAAAGACAGTTAGGTGAAGCAGCAGGATGAACAAACCTATTCAAACGCCTTTAACTCATGGCACAAAATTGTCCTAATTATTTAAATTCCTACCCTTCATAGGATATTAACAACACAATCCCACACAGAGTTAATCAAAAGGAAATCCCACTGAATACAATGTGGCTTATTTCCAGCATGGTTCCATGAATACAACTGTAGTTTAAGGCTGTAGTCTGGAACTTTGTTAAATCCCATGGATGACTAAGTACAAAAGCATTATGGTTGACAAATTGCTAGTAAATCTTGACACTACACCAGGGATTGGCAACCTTTGTGCTGCAATCATCCCCTCTCGTAGCAATGCTTTCAGAAAAAAACAACAAACAGCAACCTATTTGTCAAAACAAACAGGGTGGATAGGTATTGATGTGCAAGAAAGTCATCTCTGATATACTGTAACTATCCCTATGATATTAACTGATAAAAATAATGCTAGGGACAACTGAAGATAGTAGTGTACCTGTGTAGTGGAGTAGATAGGGAGACAGACTAAGATTCAGGTCCCTGGGTTCAAATCCCCATTCAACCACAGCCACCCATTTAGGTTTTACAATTGGTAAAGCAACTCTTTAAATAGTTCAGTTACCTTGAAAATACCATTAGGCTGCTATAAGTCTGTTTTGATTGATGTAACCCCCACCCACCCTTTTGCGGTTCATATACTGTGGTCCCAGTATTTCCTGGGACCACAATATATGAAAAAGCTCCATGGGGTAAGCTGGAAAGGCCTGTTTCAGGCCTCCTGTACTTACCCCAGGCATCATGCTGCCCCAGATGGGCCTCCAATTGCCTTCCCAGGCCGTCAGAGGCCCCAAAAGTGCTTCTCGCTGAACCGGAAGTGATTTCTGGAAAACTGGAAGTGACTTCTGGATTGCTAAAAGCACTTTTGGGGCCTCCAAGGGCCTTTCTGGGCATGTTGGAGGACTCAAAAATGCTTTTCTGCGAACTGGAAGTGACAGTGCGAGGACTGGAGTAAGTACAAGAGGCCCTGAACAGAACGCCCAATCCCGACCCGACCGTGTATCTGCATATCAAGGATTTTCAATTAACATGGGTTGGGCTGGTTCCCTAACCCTCGCAATAGGCAGGGAGT
This sequence comes from Phrynocephalus forsythii, assembly GCA_029282475.1. Taxonomy (NCBI): domain Eukaryota; kingdom Metazoa; phylum Chordata; class Lepidosauria; order Squamata; family Agamidae; genus Phrynocephalus; species Phrynocephalus forsythii. Next base: position 26,924,841 of record JAPFRF010000003.1, read on the forward strand.
TTACTGTAACAATATAAATTAATGAGGTCCAAAAGGTCCTATCACTAACCAGCCATGTTCTTGCAATCAAAATACAATGGCTTTATTTCAATCCATAACTTGTTCCTTCTTCTTTTCCTGCTGCCTTCAACTATTCCTAATGTGATTCTCTTTGTCAGTGAGTTTCAGCTTCTCAAGATAATGTCCAAAGCACACTAGGTTCAGCTCAGTCACATTAATTTCTAGTGAAGGAAAATGCTTGATTTGATCTAGGTGCAATTTATCATTTATTTTGTCCTAGAAAAGACTGGCAAACTCCAGGTTGACCAAGTATTCCTCTTGTGCTGTACCTTCATAACACATTTTATAGTTTTATGGATAAAAATAGGAATGCTTCCTTTATGGTATCTAAGTAACTTGGAATGAACCGTGGTGGCTATTGGGTTAAGAATATACCCCACCTGCTCCAGCAGAGAGAGATGAAAAAATATTTTGTTGATTCAATTGCAGGCCAAATATTCTGAATTGTGCAGCTAGCTGTCAGAAAAGTGCATAAGAGCAGCAGTAACAAAACAACACCCAACTAGAGATGGGCACAAAATGGAAAAATAGTGTTTAATTTAGTTTCTGTAGTAGTTTTGTTTTGTTTCATTTATAACAAAAATTTAAAGTATTTTTTTTACAAAACAAGATAAATGAAACAAAACACTATGCTTCCCAGCTCCTAAAGGACCAAAATAGCAGCCGTACCTTCCTCAAGCGCTTCTAGGTATCCCCCTGAAATTTGGAAAGTTTTGGGTTACCGGGGGCTGCGTTATGAAGCTCCAAAGGGGAGAACCCTAGGGAAAAAAATCTTTCTGATTGGATTCTGAACTTTCAAAGCCAAGCCGCAGATGAGCCATATCTTGGCTTCTGATTCTAATTAGAAAGATATTTTCCTAGGGGCATCCCCATTGGAGCTTCATAACTCAGCCCCCTGTAATCTTTTCCAAATTTCAGGGGGTTACCTAGAATCGCTTGAGGAAGGTACCACTGCCACTTTGGTGCTGAAACATGGCTGGGATCAGTATTTTCAAGTGCATAAAAATGAAATGCATCCTAGCATTTTGTTAGGTAATGAAGACATTTGTTACTTAAAATGACAAAACAGTATTTTGTTCTTCGTTTCATGCCCATCTCCACACCCCACCAGCACAAAGTTTCATGATGGGTGTGCTAATGCATGTTGCTTACTTTAGGGATTTGACATCAGGTTACAGACCGCCATTATCTGTCTGTCTGTTTGCTTGCTCCCTCATGCTCAATCTGAAAAACAGACAGACACTGGAGGGGAAATCCAGAGGCCTCCAGAGCTTCAGCCTTATGCAAAAACAGGCTCTATAAAAGAGATGCATTTCTATCCCCAGAGCATGTGGGGGAAAACAGAACATTATCTCAATGACAAAGAAGATACCTTTGAAAACCTCTGATGCCAACGTGATCTGGTTTGCATCTCATGAAACAACTTCGAAAGGTCATAGGATATTTTCATTTTAAAAAACATATATCAAATCTACCCCAAGAACTTCTCATTTTTTTCTACATATGGTTCCCATCAGGCAAAACTAACACTCATCAGATCTCCAAATGCACTCCTTTTTCTGCCTCAGAATATTGAAATTCCTTGAAGAGTTTGAATGATTACACTGGAAATTTACCTGCAGTAATATTGTTTGCAGCCTTCTATGTAAGCTTTTAAAATGATATTGTACCTATGTCCATCTGTTGAAACTGAAATCACAGATAAATTAAGTACTTTATTACAGCATGAGATCAGACTGACCTCCATATCAAATGTGTGTGAGTCCACATTCTTGTTTATTATTTCTGTCCATATCTTGAACACTGTATTTAGAAATAGGGATTTATCTTTAATGTCATGTTCTTTATGACTGAGCTTATGTTTATGACTTTAACTGCTTCGTCTTTGATTGATTTTATCTACTGCTAACCTCCCAGAATAGTGCATTGCACTAATGGGGTGGTATATAATTGATGAAATAAATTAATAAAATAATAAATGTAATAACAAGCATTATTAATGGTTCATTTGGCCCATTTGTATGTACAGGCAAGGATCAAACAGTTAAAATTATCTTATGCCATTATAGAGATATATCAGGAATTGTAGTCTGTGATCTAAGTTGTTTCCTGCTCTTTCTGAACCAGAACTATGAATTTTACAACCTGAGATGTTAACTTCCCTTATCAAATCATATTAATATCATATCAAATATCACTGGATAGGAAACTAGAACATACTGCATTTTGTTGAAGAAGTAAAACATATGTGGTCACAAATGAATACCTGCCCAAAACAGGTGTGGCTACTTGTAATTTACAGTTTCACCTGTTTATTATTTAGAAAATAAATAAATATTGGCATATGCCATAGACCAATTAAAGGCCTTTATACCTCTCAGATATTAATGGGTCTGTTGAGCGAGTGCTTATTGCTTTCTTGTTGCTGTGATCAGTCATAAAAGAAAGCATTCAATTTTGATCGGTCTACACCCATTGATTAGAGTGTCTGTATTTCCAGCCGATAACCCAAATGCCATGTTGACCTAGACTAAGAGCCTTTTCACATGACCCCTAAGATCTGCTGGCCACTTAAATTCGGACCAGATATCTTGGGGGTTCATTGCTCTTCCTGTGTTCCCACCCCCTCCGCACTCCTGGCTGCTGTCTGCGTGAGGGGAGGGAGAAAAGAAAGAAAGAAAAGAATGCCGCTTACCTCCGTTCTGCCTGTCTCGCTCTGTTCCCGGCAGCATTCAGATCTCTTAAAGGGGCGGGGGGGCAAAAAGACAACAAACAGAAGCGAGGAGAGCCCGGCACTCACTCCATTACATCCGCATCAGGGATTTTCACCCCCGGAGAGCAGGTACCTGAAAAGTGTGCTGGGACGCGCTTAGGTGGGCCTGGTCGCACTTAATTTTCTGTAAACTCCGGAGCTGGTGGGGAAACAATTTTAAGCTCCGGAGCTGGGAGCCATTTGCTGTGGAGTTTAGGGGTCGTGTGAAAAGGCTCTTAGTAATTTTACACATCAATAAATAAGCTTCATGGGCAAATAATCTAGCCAAGGAGTTCATACATTCATTCAGCCCCATAAATCATCTTTATGGCTTGGCAGATCAAGCATAGGTGACCTTCCCATCCATCTCAGCTAACAAATGAAAATAAAGGTGGGGGGGGGACTTTCTTTCCCTTTATTCTTGATAAGTGTTGTCAAATTTCACAAATATATTCATATCTAGGTGGAAATAATTTGCTGTATTTCAGGAATGAATCTGAGAAAATATGAAATCGATGTTGTCAATCAACCACAATTATTATTATTATTATATTTATTTTTATTTGTTGCATTATTTATTTATTTGTTGCATTTTTATACCACCCATCTTCCAATAGGAACTCTGGGCGGTTTACAAACACAAATAAAACCAAGAGCAAATAACAAGACTTTAAAGAAGACTTTTGTCTAGCATTGAATGTTATGTAGTTAATTGTGTTTCTGATACTGAACTTGGGTTTCTGCATTTCTCTTTTACAAAACCTCCTCATTTTTAACACCTGCATGGCAAACAGCTACAGCTACATATTGAATTTGCCTAGAGTAACTGCAGGATACTTTTGTTTCCGTAGATTTTTTTTTAAAAAATGTTGTAAACCGCCTGTAGGAAGATGGGTGGTATAGAAATGAAACAAACAAATAAATAATAAATAAACTTTCAGATTTCTCCAGCTCTGGGTAAAAGACCTAAATTCAGTATCAACCCTGCCTAGAACCTAACTGAAATGAATGGGACTTTTAAGTCACAATGCACATTAATTGAGTGGATTTAAATGTGTGTTAGCTATATAAGACATATGTTAAATTTAATCTGAAGAAACCAATATTTAAAAAAATGAATGTAGAAGAAAGTAAACAGATTGTCCAATTCTTGGTGGCAGAAAGTCTTCAGGCATATGGTCATGTGTGTGTTTATTTCAATGAATAAAAGATTATCTCAGCCTACAGCAGTTGTACATGCAAAGCCCCATATGGCTAATAAACACAGCTACTTTTATATCACATAAAGGGGAGTGTTGGATTTGATCTCTTAGGCAAGCCTAGAGTGAAATGCATCTCTTTATATATCTATTCTCTGCAAAGGTGTTTTCCAAAGTTGTTCCCCATAACTTTTAAAATGAATGGAAACTGGGGGAGGGGGGAATCCCAAGTTTGGCCACACAGCATTTTTGTTTCAATGTTTGTTCCAGAAAGTACATTTTCTGTATCTTCTGTAAGCAGAAAATAGGCTGGTTTTATTTGTAAACAGGAAATCTGTATGTATCATCAGGCACTTTACAATTGGCTCTATACTTTTTCTTTTAAAAATAAATTGCTTACCTTTATTCATTTTTTTTTTGGGGGGGGGGTGACACTTAACTGCCTTTCATTGGCCTGAATCAGAATACAAAGACTGAAATACAAAGACTGAAACACAGTAGCACATACTCCAAAAAACCACTTAAGGAGAAAAACTGCTGAAAGTTCATTGATGAAATCATAAATCAATGAGTGTGGGGGGGAAATTAAATTAATCCTAATATGGCAGGGGAAAATCAATGTCTATTTTATTAACAGAAATTAAAGTTATGCTTGATTATGAGAAGGATAACATGGTTCTATTGCTAGATTAATTAATTATTTCTGATTTTAAAAATCTATAGTGCCAAAATATGCTGACTGCTTAATTTTACTGAAATGTTCACTTAGCAAGTACCAATGATTCTTAAACAAGCTCAGGGAGAAAGAACAAGAAAAATTGCTCTGAATTACTGAATAAATTAAAAATTACGATGATGTTCACTCACCAAGTTGCGTTTATACAAATGGGAGGAAGGGTAAATAACCATAGTTTGAATGTCAAACTAGGTATTAATGGAAATGCATGTTCCCTGCAAATAATACATTTTCCCTTTGCACAATAGAATCTCCTCAGAGATGTGCACCTGAGCAAATAGATTTGTGAATTATGTGTGGGTTGATTTCGAATGACCAAATGCAACGTAAAATACTTTGACTGCAAGATATATAGCTGAAGAAAATTCAAAGGGACAGACCTCAGTGGCAGACCACAGATAGAAAGTCCTAGAATTAACTGGGTGGGATTATTTATTTATTTGTGTGTATGTCTGTGTGTGTCTGTATACATACATACATACATTATATATCTCCTCTGTTGACCAGGGCTAGTTTCCAGATGTCAGGCAAGCGGGAGGTGTCATCACGTTTATTCATGTTGTTTGGGTGTTTCTCTATTTCAATGGCTTCCATGATTATTCGACTGTTGAAGTGTTCAGTTTTGGAGATGAGTTTGGTTCTTTCAAAGTCAATTTCATGACCTGTTGTTTTTATGTGCTGGAAGAGAGAGGAAGATTTTTCTTCTTTTTGACTGCGTTCTTGTGTTCTGCGATGCGTGCGCTTATTCTCCTGTTTGTCTGTCCGATGTATGTGGCTGGACAGACTTTGCATGGTATTTCGTAGACTCCTTGGTTTTCTAGCTCAATCTTGTCTTTGGGGTTTCTTAAGATGTTGGCTATTTTTTGGTCGGTGCAAAAGGCTGTCTTGATATTGTGTTTGTGGAGAATTTTGCTGATTTTGTCTGTGGTGCCTTTGATGTAAGGGAGGAGGGCGGTGCCGTTGTTCTCTTCTGTTTCTTGGTTCTTGGGGGGTGTTTCCTTTTGGATTAGTTTGGTGATGGTGTTTTTTTGGAATCCGTTCGCAATTAAAACATTCGAGAGAGTGTGTAATTCAGTTTTTAGGTGGTCTTTGTCAGCGAGGCGTTTGGTTCTGGAGATGAGGGTTTTGCTACGGAGTTGATCTGTGCAGGGTGGTGGTGTGATTGTGCATTTAAGTAGCGGTTTGTATGTGTTTTTTTCTGGTAGATGGTATGTCCTAAGGAGCCGTCGGGTTTTTGTAGATTAGGACGTCCAGGAAGGGAAGTTGGTTGTTGGCTTCTATTTCCATAGTGAATTGTATTTTGGGGTGTAGGCTGTTGAGATGTGTGAGGAAGTTGTTCAGTTTATCTTTCCCGTGTGGCCAGATAACAAAGGTGTCGTCAACATATCTGAGCCAGAGTTTGGGTTTATGTTCGGACTTCTGTAACGCGTTGGTTTCAAAGTGTTCCATATATAGGTTTGCGATGACCGGTGGGAGGGGTGATCCCATGGGTGCTCCTTCTATCTGTTTGTATCTTTGTCCATTGTGGATGAAGTATGTGTTGGTTAGGCAGTGGTTGGTCAGATCTAGGATGTGCTTGGGGGGGTTGTATTTGTTGTGGATAGCTGTCAAGGCTTCTTGAATGGGCACTTGTGTGAAGAGCGAAACAACATCGAAGCTCACGAGTAGGTCATTGGGTTGTAGGTCTTGTTTCTTTATAATTTCTATGAAGTGGAACGAGTTTTGTACGTATGAAGTGATGGATTCTGCATAGGGCTGGAGTTGTTTGGCAAGAAATTTGGCGAGGTTTTGTAGAGGTGAGCCTATGGAGCTGACTATGGGTCTGAGAGGTGTTCCTTCTTTGTGAATCTTGGGGAGGCCGTAGAGCTTGGGGCATCTGGATGATTTCTCTCTGGGGATGATGCTTGACTTGATTTCTTTACTTAAGGGAGAGGCTTTTATTTTGGCTTTGGTGGTTTTTTCCAGGTAGGTGGTGGGGTCTGTGTTCAAAGGTATGTAAGCAGGGTCTTGTAGTAGGTTGGATAATTTGGCTTGGTAGTCGGATGTGTTCATCACCACTGTGGCATTGCCTTTGTCTGCTGGGAGAATGATTATGTTGTTGTCTTTCCTCAGGTTGGAGAGGGCTTTTGTTCTTCTTTGTGTAAATTGCTTCTGGGTGGTTTGCTGGAGCAGAGGACATTGGTGACTTCGAGTCTGATTTTGTTGGCTTCATCTGGGTTGATTTTGGTTAGGCTGGCTTCCACTCCGCATATGATGTTTTCGGTGGGGATGTGTCTGGGGCGATTGCAAAGTTGAATCCTTTGGAAAGGACTTTGGTCTCTGCGATGGTGAGTGTCCTGTCTGATATGTTGTGAACTGTTTGTTTCATGGGCTGTTGTGTGGGGGGGTTGGGCTTCTGGCGTTTTTCCAGTTTGTGGAGTTTGTTGGTGTGTGTGTCTGTCTTGTGGGAGGTCTCTGTTTCAGCTCTCCAGGCGGCCAGTTGCTTGGATTTGTTCCAGAGTGTTGGGTGGATTTTGTTGCTGAGTTTGAGGTGGAGAGTGAGTAGGTCTCTGTTGGTTTGATCTAGTAGGTATCTTTTCCTGTGTAGTTCTCTTCTGATTAGGGCTAGTTCTGTTCTTTTCAGGATCCTTTCGCTGGATGGGGTTTTTGAGTGGAATTTCAGTTGGAAGCTTGTGGGGATCACATTTTTGTCTCGGCAGTTGCGTAGGAATGCAATGTCACATAAGATGGTGGCTCTTCGGACTTCTAGTTTCTCGTAGGTTCTGGTCAGCTGGAAGGTTTCCTCCCGTAGAGGTCGGATATTTGTTTTCGTAGATTTTCACGGGTATAGGTATGCATGTTAGGTGGATTCGGGTTTCTTCCCGTGTAGAAATCTGGTTGTTTTGGCGACGTTTCGGCGAGGTCTCACTCGTCATCTTCAGGCTGGTGTTCTGGCTTCTTTCTTCTTGAAGCAAAGCGTGGTCTCAGTTGAAGTCCTTCTATAAATACTGCTGGGGGGTGTGGTTTGCTTGCTTTGTTGCTGATTGCAGGTTCCTTTGTTCCTTTGTTCTTTTGTGATCTGCTGTGTGGCTGAGGCGATCGTTAAGGGATTAACTGCTGATGGCTGTTTAGATGGCTGTTTACATGCTGGTGGGTTAGATGGCTGGTGGGTTCTGGCAGTATCCTGGGCTTTGGTGGAGTGGGGTCCTGTGTCTTGTGAATTCATTTTGGTCTGGCTACGTGTCTGTGGTCTCCCAATGTTTTTTTGGGGTGTGTGAGTGTGCTCCATGTGGTGACTGGAGTGGGGTGCCGCAGTAGATGGTGCAGTCATGGTTTTGTTATTGGATGGTGGTTTCGTTTCATCTGTGGGAAGGGTCTGGGTTTCCTTCCTGGACGTCCTAATCTACAAAAAACCCGACGGCTCCTTAGGACATACCATCTACCAGAAAAAAACACATACAAACCGCTACTTAAATGCACAATCACACCACCACCCTGCACAGATCAACTCCGTAGCAAAAACCCTCATCTCCAGAACCAAACGCCTCGCTGACAAAGACCACCTAAAAACTGAATTACACACTCTCTCGAATGTTTTAATTGCGAACGGATTCCAAAAAAACGCCATCACCAAACTAATCCAAAAGGAAACACCCCCCAAGAACCAAGAAACAGAAGAGAACAACGGCACCGCCCTCCTCCCTTACATCAAAGGCACCACAGACAAAATCAGCAGAATTCTCCACAAACACAATATCAAGACAGCCTTTTGCACCGACCAAAAAATAGCCAACATTTTAAGAAACCCCAAAGACAAGATTGAGCTAGAAAACCAAGGAGTCTACGAAATACCATGCAAAGTCTGTCCAGCCACATACATCGGACAGACAAACAGGAGAATAAGCGCACGCATCGCAGAACACAAGAACGCAGTCAAAAAGAAGAAAAATCTTCCTCTCTCTTCCAGCACATAAAAACAACAGGTCATGAAATTGACTTTGAAAGAACCAAACTCATCTCCAAAACTGAACACTTCAACAGTCGAATAATCATGGAAGCCATTGAAATAGAGAAACACCCAAACAACATGAATAAACGTGATGACACCTCCCGCTTGCCTGACATCTGAAACTAGCCCTGGTCAACAGACGAGCCTCTGTCACAAAGACTGACACCAGGTCCAAAAGGACACAAGATGCCACCACCTTCCATCCACACCAAACACAAACCCAGACCCTTCCCACAGATGAAACGAAACCACCATCCAATAACAAAACCACGACTGCACCATCTACTGCGGCACCCCACTCCAGTCACCACATGGAGCACACTCACACACCCCCAAAAACATTGGGAGACCACAGACACGTAGCCAGACCAAAATGAATTCACAAGACACAGGACCCCACTCCACCAAAGCCCAGGATACTGCCAGAACCCACCAGCCATCTAACCCACCAGCATGTAAACAGCCATCTAAACAGCCATCAGCAGTTAATCCCTTAACGATCGCCTCAGCCACACAGCAGATCACAAAAGAACAAAGGAACAAAGGAACCTGCAATCAGCAACAAAGCAAGCAAACCACACCCCCCAGCAGTATTTATAGAAGGACTTCAACTGAGACCACGCTTTGCTTCAAGAAGAAAGAAGCCAGAACACCAGCCTGAAGATGACGAGTGAGACCTCGTCGAAACGTCGCCAAAACAACCAGATTTCTACACGGGAAGAAACCCGAATCCACCCCGAATTTCATTCTGTTTCATTTTTGATATATATATCTCAAACCTTTCAATAATAATAATAATAATAATAATAATAATAATAATAATAATAATAATAATAATAATAATAATAATAATAATAATAGTAGTAGTAGTAGTAGTAGTAGTAGTAGTAGTAGTAGTAGTAGTAGTAGTAGTAGTAGATAGAGAAATATATAGGTAAGATTAAGAATACTAAAAAAGGAACAAAAATAATATAGAATATTCAGCAAGATGGCAAAGTAGAATTTAAAAAAAAACTAAGATCGTCAAAGGCCTCATGGTAGAGCCAGGTTCAAGGCTTTTTTAAAGGCAGGCAGGGACTGTGCTAGGCACAACTCACTCGGAAGATGGTTCCAAAGCAGGGGGACAGCCACAGAGAAGGCTCAGTTGTGGGTTACCACTTTCCTAGCCTCCCTGGGTGTGGCCACCCGTAATGAGAGCACCTGCAACATTCTAGTAGATCAGGCCTCAGTTGATCTGTGGTAGATCCACTCCATCAGGTATTCAGGTTCCAAGCCATGGACGGTTTTGTAAATCAAAACCAAGACCTTGAATCTTATTCGGGATGCAATGGGCAACCAATGCAAGTGAGCCAGGACTAGTGTGATGTAGTCATATCATTAGGAGTAAATTCTACATGAATTCATGGAGAACCATTGTCAGTCAGTGCAAATATACTGTACCTGTACTGATAGACCATTGATCCAACAGTTTGCAATACATCTTCCTATATTTTTCTTCTGCTATGAGATTTTGGCATAGTTCCCCTTTCGGGAAACACCTTTGCAGAAAAAAAAAACATAGACATATACAGTAATCAATATCTGACTCTCAAGGATAGCAGCTGGTGAATCAGAGGTGGGTTTTAGAGAGCGACTGAAGAGACAGATTCCTAATCACATGGAGGGGGAGTTATTGATCTGTACAGATGTGTATGATGCAAGTGTGCTAATGAACACATGAGTGTAGAGATGGCTGTGAACTGCAGATAGATGGCACTGCCTTTTATTGAGTGGCAGCTGGAGGAGGTGGAGAAGGGAAGGGCAAACTGTGATCAATGAGTTGGCAACCACACTGAAGAGTGGTGGAAAGAAGCATGGTTTGGTCAGGGAATGGGTGAACATGCAGAGGAGGTAGGAAAGAGAAGTATGTGGCATCTGCAGAACATCTGTGCAGGTGTTGCACCAAACTGGGTTGAACTGCGGTTCATGCCCATCGCTATCTCAAGGTCAGATACTAGCATTGGACTGTGATTACAGCTATGTGTGTGTATTGTGTCTCCAGCTTTCTTCAGCAGAGTTTATATTCCTTCTTTCCTCCATTCCTCTTCCTAATTGAACACATTATACTGTGAAAAGTTCTAGAATCAATGATCTTCAAAGAAGCAGTTGGTTACATTGATTTTTCTTCTTCTCTATCTTTATGAAAACAACTCTGCTTATCAGCCAGATGTTATCTTCCTGTACTACCAGATGCTATCAAGTTGTTTACTCTCCTCTAGCCAGGATATCTATCATGATCCTTGATTAGTATTACTGTTTACTGGTTTCTGTGCTCTCACATACAGACAGAAACTGCCGCATTCTTCCAAAGATGGAAATAAAAAACCCAGCTCAGGTGAAATTCTCTATCACTTTCAGAGTTGCACAGTTCATTTATAAGACTTTGAAATCAAACCTGCTGTAGGTGCTTAAAAAAGATGGTGGGGCATGATAGCTTACTAACCGCTAACCTCCATTATGTCAACTACTTTAGAAGTAGTTTATTGCCATATAATGGTTCCATCCCTTTTCTCCATCAGCCAACTCATTTGAACACAGCAGCAGCTCAACAGATATGAGTGTTATTTAAAGCTCATTTAATTCATTTTTGAAAATTTACAAAGAAGAACAAAAATGTTATATGTCCAGAGGAAGATAGAGTGTTGACAATCATGATACAGTTTGCAAGGGAGATGTACTTGAAGTAATTCCATATATCTTTTCAAACAATGAAGGCTATTCAGTCCAGAACCCAAACCAAAACACCACTCACTCACTCCCTAGCCACTCAACAACAACCACCAGTGCTGCATTACAAAAGAGTTTTCATGCTCCTCTGGTACCTGAACTCCCATTTTCCCCTCAACAACTTGATTATGTTGTTCTTGCTTGTGAGAAGGGCTGAAGGGCCAGCAGGATGTGGTGAAGAGGAACACAAGGCAAGCTTCATTTGAATTTTCATCTACCATGACAAAGCTGTGAAAGGACAATTCCCCAAAATGTGACCTAGCAACTCAAATCAAATCTGGGTTCCCCAAAGCCCTACCAAGTAGCTGCCATCTATAATCAGACTACACTGCTGTGAAATCTGGAGCCTCATGGTTCAGTGGTTAAACAGCTGTACTGCAGCTAAAACTGTGCTCACAGCCTGGGGTTCAACCCCAGGTAGTCGGCTCATGGCTGACTCAGCCTTTTCTCCTTCCGAGGTTGGTAAAATGAGTACCCAGCCTGCTGGGGGGGGCGGTCAGTGTGTAGCCTGCATAATTAAATTGTAAACTGCCCAGAGAGTACTTGAAGTACTATGGGGCGGTATATAAACAGAACACTCCCCCCCTTTTCCCCTTGGTAAATTCACTTTAGCCACCAGACAAGGGTCAGGAAAAAGGAAAGAACTGGCAATCATACCTTGTTTGTTGCTTAAGGCAGCTGCAGCTAGTTGTCCAGGTTTGCTGGAGGTACAGCTACAGCAGAACTACTCTAACAAACTACAAACAAGGGATGACTGCCAATTAGAGATAGGCATGAAATGAATATTTTTGTTTCATTTCTCATTTTTTGTTTTGGTACAGAACAAAATGAAAAATGAAGTGTCCTTTAAAAAATTGAAACAAAATGAAACAGAAATTTACATTTCATTCTGTTTCATTTTTGATTATTATTTATTTTGACAAGCACTGATATCGGTGTTTGTCAAAATAAATAAAAATAAGTGCCAGCCATCCCGCGGGCCAGTTGGTCAGTGCTAGATTAAAAAAAAAGAGCTGACCAGCCTGCGGGCCAGCTGGTCAGTGTTAGGTAAAAATAAATAAAATTTTAAATTTTTTTTTTAAAAGCGCCGACCCAGCCTGGTCGACACTAGGTAAAAAAAATTAAAAATTAAAAACATTAAAAAGTGCTGACTGGCCTGTGGGCCAGCTGGTTGGCGCTACGTAAAATAATAATAATAATAATAATAATAATAATAATAATAATAATAATAATAATAATAATAATAATAATAATAATAATAATAATAAAAGTGCCTACTGGATGGCTAGTTGGCTATAACATTTTAAAAAACCAAGAAAATTGAAACAAATGAAAAATGATTTTTTTAAAAAAACATTTCATTCTAAATGAAATGAAACAATAAAAAACAAAATGAAAAATGAAACAAAATGCCATTTTGGCATTTCATCTCCATCTCTACTGCCAATTCTTCCCTCCTTTTGTCCCTCCTTTCTCCATTGCTTTATTCTCCTTGGGATTCTAGTGTGCTCTTGTTGCAATGCTGGCACCAAGCTTTTAAAATGAATGAAAGAAAAAAAACATTATCAGCATTAGCAAATATTCAAAGTCTTCTTGACTGGACCATTAGTGCTTCTTAGTCTGAATGTTAAGGTGAAGAAAACAGATCCCTGGTGGTGCCTCTTAGCCTCCTTTCTCACCACCCTGCTAGCTACCAATATCCCTGAACATGCTTTTCTACATCAGCTGAAGCAACCACACCTCCTGAATTAATGCAAATGCATTAGCAGGTTTTTAAAGTAGAATTTCCATTGTTAGAGGGGGAAATGGATGTGTGGAATTCCAGAGTGATTAGCACTGACATATAGATCACATAGTCAATTGAAAACATACACATTCCTGAATTATTTGTCATTGTGGTTGCCCCCTTAGTCTGCCCTGCCAAGATACAGACAGAAAATCCTAAAGTGATAATAAGGTTGTCAGGGTTTTTAATGACCCTGCACTTTGTTTTTATAGTATCACAGCCTGACACATTGAAATTAGAAGCCCATGAAGCTTGCTCCCATTGCTCCATCTTTAGCATTCATTTCTTAGCTTCTAAGGCTTGATGGGAACAGGTTTATAAAGAGTGCTCTGTCCTTTCTAATTACTGCCCCTTTTCTTGCTTCCTCATACAGGGGAGGTGATGTTACAGGGCCACTGTGCAGGGAAATAGGCCATTCAGCCACACACACACACACACACACACACACACACACACACACACACACACACACACACACACACACACACACACACACACACACACACACACACACACACACACATGGCAGCAGGGGATTCTAATGAGGCTACAGCCTACTTTTGTTTTCTGGAAAAGGTTGGCTGCAAATACTTCCTGAGCAGAAAATATTTCTTTTCACTTCATTATTGCCTTAGGGTTCCCATCCGTCATGAGATATTCTGCCCCACCTTTCAGCTTTTAGCTCACCTTTTACCTGATACTATTTTAGCTACCTCTGCATTCACTCTACAACATCCTAGTGATCTGAGTACAGTAACACACTTAGGCAATTGTCAATGTGTTGTGCTATGGAGAAAATTCTTCTGGCACCACAGACATTCTTCTTTCATATTTGATCTTAGTGCTTTAACAGGAGGCATCAGTTCAGGTTTGACACAATATTTTGGAGGGGCAGAGATGAAGAAGAGGGGGTACTTCATTGGCTTGTCAATACATTGAATTATAAGAGCAAGGTTACCAACATGCTTTATTTATTTTTGTTATATATTGTTTACTAGTTATAGTGTTTTTATTTATATACTTGTGCTTATCTATTATATTGTGTTTTACTGTTTGTGGTTTGATTTCTGTTTAGTTTGTAAACCGCCCAGAATAGCCATATAGCTAGATGGAGTGGTATATAAATTAAATAAATAAATAAATAAATAAATTTTCCATCATAGCATCTTCCACTCCCAAGCAGCCAGTGCACACTCCAATTTATTAGGAGAAGAACAGTTAATACATAACAGTGAATACTTTATTTGTAGCAATTTTCACATCCAGTTACACAAGGACTATAGGAGCATGAATCTTCTTAGAAGACTTCACTGCAGTCCTATGCAGGACATCTTTTATCCATTTTAAATTAATGTGTTCTGTAGCTGTGCCTTCCTCTGCCACCATTCTTCTCAAATGGAGAACACTGCATAGAAAAGGAAGGCCTGCTCTGTCCAAATGTCCACCCCAAACTTTCTGAAAGCCAAGCTTTCTGACTGAATGCAGTGCTTTCAAAAAAGAGAGGGTCTGTCCTCTTCAGACTCTTTCATGCATGTGATGGTGGAGAGTATGAAACCAGCTAGCTTCCTATGTGTAATAATGGGCTAAAGCCACATTTAGGCAGAATATCGGGAAAAACATCAATAATGGAACCAATCATTTGGGAGTGCTCCAACGCTGGAGTTATCCAAGAGAAAATTGGATGTTAGATCTGTTTTGATTTGAATTCCTGTGTTGAGTAGGAGGTTGGACTCAAGGGTCTAATTATAGGCCCCTTCCAACTCAATTCTATGATTCCTTCCTCTCATTACACTATAGAATAATCGAATCATGCTTAAGTCAGATTTACAGGTGTCACATAAGATGGTTTCTGGATGGGCACCCCAAAGATCATAGAATATATTGGAATTCCCTACCCAAGTATACAGAACCAGGTCCATCCCACACAAAATGTGATCTGACCTAGGAATCTGCTCATACTTGTGCAAAGCTCACTTCAAAAATCAAAAATGGAAAATTTGGATTGGAAAGGAAAGAAGACATGACATGAGGGTGAAGCATGTGTTGCAAGAAGATTGGTAGATGATAATTGTGTCTAAAATTTCAGGTACTGCATATTTATCACTTTAGATCTGCCAGTCTTACAGGTGAACCTGGAATGCACGTTTGCATTGGAATCCACACTATTTTAAAAATTTTGTTCCAATTTTAAACTCTGAAAATGAGCACAGATATTTGCATATTGAAGAAAAAGTACTCTCCACAGTGTGCATATTAGGATAAAGTTCCTATATATTTTGTTAATAAGAATGTTTTCAGAGGTAGATACAATGGAAAGCATGAATGGGGGGAGGATGTTAAAGGAAATGTGTGGAAATGTTGGGTGGCCTTTAATGGGGTAGGAGCAAGAGATAAACGTATACTGCTATGTCTGTGAAGATTCTCAGTCATCCAGGTGAGTTTATCTGGAAGTTGAGTCATGGCTACTGGACTTCTTTTTCTTGAGAGATAGAAACGTTTCGCTGCTCATCCAAACAGCTTCATCAGTCTGAATACAGCTAATGCGAGTCCTCCATCTTATAGCCAGCTTTGAAGTCTTGTGACCGTGGTCTTAAATAGGCTCATAAGGTGAACAATGGCCTGAATAGGCTCATTAGGTAGACAATAGTATCCATAGCCTTAAGGTGAACAATGGCCTATCAAGAATGGGTCGTTAGCTATAGCCTTGGTGGTGAAGGCTTAAAAAAATGTCAGGGTACTGTTTCAAGGAGGACTCTCACTAGCTGTATTCAGACTGATGAAGCTGTTTGGATGAGCAGTTAAACATTTCTATCTCTCAAGAAAAAGAAGTCCAGTAGCCATGACTCATCTTCCAGATTTATATTGCTATATTTCCAAACTAGAATAAACACAGGACAAAGTAAATTGTGGTCTGGAAAGAGAGAACTTTGGTGGAACTATACATTTTTATATATATATATATATATATATATATATATATATATATATATATATATATATATATATATATATATATATATATATATATATATATATATATATATATATATATATATATATATATATGCATGTTAGGTGGATTCGGGTTTCTTCCCGTGTAGAAATCTGGTTGTTTTGGCGACGTTTCGACGAGGTCTCACTCGTCATCTTCAGGCTGGTGTTCTGGCTTCTTTCTTCTTGAAGCAAAGCGTGATCTCAGTTGAAGTCCTTCTATAAATACTGCTGGGGGGGTGTGGTTTGCTTGCTCTGTTGCTGATTGTAGGTTCCTGGGCTTTGGTGGAGTGCGGTCCTGTGTCTTGTGAATTCACCCTGGTCTTGACCAGGGCTAGTTTCCAGATGTCAGGCAAGCGGGAGGTGTCATCGCGTTTATTCATGTTGTTTGGGTGTTTCTCTATTTCAATGGCTTCCATGATTATTCGACTGTTGAAGTGTTCAGTTTTGGAGATGAGTTTGGTTCTTTCAAAATCAATTTCATGACCTGTTGTTTTTATGTGCTGGAAGAGAGAGGAAGATTTTTCTTCATTTTTGACTGCATTCTTGTGTTCTGCGATGCGTGCGCTTATTCTCCTGTTTGTCTGTCCGATGTATGTGGCTGGGCAGACTTTGCATGGTATTTCGTAGACTCCTTGGTTTTCTAGCTCAATCTTGTCTTTGGGGTTTCTTAAAATGTTGGCTATTTTTTGGTCGGTGCAAAAGGCTGTCTTGATATTGTGTTTGTGGAGAATTTTGCTGATTTTGTCTGTGGTGCCTTTGATGTAAGGGAGGAGGGCGGTGCCGTTGTTCTCTTCTGTTTCTTGGTTCTTGGGGGGTGTTTCCTTTTGGATTAGTTTGGTGATGGTGTTTTTTTGGAATCCGTTCGCAATTAAAACATTCGAGAGAGTGTGTAATTCAGTTTTTAGGTGGTCTTTGTCAGCGAGGCGTTTGGTTCTGGAGATGAGGTTTTTTGCTACGGAGTTGATCTGTGCAGGGTGGTGGTGTGATTGTGCATTTAAGTAGCGGTTTGTATGTGTTTTTTTCTGGTAGATGGTATGTCCTAAGGAGCCGTCGGGTTTTTGTAGATTAGGACGTCCAGGAAGGGAAGTTGGTTGTTGGCTTCTATTTCCATAGTGAATTGTATTTTGGGGTGTAGGCTGTTGAGATGTGTGAGGAAGTTGTTCAGTTTATCTTTCCCGTGTGGCCAGATAACAAAGGCGTCGTCAACATATCTGAGCCAGAGTTTGGGTTTATGTTTGGACTTCTGTAACGCGTTGGTTTCAAAGTGTTCCATATATAGGTTTGCGATGACCGGTGAGAGGGGTGATCCCATGGGTGCTCCTTCTATCTGTTTGTATCTTTGTCCATTGTGGATGAAGTATGTGTTGGTTAGGCAGTGGTTGGTCAGATCTAGGATGTGCTTGGGGGGTTGTATTTGTTGTGGATAGCTGTCAAGGCTTCTTGAATGGGCACTTGTGTGAAGAGCGAAACAACATCGAAGCTCACGAGTAGGTCATTGGGTTGTAGGTCTTGTTTCTTTATAATTTCTATGAAGTGGAACGAGTTTTGTACGTATGAAGTGATGGATTCTGCATAGGGCTGGAGTTGTTTGGCAAGAAATTTGGCGAGGTTTTGTAGAGGTGAGCCTATGGAGCTGACTATGGGTCTGAGAGGTGTTCCTTCTTTGTGAATCTTGGGGAGGCCGTAGAGCTTGGGGCATCTGGATGATTTCTCTCTGGGGATGATGCTTAGCTTGATTTCTTCACTTAAGGGAGAGGCTTTTATTTTGGCTTTGGTGGTTTTTTCCAGGTAGGTGGTGGGGTCTGTGTTCAAAGGTATGTAAGCCGGGTCTTGTAGTAGGTTGGATAGTTTGGCTTGGTAGTCGGATGTGTTCATCACCACTGTGGCATTGCCTTTGTCTGCTGGGAGAATGATTATGTTGTTGTCTTTCCTCAGGTTGGAGAGGGCTTTTTGTTCTTCTTTGTGTAAATTGCTTCTGGGTGGTTTGCTGGAGCAGAGGACATTGGTGACTTCGAGTCTGATTTTGTTGGCTTCATCTGGGTTGATTTTGGTTAGGCTGGCTTCCACTCCGCATATGATGTTTTCAGTGGGGAACAGAGCAAGCAAACCACACACCCCCAGCAGTATTTATAGAAGGACTTCAACTGAGATCACGCTTTGCTTCAAGAAGAAAGAAGCCAGAACACCAGCCTGAAGATGACGAGTGAGACCTCGTCGAAACGTCGCCAAAACAACCAGATTTCTACACGGGAAGAAACCCGAATCCACCCTAACATGCATATATATATATATATATATATATATCATGGCTGCATCCTGAACTAGGAGAACTCCAATTCCACAAGATATTGCCTTCCCAATCTCCAGATACATGAATAAATTAGCGGCTATTGCAAAGCAGCACAACAGCAGGCACAAACAGATTTTAAAACTACCTTATGTCCCCAACTGACTCTTATCCCTGCAGCTTTTTAATTTTAACCCATCTTCCTTCCTAAGGTCATACACATCAGAGCACAGCTTGAGGGAGAAATCAGATCTCACACCAACCCACGACCACAACAAAGTTACTGTGAGGCAGCGGAGGCAGCTTCACTCTAACCACAGTGAGCAAATCGAAAGTTCACATTTTCCCTTTCTTAACTTCATTACAGGCGTCAAGAGAAAAAGTCCCACTGGCTTTTGAAGCTATATTTCTTCCAATAAATCCGAGAGAGAGAGAAAAAATCAGTGCAGGGGAAAGGGAGAGCTTCTCCATCTGTATCCTAAGCCTACCAGTGCCTTCAACACCTTATAGTGCAGACTTTGCAAAATTTCAATGACAGCTCATGTACAGGTGCAACACTGCTGCTCAGGTGATTAAAATCAAAGTTATATCTAAATTCTTTGGGGATTTGAATCTAGCAACTTTTCTTGGAACATATACTGAAGACCTTCCAGGCTGATTTTATACTTAGTTTTTGGAAAGAATGAAGTCTGAACAATGGCAGAAGTTTCCTTTTAATTATTCCTCCAGAGCTGACAGAAAAGGAGAATTTTGAAGAATTGACTTTGCTCATTCTGTATTGTTTCTCATGAAGCAATCTCAAATAAGATTTCCAAATAGACCAACTGTGCACAGGTTCACAGTAATTCCTCCTGTTCCTCATTAGATGGAAAGATCCAGTTCCTCAATGTAAGGAGATTTCTAATACTTTTTGCTTTGAGACATTAATATGTCTGCCTTCTAATGAATGCACTTGGTGAATCTCTAAAAGCTCCTATGTCATTTCATTTGTGGCATCTGGACTGCTGGAAATATGCAATAGTTGCTTACTAAATTTTGTACAAAACTAGAGACTGGCAGCATGCTTGTGGCCAAATATAAAACGGTATGGAAGCCGATATATTTCAAAAAGATATTTCTTTTCTACTTTTTTCTAAATTTCTACATGATAACTGCCAATGTTTCACCAAGATGGTGATGTCACATACTCCCCTCTCAATTTCCATCAGTTATATGCTGTCAAATCAGAAACAAACCTAATATGGCTTTCCAAGGTAAGTGAGATATTTAAGGAACTGGTTTACCAATTCTGCTCCCCCAGTGAGCTTCCATGGCTGAGCAGAGATTTTAATGCAGTCCTCTTGACTTCTTGTCTGTCATTCTAGCAGCTACACCACACTGGATATCCAATCACCACTACTCTAAAAGACAACCTATAATAGGAAAGCACTCAATATATGTTTCATTATTCCTTCTAATTATTTCCATGGCTTTTCTCTCTAGTGTGAATAAATGAAAGCTCTTGTTCTTTGGGCATACAGTGAAAAGACAAGAAACAATGGATAATACATCAGTGCTGTGAAGCCATAGAGCAGGACCAACCATGAGATGGATCAATTCAATTCAATAATGCCTTTTGTTCTGCAAGATAAAAGCAGGTCCTTTAATGATATGACCTTCTGGAGGACAGCAATTTGTTGGGTCATCATATGTCAAAAGCAACTTGATATGCTATAACAAGAAACTCCTTTTAGCTATTGGGCTCTAGTCCACGTACAGTAAACTCTCTTTATCCTAGATCAGAGTACTCACATTGGGAAGGCAGTACACGTGCATAACAAGGATTGTCATCAGTCTATGTTCCTGAGTTTGCTCTTGTTTGTGTTTCCCTGATATGTACAGTAGTATGAGTGATAGACTGTGAAGATTCTCAGTCATCCAGATGAGTTTATCTGGAAGTTGAGTCATGGCTACTGGACTTCTTTTTTGAGAGATAGAAACATTTTGCTGCTCATCCAAACAGCTTCATCAGTCTGAATACAGCTAGTGCGAGTTCTCCATCCTATAGTCAGCTTTGACTTCTTGTCACACTGGTCTGAATTAGGCTCATAAGATGAACAATGGCCTGAATAGGCTCATTAGGGAGACAATAGTATCTATAGCCTTAAATTGAACAATGGCCTAAGGTGCTGAAACCTATAAAGAATGGGTCGTTAGCTCTGGCCTTAGTAGTGAAGGCTTTTTGATTTGTCTGGGCACTCTTTCAAAGATGAGGATGTACACATATTAGACAAAGAAGAAAAGTGGTTTGAGAGAGGAGTAAGGGAAGCCATTCATGTGAGCATCGAAACCCCCTCCCTCAACAGAGGTGGCGATCTCAGGCATAGTCTATCTGCTACTTATCAGGGTGTGCTTTCCAAAGTACCCAGACAAATCAAAAAGCCTTCACCACCAAGGCTATAGCTAACGACCCTGGCAGAGCGGATCACCCAGCGGTCAACTTCGGCCCATCCAACGCGGATGTTGCGGGTGCACTCGCTTCAGGTTGCCACGCCCAGGGAGGGTCGGAAAACGTCAACTCGAAACCGGGCCTTCTCTGTGGCTGGCCCCACTATGTGGAACCATCTACCCAGCAAAGTGTGCCTTGCACAGTCCCTGCCAGCCTTTCGGAAGGCTCTGAAAATGCTGCTCTTCTGTGAGGCATTTGGTGACCCTGTTTAGTTTAATTTAATTTTTCCACCATCGTATCAATTAGTTAGTCTTATTATCTTAGTTGCCAGGGTTAAATTGCTGTTTTAATATGCTGTCACTTTGTTGATTTTATTGTTCTGAATTGGTCGTTGTTGACCTACTGTTGTAAACCGCCCGGAGTTCCTTCGGGAAGACGGGCGGTATATAAGCTCTATAATAAATAAATAAATATAAGATGGAGGACTTGCACTGGCTGTATTCAGACTGATGAAGCTGTTTGGATGAGCAGCAAAATGTTTCTATCTCTCAAAAAAGAAGTCCAGTAGCCATGACTCAACTTTCAGATATGAGTGACAGCGCTCAGAGTCCGGTTCAGCCATGGAGAAAAAATGAGAAAACCTGGAGGGGATTGAGTTTCTAAAACTTTCAAGGTACTAGGAAGGAGGAAACGCCATTGAGGGCTCTTTGCAAAGATTTTCTAAAATTGGTTGTAATTCCCTTCACAGCCAATTTTAGTGAGCAGCCTAAGTGCCATCACAAAATTTCAGAACAGCAGGAACAGGATGGGGGAAATGGTTGCAAGCCAAAAATGGTTATATTACATTATCATGGTCTGTGCTCACTGCAGAGATGTGTTATCAGTGCTGATGCCATGTATTTCATCATTCCTGGCAAGGTGGCTTGATGCCTGCACACAGTTTAAAGTCTGATCAACCAGGAAGACATATCTGGTGGCATGTTCACAGCAAAGCTTTAATTTTTTATTATTATTATTATTATTATTTTTAAGAATACAGACCCAAATATTCCTTATTGGATTTGTAGCTCAAATTGATTTTCCAAGACCCGATTATCTTTTTGCTAAATATCTTAATATTAATAGTTTAATTATTACCTGTTTGGAACCTCTTGGTATAATTTATGATTTCAAATATCTATAATATAAGAACAAAGATTATTCTGAATAACTGATTAAATAGACCTGCTAAGGCACTTGAAAGGACTATGCCATCTCCAGAAATGTTTAAATACAATATGGAATGATGGGTCCTAATTACAGCTAAATTGTTCTCAGAAATAAACAACATGGGAAAATTTGGACCTTCAGTATAGTGGGATTATCTACAAAGTAAATAAAAAGAGATGATCTCCTTAATTACAGATCAAGATGCCTCCTAGATAAAGCACTAAAGCTACATTAATTACAAGACCATGAAAGAACTGCAAGTTATAGAACAGTGGTGGCAAACATTCAGCACTCCAGATGTTTTAGACCACAACTAACCACTGTCATTAGCAATCTAGGCTAAGGATTCTGGGAGTTGTGGTCCAAAACATCTGGAGTGCTGAAGGTTTTATAGAAGAAAAATAGGTTTGTACTTCATTTGATAGATGAGGTAAGCTTTCTTTGGAAATTCCAAGTCTCCTTTAAGCCATGATGTTCACAATGGACAGTGGTCTTATTGCTACAGTTTAGTAGTACTAATGATGTTTGTTGTGGACTAATAATAGGGAAGCTCAGCTGGGTGGATTTGCCTGCCCAAGTGGAGGTTTGGTGGGAAAAAGCCCACACTTTGGTGATTGTGGCACAGCCAGAAGTGATGCTATTCAGTTTTTTCACTATGAGCCTTGCATTCCACTGGGCTCCCTGGTTTGGCTGCTTTTGCAACTAAACAAGATTCAGGGCCAGAGCTTCAGAGTCCCAAGCCTCCTGTTACTGAGGCTAAGAGCAGAGAGTGACAGCTTCTAGTTTTAAGCTAGTAGCAAGCCCCACCAGCTGCACTCCCTGATTGCCTCAGCTCCAGCAGGCCCTGATTCTGTAAAGACTCAGACCCAAGCAGACCCAAACCTGACATTATCTTTCCCCTCTAGCAAGGGGGTTCCATATCCCTTCAAGGGCCTGGCTTCCCAGGATAAACCTGGTGAAAAGCTCGAAGCTTTGCAGGGGCATGAATATTCTCCATGGGTTCCCAGGACCACTCTTCAGGGCCATAACCTTCCCAGTCCACCAGGTAGAAGAGTCTTCCCTGGTTACAGTTAGTGTCATAGTGCAAACAGAGCTGGCTAGCATGGGGGAAGGGAATGTTTTTTTGGGGGGAGCTGGCTTTGGGGGAAGGACAATTCTGGAGCTGCCTGTGGGTGACAAATCACTTCCTTTAGGGGATCATTTGTCACTGGAAACAGTAGAGAAGATTGTGAAGGGTAGGGCATGATTTACCAGCTGTATGTGGATTTCCCTGGGTCTTTGTGGGTAAGGTATAATGAAGGAGTTAGATGGAGTGTGCACACCACCTGAGGTTGAGGTAGGTTTGTGCCTCATGATGTGTTGTGCTGAGGGCAATGTCTTCTACCTGACTTAGGCAAGGTGACAGGTTTGTTTGTGGACATCTGGGGCATAAAACAGGCCAATCCAGGCTTGTCATACCAGATTGGACCAGGCAGTTCAGCCCCACCTGGCATGTTGGGACTTCAGTTCCAAGAGTTCTCATGGCAGGAGGCAGTGTAGGTTCAAGCACACCTGTTCATACTGCAGTGGATTTCATGCTGTGTCCACATGTAATAGACCCAGAGCAGGAGGCACAGGAGGGTGCAATGCTGGAGGGAAGAAGCCATCAGCGGGCAACAACACACTCTTGAAAAGGACTGAGTCCAATAAATGTGGAAGTGAGCAAGGAGGATTTGGATGATTACCTATGCAGAGAGGCAGCATAGTTTCTGTTGGATGGTTTTGTTTATGATTTCACATCCAGGCTTGGGGGAATGACAGCTAAGTTGACTAAGAATTTGAAATCTGTCTTGGGTTTGAGGAGATTGTTAGGAATAAAGATTGGTTAAGAGGTGCAGGAAGGAGTGTGTTGGGACCATTTATGGAGCCACTCATGAACAGGTTAAGGGTGTCTTCTTTAGGGTTCATGCTCAAGAAGTCATCTGGTGAGTTTAGGTTGATCCAGCATTGGTTGTCCACAGAGGGTGAGTCAGTTAATGACACGGTTCTGTGGGAATGGAGCAGTGTGAGTTATATATCGTTTGATGCAGCTGTTAGAGGCTGCATCATAAAAAGTTGGGTGCCCCGATGAAATGCATGAGGTTTAGCAAGTCTGGCTTTTCTTTTAGAGAGGTTTTAATGGAGTGGAGTTTTGGAGAATGGAAATGCTTTTAATGAGAGACTTGCAGGTGCACATAGATGCAGCAGGAGCCATAGGTTCTGGTGTTGTTCTTTGTGAAGTAGATGGTGTGCAGGAAGCTGGCCACACGAGTGGCTAGATGGTGGGGTCTCCAGGGATTTCATCCTTTTAAAAGAGTTCCCCATAGTTGGACATTGTGGCTGTGGGCTTGATTCGGGGCCAGTGAGGCTGTGGTCTTTGGTGGTTGTGTCGATTGTGAATATGCTGACATCTTAATTGGTTAGGGCTATAAGATTGCTACGGACATTTACACTGAAATGTTTGTATGGAATGTAGTGTTTTCTGCTTGCCATGTTCCTGGAATCCAGAAGGAGATAGCTGATGCATTGTCATGTCTATGGGTGGACCAGTTCAGGGTGCTAGCTCCAGTTTTGCAAGTATATCCCAATGTCTTTTCAGAGGTGGTATGGAACCTTGGCTTACTGAAGCCAATGGGGTGATGAGTTTAGCTTTAGCATCACAGAATAAGTACAGTTACTTTGCAGCATGTGAGGAGTTCTCAAAAAATCTGTGCTGAGGAGGACTTTGTGAAGCTCTGACAGCGTCAGCTGATCAGCTGCTGCAGTTTGCTAGTGCAGTGATGGTGAACCTTTTAGAGACCGAGTGCCCAAACTGCAATTCAAAACCCACTAATTTTTTTTTGCAAAGTGCCAATACAGTAATTTAACCTGTATACAGGTGGCTATGAAGGGGCAATGTCGAGTGCCCACCGAAAGGGCTCCGAGTGCCACCTTTGGCACCTGTGCCATAGGTTCACCATCACTGGCTTAGTGCCTTGCACCATTCAAGGGAAGTGGGCTGCTTTGTTGTGTTATGCCAAGACACAAGGTTACGAGCATTTCAGTTATGAGTTTAGATGGCAAAAGATGACAGAAGGAGGGTCCAAAGAAAGTGGTTAGAACACAGACATGAGGACCCTCCCTTTTTAACCCAAGCTGCTTGAGGGATTAAATGTTGCTGGAACAAGTTTGCAGGTCTGAGTTTGAGGTAGGGTTATTTATAATAGCCTTGTTTGATGCTTTGCGAGTAAGTGATTTGGTAGCTTGATCTAGACTGATGTTACCAAGCATGCATGCAGAGGGGCATCATTCATTATATGCGGAAAGTTGTGGCTTAGGTTAGGAAATAATATATATATATCAGAGTGCCGAAGGGCAGTATATTGAGTTGGGCATATGTAGTCAAAGTTTTTGCCCCATTACCACTGTGGGGGAATATTTGGAGGCTAGGGGAGATGTTCTGGGGTACCTATTTCAGCACAAGAATGGGGATCACCTGACCGGTTACCAACTTTTGGATATTACCTCCCAGGCCTTAGGCAAGTCTGAAATACAGGGTTGGCATTTTGGGACCCAGTTGTTTCATATGCCTGTGGCCTCTAATGCAGCAGCTATGGGATACAACTGAGCTTCCCATTCCAAAACTGGGAAGATGGCAATCTCTGAAGTATTGGACCTATGTGAGGCCATTGCCTGAGAGTTTGGCTTTGGCCGATTTGCCATTCTGTTCTTATCGTTTTAAGTTTTTGGTCTGGTGGCCAAGCAAGAACGTGGTTGGTTGGACACAGTTATGTGTCCTGAGCCACCAATTATGTGGCACACACCAGCTTGTGAAGCAACATTGGCTTTGGAATGTCGGCCATGATTGGATGGAAGGTGCAGAGAGGCATGTCTTGGAGTGATTTCTTCATAACGGCATTTCAAACCTCTCAAGTGCAGCTGCCTGATGTCCTCTTGATCCACCTCGGTGGAATCAATTTGGCTTATGTGAAGGGCAAGGCGGTATTTCTCAGAGTTATTGCTGATTTGACAAATTACAAGGAGATGTTTCCTAACATCACAATCATTTGGTCCAGTTGGCTCTACCATTCACGTGGAGAGCAGCCCATCATAAATGCCAAAGTAGTTCTAGGGATGCAAAAGACTGTAATTTGCACCCTGCTATTTGGGTGAGTCACCCAGAGCTTTACAGGTCTGAAGGGGTCATCTGTCAGAAGAAGGAAGTTACAAGGGGGCCTGGAAGCTGAGCTGCTTGGCTTTGTGGCATAAAAGGAACTTACAGTGTAGCTCCTTTTGTGTGGCCAGTAGTACAAGAGGTAATTAATTCATGTTAAAACCCATAAGGTTATAGCACAGTTCTCATGTTATTAATAGCCCATGTCACTAGTACAGTATAGGCTTAATAAGAGTAAAGTATATAACATTACGTTAAGGTATGAGTTAAGAGGTGTGCAAGATAAGAGGATCATCGTAGGTCAAGCGGATGCTGCACAAGTGGCTAGCATCCTGCTGACATAAGTGTTTGAGATTAAATAGGGCAAGAAATGCCTAGATGTCCTGAGCACATCCAGTCTCACCTGATCTCGGAAGCTAAGCGGGGTTGGGCCTGGCTAGTACTTGGATGGCTGATCACCAGGGAATACCAGGTGCTGTAGGCATCTGGAGTATGCACTGGCAAGCCACTTCAGAAAACTCCATGGACACAGGGTCACAAAGTGTCAGTCATGACTGCAACAACACAACAACAGGGCAAAACATTGAGATATGATTTCTTGCCTTCACCTTCTTGCACTATGTCAGGTCCACTTGCTTATAAAGTTGAGTTATTTGGTTTAATAAAGTTGTGGCCCTCTTTTACCCAGTCTTCTTGTGTCTTGCCTCTTTCTTCCGGGATGGGCGGACAAGGCTTGTCACACTATTTATGGGTTGCAAGTGAGCAATTCATCCTTCAGCTTAAGTATTTGAAACATGCCTGTTAAATGTTTCTTAGCAACCTCTACAACACATTTCTATCACTTTAAATCATGGCAGCTGCTGGGTCTTCATTAAAAGGTTCTACAGCATGAACCTTCCTTTCAATCAATACATCACCATCTACAGCCAGCCACCATAGAGAGAGAATGGGTTATTTATAGTTTTTTGGATTTTATTTTCCAATGTCTTTCTCTCTCTAAAGTGCAGTACATCAAGATTTAGTGTATGGTGTATATGGGTATAAAAAGAGATTGAATCAAATTTGGACAGATTGGACTTAAGCAGAAATTTCAAAAAAAAATGAAGCACAATGTTGGAAGAAGAGAGACAGTGCTACACTGGGAGTTCTGAATGGATGCATCTCAAAGGGGTTACTCTTCATATCTTGGCTTTTGGGCTACCATCACCATTATCATTGCTGCCAATCCCACAAATGATTCATTGTGCAGCCTATTGTGGATTATGTTGTGTTGTCATTACCAACAAGCGTATATACTGTATGTTGCCATGTTGCTCGCCTGTCTTGTGCCATTTCCTTGGCAATAACAAGTGGCAAAGGAAAGATTGTTTAGCTTAGCTTTTGTATTTTTATAAATATTTAAAAGGTGCAATATCAGACTTAGCTATTGGGGGCACCAAAAAACGGAGACAACCTCCAGGTTGTGATGCAGATTGTTTAGAATCAGGGCAGCTCCTCTTTTGACAGCCTTCTTAATTATACTATTATAATTGTTTTTGAATCTTTGGATGACACCACGTTCTATGTGGCTGAAATGATGTGATAAATATTGTTTGCTGATCACCAAAATAATCAACACAATGGGCTTGGTGGAGACTAAGTAAAAATTCAAGGGAGTGTCTTGGCCTTCTGGAGGAATTCTTCTGCCAGTGACATTGTAAGCTTTGATTTCACACTGGAGTGCTGGGTAGTTTTTATTTGTGAGCTGAAGCATTAGAATGACTTGAGCCATAAATTACAAAATTCTTCTAACTCAGTCCAGAACTGTATTTTGCATCTGAAGAAGTGAACTGAATGCCACAAAAGCTTATGCTCCAAGACTGTTCTTTTTTATCAGCAAACTCAAGACCAACTTCCTGACTTTATCTCTCTTGTTTTAAGCAATTAATATTTAATATCTCTGCATAAGTTAGCCAGTTTCAGTGCTACTGGAATAGCAGCACTGGACATAGGATCAGTTTTTTCAACATCTCCACACAGGAAAGCCACTCCAAAAGCTCATTGTCTGTATTGTACAGCAAGGGAAGCTTCTGCCTGCACCTCAACCCATGATCTCCAATACCCGTGTGAATGCAGAGATGCTACAACTCTACCCTTTTCAAATCCCTGGTTCCAAAAGGGAAGGTGTGGAGCTTAGATTCATGCCACTCGTGTATCTCATTATGACCGGCAACTCTGTTTCGCCTGCAAATTTTTAAAATCATCATCATCATCATCATCATCATCATCATCATCATCATCATCATCATCATCATCATCATCATCATCATCATCATCATTTTTGAACTGCAGTGCTGGAAGATGCCCTATAAATAATCTAGTCTGTGTCAAGGAGGCACAATAGTGAATCAAGCTTCCAACCTCTGGTTCTGCAGCCATAGACCTAAACCACTGAGATACCGTATATACTCGAGTATAAATCGACCCAAGTATAAGTCGAAGCCCCTAATTTAATCCCCAAATAACTGGGGAAACTTATTGACTCAAGTATAAGTCTAGGGTGGGAAATGCAGTAGGGCCTGACAGCTCCTCCTTTGTGAGCTGGTGTGTGTGTGTGTGATGTTTAAGATGACTTAGCCACCGACACAAGCACTTTCCTCAGTGGCTAAAAGTATTGACCCAAATATAAGTTGAGGGCCCCCTTTTCCAGCTCAAAATTAGGGCTGGAAAACTAGACTTATACTTGAGTATATACAGTATTCTCCAGCATCCTGGGCAGATATATATATATTTGCCCTTCCTACAACCAAGTCATTCTGTTCTTATCTTAGGACTCCTATCCTATACAAACATGCCTTGGAAGAAGTCCAATTTAACTTAGCAAGACTTGTTTCTTAGTAGGCTAGTCTAGGATTTATTGCTCACCTGTCACCCCATTTCCTTTTTTCTTTCTTGGTCTTCCATTTAACATTCTTTATTTGCCAGTTTTCCAAAAGCCAATGAAAAATCCCATTTCTATCTGCTAAAGATAGCTTGCATCAAACAATCAAAGAGATATCTTTTCTATTCTCAGTGGCAGAGGAGTGATAAGGATGAGAGGGAACATTTTCTTTTCGAAGAATCTAATCTCTCCTGCAATAAAATACAAGCAGCCTTTTGTGGTTGTGCTGGGCAACTCAATAGGAAATGCACATTTTGAAACATGTGACAAAATATAGTATATTTTTCCAGTGTGAAGTCTCAGACAGAGCAAAGTCTTTGCCCTGGATTCCATGTTTCTTGTTTGAAAACAAAAGTGAACAACTGTTGCCTTATGATGTCAAGACCTACAGTACAATCCCACAATACTGGCTATGTTTTCTCTGGGAGTTCTAGGCCACATATACCTGTAAACCACAACTGCTGTAATAGCGACCCTGCAGGTAGGTTCAGAAAATCTATAACAAGGAATAAATTAAAAGTCTGTTCTTGTGTGTACTTACCCGATTCCCACATCTTCATGAAATCCAAACACATGAAATATAACATGTACTTCAGTGTATTTTTATTTAATATGGATTAATTAATTTAATTAACATTTGTCACTAGACTGTTGCACTATACTGAGTCAATAGGGGCAGACTCTATGAGTCAATGCCCTCCCCCAAGCCCACATGCGGCTTACAGATGGAACAAAATGTTTCTTTTCAACAACAACAACAAAACCAAACCATTTTGTTTCATCTGTAATGAAATGCTGCTTCCTCGTGTCATTTCATTTTGTTTCATTTTGTTACATAATGACACAACAAAAGAGCATTTCATTTTTCATTTTGCACCCATCCCTAATAGCAGCTTTGGCCACAATCCACCAGTCTTCTCTGAAAAACATAACTGGATTTTCTACTGACTGTTTTTATGTTGTGAGGAGGAAAAAACATTAGATTAGAGTTAGGCCATCAGCCCGAAAGACAAATTAATCTGAATATGGCCAGAGTAGCTTTTTACTAGATGGTTGCAATATATAGATCAAATAAATAAATAAATAAATAAATAAATAAATAAATAAATAAATAAATAAATAAATAAATAAATAAATAAATACATGAACAAAGCTGTATTTACAGTCAAAATGGAAGCTTATTGTAAACTTTTACTTGGTGATATCCCATTCTCATTAAGGTCACCTTAAAGGAGTAAATAATTATCATCCATCCAGATGTGTTACAAAGTTTTAATAATAGTGACTTATCTTTATAAAGTAGGATGATGCCTGTTGCAACCATACTGTACTCACATGTAATTGTGAAGACAAATTACTTCATACCCTTATCTACACCAACTGTTCTGGAACAGCTAACTTTAGGATAACGTTCCTTTAAGAACAATGTATCCTGGGTGTTATAGTTCTAAAAAGCATCCGATTGGGTGGGGGAAAGGGTAGGCTTTTTTTTAAAAAAAATCCCACTAAAGCCCCGCACTACAGCTGATTGGCAGTGGCTTGGGCAGGGGGAAAAAGCCTGCAGTTTTCCCCTGCATTGGGGGGGGGGGCAGATGGCTTTTCCCCATAGGGAAATGAAAAATGAAGTGAACAAAATGGAAATTTCCATTTTGTTTTGTTTCATTTTTCTTTGATGGGCCTGTTCGTTATTTATTTTGTTCCATAATGAAACAAATAACGAATAATGAAACAAATTCATTTTGTGCCCATCTCTAGTTTCAGCCACTTAGTTTGTCGGTTTGGTAGCTTTGTCTGCAAGTAGGTGCTAACTAATACTCTCTGCAAATCCAGAAAGGTTAGAAATGACTGGAGCCAGGAGTTGTTGGCAAAGCTTGCAACAGATGGGGCAGAGAAGAAGAATATGAGAGGTTGAGTCAGGTTCCAGTAGACAGTGTTTACAGTCTGTTCTCAAATGATATGTTGGGGTATTTACCTGAGAGGTCTACTTTGCTCTACTTTTCTACCCACAGGGTACGTGTCTATAATCTTTCTCCCATTTTTAGGAGGCCCTTGAGGACTTCTTTATTTGTTTGTAACCAACCTCTGTAAGATAAAACAGTTGCTAGTGAGTGGTTATTGTTTCCTTTATTGACTGTTGACCCTGAGTGCTCCTCCTCGGTTTTGTTATATGCAAACCTCTGCTGACAGGCTAAATAAAGGACACTGCGAATGTGTTGATTAAATAAAGAAACAAATAAATGTACTAACAAGTAATTGAATGGCACCACTCATCTGAGAAAAGGAAAACAATGCACAGCAAATGCTGCTGGCTTGCCCGAGATCATGCTGCTTGCCAGCTAAAGAAAGCCAGGGAGGGAAATTCAGACCCTCTTGCCTCACTCACACAAAATATCTGAACCGCTTGAACTGCTCTTTGTCCCTGAAAGCAGGCAAGCTGATTCAGCTAAGTCTAAATGAATTGACACACTAAATCAAACCAGCCTTTCCTCTCACCCCATATCCTATCTCTGTCATTACCCAGGGGTAGTTAGTTCAAAGAATTGAGTCCTGAGGAAAACTGCTTAAGGATAACTTGCCTTCTGGGCCTTTTTTAACCTGCATGAGGAGATTCTCTTGTATCTTGGAGTGTAAGGGTTTATAATCACTTCATTTTATTTAGCTCCATTTTCTGTAACGCTTTGTACTGATAAACCTGCCTATGGGGTATAATCCATGTAAGTTGGCAGTCTTGTTCTTTGAAACAACCTTCTTAAGAATTTGGGCACACAAACACTGTTGACAGTACTTTGAGACTAGTGAGGAAATGTATAACAATTTGTGTTCTGAATGATACGGAACCGGTACAACATCAAGGTGTACAAGCAACAATGTCAGGAGCCAAGGAATCAGAGTATTCAGAATTTAAGTATGACGTATATGGACTTAGTGAAGCCATCAAACTGTTGACAGACTTCAGATCCCCAGATATCTCACCTCTGGCTTTGCCTACAATGACCTGATCTGAAGCATCACACTGTGCTCATTCCAATGTGCTGTGGAACCCTCCCTACTTAGGCCGTAATTCTACAGATAATTCCTTGGTCAACAATCCAATAGACAATTCCAAACAAAGCTGAATACAATTTCACTTGCTTCCAAATAGAGATGTACATAGAGATGTGATGTTGCTCATATAAGTACTCCACTGATTTATTTGCTGCATTTAAAGTTGCCAAGTCCCTCACTGCAAGATATAAAGCAAGAGCAATAAAAGTATTTGTTGTTACTACTGTTTCATTAACTGTAAAAAGCAACAATAGTATGCATTCAGCATAAGCAAGTATGCTGTGAAGAGTTTTAAAACAGCTTAAAGCTAACCGTGAATGAAACACCTGGAGAAATAAATAAAACAGATTTTAGTCTTCCAGAGTTTTGTTACAAAATTCACAGGGAACTCAACCTACAATGCCTATATTTTACAGCATGTCTCCACATTTCAGCCACTTGACATGCACAGACTTTAGAATGAACATTCATTCCAAACAATCAAGAACAAAAGCAAAACAAACAAAAAAGGCTCTTGAGTTCTGTTGCCGAAATACTTATTTTCCCAACCAACATAATATTCTGGGCAAGCCATGGTGCAAAGAAACAAAAATATGGTATTCATTTGTTCCCACTTGGTTAATATTTGGGATTCTCACTTGAACAAAAAAAAATTTAAAAAATGAATGTGGGATATTGTGCTTCTGTGTCCATAATTCAAAACACCATGAAATGACCCAATGCCACTGCACAGTATTATGCTTGCTTTACCAGCAGAAGAAAGGATTCCATATTTTATCTACCAAAGGACAACAGCCAAGATGTTCTAAAGGATAACTTCTTCTGCACACTATAACTCACAAAGTACACTTCCCTAAGTACTCTAGGCATGTACTGCTTGGCAACACATACTGTATTTTTCTGCCTATAAGACACCCCCATGTATAAGACAACCCCCAATTTTCCAGCCCGAAACAACAGTTTGTCTACTATGTAGTTCTCTCATTGGCTTGCTTCCATGTATAAGATTACTCTAAATATTTAGTCTAACAGGTTTAGTAAAAAATATAGTCTTATACATGGAAAAATACAGTCTATCAATGAAGATTCTCAGTCATCCAGGTAACGTTCTCTGGGAGATGAGTCATGGCAACTGGACTTCTTTTCTTGTTAGATCAATATGTGTTGCTCCTCATCCAAGTAGCTTCTTCAGTCTGAGGAAGGAGACCTTTGACATAGTTCAAAAGGATTTTTGTAAATACCATGTACCTGTTTACTTCAAATCCACAGAAACATTAAGGCAGAATCTATCAGCAATTAAGCAAAAAATATAATATTTAAATGTGTTTGGCACAGAGCAGTGCAGCAGTAGCGTGCAGATAAAATGTCAATATTGATATAAAGTTTTGCAAAGTTAGGTTAACAGAAGACAATGACAATGGGTAGAGTAAAAACTCATATATTCATATATACATCAAAAATATATACACAGCATAACATCCAAGCAATATATACAAGCAACAGAGTGTGGGGTTCTGTCTCTCACCATAGACAGACCCACCTAGCATATGGCAAGCTAGTGCTTTTATACAGTTCAGCACCCATCAGATATGAGTCATCACTAATTACAATCTGATGCAACCATGATGTTATAAATTCTTCCACCTGTGCTTCATCACGTAACATGCCTGTGATTACTTATCTCTTACACTTGTGGATTAACATCATGAGACTGCAGAATCTAACTGCCTCCATTTTACAACTCTCTTTCCACTATCTGTTAAATATACATAACATATATTTTATCAACTTTTACATATCTTGACAGAGTCTTCTCCACCCAAAATATCAGACATCAAAATACAAGAGAAGCAATATAGTATATGTGGTCCTAATGCAGTGAGGAGTGTTCAGAGCGACACATGGGGAAATTAAAAAGTCAGCAGCTCAGCGGTTTGAATCCCAGGTGCCACGCAGTGGATTGAGCTCCCACTGTTAACCCCAGCTCCTGCCAACCTAGCAGTTCGAAAGCATGTAAATGCAAGTAGATAAATAGGTAACGCCGTAAAAAGCGGGAAGGTAAAACAGTGTTTCCTTGCAGCCATGCTGGCCACGTGGCCATGGACTTGCACAACATTGGCTCTTTCGGCTTGAATACGGAGATGAGCACTGTCCCTAGAGTCGGACATGACTAGCACACATGTGCAGGGGGATCCTTTACCTTTTTAGTTTAGGGTAGCCTGTTACTGGATGGAGATTAGAACAATTTACATTTAAAAATCGTAAACTGTATACGCTTTGTCCAAACCTCCCCAGTAATATAGTAGAATGTCTGCTTTACCTGTGCCAAATTTGGTCCTGATACAAAGTCTAAGTACAAAGCTATTTTTTTGGGGGGGGGCTGCCTCATTTTCAGAATTGCTATATAGACTGTTGATTTGATGTGCTGCATACACAATAACATAGATGCACTCCCATGCAGTGATCATTTTATACTCACATTCAACAAAATATAAGAAGCATTTGTTAAAACATCCTTAGCCATAAGTACAATGCTTTTTCCTAAGTCCAGCTTCAATACATTGAAATTCTCCTTAGGGTTGGAAATAACCCATAGCTCGCTGAATGCTAGATAGTTTTTTTATTGGTTTTATTTGTTTGTTTGTTTCTATAATGATGCACAAAGGTAACTAAGGCTGTGATTCTATTATCTGGGATCAAATATCTATTGAACTCAGTTGGATGTCCTGCTAAGAAGACATCAGTAGGATTTCACGTGATTTTATTTATCAGAGAATAAGTTGAAGATCAACCAGAACAACACTACACGTAGAATCTGAGATTGTTCACTTAACTCAGTCTTTTGTGAAGAACCTATTTAGGGGACTCTAATGAGGCTGTTATTAATAACATTATATCACTGATGAATTGGAACCATTTTAATTAATATGTGCAGTGCAAGAAAATATGGGGGCACATATTAAATTGAAATTGCCACATGGAATGTGGATTTATAGAATGAGCTCTAGGAGAAATATTATTCAGCCAGTGTCCTCTAGATATCCCCTTCAGAAAGATTAGAGATGTGTGTCATTGCATCCTGCATTACATCTACTGGAATCAATTAACAAACTGCCATCAGAAGTAATCCAGGCCTCCTTGAGTTGAAAAATTGCACATTATTAATTGACTCATGTATGGCTAGTGATACACATAATCTTCAAGTGCTTTGAAGTGCCGGTTGCTCTGAATGCTGAACCTTAAGCCATCTGATGGCCCTCACAGCACTAGCACATAATTAAAATGCCTCCTACTTTTGGAATATAGCCAGGAGAAAAGCTCTGAAAACATACCATTTGAACAATAAGGAGCAGGCTGATCTGATCAGGAGGATTTATGTTGCATTTCATATCTAATATGCATGTTCTCTCCGAGTTGTGCAGCCATTTGGAAGCATTAAGAAATGAGTGGTTGGAAGACGTCCATGAAAGGGACATTGCTCCCCTTGAAAGAGAGGTCATTGCTAAAACAGCTGTGAAGTTTTGTGAAATGAGGATGAAAAAAATAATAATAAGAAGAATTGATTTGTTGGATCAAGATGAAAAAGCGTTTGGATGAAGCATTACATCACCGACACTGGCGACTCAAGAGGCTTCTGAGAAGTTGCGTTAAGCAGCCATGAAGGTCACACAATTCTATGTGGTGGGAGGGTCTATAGCTCAATGGCATGGGCCAAGTCCAGTCCCAGACATCTCTAGCAAGGCTGGGGAATTTCAGGAGCTGTAGAGAGGGCACTCCACTATGGTAAGTTAATATATGGACTAATCAGAGGGCAGAGTGAGGCACAGGGTACTGGTGGTAGATGCAGTGAGCAGCTGAGGCAGCCTCCTGACTATTCATCATGAATTCTTCCCTTCATGAAAGCCATTCTAGGCTGACAAAACAGCCCTGCTGCTTCAGGTGTGGTAGGAGATGCTATCCGGATCCCACTGTTCCAGGAAGATATAACTGCTCTTACTATATAAATACTATGGTGACAATAGCATCATGTCCTTTGCCAGAGGCAGTACAGTGTCTACAGCCTGCCTGCATAAGAACTGGAACATGAATCATCATGAGAATACCACTTTGGGGAGATTTTTGCTCAACCCCAAGTTACTGTGTAGAAGAAATAGTGCAATAAAGCTTGGGACGCTTTAGCTGGTGCATTACATTATCTGCACAATGAGGAATCTTATGGGAAACATTCAGTGTTACATAATTTGCCATGACAAGAAAGCAGACAGTTTATCAGTTGGGTTGCATAATATCTTGGTGGAAAATTGGTACTCCTTGCTCATCTTTGTTCTAAGCAGGCTGTCACTGTCTTCGTTGACACATCAGTAGCACATGGCAACAAAAAGTCTGCAAGGGTGCATTTTTACACTTATTCTGCAAGCCATTCTTACAGCCTGTTTCCCCCTTTCTTTCATTTGAAGCCCCAGCCCCACCTTCTAGCTATATGTTGACAAGAAAAAGCACATATTTCTGTCTAAATGTATGCAGTCTGCAGGAGGCAAGCTTTTAGCTGGACCCTGTAGCTGGTGGAAAGAGATAAGAAGTAGCTGTAAGTCCACTGAAGTGGTTTTAGGGATATGGGGGAGGTGACAGCAAGAGAGAGGATCTCTTGAAATGGGAAGTATTGGAAATTCACAGTTCACCATCTAGGGACTATTAACAGGTTGCTATTTCTGGATTAATATTGTAGAAGTTAAAACTGGGACCCGTCTTTAGCCTATGGTTCTGTTATACAAACCAATGTTGTGGCTGCTATTCTTGCTTTCATTGGAATACATTCCTATTGTTTCTGCTTTTATATTCCTTGCTTTTCTCACTGTTATGTAACTGTAACTAACAAGGGGAGGCTGAAGATTAATGCTTTAATGCTCATTTCTAATCTCAGGTAGTACATGCAATGGGTCAGGGGATGCCCACCCATGTATTTATGTATTTATTTATTTAGGAAGCATCCCTCCTGTCCCAATCCTGATCTTTCCTTAGTTATGACACAACCTATGAT
Source organism: Phrynocephalus forsythii (assembly GCA_029282475.1). Taxonomy (NCBI): domain Eukaryota; kingdom Metazoa; phylum Chordata; class Lepidosauria; order Squamata; family Agamidae; genus Phrynocephalus; species Phrynocephalus forsythii. The sequence continues at coordinate 26,962,220 of JAPFRF010000003.1, forward strand.
ATCTGTTCAGATTTCTTATCATTCTTAGCATTCTGCCAAAAAATAAAAATAATAAAAATAAAGAATAAAGAATAAAAAAAATCAGGCCAGTAATCAATGCAATCCTTTTTCATAGCATGAGGTCCAGTTTTAACTAGGATTATCACCAGAACTCAAACACACCTGTTACAAAGTCCTCCCTTCTTGTCCAGTTAGATGACCCAATATAACATTCCCTGAAACCAGAAACAAGCAAATAGTTAGCCAGGTTCTGTTAACAAACACCTGCCCTAAGTGCCTAAATCTCCGTGTGTACCTTCGTATCATCCACCTGTATCTCTGTCTCTACAGTATCTCTTTGCTTTATGATGAAGCTCCTGCCCTCCTTTGGGAAATGTCTTTCCTTTTTCAAAACAATTTATAAACTTGTCCAGAATCATCGAGGCAAACTGAAATGGTGTACATCTGTGTTTTAAGTAAATGGCTGCAAGATTGTTGCTGAGATTTCAGGAAGGTGACATGTGCTTCAACCTTTTGACCCTCTTATAGATTATCTTGATTTGTGGCTGCTATTTGCCTCAGAAATGAACTCTCCGTCTACATCAGGATACAGGTAGACAGAAATCTTTCCTCCCTCTCCCTACAGGCCTTATGTGGATCCTTCCTGATTCTATCAGTTCAGTGATGGCCAGGACAACTGTTTGGTCCTTTCAATCAAAATCATTTTGGCTCTTTTTGTTTTTAAAGGATGCCATGCTTTTGGGATTGTGATCAATCAGCCGCCTTCTCTGATCTGAAAACCTTTAGATGTGTTATACTATAGTTCCCATAAGCACAGCCAGTATGATGGTGATTATAGTACCACATATCTGAGGTAACACTGGGAATGCTGTTTTTGGATCAGAAATAGCTCTTTCAAGGAAGGAACATTTGGTAGATCCATACATAGAATAAAGTCTGCATCGTCAATATAATGTATACCAGCAACAATTTTATTATCACATTAAGTGAAATGGTTTTTCAAAATCATATATACAATACTTGGGGTTAGAGATGGGCACGAAGCGAACAATTTTTTGTTTCTGTTTTCATTTTTTGTTTCGTTATGCAACAAAATGACAAACAAATTTTATCTCCAAAATGAAACGAAATGAACAGAAACACCGGAAATTTTGTTGTACGTTTCATTTCCGTTACTTCAATACAGTGAACTGCTTTAAATGCTAAAAAAAATCACAAAAAGTTGAAATAAATGGTAATGAAACGATAACAAAACAAATGAAAACAAAAACAATTTTTTTGCAAAAATTCGCAAAAAATTGAAACAAACCGCAACGGACCCTCCAAACGACAAACGACAAATGAAACGTCATTTTTTTGATTCGTGCCCATCTCTACTTGGGGGAGTCTTCCAATTTGTATTTCCCCCCCAAACAAGATACTGTTTACAATTTAATTACATTTTCTCCCAGAACCACCTCCCATATGGCTTGTAATTCTTAACCTAATTTAACTTTTAACTTTCTTTATTTTCTAGCACTGAATAAACAAAAAAAATATTTACTTAACTTTTACTTTTAGGTCTTATAAAACAAGACTTTATTATTTGTCGCAGGTTGATATTCCCTTCGAAATCACTTATCACAGCAAAAGCAAACATCATGGCAGGCAGTGGATTTTATCGCTTCTCTGGAACACTCCACTGAACCAAACAAACATTGCTTTCACATATTATTACAGATTTAATCAGCAATCTGCAATTGATAACAAATGTTTCCTCCAAGGTCTTTATGACCTATTTATTGGGCTGCAAACACCAAAATGACTCATAGCTATTTATTACTGAAGTCCTAAGTAAATTTCCAGCAAAGAACTAGAGCAATAATTGACTATTTTTAGGTGACAGAGTGTAACCAAGAAGGCTTTGGAGGAAGGATTGTGCCTTCCCATCAAGAGAGCTGCTTCACAGCTTCTTATTACAAGATAAGAAGCCTGGTTGCCCTTCCCAGTCTCTACCTGCCTTGCCTTGTGTCAGAGGGAAGTAGCTGAACCAGTAAATGGCATGCTAGAGATGTAGACTTAACAGACTTAAGGCTCACCTGCCCAGTGAATGGAATCCTGGAGGTATTCATGCACAGACTTAAGGCTGATTTGCATTCAGTACTACCGGTGGCCTTTTCATTCTTTATTTCTGCTGCCTTCCACCACAAGCAGCTTGTGCTTGCCTGCCTCTTCTGCTTCATGCTGCCAACTTTGGCTATTTCCTTTAGTAAACACACACTATTCAGAACTCCTAGTGTCTCCTTTGTCATTTAAACTCAGGACTCACACCAGGAGGACTCCCTGCAAAAGTGTTGCTTAGTAGTTTTGCAGATAGATGCCCACCTGACAGTGTCCATTTGTCATTCTCTCTTGCTTTCTACCTAGTGGATAAATTAACCAAACTTAGTGGGTAGCACTATCAGAGTACTGACTCATGGTCTGGATGCTTCCTTATGAGACTGCACGGGGTGATCATCTGGAGATTTGGAGTTCACTGCCAAAATTTGCTGATGACATACAATTCTATTCTTTCTATGTATCTTCAGCAGTGGAAGCTAATTGGACCCTAGAGTGATGCTTGGTCTCAGTAATGGACTACATGAAGGCTAACAGGCTGAAATTGAACACTAACAAGACAAAGATCTTGTTGGGAGTGGAATCTGACATGTTCAGTGTTATCGTGCCTGATCTAGATGGGTTTATGCTCTGTAAGGACCAGGTCCACAACTTGAATGTGCTTCTTGACCTGGTTCAAATGTCTTCCATTTCCACTCTGCCTTTTCCTAATCCTGTCAGATTGCACAATTGCTGCCTTAGCTGGACTGGAATTCCCTGACTACACCAGTTCATGTATTGGCAACTCCAAGGATAGATTACTGCAGTGGTCTCTACATGGGTCTGCCTTTGAAGACAATATGGATGCTACAGCAGGTTCAAAATGTGATGAAGATGTGGGTTTTGGAAGCTTTGAAATATGACCCCATCTTCCCAACTTTGGCATGTCTGAATTGGCTTTTTGTTTGCTTTACAGAAAATTCAAAGTGTTAATACTAATATAGAGAGCCCTTAATGAATTGGGACCAAACAACCTGTCAGAGCATCTCTCCTTAACAGTTTCTACCAGTGGCACCTGCACTTCCCAAGCCTTACTGCTGTGAATACCCACCCTGAGGGAACCCTGAAATATGGCCATAAGGAACTCGGCCTCCTTAGTTGTGGCCATGAAGTTTTGGAATGCCTTGCCTGTAGGTATACACCAGGCTCCTTCTCTCTTGACATTCAGGAAGGTTGTTGAAAACATCCTCCACCTATGATGAACTTCTTGACCCATTGTGATTAAATTCCGCATGCATCTAGCAGTTTCTTTTGTGGTTTCTTTTGCTGGGAATATATGTTTGCTTTTGGTTGACATGGGTGGGTGTGGAAGGTTTTTTCTTTGTTTAATTGTTGTGAACTGAGTAGTAGCTTGTCAATAAATGGAGTGATAACAAACAAACAAACAAACAAACAAACAAACAAACAAACAAACAAACATGATAGTTCATACAACCTTCTTTTTCTGTCAGCCTGCTATCCTCGACAACCAACTGCCACAGCCTCCCGGCTATACTAAGAGCTCAGTTTGCATCACACGGTACAATGTTCCAACTCAACCTCCCAGATACTGTGTCCACTGGACAACATTGTTGCTTAAGCTCAGTGCCTGCATATCCCCCTACATCTGTCTACTTGTCTGGCACAGCATGTCTTCATATCCTGCAATGGCCTGTTCATCTGGTGGGCCATGTGTTATGCAAGCTTAAGTAATGTATATGATGCCATGAAAATATTCAACCCTTCATTCTGTATACAATGTATATTTCAAGTCGCTTACGGATAAACAATTTTCTCTGCTCTTTGGGATTGGCTCCCTTCCTCCCTTCTGTTTACAAGTATCAAGTCTGTTTTCTTTGCTTTCAAATGAGCAGCATGAGTGTCATGAGAAAAACTTCTCTATGGAAGGGTGCTTACCTTCTGAAAGGTGGAGTATTTCACTTGAATTCCTTATCTCTTAAGTGTGGGGAGCATCTTGCCATCTCAAAGGTGTTCTTACTGATGCAAAGTCTATAAACAATTTATCAGTCTTGGGGACTTAAAAGCACAGATGGAAACCTCAAGTGGCGATAACAAAATCAATACAAGTGAGGAGAAAATGTTGAGCATTGGTAGCGGTCAATGCAATGCTGCTTGTGTGCTCTTGTTGCCATATTTCAGTTCTCATTTAGGTCAGGCAGCAGAGGGAGGATTTTACCAGAGAGTTAGCATTGACCAGTGGTATCAATACTTTCACACCTGCATTATAGTTTAGCGTTTTAATTCAGCTTCTATTGTTATGGCAGGACTCACCATATCAAAAAAGTAGCAACAGAAGATTTACCTGTAAAAGCATTAAGAGTAGAGATGGGCACAAAATTGAATTTTTATTCATTTTATTTGTTATTCATTATGGAAAGAAATGAATAACAAAGAGACCCATCAAAGAAAAACAAAATGGCCAGTGGTATCAATACTTTCATACCTGCATCATAGTTTAGCCTTTTAATTCAGCTTCTATTGTTATGGCAGGACTCACCATACTAAAAAAGGAACAATGTCACAAAAAAGTGGCAAAAGAAGACTTACCTGTAAAAGCATCAAGAGTAGAGATGGACACAAAACAATTTTATTCATTTTGTTATTCATTTGTTACAGAACAAAACGAATCATGTATGGACCCATCAAAGAATAACAAAATGAAACGAAATGGAAATTTCCATTCTGTTTGCTTAGTTTTTCATTTTCCCATAGTAATGCATTGAAGCAATGCATTCCTATGGGGGGGACTGGTGGTTTTGTGCCCAAAGTCACCACTGATCTGCTAGAGTGCAGGTCTTCAGTGGAACAAAATGTTTTAAAAGTCCGCCCTTTCCCCCACCCAATCAGGCACATTACACACACAAAAAGCATTACACACAAAGCATTACACACAAAAAGTTGCACAAGCATCACACACAGAGACACACACAGTACACACACATACACATGCAAAAAAACAAAAAAGGAAACAAAATGAAAAATGAAATAAATTGTTTTTAAAAATTCATTTAAAATGAAACAAAACAGAATGGAAAGAAATGAAATGAAAAATGAAGCAAAACACTATTTTAGCATTTGGTGTCCATCTGTAATCAAGAGTTCTCTACAGTTCTCTACTAGAAAACCATAGACCTCAGAAATTTAATCTTAAGTTTGCATTTCTAGGCTGACCTATGCAAAAGCCTACACTGGTGAAAACCAATAATTAAGCCACCATTTTTTAAACATCCCTAATGTAATGTATCCATTCAAAAGTGTGTGTTTTGGCTAACTCTAGTCCCCAGTTTTATTTCTGTTGATCCCCATGATCACCAGACACACAGCCCAAAATTCCTGAGGGGAAAATGCAACTATTTCTGAAGTGAGGGGAAAAATGCAACTATTTCTGAAGTGAGTAAAAAAATTCCATAGTGACATATCTGTATTAAGATGCATCGACATGTACAAGTAGAAGAAACTGAGTTAAAACACTCTTTTACATCTGAGGTGTCCTTTAAAGCAGCTATTAATCTAATTTACATTTGTCTGGCAGGGATTTTATGGAATTCTCTCCACCATGATACCTGCAGATGCCTGACACTATTAGATAAACAACTGCAGTTTTAGAAGGACAGGCATTACCATTAGGCAGAATGAGGTGTCTGCCCGAGGCAGGAAATTTTGACTGTCATATCATTCTGCAAATTGTTCTTTAATTTATTATGACTGCATATTTATTGCCAGGAGGCTGGAAAAGTGCTTGTGAAATTTTATGTTACCTTTGAGCTGCCAAAATAATTTGGCTGGCCTAGGCTGGCCCGCAATGCATTTTGATTCAGGGTATCTTTGGGGGGTTATTTCTTGCTCACTTCAGGAAGCAACATTTCTTAGTCAATCCCTGTTTTCTAAGGCCCTTTGTACACAACCCCTAAACTCCACCGCAAATGGCTCCCAGCTCTGGAGCTTAAAATTGTTTCCCCACCAGCTCCGGAGTTTACAGATAATTAACTGCGACCATGCCCACCTAAGCGCGTCCCAGCGCACTTTTCATGTACCTGCTCTTGGAGGGTGAAAATCACCAAATCCGGATGTAATCTGGTGAGTGTGGGCTCTCCTCGCTTCTTTGTTGTTGTTTTTTGCCTCCCGCTCCTTTAAGAGAAGGAATGCGGTTTGGAGCGGCTTGGACCGGCAAACGGAGGTGAGCCTGCATTCTTTTGTCCCTTTTTTTCTCCCTCCCCTCACACAGACAGGAGCAAGGAAGTGCGGAGGGGTGGGGACGCAGGAAGAGCAATGAACTCCCAAGATCTCTGGTCCGAATTTAAGTGGCCAGCAGATCTTAGGGGTCGTGTGAAAAGGCCCTAAGTGCAGAAGGTGGTCCCACTGAATTCAGAGGATGAAGAAATCAGATTTCCAAAACTCTAAGCATAACTGAGGCCTGAACCTACAGTAGCTTGGCTCACTGAGGCAAAAGCTCATTTCCTTCTGTGGGATATATTCTGAGTAAAGCACAAGACAAACGGATGGAGGAGAGGAAGAGCTGTTGGTTTAGTGACTGACTGACAAGATAATGTTTATGGGAAGACATTTTATGGAGATCTTTACTAGCTATTTCCTACAAAAGTCTCACTTTATGCTACTAGTCATTAGACTCGTAAAAGTAAATTATGAAAGAGTAGAAATAAAATATTCTTCCTGGAAGAGTTCAGGTAGGTCTTCTGAGAATCATAAAAACCTTGCCTTTTCTTAACGGAGCAGAACATTACATTAGAGATTCAGCAATGGGGATGCTCCAAAAGACAGAAAGTGTAAGAAGGTCATATAGCAGTAAACTTACCACCCCATGACTGCTTCCTTCTCAGTATATATTAGAAATGGGAATGGGCCACAGTATATTTCTATCTCATTGAGACTCGGTAGACCTCAAGTTCATGCCATCTTCAATATGGAGAAGGAAGCAAATACAGTATTAGTAAATGCTATCCCATTTTTACCAGCCAAATTTCGTAATTACCGATATTTTCACCAGGGAAAGGACCATGTTGTACTTGCCTGCCATATTAATGCAAAGAAAAAATGTGCCTTGTAGAAATGTTTAAAAGGTAGCAAGCCTACTTTAGCACAAATACATTTGAATAAGCAGAGATTCAAATGCAGATTTCTAAATGTTAAACGATTTATCCCTCATTTCATTGTTTGAATTTGCAAAGCTTTTCCAATCTTAAATATGAAGGAATCTGTGAATTCTGGTCAAGCCTTATCAAAATTAATGGAAATTAAATTCTCACATATTTGAGGTAGCAATGGGCTGCCGCACTTCATAATTGTTCATTCAATGGATTGTGATTTTTTTCTAACATAATGAGTGTCCTGTTCCCCATGGCCTTCTTTTCTTGGGGTGGGGTGGGGTGGACAGCAAAGAGAAAGAAAAATATTTCAAGGAGAAATTAGACATGTCTCCAGTGGACTAATTCAGTACTATAGATAGACTTGATTTGAGAGGAAGACCATTCAGAATGAACAAATACCAAGGTTTCAATTCAGCTACCACAACATTTCAGATAAGACAAGACACTGTGTGGAATTGAGTTTCCAACAAAAACAAAAGAATTCTCAGCAGGTTCAAGTATTTTCAGCACTTATGACCTTTGTGGCTGTCTTCCAGATTCTCTCCAAATAGCTCTGCTGAATCTGCCTGCTCCTTTCTTATCTCATGCACATTAAGTTTGATAGAATCAGACCTTATAGTGATGCATTTAGAAAAAGATACAAAATGTATATAATAAAACCAAATATGAATAAAATCATCTTTGTGGTTCTCCACAAAGTGAACGAGAAAGAACATGTCCAGTTTTTACTCTCTTCAAGAGTTTATGGGGTTTACTCCAAATGTTGTACTCTATCTTTCAATGATACAATACTGGATAGTATCCTATCCAAAACTCACAACAGATAATTAATCAATAGCAGAAATTGTATATGTTGACATCATATTGAGAAATGGCACATCAAGCCCTGCATCATCTACACTTCGTGCTGGGAGGAAGGAATTCCTTTATAAACAGAATGAAAAAATAAATTATTTACGGTTGTTAACCAAATCTTACATGATATTAAACCATTAAGTTTGATAAAATCAGACCTTACTGTGATGCATTTAGAAAAAGATACAAGATGTATATAATAAAACCAAATATGAATAAAACCATCTATAAATATATCAAATGGATTGGTATGTCATTGGTATGTCTACTCTTTATGAATAGAAGTTTAGCATTTAATTTGTTACTGAGCTAGTTACCTCACCAAATTTCTTAAGGTTAAAGAAATAGCAAGGAAGTTAAGGCAGAAGGTTCCTGCAGACCTATGGGTCACCAGACAGTGAACTGAGGGAGCAGCTACCACCACCAAACAGATAGGGGGAAAATAAAGTTTTAGACAATACTACCTAAAATATACTATGATGGACATAGTGATATTCTGGGAAGTATAGTTTTTTTTAAAAGAATGTCTGCCACCACTCCCTCTGTGAAACATGCCATGGAGTGATATATCAGTAGTTTTTGTTTGTTTGTCTTTTGTTTTGCTCCTGTTCATATTTCCATGGATCTCTCTCTCTCTCTCTCTCTCTCTCTCTCTCTCTCTCTCTCTCTCTCTCTCTCTCTCTCTCTCCCTCCCTCCCCCCTCTCTCTCCATCCATCACTATCCTTAGCAGGCATGCAGGAGAATTCAGTCCCACCACCTATGGTGGAATATGTCACCACCATTTCTCTTAGGAGGCAATCCCAGAGAAATGTTAGCACTGTGCTTTCTTCTATGAGAAGGTATGCAGGAATATTTTATGGGTAGATATGACCCATATTGCAAGCAGAGGTCTTTAATTAAGAAACATGCAAAGTCTTCTTGTTCAAAAGGTCTTTTATTTTTCTTGCAACCTGCATAGAATCTTGAAATATGCTTCAGTTTTTGGTCATTTCATATTACTAGCATTCATTTTCCATGTTTGGTCTTGCTTTTACATTTTTTTTTATTTATATGGTTTAGGCTATATTTGACCTTTTAGTTTCCAAACCAAATCATTTCAAACCAAGGCATTACTTACCTCCAACAAATATTTATAATTCCATCTCTTACAGGGTCTAGTTTTCACGATGCCACAAAGATGCAAGGTTTAGGAGTTCTATATAAAAACAGGCTTCAAACAGTAATCACACAGACTCGGAATAGCCAAGGTAACTTTTTATTTCTTTTTTTTTTCAAATAATTTTTATTAATTATTACAGACATACAAACATACAATAAACAATAATAAACAATAATAGACATTAATATCATCGAACACTACAAAGTGCTCCCCACCCCCCGGGACCATCCAGTATTCTTGAATCTTCTCTTTTTTTTATTTCTATGTAAAAAGCCAAAACTGTAGGTAAGAAAAAGTGCAGGTGAAAATGATATTTCTTAGAATAGATTCCTATTAAAAGCAGATATTTCTTGCTAAACTAGCAGATGGAAAATCATGAAATATAATTTAAAATTCTACAATGACATAGTTTTGAACTATTGTCCCTCCCCTATTTAGTGCTTAACATGTGTAACTTAAACAGTATAGTCTTATGCCTGTTTCTGCATGCCCCTTTAAAGATGGCAAACTTGAGTTGATCTGCAGGAAGAGCTGAACTAGAATTAAACAAGGATACTTTCCAAGAGCTGCCTAGATGCCCTAAGCACATCCAATCTTGCCTGATTTTGGAAGTTAAACAGGGTCGGTCCTGGTCAGTACTTGGATGGGAGACCACCAGGGAATACCAGGTGCTGTAGGCACCTGGAGTAGGAACTGGCAAACCACTCCAGTATTCCTGCCAAGAAAACTCCATGGACATGGGGTCATGAAGGGTCGGTCACAACTATAATGACATCACACACACACACACACACTTTCCAAGAGGTGTTTTTCAAAGAGTATTTTTTTCATGTGTGTAGGTATAATTTAATTTTGCATAATTCACTTTCACCATGCCAGTGAAGAGACACACTTAGGCAGAAGGTAGGGTCTACTCATAAATCTCTAAGGTTGGATCTATAAGAGAGTATCTTTTATTATGAGGCATTCACCACCAATATATTTCTTTTTAGGACATCATGAATATAGCAGAGCTTCTACAATACATGTAACATTTTTGCTGCAGAACCATTTATTACACCAAAAGCCCAATGGCCCAGTTGTGGAATAAATGGTACCCACTAAACAGGGGCAGCTTTTGCAACCTAGTTTGCTTGTTTCCATTGATTCTTTCTGTAGCGATTTATTTATAAAAACATGCAAACACTAGGGATATTTTATTATTATTTCTCAAAGCTATTTTCAAACCAATAATAAGAAAAGGCAAAAGCCAGCATGAGTACAATTCAGTGATCAATTTATGTAGCTATTGTCAGACATATCAAAATGTAATCTGAAAAAAAGGAAATGAGGTATGATACAAAAAAAGTGAAATGGGGAATGTTCTTATGCAGTTTTCCAGTGTATGCATGTAAATTCTTATTCAAGGGCAGTTAAATTTGCAGCTGCTTGTTGTTATTCCCATTCATAAACATGCTGTCTGAGAACTGATCTCCATTCTAAGGTCTCTGCCCATGAAGTTTTGCTTCTGCTTTTGTTGTGTTATAATCAAACTCAAGTAGATGCAAGGTGCATGAACCATCTAACTATACGGCAGATGGTTTATTATATCTAATTCTAAATTAGTTTGGCTCTTTCAAGAACAGTGAATAGACAATCAAAATATTTTAAAAAAGGTCTGTCCAACTTTGAACAGGCCAAGGTCTACTTTTTCCAGCCCAAAGTGCCTGAGGGGTACTACACTAAAACCTCTACTTACGCACATGGTCATAAGTTAAAAAATTGTAAGTAGAGCAGCGGTTTCCTATAGGAATGCATTGAAAATCAATTAATCTGTTATGGAGGGAATTGTCCAGGGGGGAAGAAGAAGGGAGATGTCACTGCACAAAGGAGATGGCCACACCTGCAACCATACTTCTCACCCCTCCCCTCCCCTCTCCTCCCTCCACTCCTCACCAGCGACTCAGCTGGTCACAAGACAGTGGCACCCCAATCATCTGGCCAGTGGGGGGAACAGGGGACTGACCCAGAACTTTGCTGGGACAGTGGTGGTCCTTGGGATGGGGAAGGGAGGGGTGGAGAACTTATCCCCTCACTTTTTTAATTGATGGCTGGAGGGCTACTTTTGAACCCTTCGTGGGCTACCGGTAGCCCACGGTCTACCTGTTGGGCAGGCCTGTTTTAAAACATATAAAGGAAAAGAATATGTGAAGGTCAGGTGGTTGCACTGTCTCCTCTCATCTTCATGAGTCCCTGAGTCACATCATTCATCACAGCCTGTAGAGGCTAAAGTGTAGTATCTGATAAGAAGTCTGTACAAGTGGATTCATGGGAAAATCATAGAAGCTGATAACTCTTGACATGCAGGATTGTTTTTCTTTTAGTGGCCATTCCTTTTTAATACATGACTATTTCCTAACATTTGTGAACAAAGGTGGGAAGCAGATTACCAGGTGAACCCAGAACAGACATTGACAATTTTTGAGAACTGAATTGTTTGTTTGTTTGTTTGTTTTGGTCCATCCCTAGTTATCTACATTCTCGTTCTTAGCTAGTGAGGCAACTAACTGTGCTAAATAGAGATTGGCCACTATACCAGGCCAAGAAACTGTTAGATCCCTGTTCAAGAAAATCTAGGCCATAATAAATTTTCTGGTCTTTGTGATGCTACAAGATTCTTGTTTTTTATCATTTTCAGTAGTATTAATTTGATAACTGACGTGCCATTTTTCTGAATTCCTTGTTCATGTTCACATGTGTACAATATTTGTATGCATTCCTCTCCTGGCTCAATAAAAGCACATTCCTTTTGGTTTTTCCTTTCTTGTTCGGATATTAAAATTCTGCTCGAGCAAAAATGAGATTATTGAGTGAATCTGGAAGGTACGTATTGCCAGTGGGAGTAAGTAACACATCTGTCAATATTTTCCATATGGCAAGAATTCAAGACATATCACATCTTTATTCCTTCAGAATATACGGCTGGCATCTAAAAACTGATGATAGCAGCAACAAAATTATTGAAGTAGAACTGATGTAAACAGTGCCTTTGAAGTGGATCAAAGCCTTTCAGCAAGTGGTTTCAGAACAACAGTCATTGAAAATGAAAGATCATTAGCTGCCATTCTCAATGTTTGTTTTTGACATCTCGAGAAGTATAAGTGCTTCCTTGGAAAGATGAATATATAAAGTCAGTTGATATAGTTTGGTACATTGCACTTTTGATTGGCAGTAGTTGATTGGAGGTGCAGGCAATGGTCTCCCCAGCCCTTCTCCCTGAGATCTGATTAACTGAGAAGCAAGAATGTATCATCAGACCATCAAGACATTTTGGACTACAGCTTCCATAATTCATTACTATTGGCCAGGGTGGTGGGACTGATGGGAGGTAGGAGTAAAAGCATCTGGAGTATTAAAGGTTTCATACCACTTGTTTAACTGGAAATGCATCAAATTAAACCTGTAAGAAAAAACAGTTCTTCCAACTGAGTGAATTCTTCCAACTCAGTGTCTAGTCTACGTAAGATGGCTAACCCTAGCCAAAATTATCTCACCTAGTTACACTGCCATAGTACAAATTATTTAAGTTTTAGGAGTGAATTGCCCTAAGTTAAGAAATCACTGTAGACATTAACAGTTGAATACTGAATAGTATGACTCAACATGGAACTATGTACATCAACCGTGATTTCTTAAATCAGGGCAGTTGGCCTGCAAAAATTATTGCACTGACATAGTGATACATAGAGATTTTGACCCCAAAAATATGCTTACACATACACAATTAATTCAGGGAGTTAGCAGGAATTATTTTGTGAGTTGGAGCAGAAAGCTGCATAATATATGTTGGTATAATACATCTGCATACAGTACATACTCCAACAACACAATGACCAAAACACAAACCACTTAATTATATCTGTGTAAATGATGGTGATGGTGTACTTAGCAGGGGAAACTGCAGGTCATTAAAAAGCTCCTGCTTTGATCTCAAGAATCCTCCAACTCACCTGAAGCATATTCACTATGGACAAGTGACAATTAGAATTAAAGCAGGAACTCTTTAATTTTAATTGAATCTTTTCCTTCCACATAATGTTGCCAGCAATAGCAGACTGGTGATAATTAAAGAGGGGGGATCACCTGACTCACCTGCAATAAGAAAGATTGCAGGAAGAACGAAGTATTCACTTACCAGCAATCTCCTTCTTGGGGAGTGGTGGTTCGGTGGGCTAGAGTGCTGAAAACTGTTGGCTGTAAATTTGGCAGCTTGGTGTTTCAAATCCCATTTTCCATGCAATGGAGTGAGCTTCCACTGTTAACTCCAGCTCCTGCCAACCTAGCTGTTCAAAGCATGTAAATGCAAGTAGATAAATAGGTACCACTGTTTAAAAAAGCAGGAAGGTAAACAGTGTACCGTGTGCAGTGCAGAAATGCATTCGGTCATGCCAGTCACATGGCCACGGACTTGTACAACACTGGCTCTTTGGCTTGGAAACGTAGATGAGCACTGCCCCTAGAGTCAGACATGACCAGCACACGTATGGGGCAACCTTTTACATTAATCTGCTTCTATCATAGATATCATCATTAGTAAACAGTGGTCATTTGCCAGTTTGAAACTGGACTTCAGATCTGCACTACATTTGTCACATATGTGGCAGACAGTATGTTCTTTCTTTCTCCCATAGGGACCTATTTTTCCAGACTCATTCTCATGTTAAAATATGTCTGGCTGTTTGTTTTGTTTTGCTTTGCTTTGCTTTGTTGTGCCTCCCTGTTATTTGTATTGATGGAAGCAATGTGCACTGTTTGTCTAATTAGTATATGCATGGTTGTTAGGCTTCACTTTTCACTCAGTTCTCATATTTATGGAAGACACTTTCTTGTATGCTTCTCAGGCAATTCACCAGACATATAATGGCATCTCTGTCTAATGAACATCCTCACTATAGCTTGTTTCTGTTATCTTTAATTCTTATATCTGCTCTTTACTTGTAATTTAGAAGCCCTGGAAAGAGTGAGACACTCTTCTGAATAAACACAAAGAGCTGTAAGTCTCTAAATGCAGTTGTTGATTGAATATAGTTGCACACGTAGAGCTGAGCTACCTGAATTCCCTATGCTTGTAGGAGGGAAGTAAATTCTTATCACTCCCATGTAACAGGCAACAAAATAAGTCTTCTGGTACTAAACAAGTCTTATAGACCTAAAAATGCAGGGTGGGCAACTTACGGCTGAATAGATCTTGCTGGACTGAAAATCCTTATTATGCTATCTAGGGCTAAAGAGAGATGGACTCCACCAGTACCTGGAGAACCACATCTGCTCTGCTTTGAGACTAAGCGCCTACGGTATGTCCTTCTCCAGGTCCTCTTTGGATAAAGAATACATCAAAAATGTCTATGGCTTGGCCATTGGCACATATGAGAGCAGTCAGTGCAGTAAACTCAGAACTTTATAAAACCATATAAAGCAGATCAGGTGATCTTCACTGTCTCTTTCCTTTCTGGACCCTCAGTTTCCCCATGCCCTTGTCTATCAGGATGATGAGGTGTTGGAACACATGGAAAGATGCTCTGCAGTGATGCCTGTACAGCTATATGAGCAGACCTCAGAGTACCAGGGACTCTCAAGTCACTCTGGAGCATCACTCCATATGTTTTCCCCATTCTCTTCTTCTCAGGTCTTCTTGTCATTTACTGCCTCTACCTCTTTTATATTTCTCCTTCCACCCTTCTCCCCTTCCCACTTGTGGAACCTCTTGGGTCCTGCACAGCTGTCACCACAGTCCCCAGCGAGGGCTCATCCAATCTTGGATAGTACTTTGAGGAAGAAAGTCACATATAGCCCTCAATCAAACTGGCAGTTGAAGGGGTTATGGAAGATCTTTGTCCAGAGCCAACAGCCACCCTGCACAATTTATGTTTGAGCAAACGTACTCAGGAATACACAATCTCAAGTACAATCATCTCTTGATTGTATACTTTCTTTTTCTTAAAAGAAATCACTGCCTTCAGTTTGGCACAGTTGTATTACCCTAAATGTGGTAAAGTTTCTGCTTTAAATATTAGGTAGATGAAAAATTACAATAGAACAAGCTTACTCTGAAAACCACTTTCTTTGATGGCACCAATGTATATTATGCATGTCTTGAGGTCTTTCTTTAAAACATGAGGATCTTTTGAAACTTTCTCATATTTCCTCAACTATATTAAATGACCAAAGTCACTAATGCCACCCCATAGATTTGTCACTAGACTGATGACAAATTTTGACACAGGCACTGTGCCCATTGCTTTCTGTATCTTACCCTTATTAACCTACTTCTGCATGAGAAATTGCCTATGTAGCTATTGTTGAAAATGGTTTTCTTCCTCCAATAAGAACTTCTAGATAAAGATACCATATTTTCTACTTTTGGATGAGTTCTGTTGACCATCTACACCAAAGTACTCTTACTACAAAAAAAGATCTATCCTGGCTTAAATTGTTTTAAATAAGAGATGAGGAAAAATAAAATACTGTAATGAATCACAATATTCAATGAATATCACAGATTTGTCCAATATTTGTCCCTTCATATTGTTGGGTCTGGAGACCCTGACAAATGAGAAGGAACGAATATTTCCCCTTTTTGTTCATCCCCATTCATTGTTTATTTTTTAGACTGGCCATGGCTGTCTGACAGAGAGAGGGGGGGAAGACTCTGCCCCCCTCAAAGCCCCCTCCCTCAAAAAAAAAAAAAAAACCCAAACCTCTCTGTTGCTTTCCTACCTTCTATCTTGGCCATAGAAGCCCTCAGTATCTGGATCACTTTTTACAGGGACAGCAGTGGTGGCTTCCTCTTGCCCTAAGTGAACCCATGGCTGCCAACTCTGAAAACAGAAGTCTTGTTTCCCTTAAGAGACCCTTGTACATATAATCCAAGATGGCTGCTGCAGCTGTGGCAGTGGCTTGGATACTGGGGACTGCTGCAGCAAAGGTAGGAAGACAATGGGGGGGGGCTTTTGAGGAGACAGAAAGGTTTTGTGCGTGAGAGTCATCGTTTTTCAAGGTTTTGGCAGACTGATAGCACCAGACCATTCTTATTTCAGCATTAACCAAAACATTAAAGTATCAGATAAGACAATGAACTACAAAAACGGTTCCTTCAAAATACCCACTGCAGAAACAGGATATTAAAACACACAGTACTAAGTAGGACATAAACAATTAACAGTTTCACTTCCTCCCACATTTGATCTGTTAGAATATCAAATCCTCAAAGAATATGTTTCATCATTCTTCTGTTTCTATCCCCATAGACATTCAAGGACCCCCTGTTGCTTCCATTTGTTTTTCATTAGTTACTTTCAATTTTAGAGCTACCAGAATGCCACAGACAGAGAAGCACAGAACATCATAATAGATCATTTTCTCTGTGGACGTTCTTGTAGGTAATAGATAGCTGGTCCAGCAATAGTTTCCTAACCCCATACCTGAAAACAAGAAATTTATTGTATTTCAGTATTTCTTCTTGTGTAGCCACTTAGAATTCATGGGAAAGAGTTCTAGCTTAGTCCTCATTCTGTTCTGCTAGTTCTATTTATGCACCCCCCAACACGCCTTATACTCACCTACCTGCAGACTGCACCATCCAAAAATAGATTTACCATTTCTTCTGGTATTTGTGCAAACTAGGCCAAAGTCACTTTCATTTCAGCTAATTAGGATCTCTGAGCCACAGGAATGTGTCTTTAACAAGGCTAGCTTGAATGAAAAGAGAAACTTTGCTGGGTGTATTTTTGCAAGCTCGGCAGATACATGATGAGAATCCAGATTGGTAAAGTAAGACTGCTTACTTATATGTAGGTGCTCACTGGAAAAAGAATGAAATTAAATGAGGATGATCTTAGAAAAAAAATAAAACCCTTGTGGGCATATTTGTGCAGATTTTTGTGGTGGTCTAAATCTAATTTTTCAGAAAGAAAAATGAAGGGATACTCTTTTATTATTATTTCCAAGCACACTGTTTGGGTCTGTGCAAGATATTTCCAACTGAGAAAGGGTGCTACTTGCAATGACAGCAGCATATCAAAGACAAAAAGAAATCTGGAAACCTGACAGTACAAACCATTCATGACTGTAATATTTATTTCTGCAAAGCATTACGACCATGATTACTTCCTTGTGCTTCAATTCTAAACTGCATATTAAATGGTTTCATATTAATCCTCTGACCTGCTTTGAATTTTATGCAGTGTTTGGCTGTTTCCTCCAGTGCCAGTGTGCCCAACAATCTACACTTTGACAACAGCCTGGACGGAAAGTGTTCTTTGATACCTTGGAATCCAAAACTGCCACATGCCAATGTGCCTTCTGAATGCACATTTGTCTCAGCTGGAAATGCAGTTCTTTGAGAAAGGTTGCATGGTGTGCGTGGTTTTTCCATTCACAGTTGGCCTTAATAGAATTATACCACTCTGAGCTGAGACAGCCACTGTTGATGTTAAATGAAACCACAAGATCATGTAGTATTAAAGGACTTTACACAAATTCCCTACTACTTGGTAGAAATGTAGAATAAATTAACATTAACTGAGGTGTTAGTTTACTTTGTTTTACAAATTAATCTGATTCATCATCTGTAAAGCTATTTTCAGAGTCACACAACATACAGTATATTTTGGGTTTCCCTTCATCTGTAGAATAGCGTGAGTGTCGGATACATTTCTGCTCTTGTTATCAGATTAGATACATATGATTATCCGTGACTAAAGTTCATATTAGGAAAATGTATGTAACTAACTATGCTTCACTCAGTAGCTGAAAATACATGAAAAATGCATACAACAAGAAATTGTGCAAAGAAATAGATATACAAAGAAAAGTGCTTACCAAGACACACATAACTGTGTCTGTTTAACAGGAATAAAGTTGCCAAAACCTGACATCAAAACTGGATGAAATGAGAATGCTGGTGAAATTCTGAGAAATGCAACAACAACAAAATTGACAGTTTTTCTCATTGTTACACCATAGTTACAGAGAGTTCTGTTGAGATGTTTAGAAATGTCTAGCTTCTACGGATAGAGTGGAATGTAGGTGCCTGGTCCAAAACCCTGTTTGAAAAAGAATTGGCTTTGCAAATATTTGTAATCCATTGGATTTTGAAAATACTAACATGGAACTAATTGTTCCATGATTCTTAAGAAAAGAGGTTCACAGCTGTTGGGTAGGCTGATTTTAAATTGTTATGAAATGCACTTTTATTTTAATGGATAAAGTTATGTACTTCAGTGGGCAGAGGAGATATCCAGAAACCACTTCCTTATATTTACTGTGGCCTTTAACCCCCAACACATACACTCACATTTACTGTTTGAAGGAATGATACTGATCCTTTTTCTACTTGAATACTAAGAATCAGCTAAAACATGTTGGAAAGCACTCCCATGCTACCTGCTTTGAAATGATGAAACTATCCTTTATTAAATGCTCTTTTTAATAAAAAATTGGGAATGTTGCACCAGAACGGACAAAGAGTAGATGGAAAGCTGTTGGAAAGCAAATTTTATAGGACCATGGTATCCATGGGGTGGTAGTGCTGGTTGGTTCCAAACCTGCCCCCCCCAATCTCCGTGGTTACTGAAAATTACGAAGGAATGGAAGGCTATGAATTGCATGGTCTCTGACTCTATTTAGTAGCCAGTTCTAGCTAATACACACTGGAAGCACATATAAATAGGTATTTCTGGGGGGGGGGGAGGGAAAGTTATTTAGTATTTTTACCCAGTTGATAAATAATATTTGAACTCCCAAACTCTAACTGCCACCAGAGACCTAAGCCACTGAGCTATCCAGCAGCTGAATCAGCTAAAACTGATCCTATATGTGTGTCTACTGTGCCTCTAGGGAAAGATAGGCTATCACCAAAGAAAAGTCACCATTCCTTTTCCCCAGTGATACCCTCCTCACCTCTGTTCAAAGTCCTATCCATCCTTAGTAAATTCCTTATACAGCAGTAGCCAGGCCTTTTGATACACCTTTCCTTGACATCATGACACCACTTATAGATGGGATGGTGGATTATGACTTTCCAGAAGCTGTTGATTCCAGAGATTTGAAATTTCCCTGTGCCACAATGAGACTGTGCAACAGATTCTCTGGTTACCTTTCCTAGCAGAAATCAAATAAATAATTGGTTACAGTGGCTGTCACCACTGCCACAGCCACTGTAACCAATTGTCAGGAACACTGGGGCTTTCAGTCCAACAACAATGTGATGTCTAGAATGTGATGTAAGACACTGTGGAATAGAATGAATCAAACAATTCATCAAGGAAAATATGACCCAGGGGAATAAGCTCAGTTTACATTCACTGAGGTACAAAATAGCATATTCCAGAAGAAATCACTGTTTATACAATGCAGTTAATACATCTAGTCACTTTGTTTCTCATATTATTCCTTCACTCCAAAGAAGATATCAGTGCAATATTTTCCTTAGTTTATTCAGTGACCCATTCTTTCTTCCTATTCCATATCAGAGAGGATGCTGGTGGGAAAGAGAGGAAATGAGATTTCATGTAGGAAGGAAAAGGAGTAAATGTGAGCTAAACATGCATTAACTCCTATCCTTCTAAAAATCACTAAGTCTATCTAGAAGGGAATTACTTTTATGACCTAGTTGCACAAGACTGATCTAATAAAGGAGTTATTTTCATTCCATCCTAGAATTTCTGAGTTAAAAGAGATTTGAAATGTCCCTATGCCACAATGAAACTGTGTGACAGATTCTCTGGTTACCTTTACTGGTACAAATCAAATAGCAAAAGAGGAATGCTCAGTAAGTCATCATCATAACTTACTGCTGTGAAAACACCCAAAGACAGGTTATAGGGTTTAAAAACTAAATTTACAGATAGATAGATAGATAGATAGATAGATAGATAGATAGATAGATAGATAGATAGATAGATAGATAGATAGATAGATAGATATTTGAAAGCTCACCCATTTAAGGTGTGATAATACTCAGTTTTGTGTTGTTTTGTTTTGTTTTATGGCTGGAAATGGTCTTAGAAAATGTTAGCAGAACTTTGGTGCCTGTATCCTGTTATAGTCCCATCCATTCTACCCATCTGGTCATTATACAATGTTGATAAATTAAGAAAAAAATGCTTCAAGGACATTATATGTCATCAAGTCACTTCTAGGCTGTGGTAGCTATATGAGTTAATCACCTCACAAATGATCTCTCATTAACAGTTCTGCTCAGGTCTTGCAAAACAACATCTCATCTTATGTTGTTCTCTCTTCCTACTGCCGACCTTTTCCAGCAATATTGTATTTTCTGATCAGTTCTGTATTTCCATTGTGCATGGCATGATAGCCTCATTTTATTAATTTTTGTTCTAGTGATAGTTAACACTTGATTGAACACCCACTTTTCTGCTGTTTTGGCTGTCTTTGTATCTCTGTAGCACTCTCCTCCAACATCTCATTTCAAATGAGTTGATTTATGCACCTATTTTTCTTCATTGTCTTACAAAGTTTGGATGATGTTGACCTTTCTTTCCAGTGACAATCTTTGCTAACTACCAGTTCTTTTTTTGTTGTTTGTTTCTTTGAAAAGGCAAGGGGATACCTTTTGGAAAAGATGCACACAACATGTTTGTGGGTCATTAGAGCCAATATAGCTTTTCTTCCTCAGGTTGATGACCCAAAGGAAAGGGTTTGAAAATTTGAACATAGCTTTCTTTTTGGCTTTCTTAGGAGCAGGCATGGCAACATTAGTTTATCTGAGAAGTTAAAGGGCATGTGTGCTTTACTCTTGTTGTACTCACTCACACCTTTGCTTCACCATTTTCATTAAGCCCAAAGTATGGCTTACTTGGCATACTTTGGCATAGAGGGAGAGCAACCACATCCCAACTGTTTTTGCATCTTTCCTTCTATCAGCCATAGTATATGCTGTTTGCTCCTGGGACCCTATGAGGGAAGTTTCTCTTCGAATTTATGAATAGTAGTTGTAGTTGTTGTTGTTGTTGTTGTTGTTGTTGTTGTTGTTGTTTAGTCATTCAGTTGTGTCCGACTCTTCATGACCCCATGGACCAGAGCTCGCCAGGCCTTCCTATGTTCCACTGTCTCCTGGAGTTTGGTCAAATCCATGTTGGTTGCATCGATGACACCATCCAACCATCTCATTCTCTGCCATCCTCTTTTCCTTTTGCCTTCCATCTTTCCCAACATCAGGGACTTTTCCAAGGACTCCTCTCTTCTCATGTGGTGGCCAAAGTACTGGAGCCTCAGCTTCAAAATCTGTCCTTCCAGTGAAAATTTGGGGCTGATTTCTTTCAGGATGGATAGCTTTGAACTCCTTGCAGTCCAGGGGACTCTCAAGACTCTCCTCCAGCACCACAGCTCAAAAGCATCAATTCTGCGGCGATCAGCCTTCTTTATAGTCCAGCTCTCACTTCCATATATCACTACTGGAAAAACCATAGCTTGACTATCCTGACCTTAGTTGGCAAAGTGATGTCTCTGCTCTTTAGGATGCTATGTAGGTTTGCCATTGCTTTTAAAAAGCCAGGAAATTCAATTCTTTTTTAAAAAAAATTCTTCAGTTTATTAATGTGAGCTATAGCTCAACTGTATCCATGATTCAAAATGATATGCTATTTCTCTCTGTGTGTGTCTCTCTGTCCCTCTCTGTCTCTCTGTCTCTCTGTCTCTGTCTCTGTCTCTGTCTCTGTCTCTGTCTCTGTCTCTCTCTCTCTCTCTCTCTCTCTCTCTCTCTGTGTGTGTGTGTGTGTGTGTGTGTGTGTGTGTGTGTGTGTGTGTGTGTGTGTGTGTGTGTGTGTGTGTGTGTGTGTGTGTGTGTGTGTGTGTGTGTGTGGTGTGAAGGAGGGGTGGCCGAGGGGTAGCAGGAGACTGAAGAAGAGATTTGCTATGTAAATGTCTGCCTTTCATATATTAACATCCCTTGTACAAAGATCCATAGTAGCCAAGAGCATTCTATGCTTGGTTTTGTATTTTTCCAAAAATCTTAATTGGCCGTTCTTCTTGCTCCCAATTAAGCTTTTTGAAATTAAAAAACAAAGGCAGATGCTAGTAAGCATTATTGAATCTCATTTTAAAAGCCATAGTTCAACTTTCTGTTGACATAAGAGCAGATAAATTTGCTTTGAAATTCTTAACTGGCAAGGGTATCTAGTTTCCTCTCCAAATGCTCCTACACCTCACACATTATGTATAGAGCTGGCAGAAAGGTTTCTTTAGAGGGCTGAACAAAGCATGGCCTCCAGGAATTATTTCATTTATTTCCACATATCCATGTGATCATTCTGTGGAGGAACAAGAGAATTCTCTTATGTGGAGTAAAAAAACAAAAGGTTTTAAAAAATAAAAAACTGTTATTCATTGTTTGTTTGATAGATGAAGAAAGACATAGGCTTTGAGAGGATGCCTGTCAGGGAAAGGGGCCAGATAGCATGCAAATAATACTTTCGTCAAGAATGTGGCAATAATAACCAACAATATTTAAAGATAATTTATTGCCGCACCTGAAATGGTTTAGCCTATTTCTGGGTAAAAACATGTAGGCTGACATACCGTGGGGACAGGAAGGATTTTGCCATATATTTTGTTTCAGTCAGTGCAGTGTTGGGGGTTGCTGTACTTCTGGAATGGAAATCAGATATACAGTTTAAGGCTTCTTATCAGTCTTTTATTCTTGGGGGGGGGAGTGGCGAGAATTCAGGTCTTAGGTATTATTTACACTCACTGGTGTAAAGCAATTGCCACAAATCTTAATGGGAAATTGCCACAATTTAATAAGCCAGTGTAGACCCTTACTGTTGTGCACTGTGTTGCATGATTCAGCATGCCACAGCAAATGTCTACACTGACTTTTAAATGTGCAGCAATTCATCACTGAGATTTACAATGTGCTGGTATAAAAATGTCACAAGATTCCAGGCAGTCTCCTCTGTAGTCCTTACACAAGCTACAATCTGATACACACACATCACACTGTCAACCAGTTAGTTACAATATAACCCTACCTTTTGCTTGCATACTTATCTTATTAAGTCTTATTAATTTCACTGGGACATATCCCCATGTTAATTGACCCATGTATTGTGGAGTTAGTATCACTGAGCTCTGGAATTTACCCCTCTGCATCACACCTAGGACTATAGAGAACTCGCTGGCCCTTTAGCCAATTCTGTCTCAAAATGGTCAACATAAACAGCAGAACTTTGTTTATTCTGCCTTATCTCTGAGTAGAGTAGAACTGGGGAATATTTTTCTCTGCAGATATTTTAAGACAATCCTTTCATTCTTTACAATTTGCACAACTGGGAGCCTAGAACATATGGTTCCTGAGTTTTACACTATACAGAACTTGGCAAAAATATATTTAGAATTTTTTAAAAAGCACAGGTTCCAGAGAAACATGCTTCGTTGATTTTTCTCAGTAAAAATATTCTACAGTTGAGAGGCAGCCTCCTCCACTCCCCTTGTGGCTCTGATGGTCCATAGATAATGGTACATAGGTTCTTCCTGTCACATAAAACTATCAACACAGGGGGAACTTTCCAGTTAGATTCTCTCTAACAGAGGAATAAAGCAAAGATGCATCCTGGCACCAACTCTTTTTAACCTATTCATTAACTATCTCACCCCACACTTACATGGTATCAACGGCCACAGCCCCAAATTGGGCTTTATACAAATTCCAGTCCTATCATATGCAGACAATGTGGTTCTTCTGTCCCACACTACAGTCACCCTAAAACTATTAGTTAGCAGCTGCCATGACAACTTGTTATCTAACAAGCTCCAATTATAATTTGCAAAATTCCAAATCATAGTGTTTGGCAAGTCATGGAAGCCCCTTCTCTGGTCCTTCAATGGTTTAAGAGTTCAAGTGTCAGGGTGTCTTTTTCATTATAGACTCACCTGGGCAACACATCAGTTCAGCTAAACTCTCAGTGCAGGCTAACCTACGCTTTCACCATACTTGGGGCAACTCATACACTCCTGCTGCATTGCAGATTTTCAACACTAAATCAGTAGCACAGCTTCTTTGTGGTGTCCCCATTTGGATGCCTGCATTCCACGGCTCTATGGAAAGGGTTCAGACATTGTTTTTGTATAAAATCTTTGGTCTGGCTCATTGTGTTCCATATGTAACCCTATGCCTTGAAGCTGGCTAACACAGGCTTGAGGTCCTGATCTGGCTTAGTTTTTTCAAATTCTGGGTCTGATTTTGACTCTTTTCAGTTCAGGATATCCTATTCCAAGTGTGCTTTCTGACAATGTACTTCCAAAGGATCTGGCCTGATTTATTAAGAAAATCAAGACTCTGGGGCTGTTACCAGATTTGATGGGCTCGATACCCTCATCTCAGGTATTCCATACAATTAAAACTAGAGTTTGGGATATTGAGGGGCAAGTTGTGTCAAGTGATGCATCCATGGTTTCTGCCCCGCAATATTTCATCTGCCACTCTTCCATGATAAGAAACCCCATTGCCTTCATTCCTGGAGCATCCCCAGGACTGCTGCACATTCATCCTTTCCAGTTGTAATGTTGTGCCTTCCAGTTTGTTGCAGGGTAGATTTGGGGGATTGTCCACAGAATCGAGAGTGTGCCCCTGTGGCCAGGGATTGAACAAATCATTTCAACATAGGATGTTTCACTCCACATGGTGCCAGGATATCTGTCGGCATTACTTAACCCCTTTTCCTTTTTCCACCCACCCTAGTTGTGATTATCTGGGCAAAATACAGTGTCTGCTGGGGGACACTAATAAGGAACTTACTGCAATAATTGCCAGATACATCCATCTCATCATCCAGAGCCATCGTGTTAGATTGCCACACACTAATGAGTAGAGATGGGCATGACCAAGAAAAATGACGTTTCGAGTTGTCGTGTGTCGGAGCCAGGCCGTTTCGGCTCGTTTCCGTTTGTCGCGAAATTTTTCAAAAATTTGTCATTTCTTTTGTCGTCTGTCGTTAGTACTGGTTTAGGGGGGTAGGGTAGCAGGCTCCTGGAGGCACCTCTCTGGGGTGGGTGCCTCCTCTGGCCCACTATGAAGGGAAGGCATTTAGCAGGCTCTTGGAGGCACCTCTCTGGGGTGGATGCCTCCTCTGGCCCGCTACAAAGGGAAAAGGAAGGGTACATGACCGTGTAGCCATTGCGTACCAAGTGGCACTGGCAGAGGCACCTCTCTTTTGGGTGCCTCTAGCTCACTAAGAAGGACAGCATACTGGCGTACAAGTTTGGAGTTTTTTGGAACTTTGGACTGTGAGCGAGGTGAGAGAAGAATGCCTCTGCTGGGTGCCCTCTGACTCACTAAGAAGGACAGTGTATTTGCGTGTAGTGCAATGTGAGTACAGATCTGGCTTAGGGTTGGGGTTAGGGCAAGGGCTAGGCTTAGGGTTATTACGGGTAAGGTTAGGGTGAGTTAGTGGGCTGCACCTCTGGGTGCCTCTGACCCACTAAGAAGGACAGTGTACTGGCGTATGGGTTAGGGTTAGGGTTAGGGTTAGGGCTAGGGTTATAGTGGGCTTTTTATGCCTGACTGGCACATCCCAGAAGACTCAGTCAAAACCTGGCCAAGTGGCCATGCAATTGGTTGAATGGCTCCAAAAAATTGCATGGTCCCATCCCATGACCAGCCCATCATTGCGCAGGTGTAAAAAAATAAAAATAAAATAAAATAAAATAAAATCAATGGGATTGGAGACAGACGTTTATTGCAAGAAAAACCCACTGCTGCTACTGTAAAAATTCAGGCAGTTAAAATACATAATTTTCGCATGTTTCTGTGTGGTGCTTTGGTGGGTTTTTGGACCACGATTTCAAAAAAAATATTGCAGTCGCCATTTTGGATCCCCCCGCACCGCATGGCATGGCAAGACGATGAGGATGCCCCCCACCAGAGCAGCCCATGACAGGAGAGGGGGGAGGCCGGGGACCCCCCCCCAGAAACCACCCCTCTGGTAGGTGCCCTCACTGAGGCAGGCATATTTTTGCCTACTTTTTTGGCCGGGAATCGGTTTTTTTAAAAAAAAACTTTTTTCTGTGCCACTTGGCATTGCGCGATCGCCGCGATGTCATGAATGACAACGACAAATCAGACCCAATTTTTCTTTTATCGGTTCGAGTTCGAGTTCTGACGGCTTAATTGTCGTTACCGTTTCTGTTGCGTAATGGAAATGAGGAACAAAAATGGAAACAAGAATTTCGCCAAGTCGTGCCCATGTCTACTACTGAGATCTAATGATGTCCCCTGGGTAGCCTCCACTATATGTCTACTGTTATATGTTCATTAGCACTTTGCATTGTTTTATGCCAATAAAGGTTCCGTAACTGAAACTGATAATAAGAGTACAATTTGTTCTTGAAAATATGTGGTAGAAAGAGGATTGGAGTCAAACTGGACATTTATACATCTCCATGTTTTTAAACTCATTCTATTGCTTGTGTGTCATTGGGAGCTATTGTCCAAGCAATGAATGCTTAATAAGTAAGTTATTTTGATCCTCCTTGTGGCCACGTGCCAGGACTGATCCTACCATTTGCCCAGAGGGGGTCAGCCATTTCAGGCAGCAAATTTGGGATACTCTGACAAGGATGCAGTTTGTTATGTATTTACTTGGTTTTCATGGCTAGTCCTACCTTGAGGCAAAGTGTGACAGCCACTTCCAGCCACAGATGCATTTTTCCTACTACTGATAATGGCAGATGCTGTTAAATTTTTCTACCGCATGCGCCAAAATAACTTTGTCGGCTTTAAGTGCTACACACCTTAATTTGGGCAGGTGTGGAGCATAGTTTGCTACTAGAGATGGGAAGGAATTTGGAAATGAATCACAAAATTCATTCAAGATTGCTAATTCACCTGTTTGTATTCATCAAACACAAGAGGCCCCCAACAAATATAACTCAATGAACTTTTAGTGATTGTTTTGGTTCATCAACCCCTATCTGTGCCCCTCCCCCCACCATCTGCAACCTCTGTCACTTTCTGGGAGAGACCTCTTTGGGGATGCATTACTCTGACATCCAAAGCCCGAACGTTGCCATACTTTCAGGGATTGTAGTGAAGAGTTGGGGAAGCATATCCGAGGTGTTGGTGTCTCCTGATGCCTGGAAACAGAGGGGGTGGGGTGGGAGACATTTCATAGTAGGTGTTTTTTTTTTTTTTAGATGGATCAGCAACATTTTATAAAACCACAATTCATGATGCATCAACATTGATGAATTGTAAATCACAACAAATCACCACTTTTCCAATTCATGCCCATCTCTATTTGCTACTCTACTGCAGGTAGCCCCATGTCTTTGACCAATTCAGGTTTTTATTACTCTCACATATGGGAGATATATGTTGTGCTGTGTATAACAAAACCATCTGTCTGGCTTTCACTATTGTGTACTTTTATTGGGTGATTTGGGGGTAATGCTATTTTTCACTCAGCCTTGGGAAGCAAGGTGCCTTGGTTTAGCCTTTGCTTAAGTTTTATCTTAAACAAATACAAAATGGATTTCTGCCCACATTTGCACTTTGCTGCGGGCAGAATAGGTGGGAATATGAGGTTAGCCTTCTAAGCACCTATCGATATGAGGTGCTTTTTGGATAATATTTCTTACCTCAGTATTGCTTCTCAGGAGGTCTGACTGAGATAAGGTTAACCTTCCTCTTCCCACTTCGGCTCCACACAGAAGCAGGGTATTTATTAAAAAGAAACAAAAGGTCAGATTGTGTGTCTGTATTAAAACAGGATAACTTAAATTCAGCAGCAGGATAATATTCTAATTAGGTATTAGGCAAATGCAAATACAGTGGTACCTTGTATAAAGGAATTAATTTGTTCCAAATGAAATTATGTGAAGCAAATTTTCCATAGGAATGCATTGAAAACAGAGTGATCCCATTTTTATGTTGTACAGATTCACCCCATAGGCGATTATGTTAAGCAAATTTCCCCTATCTCCGGAATTCTTTATGTTGTACAAATTTTATGTTCTATGAACCGTTTGTTATACAAGGGCCCACTGTATACAAGGGAGGTCCCCCATCCCAGTAATCATTTTAGTCACACTCTTTTGCACCTTTTCCAGTTCCATTTTCTCAAGCTTTGGTTGCTTCTGCATTGAATCTTGCATTGTCCTAGGCCATAATCTCTTATCTCCCAGTTTAGTATTTGTGCTGCATCCTCATCCTCGTATGTTCTCTTGCTTATCTTCTCAGCAATCAGTCCATGCTTTTAATAAATATTCGTACATAAAAGTTATGTGATTGTAATGACATGTGTGATGGGGGTTTGGAAACAGCACCAAGCACACAGCTCTAGAACCGGTCGTGAAACGATTTACTGAGGATGTTGAAGAAGAAATGGTATTGCACCCTAAGTTAGGGACTCCAACCAATCAAGTGGCCACATGTTTAATATTAGTGATAAAGGCAACTTTTTTCTTTTTTTTTTTTTTACTAGAGTCAACATCACATCTGCTTGGGAAACAGTAGACACATTGAAGTTTCAGATTGTGGCCAAAGGTAAGCTCTTATTCACAATAAGGCTTGCTGAAGGCTTTGGCGGAGGCAGTAGTTAAAAAAATCATTTATATCATAAATGAATACACATTTGCTAACAGGTGGCTTTGCCTCTCTTCATTTGCTTTACCATTCTTTGATCTCTATATGTTGATATAATACTGCAAAAGAGTTTTGACTTTCCCAGTCATCCACACCAGATCTTACTCTAATGCAGATGCCAGAGGGGGCAAAGAAGGGAAGCAAGAAAGTTATCCCCCAACCCACCCCAGGCAGCAACACAATAGCTCATTTCTTCAAAATGTCCTTCACTAATTGAAAAGGTCTGCCATCTAGTGTGACGGGAAAGAGATACAGAACATTTAGTTCCTTTCTTCTTTTTGCTTTTATTTGCGAAACCAGCTGATGAAGGCTCCTCTC
Organism: Phrynocephalus forsythii; assembly: GCA_029282475.1. Classification (NCBI taxonomy): domain Eukaryota; kingdom Metazoa; phylum Chordata; class Lepidosauria; order Squamata; family Agamidae; genus Phrynocephalus; species Phrynocephalus forsythii. Next base: position 26,991,436 of record JAPFRF010000003.1, read on the forward strand.
CATCTGTCTTCATCTCTCCTCAATTTTACCTAAGGAGTGTTGGTTATGGAGTTTATGCTGGGAATCTCTGTTGCTTCTGTAAAATCATTTCCGTTGGAAACTCCAATCAGAACAAAAGCTTCTTGCAACTCAGGCACAATGTGCAAATTGAATTCTTTTGGTAAATTGGTGCTTTCATTCTGCTTCAATAGCAATGTATCTAAATTACCTTCTGGATAAATTGGAGGATTGAAAATCCATTTTTACCTTTCCTGCAGATATGCATGTTTGCATCATACTTCTTATTTTACTTTTTATTATTCACTCATAAAATTGGGATTTAATTCCAAGCTTCGGCAAGTTTATGAATCCTTATAAACATTAGGAAAGAACTGGAAATGCATGTGGCATTTAAGGAGAATGATGGAAGTCGTAAGGTGAATTCATGTTGTAAACTGAAACAGAATCTTCGGGTAATGCCAGGTTCTTATTTCTGTTACTGATGCTTAAAAGTAGGAGCCAGGGACAATACAGGAATTTTCTTGGGATACTGCCCTCCCCAAGGCACAAAAACTTTTCTGAACTGATAACAGGGGTGGTACTGGAATCTCCCTGGCTCATCTTGCTGGGAGATTTTAACCTCTACAGCAAGCAAGCTCTGTCAGGGTTTCCGAAGACTTCATGACCTCCATGACAATCATGGGTCTATCTCAAATTGGGTCTGCCCCTACTCACTCTGCAGACCACACCCTAGACCAGGTCTTCTGCCCTAGTATGGATAGTGGGAACTTTGAGGTAAAGGAACTTTCTGTAGTCCCATTGTCTTGGACACACCATTATCTGGTGTGCTTTAGGCCCACTGAATCTCAGAGCCTGGGCAGGGGTGGAAGTCAGTCAAAGGCAATTCGTCCAAGACGGTTGATGGATCCAGAAGGTTGATTGTAGCTACCCTTGGGGAGCTTCCCAGCTCTTTGATGGGTGATTCCATTGAATCCTTGGTTGATATCTGAAATGGGGAAATGAGCAACGCCATTGACCTGATTGCTCCTGAATATCTCTTTCCTCGAAGTACAGCCAAACAGGCTGCTTGATTTACTGGGGAACACCCAACATTAAAACAGGGGGCCCGTAGAGCTGAAAGGCATTAGCAGAAAACCCATACTGAAGCAGATTTAAAAAAACAACAGTAAAAGGCCATTGGAAAGCTTATTTTCTATATACACATGAATGACTTCCCTGACTTCTTTCTTGAATAACCTAACTTCTCTGTCTAATATCTGTACATCCTCATCACTAAACAAGTGTCCTTTGTCCTTCAAACTGCTGGTTCTGGTCCTGAGCTGTTGACCCTCCTGTGCTGGGCCATCTTCCTGTTTAGTGGCTGTTTTGTTTCTTCAATGTACAGCCATCACTGCATTGGACCTCATGTGCTATATTACTCCTCTCATGTTTTGGTGTTGGGTCTGTTGGCTGGATGAGCATTTGTGGGTTTGAAGTGAATGAGTATGGTGGTGTGTTGGAAAAATGAAAAAGTTTAAATTCCTAAACTTGGGCCTCTATCTTCGAGATGACTATAAAGAATTTTGTATTTTGTAACTTTGTGTTGATTTATACCCAGTGCTTTACAAAATGATTTTTCCCCTTATGTAAGTTGGAAATGTGCCATAATTTGCTCTAATTCTACAAACAAGTAAATATGTTTCACATAAACCGAAACATCTACTGTGTCTTAAGCAATTAACAGTCCACTCCAAAGTCAAAGATAAGCCATCTGTAATCGGTTTAGAATGGGCAGATACCTCTTGCACTGTTGGCACAACTCCCTTGCATTGTTTGATTTCAGCACAATCAGATGTGATAGCACAATTGCTGGACTAGCTGAGAAAAACTTTTAAAAGTGGGTAGAGAAGGACAGGTGCTGAGTTACACCACATCCAAATTTCTCCTTGGCCCAGACTCATATCCACTGTGCTGGCATGAAGTTAGACAGCCATCAAGATAGTCATAGGTGATTTCTAACATCCCTAGGCCAGGAGGAGTTTGGATTCAGCACAGTATCAAGGCATCTAACCCTCATCTAGTTAGCATGCCACTCTTAAGAAATAGATGAAGTTCAGTTTACCCCTTGCTACACTAATAAGAGTGAGCACACTTTAGGCACTGTACTTCAATAGATACAAAGCCATGAGAAACCTGACTGTTCAAAGCCACAAAAAGTAATGACCCACTAATTTTTCTTAAAGAAGTTGAAAGTCACAGTTTGATAAATTTGTGATAAAACACTTTCCCTGTGATTAAATACATTTGTCTCCCCTCTTATCAAATTAGGCTGTCAGATATAATCCTTGGGGGAAGAGGGTTCTATACATTGGTAGTAAATTAATATTTGAAATTCATTAATGAAGGTCAGGAATTTTCATTTAATCAGTGTTGTGTAGAGTGTAAAGGTTCATTTGCATCCTAATATGAGTCTGAAAGCAAACTTTCATCACAGTTGATGCTCTTGTGCAGAGAAGAAAGAGCAGCTGGTTTCCTCAATTGGCTTGAGAAATATTTTGAAATACTAGCTGTTCTATAATTTTATGCATCCCACTTTTCCAAGTCACAAGAAGTCTCTAGGGGGTGTTCTGCACAATCAGTTTTCTTACAAAAAAAGAGCACAGGAGACTAATGCTGCCTTTTTAATAAACTACTGCTTCTAGACTTCTCTTATACAAGTTGAGCAGGGTGAGCAGGATAACCATTGAGGTAATGCTTGCACTACATGCCTTTAAACCACTTCTAACTAGTAGGATCTTTGAGTTACACATGAGCTGTTCAGGGCATGGTCTCCAAACACCACCAAACAGGAAGTTTCCATGATCAAGTGTAGATTTGAACTCAGATGTCCTGAGTCTTAGTCTAACACTCTGACCAGTGCACCACACTATCTCATACTAGTTGAAGATCAGCATAACTTGCCCCCAACCCTCCAGCAAGATACTTAATATAAGAACATAAGAAGAGCCATGCTGGATCAGGCCAAAGGCCCATCTAGTCCAGCTTCCTGTATCTCACAGTGGCCCCACCAGAAGCATCCGGGAGGGCAGAAGACTAGATATCTGTCTCCTGATACCACTCTACTGCATCTGGCTCTTGAAGTATCCTGATTTTAAGCCTGAAGATTATACATTTCCATCATGGTTTGTAACTTGTGATGGATTTTCCTCCAAGAATTGCTCCAATCCTATTTTGAAGGCATCCAGGGCAGATGCCATCACCACATCCTATGGCAGGGAGTTCCACAGACTAACAACACCCAGTGTTATAAATAACAACAATCTTACTTTTAAAAACGTTTAACTATTATTTGTTCCTTTTGGAAACAGATAGGGGTAATTTATTTATTTATTTATTTATTTATTTATTTATTTATTTATTTATTTATTTATTTATTTATTTATTTATTGTTTTTATACCACCTATCTAGATGAATGGCTACTCTGGGCAGTTTACAGGCATAATAAAATAGGAATAATTAATAGTAAACAATAACATAGCAAGCTAATTTAACCAACATTAAATTAAACATTATAAAATAGTACTTTATAATGTAGTACTTCATAATTTAGTACTTTATAATATACTTATGATGGTCAGTATTGGAGGGCTTTTAAATTGCAGCAGTAACCAGCTACCTTTAAAATACAAATGCAAGAGCAGGTAATACTTTTATTGGACCACTAAAAAAATCAAGCAAGTAACAGATAGTTATTTGATTACTTTTAAAAGTGATTTTAAAAGCTCTGAGTATAACACAAATTTTAATAGTGTGTGCTATCTGCTCTCTATCAAGTGGGACAAAAACCTAGGTGGCATGTGTTGTTCTGAGGAACAGAAGAGCATATTTGCAGCACTATAGGCTGGTTTCATGCAGAAACCTTGCTGAACCCTAGGTAAAACCCTTATAGTCTTGAAGAGTCTCCACAGATAATCAGTACTTTCCCCCTCTCCATCCTCTCTTTCCCAACTTTTCAGGAAGCTGAAACAACAGGAGCAATAGCAGCAATGCAAGAAGAGAATACAGAAGGTGTATCCTGACTGGTGCTTAGACGCTCTGGGGAATTATGCCATCATGATTGTGGAAGGTGCAGTCCTTCTAAGAACTGCTCCAATGGCAAAAAATATGTTGTATTTCTGTATTTGTAATCTTTTATTTCTGTCAGTAAAGAGTGGGGAACTCATGTTGAGACTGTAGCTATTAGGTAGGAGTAACTTTTTATTTTATTTTATTTTATTTTATTTTATTTTATTTTATTTTATTTTCATTCATTCATTCATTCATTCATTCATTCATTCATTCATTCATTCATTCATCTATTTATTGCACATTTACCTAGCCCAGTGTTGGCGAACCTATGGCACGGGTGCCAAAGGTGGCACTCGGAGCCCTTTCTGCGGGCACCCGACATCACCCCTTCATAGCCACCTGTATCCAAGTTAAATTGCTGTATTGTATTGTATTGTATTGTATTGCAAAATATTAGTGGGTTTTGAATCGCAGTTTGGGCACTCAGTCTCTAAAAGGTTCGCCATTACTGACCTAACACATCTAGTGCCAAGCTGCTACCCTGGATGGCTTATATAAATTAAAACAGCAAAGAGAAAAGAAACCTGCCCTAAACCCAACATTAGACATAGGCCAGGGGTGTCCAAACATTTTGCAAGGAGGGCCAGATTTGGTGAGGAGAACATGTCCGGGGGGGGTGCTGACCATTCAGCCACATTTGGCCCCTGGGCCGGATTTGGATAAGTCTCAATAACATGCAAGGAGGTGGGGAGGATGCTGCAGCAACAGAGCTGGGGTGGGTAGGCTGGGCAGATGACTGGGGGAGATGGACAGAGGCAGGGAGGGCAGGCAAACCATAAAACCACAAGCTAATGCCTCCATCCATTATAGGGAGGGGCCAGCTGGTGGGGATGCGTGACAGGCCGAGCCGGTGGGGAGAAGAAGCTGCGGGCCACTCAGAATTTGAAAACGGGCTGCATTTGGTCCCTGGGACTGACTTTGGACATGCCTGACATAGGGTTATCAATAATAAAATAATGAATTAAATTGAAAGGGGAGAAGGTTTTCAAAGGTCTGAGAAAAAGGCCATGTTTTAATTTGTTTCCTAAAGCTGAGTAGGGTAGTACATGATGCACCTGTGCCAGAAGAGAGATCCAAGGTGAGGAGGCCACCACCGCGAAGGCCCAACTATTAATTTTAGATTTCTGGGCCTCACTTGTAGCATCAAAGATTGGAAGTTGCAGAGGGCATCAGAGGTTGATCTAAAGGAAAAGTACTCTGTAGGTAGCAAAGTCCCAAAGCATTCAGGGCTCTGTATGTGAACATTAACACCTTGAACATGACTCAAAAGCATCCTGGCAGCTCCTGAGGCCAGCCTGGCTACTGTGTTTTGCTCTTGCTGCAGCTTCTACATTGATTCAAGGGTAGCTCCACATAGCTTTGCAACAGTCAGTCTTTTAGAGTATCAATGTGCAAACCAATGTTATTGGCGTCTTCCCTAATAAGGTAGCAATGGAGGTGTGAAATCTGCCTGAGTTGCACAAATGCAAATCTGGCCACAGATGAGATTTGATTCTCCATCAAGAGGGCTGGGTCCAGGAGCACCCCCAAATTACAAACCTGATCCTTTGGGGGGGGGTATGGTCCTACCAAAACCAGGCAGACCCCCCCCCAAATCAGATCAGGACCTCCTCCTAATGACAAGATCTCTCTCTTGTCAGGATTCATTGTCAGATTATTAGCCCATGTGCAGTCCATAGTGTGGCCAAGCAGTGCTCTACAGTCTGAACAGCTTCCTCTGCCAAAGATGAAAAGGATGATTGTGCACCATCAGTATACAGTATACCCAGGACTTTGAAGCTGCTCTAACATCAGCCTGCTTCCTGATACCATCATGTGGTTATTTTCCATCTCACCAAAAGATTCTCAGTGCCTGATAGACAACACCTTCTATCAAGAATGCATCTCCGGTACAATGCTTTGATGAAGATAGCAGTTGCTATCGAAAGCTTAGCTCATTTTTTTTGTTTTGTTTTAGCAGTGACCAATAAAGTTATCACCTAACTTCCTTTTGCACTGTCATCATACTGATGACAGTGCACTCCAGATTTCTGAAGGACCTCTGCCAGTGGCCTCATAAAAGTGTTGAAGAACAATGAGGACATGATCAGCTCCTGTGGGACACCTTGTTATAGGACCCACGGGGATGAAACAGCATAAGCTGAATCAACTGGCTGTTAAGAAAGGACTGAAACCAGTAAAATACCGCTCTACCTATCCACAACCCCTGTGGATTAGTCCAAGAGGATATCATGGTCAATGGTATCAAAGTATTTGGAGAGATCCAAAAGAGAGATCCAACAGGGCCACATTCCCCAGATGGTCTCTTGTAGCCAGTCATCTAACAGGACTACTAGACATTTACATATATTCCCAGTGTTATATAAGTTTTCTTAACAGCCTGCATAACATTATATTATCTGCCAAACAGCTCTTTTGCCACAGCTAGATTTTTTTTTAAAAATGAATTTAGAACAAAAAAAAACTTACACTTATTACTTCAGGAATTTCCTTTTGGTGAACCAATAAATTTGGATCTACATAGAATTCTGTATATCTACTATACAGAATTCTATGTAGATCCAAATTTATTGGTTCACCCAAAAGGAAATTCCTGAAGTAATAAGTGTAAGGTTTTTTTGCATGAAGGATGACTGGTTATGTTTCCCCAGCAAAGGGAAGGAACAACCCACTGGCTTTCAAGGAGGAGGAGAAAGGAATGCCATTTACACGTCGCAAAATGATCATCATATGGTGAAGACAAGATAGTATGAACTGGACAAAGCCAGTGTCAAGGGCTGGCATTGTTGAGCATCTACCAATGACCATACAGCTACAGAGGAAGCCATCGCTTATGCTAAAATCTGCTGACTCTCCTGCTTCTGCAAGCTGTTAAGTTTTGTTCACCTGCTCTCTTTAAGGCATGCAGACAATAAATGAGTAGAGAAGTGGAAGCCACATCCACAGCTTGTCTTGTACTGCCATGTAGTCCAGACATGGGGGACATTTGTGGATTGTTTCTTTCTAGTCAAACTGTTATAGAACTGTTCTTTAATTTTGTATCAGTTCTCCTGCTCTAGATATTTAAATTCAAATCTATCTTTATTTATTTATTTATTTATTTATTTATTTATTTATTTATTTATTTATTTATTTATTTGGATTACAACTCAGCTGGAATTTCCATTGCAATTCTGGCAGCTATAGACCAGGAAAAAAAGATGTTTCCCATCTATTCCCTAGATAACCACCTGGATTCAGTTTAGAGAAAGGGAAGAGGCAGTTATGGTGAGGAGAGAGGGGATCCAGTCAAAGACAGGAATCCAGTGAGACTCCTGTCTTTTTTGCCCAAGCATCTTTCTAGTTTTTATGTAGTGATGATATTGAGATTTCATTGTTTTACCTAAAGTATGATGAATTTTTCTGTGTTACATTTTGTGCATCCACATTTTAGTGTGCTACTTTTCATAAGAACAAATTCAGAAAAATCTATCAGTCTTCCACAACAATTCATGCTCCCAGAGACAAATTTGTATGAAATCAATGAATTACCTTTCATCAGCACGCTTTAAGGATAAATCAACAGTGAAAACATTTTTTCTTCTGCTTTGTAATGATGCCATTACATTACTGAACTGTGAGAGTAAATGCTTTTAATCTTGAGGTTTGAAGAGAGAGACTGTAAATCAGGAAAGAATAAAGCCTGTAAATTGCAGAGATTAACTGTGATTAATATTCAGTCATGGAAGACACTAAATGTCAACACATTTGGATGCATATTCTTCTAAAAGAAATGCCCTGTGTAACATTCACTGAACCTGCCAGTGATTATGTTGCTTGAAAATGGAACTGTGATATCAGGGGATGGGGGAAAAGAATATTAAATTGATGTGCTTTTTTGGCCACAGTTATATTTGTGTGTGTGTGTGTGTGTGTGTGTGTGTGTGTGTGTGTGTGTGTGTGTGTGTGTGTGTGTGTGTGTGTGTGTGTGTGTGTTAAATAGACTTCTCTCACCGTGCACAACAGTATTTGCTTCTTTTTTTAAAAAAAAAAGGTTATTGGGGACAATTTCACCTATTCTTTTATCCAGTTGGCAAAATTTCTGCATTTCCCATTAGTATCATAGATCAGTGACAAGCATGGATACTTCATGAAGATTTGAAATATTACCACATAGGCTAAGAAGAGGTCCTAACCTGAGGTGCCTGTTGGCTGTGTCTGAGTAACAAGACTCTTGGGTCACACACTTACATCTGCCACACTGACATGCTCAACATATGGAGCTACTACTATGGAGGGAAGCACCTCAACAAGCCACAGGTGGCTTACTTGAGCCTCTGATGAGCATTGAGGAGAACTGAAGCCCTATTCAAAGAGAAAGTCAAGCCATTTCTATATCCCATAATTATTGCACAAGGAATGCAAAAGAGGACCAGATGCCCATGCATCTATTGCTTCCTGCCAATCCACATTGCTATTGTATCTGCTGCTTTTAACTTGAATTTGACCTTTTCTTAATCTGGATCTTGATCATGGTACCCGAATTCCTACCTGAATTACATGGTACCTAATCATTCCTATCTGAATTAGAATATGTTGTTTGATGCAGCATCCACCTACCCCATTTTAAAAAGAGGAAATCTCAAGTAATTGCAGCTTTTAAAAAATTCTGGAAGAAGTATGTCCTGCTGTTACAGTAGGATGCTATCAAGAATTAGTGAGCACACATTTATGGACAAGATTCTCTATAAGGTATGGAATCATGAATTGACTCCTGTTGCTATATTCATAAAACCTCTCAATGAACTTGGGCCTGAGTAAGAATTCCAGCATGAGTGCTTTGTGATTTACTGAAGAGTAGCAAATAGTAGCTTGCCTAAAATGGACTATCTGTCAGATCGACTTTAATATGGATTCCTTTATTGAGTATTGGCATTATAGCCACCTTCCAACTCAATTGTTCTGTGATTCTTTGACTCATACATCCATGGATGATATGAGTTTGATAGAGGCATTTCTAGGATGATTGAGGAGTTAGCTGACACACTTTTCCTCTTCAACCCATATGTTAAACTCAGGATGAAATTAAGCATGAATACGTATTACCTTTCTTTCAGGAAGCGGTCACATAAACTGCATGTAATCAAAGGAAAGAGGCATTAATACTGGAAATAAATAAAGAGGATGATAAATTTGAACTTCAGGGAATGTTATTAGAACCAGCTACTAATAGGGCCATTAAACTGTGTTGTAAAATGCGTTTAGAGGTAAATGCTGAGCAGTCGTTATCTACATGCAAATGAAACGAAAGGCAATACTTCATTGTCTTCCACAGTCCAGTTTGTACCATCTAAAATCAACTGCAAGGAAGCACAGCATTGTTTAAATAGCTTCACCTCCTATTACAATTCGGATATTGTGCATATACTATCTTCACCTGATGCATTTTCTCATTAGTAATCATTTTGAGGACTGCAAACTTTAATCATTTTGATTGGTAGATTAGTTAACTGAAGGTTTAGGAGATTAATGAATGCCAATCTTTATCAGCAAGGGTAAATGTGTGAATTAAGGACACATTTATTTATATTATGAACAACTTTAGTTCTGAGGTATAACCATGATTAGGGTATTAAAAGAGGTTTTCCCATTGCACCCTACACATAACTTGGATTAGTTTTAGTTTTAGTTTTAGTTTTAATGGATTAATATGTTAAAAAGTGACGATTGATTAAGAAACTAAAATTCTGACACTGCCAGGCCTCTCTAACCATTTTAATTGTGGGTTGAATACATTTGAAGGCCATCAGAGGTAAATATCTGATTTGCCATTTCCATAGTAACCAAATCTTATCCCCACTCTATTGATCATGCATTGTTTAGATAGTAATAAGACAGCTGAGCAAGATGAACCATTTTTGGCTGGCCACAATGAGTTTGTGTGTGTGTGTGTGTGTGTGTGTGTGTGTGTGTGTGTGTGTGTGTGTGTGTGTGTGTGTGTGTGTGTGTGTGTGTGTGTGTCATTACAGTCATGACTCCATGTCCATGGAGTTTTCTTGGCAGGAATACTGGAGTGGTTTGCCAGTTCCTACTCCAGGCGCCTACAGCACCTGGTATTCCCTGGTGGTCTCCCATCCAAGCACTAACCAGGGCCGACCCTGCTTAGCTTCTGAAATCAGGTGAGATCAGATCTGCTTAGGGCATCTAGGCAGCACAATGAGTTAGAGCTCGGCGCAATTAGGTCTCTATCTACACATTTTAAAGCATCACCCTCTCTCCCACTCAGTCTTTCAGCCAGATTGTTAATATCCATTTCCTAACTGTTGCTGAAAGAGCTTACATTCAGCTAATGGAAGATATATTTAGCACCAATGCTATGATTATTGGGCTTCAGAAAATGGAAGTGAAAGCTGGCAATTCAGATGAGATAACCATAGAGTAGGCTGTAGGATTTGCAGATCAATTTGGGTAAAGGGGGACACCTGTGGCACTTTGAATACAGGAACAGGCAATACCTTTAAGTGACCATTAATAATAATAACAGCAGCAGCAGCAACAACAACAACAATAATATCAAAACCAGATTTTATTGGGCAGTATCTCCCACAATGTTTTTAATTGCATCAATTTGTTTCTTTCTAGTCAAACTGTTATAGAACTGTTCTTTAATTTTGTATCAGTTCTCCTGCTCTAGATATTTAAATTCAAATTTATTTATTTATTTATTTATTTATTTATTTACATTTTTAAACAAATAAAAAATACCAAAATATCAAATTGCCAGATTAAAACAATTTGCCAGGATAAAACATTTTAAAAACATTGTAAAACTTTTGATAAAAGCCTCAAAGTACAAACAGAACTGTTATATAAATAGTTAGTTAATATCAAAAAGATAGATAAAATAATATATTGAGAGTCAAGTCAACATCAAACCCCTAAGTGGAGACCACACTCCATATGATCATCAGGAGCTAGGATAACTGGCAGTTATGAGCCTACCTACAACTACTGCAGTGGTGCAAAATCTGGCGACACAATTTGAGATCTGCTGGGACCTGTCAGAAAGAAATAACTTCACATAGTAAATTCAAATCTGGTCGAAGTGTGCTCTGAATTTTGATCACACTCCTGCTAAAAGCTACACAAAAGCCCTTGACCCTTTGGGTCAAGTTCAAGAAATATCTTCCCTTCCAGATGTCCATCAACTCCAGTTCCCATCCAACTCTAGCTAGCCAGGCCAATATGGAAGTATGAGGGGAACAATCATTCTTCAGATCCTGAACTTTGAGTCTTCAGATGCTGGACTTTGCCCAACCAGCCCAGAGTAATGAGGTGAGACACAGGAGATGGGTTGAAATAAGAGCCACACTTTATTAAACAAACACAACATCCCCTTTTCCAAGGGGATGGAATCATGAATTGGATCTGGGGCAGGCCTTGTCCCAGACCCAGACTTTCACTGGGTGGGTTCCCATAATAACCGGGATGCCCACCAGGCTGCAGGCCACCCAAGGCTCCTGACTCTAGGCAGTCTGAACCCTAGGGGACCCCTGGCTCATCCCACTCTGAGCACCCAAAGTTCTGGGCTTTCAGTGCTGGGAGGTGGGATGGCTTATACCCCATCAGATCACCACTGAACTCACCTTCTAAATCATGCCTTCTGCCACAACCTGCCAGTGTGACCAACAATAACAGACTGCACCCAGCCCAATTACAAAATGAGCGAAAAATTAAGATTGGGATAGGGGGAAAAGGCCCTGCCCCATTCGTTCCAGTTAGAGAAGCAGGCCCAACATTTCCATCTGGTATCAAAGTGACCAGCTAATCTCGCTCTTAACAAAGAGTGGGTGGGTGAGCCACTGAGCCCTGCCAAAGAGGATGAGGACAGGGGTGAGCATACTTTAAAAGGTGAGCCTCGTCCCTTGCCCATTCAGGCCACAGTAAGTCCGCCTGTGTGTGCCCCTCCCCCCCTCCGCCGCCGCAGCAGCAGCCTCAGAAGGAGCTGAAGATTCCCCATTAGGTCCTAGGTTCTCAAATCAGCAACTGGAACCAAATTGGCTTTGCTGTTCATACCACAGGTAATAGACAAGTTTGTGGTTTTTCTTTGCAAGAGAGAAGTGAAAGCAAGCTTCTGATATATACCCGTAGTATGTGGTCTTCAGGCGATGGCTAGAACAAGATCACTCTTCCCTAGTTTACAACTTCAAGCAGTGACTATGAGTATATCATCTTTCATTTCTACAAGTAAAGGATAAACAATGCAGGGTTTTCAGGTCAGGATATTTGATTTACATTGAAGGAAGAGATTATCATTTTTTGTAGTCAATGATGCCAGTTCATTGTAGATTTCAAATAAATAGGGGAGGCTGTAGAGAAAAAGATACCATTTTCTCATTTATACTAAAGACAATAATTCTTTCATCGCATGACAACTGTTATTCTTTTGCTAAGATATCACTAGCAAATTTTGTTCATTTTTGCAAATTGAGGATGGACAGAGATGTGAAAACAGTTTTTCTTCTTCTCCATAAATATTCATGGAATGTAATATGTATGCAACAAAGTTGTGAGGCAGTTTCATCACTCCATGGAAACAAATCTAAAATTGATTTTATCCTCTTAATGTAATGTGTCAGCTTTCATGTTTAAATGCTCTTCAGTGGAACTAACAATTTGAAGGCAGACTATGAACTTGTCATTTTAAAAGGCATACTTAAGATAAATATGGATAAATATTAATTCTGCCCCCTCCGGGCTTTCAATAAATACATTTAGTATTTACATCACCGTATTTTCTAAAACATTTGAAACAATTACCAAACATGAGATAACTATAAATTAAAAAAAAGGTTTAGTTTTCTTTTTGAGAGAGAGAATTTCTATTATGTAGCTATGCTTCTCTGTATAACTTGGAATAGGATTCATATTACTTTTGGGCAGCCATTTGACTGAGTTTTTTTTCTCTCCTCCCCGCCATCGTCATTTCCTGCAATTGCTGTTTTATTTGTTAATTTTATTAGTATATGCACTTTGCTGTTTTTTTAATTGTTGTAAACCGCCTGGAGTTCCCCACCAGGAAGATGGGCGGTATATAAGTCCAAGAAATAAATAAATAAATAAATAAATAAATAAGTCCCAGGATTAATAGTGTAATCAAGTGGAAAACTGCCATAGATAACAAGAGAGATTCTCCCATGTTGCCTACCAGAGGTGCCCAGGTAGTGGTCTGGCAAGTTGGGACCTGAGACAGCCCTCAGAATATAACTCCTCTTTCTCAGTCACCTTGGCATCAGAGGGATTCTGAGGCAACCTCCAGCAGTACTTTGGGGAGGAACCCCCAGCTGGGTCAAGCTGGGGCTTTAAAACCTCTCCGCATGATCCTTTCCAGAACCTTCCGTTTCAGTCAAGGCATCAAAAGCCCTCGAGAGATCAAAGTGTTTTGCTTATATACCACCCCACAGTACTTAAAGTACTCTCTGGGTCATTTACAATTTATATATGTAGAATACACTTTGTCCTCCTGTACTCATTTACCAATCTCAGAAGAAGAAAAGGCTGAGTCAGCTCCAAGCCGGCTACCTGGGATTGAACCCCAAGTTGTGACCACAGTTATAGCTGCAGTACAGTTGTTTAACCACAGTGCCGTGAGATGGAGGGAAACAGTACTGTCCAAGCCAGCTGGTCACAAGCCCATTACTTATTACTATGTATGACACCACTATGCGAGCTGTATGCCTAGGGGACACGGTTGTGAACGGGGGCAGTCTACTGCTTTGCATTTGGAGGTCCGATACTTTTATACTAGTATTTAAATCTCTATAGTCATACCAGTCATATATTTCAAAAGAAGTATAAAATCTCTTCCTGCAATGAAACTGAACCCAATAAATGGAAAAAGCAAAAGCATAGCTCAACCACTGAACACTACAACAGTCCAAAAACCAACCAAACAAACCCCCATAAAAATAAAATATACATTTTAAAAGATACAGCACACCAGACAAGTTCAATTACCTAGAAATTTAAATTAAATAACATTTTTAAAAAGTCTAATACAGGTGAGAACCTTAAAGGATCTGAGAAGAAAACAGCAAAAGCAGACCAGTGAGAAATACAGAAGCACGTGCAACAATGAAACAGTTGCAATTAAATGCAGATAATAGTTTAAAATAAACACAAAATAAATTTCAAATGATAAGAGGCAGACCCAATCCCGTTCAAACAGAGCTAAACAAACAATAAGCCAAGAAATAAATATCAAATCCCTTCCCTCTAAAATTCAACTTGCCAGTAGTGAGGGGAAGTTGAACAAGGTGAAAATTACAGCATGGATTTAAAAATGTAGGAAATATAAGTAATGCTAAATATTCCAAGGGAAAAGCAAGAATAAACCAAAGCATCTAATCCCTACCCCACCCACCCAGGGAAATAATAGTAATTAAAAACAACAACCCTGTGGCTTTAAACAGAATGGGACAGAACCCCTGAGGAGAGCAGGGGTTACATCATACCTGGGCCTAAGTTTACAACACTTCTCTGGTTCCCAGGAGCCAAAGGAGAGGACCTGGAAATTTCCTGGATCTCAGAAAATATTTGCATATCTTGTGTGATAAAGATTAGCATTCATGTTTTGTACAAGTCTACATGGTTTTATATATTGTAATTCTAGAAATTATGATCCATAATTTTATGTAGTGTTGGGAAATGTTGAGGTGTAACCAAGGGCTGGCTCCAAAGGGTGACCTGGGTAGACGGGGGTGGTGGGGAAGGGAGAGATATAAGACATACTGTGTAGGCCTTGACACTGGATTTATCACAGCAGAGTTTCCATCTCAGAAGGAAATAGAAAAGTACGTTACAAATGGTCACAACCCTCTGCCTATAGCATTTGCAAAATACACCTGCAATTAAGTTATTCTAGAACGCATGCTGAAATTTCAAAGCACTAATGGGCAACTACATGACTGGCTTGTCTGGAGTCAACAAAAAAAAGGGTCATATTGCTTTCCATGTTAATTAATTTCACACACGGCAGACAGTGCTACCACTTCTTCATCTAAGTGGGCACTGGTATCTTCAGAAGGCTGGGATTCTAATGGGAAGTGGCAAAAACTTTCCCACAGGACCCCAAAACATGAAAAAGGCAATAGTCAGAATGTTAGTACCTAGCTTAGGAAAAATGGGAAATGTGCCAGCTATCTAGGAGCTGACATCCTCTTAGAAGTGTCAATCAATACTGAATCTGTAAAAGGGTATATACAACCTTTTAAAATGCCTCAGTGATGCTGTACTCTTCTTGGGCCTAACATTTACGTGTGTCTCCCCATTGAATTGATGATTCAAAAAAGGGAAACATTTTCAGGTTCATTGAACTGGTGGGATTCCCCCCTTCAAGAACATGTGTTAAGTTTAGAAGAGTCACAGAAAAGGAGTGAGTGGCTTCAGATTTGTTATCTGTCCCCTGCCTCACACAACAAATTTACTGTAGAAGGCTCAAATATTGTAAAATGGCATTCTGCTTGAGAAGTAATATGCAAAGTTCCTTGCAGTCATATTAGATTCCACACCAGATTCTTCCCATAATAAGCAAACAACTTTTTGTTTGAGATAAGTACTTTAAAAAGAAATGCAGTACGACATTCAAGAAAGATGTCTCCAGTTTGCAGATAGTAGCAACAAAAGAGAGGAAGAAATTGCTCAGTTGATAAATGATACACTGAAAGAACATGGTGTTCCTCTTGGTGATTGTAGAGCACAAACCTATGATAATGGGACAAATACGGCTGAAAAAATACAAAGGCACACAATCAAAAAGACTAGTACAATGTTCAACAACAATTTTTTCATCTTGCGGTTGTCATACACTCATCGTATGTGGAAATGATGCTGCTGAATGTATACCTGTATAGCTGTGGTGTCCAAACTTCAGCCCTCCAGATGTTTTGGGCCACAATTCCCACAGCCCTTTGTCATAGGCAATACAGCCTTGGAATTCTGGGAGTTGTGGTCCAAAACATCTGGAGGGCCAAAATTTGGACACCCCTGAGTCCTAAACCAATTCAGACCGGGGGTGATATGAAATCAAGGAGAATTATAAATTGGAGGTCTTGCCACTAATTTTCCTCAGACTGATTAAGCTACTTGGATAGGCAGCAAAATGTTTCAATCTCTCAAGAAAAGAAGTCCAGTTGCCATGGCTCATCTTCCAGATAACCTCACCTGGATGACAGACATATACCTGAAGCTATAACCTTTTTCAGAGCAGTTCAAACAGTATATGATCAGTTCCTGTCCTAAGCAGTGGGAAATTCTACAAGCCATATTGGTTTTTCATTGTATGTCTGAAACAAGTTGGTCAGATCATGTGGAATGTGTAAAGCCTTTTGCAGCTCACTTGCCTGGCATAGTGACCAAAATTAGACTGGAAGACCTCATAGAATGAAATCTGATGCCCAAAACAAGAAATGAGGTCCATGGAGCTTTATTATATGTGACATCATCAGCCATGTTGTACAAAATATTCACTGGCATAAGTGGTTACTTCACGTCCTTCCTCGAGCCGAGGTGAACTTGCCTCCGTGTTGAAATCGGTTTTCAACACGGATCGAGAAGTGGATTGAAAAGATTCCCGAGCTCCAGGATGGGAATCTCTCATCCCACTTGGAGCGCAGTTCAGGGGGCATGGTCGGGGTGAACTCGGATTGACCCCACAAGGACGTGAGGTTCCGTTCCTTTAAACTTGGATTGACCCCACAAGGACGTGAGGTTACATTCCTTCGAACTCGGATTGACCCCACAAGGACGTGAGGTTACGTTCCTTCGAACCGGTCTCCAGCGGGGCCGCAAAATGCAGCGAGAGGGACGTGAAGTATCAGCCATAGATATTTGCAACAAGATCATCCAAGGTCAAGATGCCATACTGGATGTTGAAGTAGAAAAGATAAAAACTCTCCTCCCAGAGCTGAAAAAATACAAAATAACTGGAAATGCATGTAAAAATAATCCCAATTAGTTGAATCAAACCAAAATACAGAAATAAAACTCTTGTGTTGATGTAATGGAGTAACAGGATAAGACCACACAATGATTTGGAAGAAATGAATGACACTTTTGATACTCCAGAAGAGGCCAACTTCAGAAAGTATGTGTTTCACATTTTGGTAGACAATGTTATAGTAGAATTAACCATTGTTTCAATGATGTTAGGCAATTGGAGAAAAATTTGGTTTCTTGTGGAAATATCTCACCATGTAAGAAAGTGATATGGAGAGAAAAGCTTTATCTTTATCAGAACAAAATCCTGCTGATCTTAATGGTGATGATTTTGGAAAATAAATGCAATATTTACTCTCAGTACTAAAAGCAAATTTTGTAAAGGCCTAGTTAAAGCCATTAGGTCTCTTGAATTTGCTAACAAAGTACAAACTTGGAAACCTGTTCTCAAAGGTTTGTGTTCACTTAAGAATACTATTAGCAATTCTAGCTACAGTGGCTTCCAGAGAGAGGACATTTAGCAAATGTAAGCTAATTAAGAATTATTTAAGGCAGGGGTGCCCAAACTTTTTGTAAGGAGGGCCAGATTTGGTGGCTGAGAATGTGTCAGGGGCCGGTTGCTTCCCGACCCTGTCATCCCACTGTAAGCCCCACCCACTGACCCCTTGCAACCCCACCCACAGGAAGGAAGGCAGGGACCAAGCGAGGGAGGGAGGAAGATGGAAACCAAGAGAGGAAGGAAGGAAGGTGGGGAACAAGGAAGGGAGGGAGGGAGGTGGGTACCAAGGGAGGGAGGGAGGGAGGAAGGAAGGTGGGGACCAAAGAAAGCACAGGGAGCCGTGGCCACAGGTCACCCCATGGAAGAGGCGATCTGTGCGACCTTGCACCCCCCCCAAGTTCCCCAGCACTGGTGACGGCTCGCCCGCCAGCCCACCCCAAAGCTCCTTGGCGGTGGCAGAGGTCCGCTGGCCTGCCCACCCCCACACATTCCCCTGCGGTGCCGGTGGCAGCAGACCACCCATCTGCTCAGCCACCCAAGCTTCCCAGTGGTGTCAGTGTTGGTAGAAGTTTCTTTTTAAAAAAAACATGGGGCGAAGGAGGGGGAGGGAGGGGTGGGCCAGCCAGCCATGGGCCACTCAGAATGGCCTGATGGGCCGGATTTGGCCCCCTGGGCCGGACTTTGGGCAGGCCTGATTTAAGGTCTACAATGTCCCAGGTACATCTTGTGGATTTAGCCAGGCTAAGTATTGAATCAAACATCACCAGAACACTTAATTTCTATGCTGTTATTTTATTTTATTTTATTTTATTTACAAAAAAGGCCAGGATAATTTTTTTATTATTGTTATAAAATATTAAGTTTATCTACCTTGTTTTAAACCAATCCTTATGTCTTTTGGTGATCTGATCAGTATTGCAATATAAAAAGATGCTTCAGTGTAAATTCTTTCTCATTATCTATATTGTAGCATAAATAAAGATATCTGGAAGTTGAGTCATGGCAACTGAACTTCTTTTCTTACAAGATAGAAACATTTCACTACTCATCCAAGTAGTTTCATCAGTCTGAGGGAAGTTGGTGCGAGGCTTCCAATTTATAGTTCACCTTAGTGAACTTGAAACTATGAGTACAACTTATATTGATATATATACAGTATGAGTCCCTTATCCACTGATTCACTTATTCATACTCAGAAATTATTTAAAGGAAAAAATCTGAAAAAAACACAAAGCTTTCACATATATTACCACTACTGGCACTAGATTGAGCCAGATATAGTGTTATAAATATTTGTTAGTGAAGAATATATAGTGTGGTCTCTGAAAATATTTCTTCACTTTTTTCCTTCTCTCTCTCTCTCTCTCTCTCTCTGTGCACATGGAATAGATAGATAGATAGTAGAGATGGGCACGACTAGGGAAAATGATGTTTTCGAGTTGTCATGTGTCGGAGGCGGCCTGTGTCGGCTCGTTTCCGTTTTTCGCGAAACTTTGCAAAAATTTGTCATTTTGTTTTTTGTTTTTTCATCTGTCGTTAAACTGGTTTGGGGGGTAGCGGGCTCCTGGAGGCACCTCTTTTTTGGGGGGTGGGTGCCTCCTATCCTCACCCGCTAGGGAAAGCAGGCTCCTGGAGACCCCTCATACATGGGGGTCTCCTTTCCTCACCTGCTGCAAAAGGGCATGCATGCATAGCCATATGGCTATGATTGCATACCCAGTTGCACGCAGAGACACAGCAGACTGCCAGAGGCACCCCTCTTTTTGGGGTGCATACTGCCTTCCCTGCCTCAGTCAGGCCTCGGGGGCATGGTTTGCATGATGTCACACATGCTGCCGGCCGAGCCAAGCCTGTGCAGGAGTCACCCAGAGCCACAAGTGGCGGACTGGCAGACTCTCTCTGCACCCGCTGTGTCTCACTAAGAAGGGAATTGTACTTGCTAATAGTGCAATGCAAGTACAGATCTGGCTTAGGGTTAGGGTTAGCGCAAGGGCTAGGGTTAGGCTAGTTACGGGAGAGGTTAGGGTGAGTATTGGGGTGCACCTCTGGGGGCCTCTCTGACCCACTTAGAAGGACAGTGTACTGGCGTATGGGTTAGGGTTAGGGTTAGGGTTAGGGTTAGGGTTAGGGTTCGGGCTACGGTTAGTGGGCTTTTTATGCCCGATTGGCACATCCCAGAAGTCTCTGTGGTCAACCTGGCCAAGTGGCCATGCGATTGGTGGAATGGCTCCAAAAATTTGCATGGTCACTCCCATGGCCAGCCCATCATTGCGGAGGTGTAAATAAAATAAAATAAAATAAAATAAAATAAAATAAAATAAAATAAAATAAAATAAAATCAATGGAGAGAGGAAAGAGGAGACATTTTGTTGCAAGAAAAACCCACTGTTGCTACTGTAAAAATTATGGCAGTTTTAAAATAGCAATTTTCGCATGTTTCTGTGTCATCCTTGTGTGTTTTTGGACCACGATTTCAAAAAAAAAATTGCGGTCGCCGCCCCATTTTGGATCCCCCGCCCGCACCGCATGGCATGGCAACTCGAGTCCGGCTGCCCAGGACAGGAGAGGGGGGAGGCCGGGACCCCCCCCCCAGAAACCACCCCTCTGGTAGGTGCACTCTGCACTTCAGGCATATTTTCGCCTGCTTTTTGGCCCGGGAATGGGGGGGGAGTTTAAAACTTTTTTTCTGTGCCGCTTCCGCTTGAATTGCGGTGGCCGGTGGCAAGTCCGGTGCTTGTTGCGAGCGACTACGACGAGGATTTCCCCCACCCCCACCACCAGAGCAGCCCAGGACAGGAGAGTGGGGGGTCAACCACTCCTCTGGTAGGTGCCCTGACCCTGAGCCCTCACTCAGGCAGGCATATTTCCACCTGCTTTTTGGCCGAGAATCGTTTTTTTTTTTAACTTTTAAAAACTTTTTTTCTGTGCCGCTTGGCATCGCGGAATCACCGCGATGCCAGGAACAACCACGACAAATCAGACCCAATTATTCTTTAGTCGGTTCGAGTTCGAGTTCTGGCGGAGTAATTCCCATTACCGTTTCCGTTCCGTAACGGAAACGAGGAACGGAAACGGAAACAGGGATTCCGCCAAGTCGTGCCCATCTCTAATAGATAGATAGATAGATAGATAGATAGATAGATAGATAGATAGATAGATAGATAGATAGATAGATAGATAGATAGATAAGTTACAGACACCCTGTGGATATTGAAAACCATAGACAACAACATCAACAGGGACTTGTTAGCAATCCTCAGCAGATATGGGGGTCTTTCTATATATTTCAAGAATGAGAAACACCAGCAATGATAGCAGTAGCAAGGAAATAAAATAACTTGAGTTTGAGCTCTTGCACAGCACAACAATCAAACAAGTCATTCTCTCTGTAGCAAAAGAGCAGCCCCTGCTGTTTACCAAAGTCTTTTAAGATTTTAAACTTTCCCTTCCCTTCCAGAATGTACGTACTTCTCATCTTGATTCACTGCTGATAGATTTTCTTTTGAGAGCCACAGGACTATTCATTAAAATGTAAGTGAGGTGGTTTTGTATACAAATATCAAGTGGGAGGGAATACAGAATATGAAATATATAAGAAGGCTGTACAACTTGATATCGACTCTCATCATTCTGGGTTTTACAGATTTCAAGAGCTCCCTTTCAGAAAGCCATAAAACATGACAAAAATGAGGAGAGGGGGCATTTTTATGGTTTTCCCGCTCATGGTGATCAGAAAATTCCATCTCTTATGTGCCACCTTTCTGTTTCTTTCTCCCCTCTTCTCCCCTGCCCTCATATTGTTTACCTAGATGCCTTTTCAAGCAGTGCATTATGCCATACCTGGGAATAATAATTATTTAAAAACCAACAAAAACAACAACCACCACCACCACCACCACCACCACCACCACCACAACAACAATCCCACATTGTATATTGAAGCCAGTCCTTTTAAGTTTGCTTCTGAGTGAAAAAAGTTGAGGGAACAGGGAAGAAGGAACTTTTAAAAAAGCAATGCATTCTTCCTAGATTAGTCTCTAGCTTTATACACATCTGAAAAAAAAACATGTAATCCATTTTCATCACTTCCACTTCCCAGCTGAAGAACTCAAAGTGCTCTACAATTGCATCTGTCAAATACAAGTACTCGGGTCAGGTGGGTTGTTCCCATTTTAAAGCAACCAGGTGAACTGACAAATTGGCAACATTTCCCTTGGGTCACACACCGAGGAGGTGGAATTTGCCTGAAGTCCAGTTGTTAATCCCTAAGAGGTCAGCTGTTGTAGAAGATGCTATCTTTACTTCAGGCAGCCCTCTGCTGTTCCTATCCTTCCCTTTAATAACAGTTCACATTGCTGTGACCACCAGAAAAAAAGGAGGAGGAGCAGCCCTTCCACTGAGCTGAAATCTACTGAAATTCCCTTGTGCTGAAATGTCCTGCCTGATGAATGTAGTAGCCAAGAATCTCAGATGATTTGTCTGTCTTCCTTCATCTTACTAATGCTGTTTCCTTTGGCGCCTTGTCTTTTGATTTTAGATTACTTATGTCCAGTGTGTAATTTTAATTCTATGATATTGAAATATTGCTGCCCAGAATGGTCTGTAGCCAGTTAGTCAGTCAGACAGACAGACTGACTGACTGACACAGGCAGGCAGGCAGGCAGGCAGACAGACAGACAGACAGACAGACAGACTAAATGAATGAATGAATGAATGAATGATAAACTGTTTTGTTGTAATGTGCTGTCAAGTTGAAACCAACTTATAAAGACCCCGACAGGGCTTTCAAGGTAAGTATGTTATTTAAGGAGTGGTTTTACCATCTCCACTCCCTCACTGAGTTTCTGTGACTGAATGGGTAATTTATTTACAAGATTTTGCAAGATTAATTAAATCATGTTCTCCGAGTACTAATCTGCCATGCTATCTACTATACCATGCTGGGTACAAACAATAATCAAGTACCACCAAGTCAAATTCTTACTTATCAAAACCTTTTGGGGGGGTGTTTTGAATACTCAGAAGTGGATTGCCATTTCTATATTTTGGGGGCTCTGGGATTGTGTAGCTTGCCCAAGGCCATACAGAATGGCTCAACTCTCAGGAGACACCACAGAGAATCAAACCTCCAACCTCTGGATCCTCAGCCAGATATCTAAACTACCTTTAAAATATTAACTAGCACATAAGCACTATCTCATATTTGTAATCTCCTTTTGGAAACATAGTAAGTACATAAATAAATCAGTATTCATGTTGGCATATAAGGAGTACACACAACAGTTTTTGTTCTCAGCAGTTTTCTGAATCTTAGTATTCCAAGAGTCAATGCTGAGTCTCCCATCTGCATCAATGACATTATCTGTCTTCCTGTGAAAATTAAATCTTCATCTTGTTTATCCTTTAACACCCCACTTTGCATGCTTTGCTCTGCACAAGAACACATTCTTTGTAGCTTGAGGCTGCCTAATTCACCTGTCTCTCAGATATGAAAATGAATCTTCTGAATAGCAACTGAGGGCTCTGTTGGGCATGCCAAAAATCCCCCAAAAAACAAAAAGCCAAAAACCAAACCAACAACAACAGTTATATCCATTCTGCCATTAATTTAAATCATTTTATAAATTTCCATTCACACAACATACAGGTAACATCAATTAATTTGGCTGGCCCAAATTAATTAGCTCCCCCCCACACACACACACATAGTGCCAGCTTGGTTGTTTTAAAAGGCACTGATCATTTCAATCTGGGCCAGCTGGTCAGCATGAGTGTAAAACATTATTTTAATTTTTTTTTAAAAAAAACACCACTCATGGGCCAGCTAATTCTAATTATTTACATTACATTCCTTTTTTAAAAAAATATGTTCTTCATTTGCTGCCTAAAACAGTCTAAAAGTTTGCTCTTGGTTTCAAATGTATTTATACAGGTCTGCGAATACTCTTTAATGCTAGTTTTTAGAGCTGAAGGTTATGCTAAGCAGTGTATTTTATTTTCTCAAACCAGCTCTTCTGAATCTTTCTTGGCAACTAGCACAAAAGCAAAACTATATGATGCTCTGAATTACAGATTTCCTGCTGCCATCCACTGCAATTTTAACTGAACATTTGGAGGTGGAGGAGATATAAATAGATTTGCATAAAAATGTGCATTTGAGTCTTCCATTTTCCAAAAGGTCGGAATGTCTTTATATTGTCTGCAAAGTCTTTGGAGACCCCAAACTATCAGGAATTAGACAGATTTTCATGCCTGCCTTTGTTTTTACTGTTATCAAAAGGCAAATATTGTCTAGCGTGTTCGCACTTGAATGGAATCTATGTTACTGTTTGCCAGAACTATGTTTTAAAGTGGTTACGGACAAAGTGATTTTCTCCTTGTTACAGACAGAGCACACTTCCCTATGCATTTGACACTCCATTTTCCCTTCTACAGTTACAAAGTGATGTATTTGTCAAATTTACATGAAAGCCTATGTGCCTCAGTGAGATCCAAAACAATTTGGTCATTTCTCCCCTCATACATTTGCCTCCCGTGAAGGGCTGCTGTCTGCTCTGCTTAAGTAGCTGAGTTTGACTACCAAGACGGGGGCATTTTGACAGATCTTGTAAAGAAGGAAGAAATAAAGGTTTCCTTGAAAAAGAGATTTCCTGGAATGTCAAAATCACAGAGCCTGAATTAAGTGGACTGAAAGAGTGCGAGGGGGATTAGGGGAGAAAATGGCTGTCAATGAATTTTAGACATTTCAACTGTCCCAAGCCATTTTCTTTGGATATCAGGGCATATCAGCTGGAATCACTGCAATTAGGGATGGGCATGAAACGGAAAAGATGCATTTTGTTTTGTTTCATTTTGTTGCCCCCCTCACTTCATTTCATTTCATTACTAATGAATATTTTTTTAAAAAATGTACAAAATGAAACTGTAATGAACTGATTCATTCCTCTATTACAGGCATGACCAAACTTCGGCCCTCCTGATGTCTTGGACCACAACTCCCAGAATTCCAAGCCTGTATTTCCAATGGCAAAGAACTGTGGGAGTTGTGATCCAAAACATCTGGAGGGCCAAAGTTTGGACATGCCTGCTCTATTACGTGACCCCACAGGGTCCTAGAGGCACCAAACTTGGTGTGTACCTTCCTTGGACTCTCCCCTTTAAGCCCTCCAAATTTAGTGAGATTTGGTGTTTGGGGACTGAATTATTAAACTTCAAGGAGAGTGCCACTGGAAAAAAATGTTTCTGAGCACCATTTTCTGTGCTTGGAAATACTGATCCCGGGAAGCTAGCAGCATGGAAATCTCTGTGGAACTCCTGGAAGCTCTCCTCTTTAAGAACCCCAAATTTGGGGAATCTTGGGGTATGGGGGGCCAAGTTATTCAACTCCAAATGGGGTGCCCACAGTATAAGACCTTCTGTAAATTTAAAGTACTTGAAAATACTGATATCAGGCACCTAGCAGCATGGAATTCACTGTGGAGCATCCTCACACTCTCCCCTTTAAGCAACCCAAATTTGAAGAGGTTTGGGGTACACGGGGCTAAGATGGTTACTTCACGTCCACTCTTGTCCCGGGAGGAAGTTTGTTGCGTGTTGATTTCTGTCGCGGTCATGTGGTCTTCTTGTGGTTCTGTCCCTGTTCCCATGTACGCAAGGGCATGATTGATGATACTTGCATGACTGTTTCTGCATGTTCTCATTCCGTGATGAGATGTGAAATTCCATGCCTTTGTTCTCCATTTTTTTTCCAGCCCAACCTTCCATTTTTCAACGTTCTGCTTCTCCGAAGCCTTGCCTTCAATGCATTATGGAGCTAAGTTTGAGGCATTTGTCTTTTAATCTCTCTGCACTGTGTTGCTGACTCCATAGGGAATGTACTGGTGAATGGCACTTCACACTCCTGCCACTAGATGGAGAATGGGACATTGCGTGACAAGCCTTACCTCCCGGGCAGTCGTATCAGAATGAGAAGTGAGATGAGGAGATTCCCGAGGCCAGGGAAGGGAATATCTCATCCCGCTTACCTCACAGTTCAGGGGTGTGTGGTCGGGATGAACTCCCATCGTCCCGCAATGGCCGTGCGGTTAGATTTCTTTGTACCTGTCCCCAGCGGGACCACAAACAGCGATGAGATGGACGTGAAGTATCAGCCTAAATTAGTTGACACCAAACAGGGTTAATCCCAGTAGAACACCTTTTGCACAGTACTTGAAGTTGGGACCAAGTTATAAAACCTCAAAGGGGGTGTCCCTGGAAAAAACATTTCTGAGCACCATTTTCTGTCCTTGAAAATACTGTTCATGGGCACCTACCAACATGAAAATTGTTGTGGACCTTCCTCAAACTATCCCCTTGAAGCACCCCAAATTTGGAGAGGTTTGGGGTACGGGGGCCAAATTATTTGATGCCAAACAGGGTGCCCATAGGAATACATTGGTTTTGGGGGGGCTTGGCTTGGGAACGGGGTAGTGGTTTTTTCTTCTATCGCCCCATGGCAGCAGGGTATATAAAGGGGCCACTACTTTTCAGTTTTGGGAGTCCTAGTCTGAGAATTAGAGAGGAGAGAGGCATCTCTCTCTGGCAGTGGGAGATTTATTATTTAGCAGCTAGCTTAGAGCTCTTCACTTGGGTGATTGAATAACTGGCTTTTTTTCTTCTGCTAATCTGCTGCTGTGCCTGGGTGGCAGGCAGCAAAATATATGAGCAAAAAAAGAATGGAGTGATATTTTTCATTCATTCTTGATATTTGCAGATCATAGGGAATGTATGTTCATTCAACATTGCTACTGATCTGACCTTGTTGCATAAAAACTAACTCTTGATTCTCAATATAAACTCTCCTCAATTATAAAACACAACCTACAAATTATGTTTGGCATCGAATCTTCAGGATTTCTAGCATTTTTTCATCAAGTCATTGAGCCCAGTAATTGAATACTTTTTTCTGTTAACAGAAGAAGCTTCATATTGGTATCACATATGAGACCCATCAGCTGGAATGATCCAAGGGCATTCATTGTATTCATCTGCAGTTGTAACACAGGAACAATTTGAGTTCTGGCATGCAATAAAAACTTTTTTTAATTGCTAGTGCTGTTTTTAAGCTTTAAAATGGAAAATGTGTGTCTAAAGTTCCAGACTGAGTGATAATTCCCTTTATGCATTTCTTCATAAAAGATTCTCCTTCTTACATAAAAATTTCCATGGCATTTAAATTGGCCATGCATTTCAAATACAATATAAACTAATAGTGCACAACAAAAAGGAATATAATAAGTTGGTGTTCCTTGTCGGAACACAGCTGCATTTTTATAGAATTTGCTTATGTTACTTTTTGGATAAAATTATAGTGATGAAGAAGTTTGAGTTGATTTTGGATTCTGGGCTTTTGACTTCAGGCATGATATAACCACTGCAATCCAACAGTTGTCCACTGAGAAATAAGGCATATTTAGTTCAGTGAGGCTTAATGTTTATGATGAGGAGTGAGTACAAAATTGTATTCTCAGGTTGTTAATGATTAAAAGTGTTTGAAGCCCTAGCTAGTTATTACTTATCTGTCTCTCCTCAACATGTTTAGAGGAGAACATCTAGTCATTCCCTCTCCCTTAGAACTTTTTCCATATGGAGCATGGCATTTCTGCTTGGAGGTTCTATGTGCAATAAACGCTGGAGAATTTGGGTTCTTGAGTGCATAGTGAATGACCCATGTCTAGAAATCTCTCTTCTACAGACATATCATTCTCTGGAGTGGAATAGTGCTTTAGTCATAGGTGGAGCCGAAAGTAGTGGACTGTACATTAATCATGACTAATTTAGGACTCTCGAGATGTTGAATTTCACTACAGTGACACATGACTTAGTTACATCCTGCTTGGATTACTGTAATGCACTCAATGTGGTGCTGCCTTTGAATATGGTTCAGAAACTTTAGCTGTTGCAAGATACAGCAACCAGACTACTAACTGGGACCACTTATAGGGATCATATCACATTCCTGGTAAAACAACTGCACTGACTACTAGTCCATCTCTGGAATCAATTCGATGTGCTAATATAAAGCTCTATACAACTTGGGTTCAGGCTACCTGAAGGACTGTGTTTCTGCATATGAGCCTACTCAGAGTTTTAAGATCATCAGAGGAGAGCCTTGTCTCAGTCCCATTACCAGTGCAGGCATGGTTGAAAGGAACATGAGAGAGGGAAATTCTGTGTGGTATCTCCCAGGTTATGGATTGCCCCCCCCCAAAAAAAAGCCAGGTTGACCCCCTCCTTTTATCCTTCAAGAGAGAGCTAAAGACTCATCTTTTCAGGCAGGCATTGAACACTCTGCAGCCAAACCTTTGCTCACAACTGAGATAGCTGGCTCAAGGTTGACTCAGACTTCCATCCTTCTGAGGTCAGTAAAATGAGTACCCAGTTTGCTGGGTTGGCAGGCATTTCTCTGCATAATTAAATTATAAGCTGCTCAGAGAGTGCTTTAAGGGCTATAGGGTGGTATATATGCCGCACACTGGGTGGAGACCCAGAATCTTGGTGGAAGGTAGCTCTAATATTTATTTACAGGAATTATTTTCAGAATTCCTTTCAACAGTGTGTGCATTCATTTATTGTCAGGACTTGTTACTCAATTTTCTTTGAAATGAAATATTGAGGTAAAGGCATGGATAAGATAAGTCAGTTTATGAGATTTGAAAGCATCTGGAAAGTGCCAGGTTAGGAAAAGTTCAGCTCTCCTGATATTTGAAATTTTTAAAATGCAGGAAAAGAGTGGATAGTGAAATGCCCTAAAGTGAAATGTCAGTTTGAATGTGGAGGCTTCCGGTAGACACTAAAATTCTTTTTGTGCTTTCTTCTTCCAACTAGAAGTTCTAGATGATTATTTATGGGGTGAACGATTCTTTTGTTTCCTTGGATAAATGGAAAAGCAGAATTAAAGATAGGGGTTGCTGGGGTGGGGTTTTTTTTTTGTTTGGTTTGGTTTTTAAGGTTCTGAGAACTCTATCTAGGAATTATTACTTCCCTTTATATTTCCATCATAAGAGATTAATATTAACCACAGCATCCCTTCATTCTCCCTGACTACACTTTGCTTCTACAGAGAGCCATCACACTTAAGGCTTAATGAATATATTCCTTAAAATAAGCTAACATTTATTTAGTGCATATTAATCGGTTTAATCTAAATTAAGTGCATTGTTGAGTGTGTTTGGAACACATCATTTTGGAGTGTTAACCATTCCACAAAAGAGCTAACAAGTTTCATACGGAATGCAAATGCCTACAGCTAATTATCAAACGTAATTGCATATGCTGAGAAATGTTGTGCTGATCTTTTCCCCTGCAATAACATTTTTAACAAGTGCAAAGATAGACATCTATTTGCTGGTAATGAATTTTTGCTTGTCACACTTTCACAATGAATGAGCCAAGATAAAAAAGGGGAGGGGGAGGAAAGAAAATAGGGTAGAGCTGGGAGAGGAGAAACCAAACACAGCTGTCTTGTATCATAACTGAAATCAATCTCCTGTTACAGCTATTTATGTTGTGCACATAAATAAGGCAGTCCCATTCTGAATCTCAAGCTCACCAACTAATTCACTATGCACTGGCACCAGAATCCATGTTTTGTATCCATTTGTGTTAATCCAACTTTTTCGAGCAAAAATCTTTATTCGACCATCTTTACACACTTCTGGACGTTACCATCAGCTTTTCTCTTTGCTCATTAAAAGTGGAATACCAGACATTTCTTTTTCTGCCCAGTACAAGAAAAGTTGCAGTAAGAATAAGGCCTAGTGGTTGCTGCAGGGTTGTGGATTGGAACTAGGAAATACAGAAAATAACATCTACGTGTCACTAATATGCAGCATTCCAGTAAAAGCAAAGAAAATCTTCCACTTATATACCACCCCATAGCACTTCAAGCACTGCTTGGGCAGTTTGCAATATAATTATGCAGGCTACACTTTGCCCTCACCCCCACCGCAAGCTGGGTACTCATTTTACCAACCTCGGAAGGATGGAAGACTGAGTGAACCATGAGCCGTCTACATGGGACTGAATGCTACATCGTGAGCACAGTTTTAACTGAATTACAGGCATTTAACCACTATACCATGAGGCTCTTGTTAAGTAATTAAATATGACTGTACACATTTCTGTCTCGCATCCACACTCCATGTCACTTTTGGGACTAACACATATTTCATCTTCCTGGAGGAAAGACTATCCTGGAAATTAGGTAATTGGTGGACATACCTGTTGGTTCGGTGGACCTTAACCATGATATCCCTATGGACCATTTGTTCAAGCCAATCTGAACAAATAATCCATAACTTCAGAACTTTCACAATGTATTCTGAGTACTTTGGACAATTTAAGAAAGGCACTTCATTGTTCAGGAGGAACCTGCTCCCCGGCAATCATCACTACTTGAGAAGCCAAGCCATAGTGCTTCTTTTAAACTATGCACATATAATGATCTGTCTTATGTAGGGTGGGAAAAAAATCATGGTCTGAACAGAAACAAAAAAATCTTACATTACTTGCCATTTTTTCATTCAGGTGTCTTGAAGTGTCAAGCACCCTTTCTCATCAAAGGTGGGAAAATTTGGGAGTAGAGGTGTAGTAGACATGTATGGTTTCGGAGTAAACTCCCCAAATGCTCCACTGGCTACGCTGCCTAAGAAATTCCAGAAATTGTAGTCCCACAAAACAAATCTCCACACCTCAGCTATGGAATATTTACATCCTTGCATCAGATACAGCTGAAGATCAAGGTGTTCAGCAACAGTCCATTGATTGTAAGAGAGTTGGCGAAAGTGTGACTTCTACACGTTGGCTATCATTTCCTGTTAGCTCTAGAAAGTACAGCCAATGCGGAAGGAGTGACTTCGAGCACCAACTCTAGAATGTATCTTTTGCTCCTGCTATAAAGCTTTGTCCAGGCTTTATTTAAACAGCAGGAGCTTTTCACTTTTGACAGGGAGCTCAGCTGCCACTGTTTTATATCCTTCACAAAATGAAGGGAGAGTTTCCCTCTCTCAGTCACTAGTAATAAACAGTGCTTCTGCAACAATAACTTAAGGAATACTGCCATGGATAGAGCTGCGTCTGGCAATATTGTATTTTTTCTTTGGGGACAGAGAAACTGATCCTCTTTCTTGTAAGGCTGCCAATGAGGGAGATGTATTTGAAGTAGAAGAAGCATAAAAGGAGATTCTCTAAATTACGAAAATGGCACATCTGAAGTAGGAGTTTTCTGTATGTGTGCAATCCTTTACATGAGCAGCTGTGGCTCTGACATTCTGTAATGGCAACTCGTCCATTCATTGTGAGAAGGTCAGTTTTATTGCTCCTACTAAAAGCCTGGAAACACTTCTAGAGCACCAGTTGTTGATGATCACTGCCTTTTACTTTCCCAGATCATACGTCATGGTCTTTTTGTTCTGGTCTATTACATTTTCCAGCCAAGTGAGGAAGAAATATAATGGCAGAGTCCTATGCCAGAGCGCTTCCTTCACACTATACTTCACTACACTATAAGCTACAGCCAAAAAAAATAAAAATAAAAATAAAAACAGAAACAAAAAGAAACCTTCCATAAGGCGCATACTCTGTAGAGTTTACCTCCTAAATGAATGCTCATGATTCAGGACAGTTACTAGGGTTTTTAATGAGGCATTCTGTGTCTAGCTCTTGTGAGTTCTTTGGACTGTTTGACCATGTCCTGGAAGTTTTTCTTCCTGACATTTTGCCAGACTCTGTGGCCGGCATCTTCAGAGAGCATCTCCTCTGTCTCAAAATGGGTAAGTCAGGAGGTTGGGTTTCCTCCCCTCCTCCTGTTTTCTCAGAAACTTTACCCTGTTTGTAAAGCTGAGAAGATATCGGCTGTCAGGATGACTGATAGGCTGTGTTTGCCTGGGACTACAGTGTGGCATGCAGTTATCATAGAAGCAGGTGTAGAACATCACAGGGTTCAGTGATATAAGCAAACATGCTGACTGGAATTCCCCTTTCCATCTTCACTGTTGCAAGAAGGAGAAATAAAGTCCTGTGCCTCCATAAATTTCACTCAGACATAACAGGAAGAAAAGTCTCCTGTGATATAACAAGAATGATTCTCTCATGTCATGTAAAATAACTCTGTTGTCAGTCACATATGCTGTACTTGTGTGATACAGAAAACAATCAGTGGTTGCGTTTCTGTCAGTCTAAGAGAATGACAGTGTCCTGAAGACTCAGTGATTCTTAACTCCCCCATTAAGAAAAACCCATTAGACCTCCAGTGGATTTTCTCTTAATTAATCCATTTTTAGAGATCACCTGAAAATTGCATCTGGAACCATTCTGAAAATAATTCTTATTTGTATACAATTTGTACTCAAACAGAATACTGCAATACAAAAATAAAAAAGCATAGACACAACATGTTATGCATTTTTATCAAGGCAATGAAGTAAAACCTACAAATATAATTCTATGTCTTCTTATGTACAAGTAAGCATTTGAGCTTCTGATAGAAGATGTGTCAAACAAGGCAATTGTACTTTACCACAGAAGTAAGAAGGATACCATAAGGAGCATCATCCAAAACTATCATAGCCACACAGAAAAATATTAAATGGAAGGCACCATGAATGTCTGTCCACTGAAAAATCTGGTTGAATCAGTTCCCCAGTGTGGTTTAGGAATAGAATTCAACTCTAGGCCAAAGCAAACCATCTTTATTTGCGGGTGGGGGGGGGGAGTTGAGATGTGAGCCCAAAGGATGTTAGCATTTCTTCTAAAGAGGAATTTAATATATATCCCATTGATTTTATCACCTCCATGTCAGTAAGGCAAGACTGCACGTGACCTTCCCAGTTTTGTTTATGTCTGCCTTCCATATGCTGAACAAATCAAATGTTAGCTCTAGCCTCTGAAGAAGGATGCTGATAGCCATAGGCATCTTGAGACCACACTAGGAAGCACTTCAATCCCAATGTCAGCTTCAAGAATGGCCATGCATATGTGGAACAATTTCCTTCATTTCGTGAGCTGTGAAACTGACATGCTTTGCTACTCATCCGAGCAGCTTTGTCAGTCTGAGGAAAGTTGATGGAAGGTTTCCAATTCATAGTTCACATTGGTTTTACACCCCCTGGTCTGAATAGGCTTGTTAGATGGACAGTGGCTCGTTCAATTACAATGGCCTGGGGTGTGTGAAAGTCACACCTATGCAAGACACATTTACGTTCCTCAGATTGAAGAAGTTGGATGAGTTAAAAACATTTCAATCTCACAAGAAAAGAAATTCAGTTGCCATGACTCAACTTTTGGATAACCTCACTGGGATGACTGAAAATCTTCACAGACATACAGGACATATTGTAAATACATAATTAACATTTGCAAATTGTTGTTTGGTGTTGTAGTCATGAAATCATGTTGATGCTTTGGAGAGCTCACCCTGACACTAACAATTTGGAAAATATGTTCATTTATTTAATGGTATGAAGATCAGACAAAATAATATAAAGACTTTCATTCTTTTTGGATTATATACAATAACTAGCAGAAATACTGAAATGTTTCAGGTGAATATTCAACATCAGTGTTTGGCTCCAAGAATTTACAGACAGTAGAATTTTAATATTCATAAAGATCAATGGTTTCACAAGGTCAGAGTTTTCAAAACGTACAATTTTACTAAAGAAGTAAAGGGTGAAGTAACCTTTTTGAAGAAAATTTTAAATAACGCTACAGCAGCCAGAATTGTCTGTATAGCGGGAAATTGGCTATGGAGAAAAACAAAGCTGTAGCAATGGCACAGAGTAATAAAGTAGTTTTAGGTATTCAGTGGGATATCCCTTCTAGATAAGTGCTCATAGGACCATTGACTCAGAATGAAATCCTATGCACATTTACCTGAATGCAAACCCAGTTGAACCCAACAAGACTTCTGGATACAACTTCATAGAATTCATGTGTCCTTTAAAAAACAACACATGACAAATCTCAAAATATCTGACATTGTCTTTCAGTTACAGGGCCTATGCAGTCATTAATTGAAATATGTTATAGAGAAAAGATCCATGCTTAAATAGTCTTATCTGAATAGAAAGTGATTGCTTGCAAATAAGAAAGCTGCTCCCAAAATAACAAACAATCCTTATTTCATATCTGATTTTGTGAAAGATTTTGACTTTGACTTTTCATTGTCACCCAAGACCCGAAATAAAGAGATGAGACAAGAATTGTGGAGTTCAAATTGGGCCACAATTTCTTGATTAGATGCATTAAGTAAACTGTAAAGGATGAAAATACAAGGCGGGCCTCAGAATAATGCAAGTGCCGTGAATTACAGGGTCTAATTAAATTTAGTTGGGTGCTGTCCACTAACTAGCACAGCACCCATCCCAAAGAAACGGTCTGGGCAGCCCTCATCTAACCTCTAGGGGCCAATTTTAATGCTCTAACTAATGATCTTAATATTTTTTCATTTCGTTAATTTCTTAAACTAAATTAATAAACAAAATTGAGAGCTGCCTAGAACTAAAAAGAATGCTAACAAAACAGCAACAGTCAACTTTCTAATACTGAAACACCATTTTTTTGAGTCGTGGGTTGCCACTTGATCTTAATATCCTATACTACTGCCACAGAAAACTTTCTAATACTGACTAACTTGGGCCAGCTACTACAGAAAAGCTCACTTCCCCCCCCATCGAGCTGCCTAACTCAGCCAAGAGCACACACCCCCCCGCATATCAGACAAAAATATCTCCAAGCCAGCATCAGAAAGATGGACACCATATTCCCAGAATATGGCCAAACTTAATGCCTGGATGTCTACAATCAAATAAAATTGCCAATTTCAGTATTTACACCGTAACGAGCTCTATCAATTCGCTTAGGCTGCTTTCACATGACCCCTAAAATCCGCTGCAAAATGTTCACAGATGTGGAGCATAAAATTGTTTTCCCACCAGCAGCAGACTTTAAACAAAATAAAATACAACCACACCCACTTAAGCACAGCCCAGTGCATTTTACAAGTACCTGGTCTTGAGGAGGTAAAATCCTTGTTGCTGTTCCTTGTTGCTGTTTTAAAGCATTGCATGCCTGGCCCTCCTCCACTTTTTGTTTGTTTTTGTTGGGTCCCCCCCTTTTAACAGACAGGAATCCTAACTGGCTTCCTGTTCTGGAAAAATTAGCTGCTGCTGACAGCAGGTGGAGGTGAGCCTGCATTTTTTCTCCCTCCCCTCACCGCAGACAGAAGTAATAGAATCAGAGTGCAGGAGGGTGGAAACACAGGAACGAGGACAAAAACCACATTGGGAGGGATCTGCATTTAAGTTGCCAGCGGATTTTAGGGGCCGTGTGAAAGCAGCTTTAGGGGCCCGAGCACCTTTCCAAACTCAATGAGGTACAATCTCAGACAAAACAAACCTACTCGTCGGGAGCCTACTTCTAAGATTCTGCAGGTCTACTTTGACCAGCAGAATCAACAACTTGCCTGACCACTGGATCACGTCATTTCCACTAAGGTGGACCAACATAATGGCAGGGACATTGCACTTGTTGCTTGGGGTACAGTCACACAAATTTTACCCCAAACTTCATAAAGCTTAACCAAAATAGCTGTTGAAATGGGAGCCCTTTTGTCTCTTGGCATGCCCCTCTCCTTCAGCCAACTCTCTATCATCTTTTGAAGTCTAAAATCCTCTGAAGGAGGGGGGCACCCATGAGCTTTGGCAAAAAAAAAAGTCAGTGCTGAAAACTTGCCCTGGATAGATCTAGGAGCCAGGCCCTTATTGTGCAAATAAACAGCAAACTGGGCCAACCGACCACTAGATCACTGGCCACAAATAGCACAGTCCTTCCGTAATACAAAAGTTATTATACTCCATCACAGCAGCTGCATAGCTTCACCTAGTACTCAGCGCCAATGTCAGACTCACTGCTCTATTCACCTCTACTCTCCAATTTGCCATACCTAACTAGCCAAACTATCATTTGATTATCACACCAAAACAAAACTGAGGAGTTTGAGTACTGAGTACGTCAGCCCCATCAGGGTAATTACTCAGCCATTTGGCTAAAGCCAGGGTCTTAACTGGACTGGGTCCCTTTTCCAAACATGTTGCGGCCTGGGTTGTTTCCTTTTGCCTCTAACGTCCTTAGATCTGGCTCCTGTGTTCTCCCATTTTGGGCAGGCCATCACAGCATGAGACCCTCCACATCCAGAACAGACTTGTCTAAGGTGGCATGCTCTTTTTGCACATCAGCATTTACTATTAAATTCCCAACAGGCCAGATGGGGTTAAACTGCCTGGCCCACCAAGGAATAGGCAGCAATGGAGTTAGTGGCATGGGGGATAAGATCCCCACTGTCAAGATAGTCACCCTGAAAAGGGCAACAGAGTGTCATAAGTCTCAACCAGAGCAAATTGTACAGAACACCCCAATGCACCCCAGGCTGCTTAGCCATGTGCATTCTAAATCCTTCATCATATCGTAACCAGGCCATCTCTAGGATATCCATATATGCTCTGAAAATTAAATTCATATAATGGATTAGGGAGAGAGCCCTCTCAGGCTTAGCTTTTCAAATCACACCTACGTAAATGAAAAAAAAACTGCCAACCAATTAGATCAGCATCTTTCTTGTTTGTTGTAGCATATCTTTTTCTCCCTTTCCACCAGCTTCTCATTTCTTCTCTCCTCTATATTCCTATTTAAAAGATCAAAAACATCCACATAATGTCCCTTAAGAATAATCTCAACTGTAGCCTCCGGCAAGTGGTCTCCCATGGGAAAAGACTCATCATATACATGAACATCAGCAGTAGATGCTTCTGTTGTTTTGCTTGTAAAGGAAAGTGTGGCTCCAAGGATAGCCTCATAACTCCTATCAGACCCCCCCCCCAGTACCTTGAATCTGCCCTGAAATGGATTCATGTGCCTGCCTGGCCTGGATTGCTATATCAATTGTTGAAGCCCTGGTAGGCAGCAAAACCACAGGAGTTAGGGTGGGCGCTGCTGCTTGTGTTGTCAAAGTGCCCCATGAAATATTAAATGATGACAAGGTCATAGAAAGAGGCACCTACAGGCTCCCTCTGATCCCCTGGTGACAATTAATAGATAAGCAATGGCCTCTGAAAAAGCCTCTGCAACTCACTGGCTGAAATGGCTGCATTGAGTGGTTGGCTGAACTAACTGCTGTACAATAGTTGAAAAATAATTGCTAACCACCATTTATTCAATTACAATTTTCTTAGAAATACGTCCCCAGATTTAAGCTAACTCATATAAATAGAACACCAGTATTCCTTATCTTGAAAGAGAATGTTTGGCCACAACTAATTTTTTATTTGAAAAGAATCCAGGCTGCAGAGGCTGAAATACTGATGTCCAAAGGACTCCTTTCAAAAGATCTGGAAGTCAAGTCATGGCAACTGGACTTCTTTTTCTTGCTGCTCATCCAAACAGCTTCATCAGTCTGAAGAAAGCTAGTTGTGAGTCCTCCATCTTATAGTCCGCTTTCACCTCTTGTCACCGTGGTCTGAAATAGGCTCATAAGATGAAAAATGGCTCATTAGGTAGACAACAGTATCAATAGTTTTAAAGTGAACAATGGCCTAAGAAACCAATAAAATATGGGTTGTAAGCTATGGTCTTGGTGGTGAAGCTTTTTTATTTGTCTGGGTATTGTTGAAAGCAGATAGACTGTGCATCACCTACTCACCCACCCCCAACACACACTCAGAGTGAGCAAGTGGGTAGGCAAGTGGGTGGGCGGGCAAGTGAGTGAACAGGCAGGGAGGTGGGTGGGTGGACAAGCGAGTGAGCAAGAAGGCGGGCAAGTGGGCAGTTGGGCAGGCAAGTGAATTGGTGGTAGGGCAAGCACAGAATCCAGGTAGTAAAAATAATCTGGGGCTCAGCCAACACTCTTTCCACCTCTCCACCCACACTCTACTCCTCCCACCTCATGACAGCACATTTTAAAATGGATCTTTGCCCAGCCCCTACGGCTTCAAAGGCAAGCAGTAGCAGCAGATTGCCACCACCACTTCCCCTTTAAGCCCCATGGGCTGGGCGAAGATCAATGTTACCTCATAAGATGAATGGAAATTGGGAGGGAAAAATCATCTTATGATATTTCCTATCTCCAGAAACTGCATTCGTCTTAAGATGAATTTGTCTTGTGAGATATTACTGTAGTTGTAAAGCTATTTGGGTTTAGCAAAGTATACTTTCATTTACTAAATAAAGCCTTCATTAGTAGCATTGTTTAAGAACCCTGTAGTGAAATGGAACAGATTTTTAAAAAGGCAATCTGAAAAGGCCGGATTTCACACTAATGGGGAAATCAGCTTTAAAATGTCAGTATCGGTGAGTATGGGGAAGTCCAAGTAGCACATATTATTCTGTCAAAATGTATAAATTGCAGACAGAACAGGCAGGGATGTACTTCTTTTGTTTCATTTTTAGTTTCTTGTAAAAGCACTTAATGCCATCTTGGGGTTCATTATGGTGCATTGAAAAGGCAATGGAAATTTAATATTAAGCAAACAAAAAAAGAGCAGCCTGCCAAAACCAAAACAACCACCACAGAAAGCATAACTTCTCTCTCAGAAATCATCAGCCCTGAAAACTGCAGGTAGTAGAATACTATGCAGAACCAGCTTTTGTTGAGAGAAAACCCACTATTTTAAACTAATGGATGTAGGTAACCTGTTCTCAATTTGCTTTAATGATGTGGCACTTTCGGAGGGTGGGGTGAAAAGAGAAATTCCCACTATATATGTAAATTCCTTGATGTCTCATAAAAAGAGAAAGTCTCTTGTAAGCTCTGACAAAAAATCATTGCACAGCATAATGCAGAGACGGGGAGCAGAATTACGCCTGAATGGCTTGTCTTGATAGCCTCCATCCATTAGTGGAGGGCCATAAAAGAATCTTATAGACATAGTTGGAGCTGCTTGGCGATGATTTTTCTTGACAAGTGAAGAATTCTGTGGTGGGAGTAGAAACAGCGTAACATGGCTGAAAAGAAAGGCAGTGACTCAAGTCATTTTTTTTATGCAAGGTAAATCTCAAGAAAAAATGACCCACTTTGGCAATGCCCAGCAGTTAAAAGATCCCCTGAGGACCCACAAGTAAAGATCTATGTGTTTCACTTAAGTCTTTTCATTTATCGAGATAGATACTGATTGTCTTCATTTTTTTATATTGTAGAAGTTGCCATTTTCTCATGGGTGGTGAAGAATCTCCTGGCAATTCCATTGTAAATGTATTTTCAAAAGATTGCAGGCAACCCCCCACACACACACACACACTGTGACGTCACCCCTTTCACACTGAATTGGGTTTTCAAAGGCACAACTGGATTTATTTCGACATCCCACTGCTATGCCACCAAATTGTGACAACACCTCCCTTTTACAGGTGTAATTGTGTTGGAAATGGTAATGCTGCCACCTTTTATTCACTTGGTAATGCTGCCACCTTTTAAAATTGTCGCCTCATGAATTGGACAGACTCAGATGTATAATATAAAAATAATAACAAAGTTTATTGAGAAAATAATAAATATAACAAAGTCTGAGGATGGTATGTGTTGCCTTTAACATAGAATAGATTTAATCAACTCTTCCAGCCCCCTGTCTTTAATAACTAGTAAACAGTAAAGCCCTCACTGCCTGACAGAACTCTAACAGAGCAGTGCTCTATCCCAGCACTCACTCTCAAAACCTTCAACTCAACTGCTGCTTCAACTGACTAGGCTCCACCCTTTTTATATCATACCATCTCCTGCCCTCTTGCTGGGATTGGCTGATGATTTGTATATTCATTACACACAAATTTAAGTGGCAGTGATGCTCAAAGTGCTCTTTGTGAGGAGAAAAGATTCTCACAAGAATCATGGCATGGCCCAGATGCTGTTGTGAAATCACGCGGAGAGACCAGTATACTTTCATATGAGTGCATGTACATGTTTATTCAAATTATAAAAATTATTTACATTTATTCAAGGGAAAAGTTCTGGTTTGCATATAAGAGTAAGGCAGGTTGTAATTACTAGAATCACATCTCATTTTGTCTGAACCTATCCCTGCAAATAAACCATGGTTTGTTATTCAGTCATTGTATGTTCTTGGCTTACTAAGTCTGGCTTGTTTAAACCACAGCTTGCAATTGCCTCCCCACCAGTAAATAAAGAGGCAAGACACAAGAAATGGGTTTCAAACTTGGGCCACAAGTTTTATTAGCTAATTACCTCCCTAAACTGAGATGGAAATGATGGTAGTGCATAAACATGGGAACAGAAGCAGGTAACTATCCTTTCTTTGGTGCCCTATTATATGTACCTCCTGAACCTTTCTCCAACCAGCTCAACTGGCGGGTCAGATCCCAAGAAGGCATCAGAAGGTGTTCCCTTCTTTTGTACTGGAATTTCATAGTTCATGGTACCCACACAGAGGACCCAGCCACCCAATGGCACTCTGTGGTGTTTGCTGATACTACCCCTCTCCCTGTGCTACTTATGACTTGCTTATCACTCTGTCAAAGACAGTTAGCAGGCCCTGCTACAGGTCATCTAAAATGATGTCTTCACCCTGCATCTGACAAGTGAAATCTATCCCACCCCTGGAACAATTCACAGTGATAAAACCAAATGCCCACATGTTTCGGGACCTAGGCCTTTAGTTCCCTCTTTATTCTCCTCTGTTTCTGGTCCAAACAATGAGTTTTGCAGTCCCCTCTCCATATCTGCCTGGCTAGGATGATTGACTAGAAAATGATCACCTCTGGCCAGCTGATGCAAACATCGGGGGTGTCTGCCATTAAAACCAGTTATTTCCATTTTAACCAACATATATAATTGCCTCCTAAATGAACCTTGCAAATGTGTGGACAAAGAGCTGATGCTCTTCTAACAAAGATGGCAAAAGGCCACACCAATACATTCCCCTTCTCTTCTTTCACTCCAGGGTTGCCAACCCTCGAATCCCATAAGCCAGGAATGGCCAAACTTTGGCCCTCCTGATGTTTTGGACCATAACTCCCAGAATTCTAAGCTTAGATTGCCAATGGCAAAGGACTGTGGGAGTTGTGGTCCAAAACAGCTGGAGGGCCAAAGTTTGGTCATAGCTGCCATAAAGCAATCCCACTACTGCTTTCTTCACTCTCCATGCTAATCGGAACTGAATGCTGTTCCCCCAGAGTAGCACAGGCATCCATCTGCAAACGCTGGCCCTTGCAAAATGAGCAACTACAAACCCACTCTTAACTACTTAACTAATAGGTGCACACATTGCACGTAGCAGCAGCAGGCCCTCCTCCAACCAGTCTTTGTCAATGGATTCACATTTCATTCCCATCACCCCTGCTGCTGAAGTGGACTCAATCCAAAATGAATGTGTACTAAAGAACATGTCCTACATGTCCAAGCACTCCAAGGCACAATTAGTCACTGTCCAGAATTTATTTCTTTCCAGGGGGGCTTCAGGTTGATGCCTCAAGAGCCCCGTAAACTCCTAAATAATGCTCCATTGCCTGGACAAGACACAACTCAGGATCTGCTGCTCTGCATAGCATCATGAGGAGCCACCTGCCCTTCTAACCCATCTTGGACCAATACCAATGAAACTCCATATAGTCCCCTATCAATGTAACCCAGCCTACAATATCGCCAACAATCCATTGATTCTAAATGTATGTGTGTGCATGGTCTCTCTCTCTCTCTCTCTCTCTCTCTCTCTCTCTCTCTCTCTCTCTCTCTCTCTCTCTCTCTCTCTCTCTCTCACTCTCTCTCTCTCAATCTCTCTCTCTCACACACACACACACACACCATTCTAATGATGCCATCAAAAGAAATGTACTCAACAGAAGTTAACCCATCAAGAATTCACTGACTCCTGCTTGGGATGGGATATGTAATGAATGAGGCAACATTTTCCAGGTGTCTCCTTTGGAAGCACTCCCAGTGGGAACAAATTCAAGACAGACATTGGTGAGGCCTTAAAAGGCCTAACACTCTATTGGCACCCACTTCCTTCACAGTCTTATTTTGAACTCTATGTTCTAGACTTGAAATGACCCCAGATTGCCCATCATCATTGGTTGTATATTCTGGATATATGTAAGATCTTATATGTACTGGGAAATGATTGTTTTGTTTTCTGTTTCAGATTTTTATACATCTGTTCATCTCAATATATTGGCCTTTACTACGGTATATTGTTCTATGAAAATAGCAGAAAAGCATTATTGGTGTGAAATTGCTTTCATCAGAAAGAGCAGGAGAATGAATTCATAATGACAGAACTGATGCTTTTCATCCTATAATAATGGTTGCTTAAAAGATTTTGAAAGTTGAGTCAGCATAGCAAAAGGAGGAAAATCAAGTTACTAGGAATTATTGATTTCTGCCTGCTATTCTGGGATAAATAGGGATGCCTGAACAGTTGTTCTTTTCAAGTATGATACAAACTAGCATGCTTTACATCTTCCTGGGATAATGTGTGAATGAGACGATTTGCTGGACCTGGCTGAAAAAAAGAATCAAAAGGCAATGGATGCTCCAATCAGCCGTAGTTCTGGGTGGGGCCACTTTGCCCCCCGCCTGGCTTGTGTCACATTGGTGCAGCCTAAGGGCTGCCCAGCAGGGGCCAGAATCTTCATAAGGCTTCATCACTGTGGCCAGAGGCCTCTTTTGTGATCTAGTCATCTTTGGAGATGGCGCTTTTCAGTCCCTTAGTCCTTTTGGCCTCCATCTCAGTGACGATCAGGTGGGTGCCACTTTCTTTCTTGTCTCCCATGGGGGCCCCTGTACCCAGCGACTGGGCTGTTTCAGACAATTGGCCAGCACTGCAGACTTTTCAGGACTACAAAAATGAAATGCTGATTTTTTTGGTTCATTATGTAACATAATGAAATGAATCAAAACGAACCGAAGCAGCAGCATTTTGTTACAGATTTTTTTTGTTAAAACAAATGGTTTTGTCTGTATGTAAAAGCTCCCTTACCTGCTTGGTTGTGCCTCTCCTCCTCCACCGCCACCGCTTCCACTGGAGCTGCCACCACCGCTGCTGCTGGCAGAGCCCACCAACCAGCTGGCAAGCGGGCCTGGCAGGCCAGCCTAGGCTTAGAAGCAGATCTCACCCTACCTGACTGTTTGGCATGAATTTAATATCCACGTGACCTGTATGGTTGCCCCTCTAATAATTCAACAAAGTTTTTGTGGTATGCAGAGTGTAATAATTAACACTTTCTCAGATGAGTGCATCCAAAGTGCAGTCTTGAGTTAGAGCTTGCTCATTGCCAAGACAGGGGGAGTGTGCTTTACCCAGTGGAAATTCTACTCAACTGTTTGAGATGCCCTCCTTTTAATTTCATATTTATTTCAGTTAATTACGCCCCATGCTCCATGCAGGCTGGGGATCCAGATATACATAAAGATGGGGATCCAGATATACACATTCCAGATTGGCATA
The DNA here is from genome assembly GCA_029282475.1 of Phrynocephalus forsythii. Classification (NCBI taxonomy): domain Eukaryota; kingdom Metazoa; phylum Chordata; class Lepidosauria; order Squamata; family Agamidae; genus Phrynocephalus; species Phrynocephalus forsythii. Next base: position 27,034,508 of record JAPFRF010000003.1, read on the forward strand.
GCTTTCATTGCTAATTCCATTAGCTAAGATATCATAATTATTTGGGAGTTACCTCCTGGGAAAGAACGGAGCAGAGAGAAAGGCACATAGTTTGCAGCTGCAGCTCTTGGCCATCATTTGGTTTATACATAGTGATTGGCCATCCTTTGCTTTGAGTAAGTGTCAATGCTGTAATTGCATCTCAAGTATATGCAAGTTTTGGATTCAAAATTTCAGATTTGGGACCTTGCAGTTCACACATCACAATGTCCTCTTTAATTGGATAGTGATTTTGGAATTTACATCTTTAACCTTGAGTAATGTAGGGATTCTGAAGTATAAATTGGGATCCATTTGTCATCAGTTGTCTTCTGTCATTGAAGTTTGCCACCTTGACTACTTGAAGTGGTATAGGGCAGTATATAAGCAGAACACTTTGCTTTTTGCTTTGTTGGCTCAGCTCAGTTTATGGGCTGTTTTGAATGGAGGACAAGATAAACTATTCTGATATTTGCCCAATGGGAATGATCACAGGACATGTTTTCCTCGGAGATGTTGCAGCAGATATTATATTCAGGCATACAGATGAGTCCTCCCCTTTATCTAGAGATCAAGTGAAAGTTATAATTTTTAACTGGGGACCATTCATTATCAGTAAATTGCATTGCAAAATGGTACCAATGAAATGGAATTTGGAGAAAAGCAGTACAAATGGGTTTGAAGTCAAATTGTTCAGAGGGGCCACTTCAGTTGCATTTTCTGTAGCTATTAGCTGACTGGACTGACAGCAGAAACCAAAGCCAATTGTTCAGATCCTCTTTTGCAGGGGTCTGACTGGTCAGTTGCAGTTTCTGGAGTTATTAACTGAGCTGATGGCAGAATCCAAAGCCAATAGGTCAGACCTTTTTCAGGACCTCTTTTGTTAAGGGAGCTGATGGCAGAATCTTTGTCAGGACCTTTTTGCGCTTATCATGGATGGAGTTAAATGACTGAACTGATGGTGGACTCTAAAACCAATAGGTCAGGACCTCTTTTGCGGGGGGGCTGACATATCATTGTGGCTGACCGCATTTCATATACCCTGCACAAATTGAAGAAAGTGTTGTCCTGGCCATGTGTGACATTTTAAAGAGCTGCACAGTGAGAGAAACAAACAATTAATGTGACCTGAGTATCTATGCACAGGAACTTGGTCGTGCATTATGATGGTCCCACTTGATTAAGTGTACATTTTGTAATGTTATAGCACTAGCCTTATAAAAGGTCAGGGATCAGGACTGCTGAAGTTGGATTCATTCATACATTGGCAAAGCAGTCACAGCTGGTGCCATGGGCTACGATGCCACTTGGCTACAGAGTGGGTACAGGAAAACATCAAAAACATTTGATTATGCTTGGCATAGCCAAACTGTTAGGTTCTGGCCATTGTTTCCTTTTATCACTCCTGGAGTTCTGCCACAGGTACATACCATGGTACCTATTGTGGGCAGCTGAGTACGTCCAAGATGGTGGTGCAAGCACTTGCAGTGGCTTGGCACTCCAGAGATCGGTATCTTTTAATGAATGTTTTATTTGTGTATGTTTTACTACAGACTCTGCACATTCAGGCACAAGTAATTTACAGTCGACAAGAGCTTTTAACAATCATCAGAGAAGGCTGCAGCCAGGAGGTTTCAACTTGCAACATTCCAGCTGAGCTTATCAGAGGGCCTGCATATCCTTGGGCTACTCCCCCTGCTTTCCCTGCCAGAAAGAAAAGAAAACGGAGAAAACGCAACCAGAAGAGGGGCTGCAGGGCAGGAATTCGAGTGAGGCTAAGTAAAAATCCTTACAAGCCTGCATTGCCAAGTCTTTTTGTTTCAAATGTTAGATCTCTTCCCAATAAGATTGAGGAGTTGGAACTTATTATCTCTCTGCAGAAAAATATCCGAGATTGTTGTGCTATGATCCTTTTAGAGACATGGCTGGATCCTGCCTTTCCACAGGAGCTTCTACAGCTACAAGGATGCTCAGCACTTAGAGCAGATAGAACTTTCGAATCCGGGAAGAGCAGAGGTGGAGGGATTTGTGTTTACATAAATAACAACTGGAGCACAGATGTTAAAATAATGGATATTCACTGTTCTCCTGATTTGGAATATCTAGCAGTGAAATGCCACCCCTTTTATTTGCCACGTGAGTTTAATGTTGCTATAATAACTGCTGTATATATACCTCCTGATGCAAACACTACTACAGCTATGGGTCACCTGCTAACTGCTAATAGCAAACAGCAACAGGCTTACCCAGACGGAGCGCTGGTGGTTGCAGGTAATTTTAATCAAGCCAATTTAAAGACTGCCCTCCCTAAGTTCTATCAGTATGTTGATTGTCCCACCAGAGGGAAAAATACCTTGGACCAAGTATATACTAACATCACGCATGGATAAAATACTAAGCCTTTGCCCAATCTAGGACAGTCAGATCATATATCTCTGTTCATGATCCCATCATACAGACCTCTCGTTAATAGAATCAGACCATCAACCAGAGAAATACGAGTGTGGCCAGCAGGTGCATCTGAGCAACTTCAAGACTGCTTTAGGAGCACTGAATGGGCACTGTTTGAGGAGGACAATGTTGACACATATACCTTGACAGTACTGTTCTATATCAAAAGCTGCATTGATGTTGTCACTACCACCAGACAAGTATGGGTGTTTCCTAACAACAAGCCCTGGCTAAACAGAGATGTGCATCTTCTGTTAAAGGCCAGAAATGTTGTATTTCACTCTGGTGATGCGCTACAGTATAGAGAGGCCAGAGCTAAATTGAAAAAGGGCATCAGGGATGCCAAAGCTATGTATTGTCGGAGGATTGAACATCATTTTGAGAGCTCTGATCCTCGTCAGGTATGGCAAGGTCTGCGACAAATCACGGGGCAGAATATTAAAAATAATCTGTCTAGCAGCAGTGAGTCTTTGTCCCCCCAGTCCCGAAATAATGAGACCACACAAGAATATTGGGTTTTAAATCGGGCCACAACTTTATTAATAACTTTATTAATAACTTTATGAATAACTTTATTAACTGCTGTAACTGTAACAAAAGTTGTAGCCAAAAGGATGGGCCTGCCGTAGTGCAACTCATATTTCTGCTCTCAGATGTTATTTTAATTTATTGTGACGCCATAATGTGACCCAGTATGGGGGTGTCATTCCAGAAAAGCAGCCCTCCCCGCCGAACTAGGTCCAGGTATTACATGGGGCAGCCGTACGAACTCCTAGCCTTTAAGATATTTAATTTACTTTCCTACGGGGATGTTTTACCTATCCATTGGTCCTATGTTATTATCTATTGTACAGCTGCCCTGAGCCCTAATCAAGATGCCTTTAGTGTTCTGACGTCACAGTCCTGGCCCCTTTTTAGTTGCACTACCCACCAGGTACACAGGGAACCCTGCCTAACGGTCAATGAGAATGGAATGGGCGAAAACGCACTGGCACCAAGCAGCCAATAATGGTACCAGTCAAAAATTCCCATTCGGCCCCGAAGCAACCAGATAATCTCATTCTCACAACCACTAAGGGTGGGAGGGCGGGGTGCTGCCCGGCGCGAAAGAGGAGGACTGGTGCGCGGGCAGCCCTTTTAAAGGTTCCGATCCCCGCACACCACAGGAGTCACGTGTCCTCCTCCTTTCGCGCCGAAAACGGCTCCCGGGGCGACAAAGCGGCCCCAATCTGGGACAAGCCCGGTAGGAGCCTACATTGGCTGATCAGCTGAATCAATTTTTCAGCCGTTTTGAGGCGGAAACTGGAACCACTATCACTCCAGCATCGACCACCAATAGCACACCATTAGAATTTATTACAGATGGACAACCACTACTACTGCAGATTTTTGATGTGCAACGCACTTTCCAGAATATTAATGCTAGGAAGGCAGCTGGACCGGATGGAATCATGGGATGGGTTGTCAGGGACTGTGCTGCAGAATTAGCTGGAGTATTTACGGACATTTTTAATCTATCTTTGTTGCAGTGCTCTGTCCCTACTTGTCTGAAGACATCTATTATAGTGCCAGTCCCTAAGCAGTCAGTAGTGGCATCTCTCAATGGCTATAGACCAATAGCTTTAACATCTGTTATTATGAAATGTTTTGAGAGATTGGTGCTAGATTATATTAAGGCTAGACTTCCATCTACTCTGGACCCATTCCAGTTTGCATACAGGAGTAACAGATCCACTGATGATGCTATATCCATTGTTGTCCATACTGTACTGAGCCATTTAGAACAACAGGGAACATATGCAAGGCTGTTATTTGTGGATTATAGCTCTGCTTTTAATACAATTCTACCCAATAGGTTGTTTTTTAAAATGGCCAATTTGGGTATAAATCAGAAGATTTGTTTGTGGGTAAGGAATTTTCTGACTGATAGGCCACAGTCAGTAAGGATGGGATCCCACCATTCTTCTACTCTAGTATTAAGTACAGGAGCTCCTCAGGGTTATGTGTTAAGCCCCTTCCTCTACTCCTTGTACACACATGATTGCACCCCACTGTATAACACCAACACAATCATCAAATTTGCAGATGATACAACAGTGGTGGGGCTCATTAGTAAGAACAATGAGTCTGCTTATAGGAAAGAAGTACAAGGGTTGACTCCATGGTGTAAAGAAAATAATCTTATACTTAACACCAAAAAAACTAAAGAACTTATAATTGATTTTAGGAGGAAGAAAGATGTACATTTACCATTGTACATAAATGGCGAGGAGGTGGAGAGGGTTGGTAGCTTTAAATATCTGGGCACTTAACATCTCAGAGGGCCTCTCATGGACTACAAACACCAATATGGTTGTGAAGAAGGCACAGAAGAGGCTGTAATTCCTGAGAATGCTCAGGAAGATGAATTTATCTCAGCATCTACTTCAGTCTTACTATCACAGCACCAGTGTCCTAACTTATGGTATGCTATTATGGTATGGGAGCAGCTCTATAGCGGACAAAAAAGCTCTACAGAGAATAATTAAAATTGCCCAGAATGTTATCGGGCTCCAACTACCAACCCTGGATGACATCTTCACATCTCGCTGTTTGAGGAAGTCACACAACATTCTGAGAGACTCTACTCATCCTGCTCACAATTTCTTCGAACTGTTGCCTTCTGGCAGAAGATACAGAACAATTAAAACTCAGACCACACGTCTTCTGAACAGTTTTTATCCCAGAGCTATAATTGTACTTAATAAGGAACTCAAGGACCAGCAGCAGTGAGCACTTGGACAGGATTACCTAGCCTATTGTGTAGATCAGGGGTCCTCAACCTTTTTAAGCAGGGGGCCGGATCACTGTCCCTCAGACACTGTTGGGGGCCGGACAAGATTTTGAAAAAAAATATGAAGAAATACCTATGCACACTGAACATGTTTGTTTTGTATTGGAAAAAAAAACAGGAAAAAGAATGCAATATTAATATAATAATAACAATAAATTACAATTATTATTATTATTATTATTATTATTATTATTATTATTATTATTATTATTAATAATAATAATAATAATAATAATAATAATAATAATAATAATAATAATAATAATAATAATAATAATAATAATAATAATAATAATAATAAAGACCTTTGGGTAGTGGGCAGCATACAAAATACATAAATACAAATAAATAAATAAACAGAATGCCATTGGGGGGGGGAATTAGATGCTTCCTTGCAGACCTAATGAAGAATGGAGAAGCCGCTGTCCCACTCCTATCTTCAGCTTCAAACAAGGTTTGGGGAGACATCTATAAACAAAATTCACCAGCCCAAACTAGGGTCAGGGGTTCAAACTGACATGGCTTGTGATGAGAGACACACACACCTGGGGGAGGGGGCATGACGGGGGATTGTCGGTGTTGTAGTCCCAAACTTTCGGGGGGGGGGGCAGCAACACATCCCCGCCCCAGTTCTCAGTAAACAACCCTTCCTCGTCTACTGGAAGTAGGTGACCGTGTCTTTCCTTCCCCAGCACCCAATGCCCACCCACGGGCCCCACACGGAGAAGGGTCTGGAGTCCGGATAGAGGGGGGAAACGCCATCCTTCCTTCCTTCCTTCCTTCCTTTTCCCACCACCCCTGCTCTGCCCGCTCAAGCGAAGCCGGGACTGGGGGGGTCACCTGCGGAAGGCATCTGACCTGAAGGAGCAGGCAACCTTAAAATGCAGCTGGCCTTTTCCCCTCGACTCGCCCCCTCCTCAACCCCGCAAAGGCTTCCCAGCGCTACCGCTGCCCCTTGATGCGCTCCAGGCACCTGGTTCGTGACCTCCCGTGCCTCAGGCATGCCGCCCGGCCAGGGGGCTCCCTGGGAGGAGGAAGAGGAGGAGGATGGTGCCCCCCTCCTGGCCAGGCCCAGAGGCTGGGGATGGGGGGGACGCATCCCTGTCCCCGCCGTCGTCCTCCCCACCCCCCACCCCAAGAGGAGCCTCTCTCGCCTCCGCCTCGCACCCGCGGAGAGGACAGCGGAGCCGCTCTCTCTCGCACACACACATGCACGCACACACACACACACACGTGCACCCGAGGCGAAGGCGCCCCGAACATGCCCGGCCAGGCGAGGGCCGTCCGGAGGGAGAGAAGTCCTCACCTCAATCCCCGGGCTTTCCTGGCAGAGCCTGCCCCCCGGCGACGGCGGGCGGGAAGAGGGACCCCCCTCCCTCCTTACCTGGGCCTGAGGCTGCTGGCAACCCACTCATAGGCCCAGGTGGTGGCCGACGTGGAGGAGGAGGAGGAGGAGGAGGAGGAGGAGGAGGAGGAGGAGGGGAAAGGGGGTGGGGTGGGAGAGACTGGGATGGCGGCTGCAGGGGCCGAGCTGGGCATGGGTGCGAGACTCCCCCCTTCCCGCTCACAGCAGGAGGAGGAGGAGGAGAAGTGCAGCGGCGGCGTGAGTGTGAGTGGGGGCCGCCCCCCCGCCCGGCCTCCCTTCAATTTCCACTGCGAGGGGCAGGCGGGAAGCTGGGATGCAGCAGGGGCGCTCCGGTGCACAGCCACCGAGTTGGCAGCAGCAGCAGCAGCAGCAGCTCGGCCCCGCCGAAGACCCCGCACCGTGGACGATCTCGAACCGCTTGGGCGCCAATGGCAGCCAGGCCGGCGAGATGCGGAGCAAGCGGGGCAGTGGCCAGAGAGAGCCGTAAGGGGACAACGGGGACAACGACGACGACGAGGGGGAGTCCTGGGCCGCCGCGGAGGCAGCGAGCGCCGCCGTCGAGAGGCACCACCACCACAGCCACCGCCACCACCACCGCAACAGACCCCTCAGCGTCTGCCCGCCTCTGCCTCTGCCTCTGGTGCCCATGGACCGACCGGGCTGTGCTCAGCGGTGCCCCGCCCATGACATGTCGGCTGCCGCCGGGAGGCGGGAAAGGCACCTCCCTCCCTCCTAATAGGCGCTTCCTTCATGAAGGGAGGGAGCTGCCTACCGAGTCTTGCTCTCGGGTCGCCTCCTTTCCCACCCCCGCCCCTCCCCGGGGGTTGGAGAACACTCAAGATGGTTGCCCCCAGGAGGCTGTGAATACTCCCAGAAGAAACTTTACTAGTAGAAGGACTCGAGCGCCCCCCACGGGTGGGGGGCGCGGGGGGTATGCTGAGGCTCCCGGGGGCCGGATTGAGGGTCCCCGGGGCCGTATACGGCCCGCAGGCCGTAGGTTGAGGACCCCTGGTGTAGATGCTTGTGTTTTTAGGGGGTGGGGGCGGTTGGTGGGTGGGGGAGTGTTCAGCAATTTTTATGTGTGTGTGTTGAAGGGTTTTTTATTGTGTGAGAGAGTGTCTGGGGATTTGTGTGTGTGTGTGTGTGTGTGTGTGTGTGTGCACGTGTGTGGAATCTGGTCTCTGGGTGTCTGAATTTTGTTGTATGTGTATACTGTGTATACACAATGACAATAAATTATTATTATTATTATTATTATTATTATTATTATTATTATTATTATTATTATTATTATTATTATTATTATTATTATTATTATTATTATTATTATTATTATGACATACAACTTCAGTCTGGAACCTGGTCCAGTGGGCCATGTTAAAGGGATAAAGCACAGAGATGAGCCCTGGGACAAGTTCATAGAGCCTACATCCCAGGGTATTTAGAGTAAAGCCCTCATTGGCTTATGAGGGCCACATTGAAATGGATGAGACTCAGAATCAGAGTAGCCACCTCTCATGATGTAGATCTGCATGGTGTCTGGGCCCATGAGAGTCACGTTGAAATGGAGGAGAACAAGACTCAGAGTAAGTACCTGTGATGGTGTTGAGCCACATAGTGGCTGGGCCTATGATGGCCACGTGAATTGAAGGAGACTGGAAGGCATGTGCTGTGATGGGTTCATGGAGCCACGTTCGATGGTGCTCTGGATGTGACTTCTGCCACTGTGCTGACCCACAGTGCTGGAGATGACTTGACCCAGTGATTGGGAAAGTGACAGATTCTACAGGTTAAGGCTAACCTGCAGAATCTTAGAGACAGGTTTGCCTTAACCTGTTATGGGTTGGTTTGGGTTCATCCAAACTTTCCTGAACCAAGGAACTTTTTGAGATTTAATGAACATCCTAGTTCATTTGAGCTGCCCCAAAAGACTACTTATCTCATATTACCTCCTTATCTTTTTCTGCCTGCCATCTCTCTGCATATGTTCATTTGTCATATGTGAAAATGGCATTAAATCCAGCCTCTGATTTTTTTGAAAATACAGACTGGTAGCAGCTGGCCTCCCCATGCCCCACCGCTGCCCACACCATCACCAACTGAACAACACACAAGAGAAATCACCATTTTGCTGCTTCATGGCCATCTATATTAGATCAAATTCAATGTCATGTGCATTTCCTTTCATTAACCCAATTTCCCTCCAACAACAGGTGGCCCTTAGAGATGTATGTGTTAGCAATAGAGAGGGGCACAAACCAAAAAAATGGCAATTCATTTTGGTTCAGATCATTTTAAGGTTCATTTTGTTTTGTTTTGTTTTTAATATATTTTTTTTTGAAATATTCATTTTGTTGTTTGTTTTGATTCGTTATTCATTTTTTTCCCCTTCAGGCGCTGACTGTGCACTCCCTGGGGCCTGGTTGGCACTTCTTTTTATTTATTTATTTATTTATTTATTTATTTATTTATTTATTTATTTATTTATTTATTTATTATTTTAGAGCGCCCAGCCGGCCACCCCTGGGTGGGTTTTTTTCTTGAATTTTTGTTTTTTTGGGGGGAGGTTTAAAAGTCCCCAGCAGGGGCTTTTTGAGGTACTGGCTTAGGGCCAGCACCTCAGGATTTTTCTCCTAAGTGCCAACCGCACGGCCCCTGGGGCCAGGTCAGCTCTGGTTTTATTTTTATTTTATATTTAAATTTAGTTTGGAGCACCGACCTGGCCACCCCTGGGGCCAGGTTGGCACTCCTTTATTTTTAACCTGATTTTTTAAAAGCACCCACTGTGTGGCCCCTGGGGCCAGGTTTTTTTTTGTTTTGTTTGTTTGTTTGTTTTCATTTTAGAGGGCCAACCTGGCCACCCCTGGGGCCGGGTCGGCACTCCTTTTTATTATTTTTAAAATTTTTTTATTTTAATTTTTTTTTTTTTTTACTGCTGACCATGTGGCCCGCACTACAGCTGTAGTGTGGGCTGGTCAGCTTCCCCCCCCCCCGGAGCCCCCTACCTGCAGCCAGGGGGACCAGACCAGGAAGAGGACCACTCTCGGACCCAGGTAGGAGACACCAGCAAATGAAACAAAGCGAAACGAAATGGAAATTTCCATTCCATTTCATTTCTCTTAGAGGGGGCAGTTCGTTATTCATTTTGCATGTTTCATAACAAAATGAATAACAAATAATGAAACGAACCAAAAGTTCATTTTGTGCTCATCTCTAGTCAACAATCCAAGGAATAAGTCTGTGTTTCCTTTCAACAACAAGTCACAAAACAAAGCATGCTGAATGTCAGTTATAAGGCTGAGGAAAAGTACTTGCATTGACAAGCTGATCTCTCTCATTCCTTTAAGTGCTTGGGCAGCTCTTTCGGATATGTGCTAAATACATCTCAAGATTGATGCATATTTACTAAAGGTTGAATTGGAAGTGGCCTATAAGGTCAATAGGCTATTGATTCCAACCCCTATTTCCATGAAGGAATCTACGTGTATAGTGATAGAATAATTGAGTTGAAAGAGACCTATATTCTTAAGTCCATTTTACTTCTATGTGGTCAAAAGGGGAGGAATAATTCAAATTTTTCAAGGATTTTAGTGGAAAAGTTGAGGGTGTGCATAACTTTCACCCACTTAAATAAATTTAACTCAGAAGTTATGCTAGCTGGGTTATGTCCAGTTTTAAAATCAATGAAGCATTTATTTTTACTGAATCCAAAGAAATACTTTTGTTTTAAATATTATTTTCTCAATTAAAGGTTATAGTGCTGCATGAGTACTTACAAAAAAGCCACACACATGCATGAACAAATGTGCAGAATATTTCAATGATACTCTCTTTAATTGCTTTACTTTAATCATAATCAACATAACATAAAAGATCTTATTCTAATTGGATTTTCTCCTTAAAGCTATTGATATGCTTGTGATGTTCTGGCTGTTATCCCCAAATTACAAACAAACACATTATTAGCATCCAATTAAAGTATAAAGGAGAACACATTTTGAAGATTCAGTAATGGTTCATAGACAAATATAATGACAAGTATGTATAGTAAAAGAGGATTGTTTTTCCTAATCAAATGTTTGAATTAATTAGTTCCTTCCACACCTGCTACCTTCTGGGCTGTTTTACACTTCCCTTTTAGACATGAAGATAGATACCAGGGTACACAACTAATATGTACTGTGCAGTAAAATCTGTGTTGTAATTATGTAGTGTCAAGTTGCTTTTCACTTGTGGCAACTGAGTGAACTGATGACCTCCAAAAGGCCCTATAATCGTAAAGTCCTGTGTTCAAGTCACACAAACTTCAAGGAGATGGCTCTTTTACTTAGTCAATCTACTGTATATCATATTCAGTCCTTCTCCTTTTCGACTGCCTTCAGCTTCTCATCATTAATATCTTTTCCAATGGGTCTTGTATTCAGCAGCCTCTGTTTACTCAGGTCTTCTTCTATAGCAGTGGTTCTCAACCTGTGGGTCCCCAGATGTTCCTGGACTGCAACTTCTAGAAGCCTCCACCACTCGCTGTAATGGAAGGGGTTTCTGGAATGTCGGGACCCACAGGTTGAGAACCACTGTTCTAGAGAGTTCAATTTTGATTTGGTTTAGCTCCCACTTACTTGTTGAAATCTAGTTTAATTTATAGATATTTACGCATATTTTCCTCACAGTGCAATTATAAGTGTCTCCTTAGAAGCCAAGTTCATGATGTTTGTCTTTCTGTCTGTCTTTCTGTCTGTCTGTTTGTTTGGTCTCACCAGAAGTGAAGATACTGGATACGCGGATGGATTTGAAAAGTGTTATACTATAATATTAATGAGTACAATAACCTGAAGCAAAGTAATTAGCCAAGCTGCAGTTTTGTTTTTGTTGGTACATTGTGTGTTCTACTATTAATGCTCTAAATGAATAAATACCTCTGTTCAGTTGCTTTGCAAGGCAGTACATAAGATGGGATGTGGGGGGGGGGACAAATTGATGGAGGGCATCAAAAGCACCTAGGCATTACTTGGGTATGGGGGTGGAATCTATTGAAGTAGCCCACATGCCTTCTAAATGGCATAAAGAGAGACTACAAAAGAAGTTCAGTCATGCTTCTACAAAGATTTTTGAATCCCTTTCCCTGAAGCCCATGACTCTTTAACTCTGAAGAGCTAATTTCATTTATGTGACTAAGAAGTTCCATGGTTATGAAACAGAGATGTCTCTCATTCACAGGGTTAACCTTCATCATGATTTCATGGGGCAATTTTAATAATCATTAAAGTGAAGAGGGAGATAATAGAGAGATAATTACACAAAATGGAGAACTCTAAAGAAGGATCTGGAGGAGTAAGTATATCTGAGAATCCAAACCATTTACCAGCCAATTGAGAAAGAAATTGGAACTTTGAAAAAAAAATGGCAAGAATTGAAGGAAAACATCCTCCCCATTCTGAACTCCAGCCTGCAACTTTAATAAGGAAAAACTTCAGTGGAAGTTTTAGGGGCAATTTTCAGAGACATTTCCATACTGAGTGAAACTAGGAGGATGACTAACACTGAGAACTACCATTACTGAAATTCGGAAGTTGAGTCATGGGAACTGGACTTCTTTTATTGAGATACTGAAACATTTTTCTGCTCATCCAAACTGTTTTGTCAGTCTGAGGAAAGCTAGTTGCGAGTCCTCCATTTTATAGTTCACTTTGACCTCATGTCACCCTGGTCTGAAATAGGCTCATATGATGGACAAAGGCCTGAACTGCATTCCCACCACCGATGCCCTAACAACTGTAAAGAAGAGACTAAGAGAAGAGAGCACCATCACCACCAGAAGCAGCCTCAACCCAGACCAGATATTCCTGTTCCTGGATCTGTGTCTGAACACCATGTATTTCATGTACAGAGGGGACTTCTACAGACACAAGCATGGTTGTGCCATGGGTTCCCCAGTGTCACCCATTGTTGCTCACCTTCACAGGGAGGACACCATCCCACTGGTTCAGGTATGTAGATGATACCTGGGTGAAGGCCTGTGGATATCCAGTGTGGGGCATGCCATCAGGTGCATAGTCACCAGCCAATCCTCTCTTTAAATTTAAATAAAAGAAGTTTATGGGTAAAAGAAGCCAGACCTTACCTTATCCTCTTGATTTCATATGACATTTGCATGGGATCTTTCCCAATCACCATAAAATCATCCTGCACACAGATATATTTGACAGCCCATCTCTTTCCAGACGGACCACTATATCTTACTGGTATATCATCCATTCCTAGGTCACACCTCTCTGCACACAGTTTGCAATTTCCAGCCTGCTGTCAGTTATGGGAGGGTAACAGTATTCCATGCACAGAAATGCATTCAGCCATGCCGGCCACTTGGCCACGGACTTTCATAACTCTGGCTTTTTGGCTGGTAAACAGAGATGAGTGCTGCCCCGCAGAGAAACCTTTACTATTTTTGTTCAGAATATAATAGAATCTTTATTGCATAATAGTCAAATCATTGCGAAAGTAATACACTACAAAAGAGCAACCGTATTATCATGCCATCATTTATTTATTTAGACCAATTTGATTAATTTAACTAAAAACTTCTAAAAGCAGTAATGGAACTATAGAAATTTAGAACTTTATCACCTAACATTTGAATTACATTTCCTTGAGATTGTTTTTATACTTCTGGGTCTTTATGGCATTTTGCACAAAAAATATCCCAGTACCTAGCTCTACATACAGCAGCAAATATTACGACTTGATTTATTGTATCTAAATTTGATGTTTGCTTTTTTAAAAAAGCTCATTTTCTCTGATGTGTTTCTATTGTTCCACTTTCTTTAAAACGGGTTGTAAATATTTTTCTCTAATATTGGTATATAGGGGCAATCAAAATACACAATAGACTAAGTCCTCAAGAGCCATTCAGAAGAATTTTGCAACCAAAAAATAACTTCAGACCTTTTCTCTGAATGGGGAAAGGTGGCTGCTTTTCAGGACTAGTCTTTAAATCTGAGGTTTATCTTGCTTCCCTTCAGAAATTCAAATTATATCTTGATATGAGAAAAAGCAACAAAATTTGCCCCTCCCTAGTCAGAGGTCCCTCATGCATATGAATTATGTACTTATTAGCTAGATGCTCCTACATACATGATTAAAAGGGTACCATCCTTGCACACCATCCATACACAGGTCAAAGCATGACAAGTTCTTTTGGGTGGGGGGCATGCCTTTTAAAATAGAAATCTCACTTTTTGTGCATGGGTGGTTTGGGGGAAAGAACAATAAAGGCAGAACATGTTCATAGAATCTTGAGTGTCTGTTGCAAGGGGTGAAAAATTGGCCAGCTAAATGGAATATGGTATTTTCCAAAAGGGCATGGCAGGTTTTCTAGAGCTTTAAACAGAAGCAGTTGAAACTACAACACTGTGTTTCATGAGTCACTTCTGAGCAGCCAGTTCATTTCTAAATATTAACTACAGTATTTTGTCTTTCACAGTCACGTTTCGTCTGCCTCTCATGAACTGAACTTTACAGACTAATAAAGAGCTGCTGCATCTGAGAAGAGCTGTTTTCCCATGGCTGATGCAGGAATATCCATATAATCACAAATGTTTGGAATGCATTGGCATAAATTGCCAGTTTCTTCAAAAGCATATAGTAATTCTGTTTTATTTTCTATTTGGAAGCTTGATCTGCAGTAGGTTCAATTTCAGGTACGAAATAGCAGCTGTCCAAAGTTTTCAGCTGGTGTTTTCTGAAAGATTCAAGACAGAAGGGGAGAAATGATAAACATGGACAAATATGGTATCTGCATTTTTTCTGGAGGGAGGCTTACATCTGTCTATTTTTGAGATGCTCATAGGGTCTCTATAATAGAACAGAAAACAACATAAAACTACTATCTGCTTGCTTGATTCAGGTCTCCATTATTTTTTGCAATAGCTTGTCATTCTGAATACACCAAATGTAAATGGTTATCTCCCATCCAAGGAAACTGTGTATCTTCTAAAGAGAACAGAACAGAAGCTGTGTGCTTCTTCTGAGCACAGAGAGAAACACAAACCGGGGGGGGGGGGTATGAAGAATGGGGAAACAGGTACAGGACAAGTGGGTGGTAGACTGGGAATAATGTGGGTGGGTGGGAAGGAATGTAGTTTCAAGGGGGTAGTATGGGAAAAGATAAAATATAATTTAAAAAGCCTGCCCCAAATCCCTCCCCTAATGCCTGGGATCAGTGTTTTCAAATACTTTAAATTATAATTTCTTTTCTTATTGGCACCCCCTTAGGAGTTGAATAGCTGGGCCCCCTGTACCCCAAACCTCTCCAAACTGGGGGTTCTTTAAGGGGAGAGCTTGAGGAAGCTCAACTGCAATTTCCATGCTGCTAGTTGCCTGGGATCAGTATTTGTTCTTTTCATGGGGGCACCATTTGGAGTTGAATAATTTGGCCCCCTGTATCCCAAACCTCTTCAAATTGAAGGTGCTTCAAGGGGAGAGCTTGAGGAAGCTCCATTGTAATTTCCTTGCTGCTAGCTGCCTGAGATCACTATTTTCAAGCACTTATTGCAATTTTTCATACTTTTTTTAAAAAAATATTTTAACAAAACGAATCATGGGGGGATGAAATGAAACAAAACGAAATACATTTGTTTCCATTTCATGCCCATCCCTAGTACAGGGGAAAAAACTGTAGTTCTTAATATTTGTGGACATGTGCCCCAACTGGTTCCTGAAAGCTTTGGTAGGATATTGTTCCATGCTGAGACCTTTTACTTTGTATTAATGCAATGTTTCTTATAGGTCAGTGTGCAGTGAAAGCAACACATTGGTACTTCAGGGCAAAATATTGATTTAATTTTATTCCCTTGCAAGGCACACACTTGAGATTTAGGGCCTTTTTACACGACCCCTAAGATCCGCTGGCCACTTAAATTCGGACCAGAGATCTTAGGGGTTCCTCGCTCTTCCTCTGTCCCCACCCCCCTCTGCACTTCCTGGTTTCTGGCTGCCTGAGGGAGGGAGAAAAAAGAAAGAAAAGAATGCCGGTTTACCTCCGTTTTGTTCCCGGCAGCATTCAGATCTCTTAAAGGGGTGGGGCGCAAAAAAAGAACAAACAGAAGCCAGGAGAGCCCCGCACTCACTATCCTTACACCGGATCAAATATTTGTCATATCCAAAAAGCAGGTACAAGAAAAGTGCAGTTTGGTCGCGCTAAGTGGGCGGGGTTGCACTTAATTGTCTGCAAAGTCCGGAGCTGGTGGGTAAACATTTTTAAGGTCCGGACCTTGCAGCCATTTGCGGCGGAGCTTAGGGGTCGTGTATAAACGCCCTTAGTAGGGTTGGGTTTCAGTTTCAGTTGGGTTTCAGTTTCTATCACAATAGTTGCCAAGTTGTTCTGATGCATCTGTTAGCAAATATCATCTGAAAGCTTCCTAATTGGACAGCAAGTGTCATCATATATAAAACATTTGAGGAAGGGATTGGTTATTAGTGCAGCTACTGGAGGAGGGGATACTGGAGCTAATATACTGATATGGGGTACACCATTCTTTATTCAGCTGCATCGTCCTTGAAAACTGATGAAAATTCAGCAATTTTTCACAAGGGTTTCTATTACTTCAGTTTATAGTGCTTGGTTAGATTATAGAGTTTTTACAGTAGCACTTAATGATGAATTATATCAAAGACAACTGAAAGTTTGATAAAGATCAATCCTCATTTCAAAAACATAATCAAAATGTTGCATTGGATTTGTGGGATGAGATAAGGTTTCATTACTTTCAGTAGACTCATTCTTGCCATAGCTTTATAAAGATGACAAAATAGTGACATTGATCTGATGTTTTGGGGGTTGTGTGTTTCTTACTAGGTTTTATGATAACAATAACTCATCTCTTCCTCCAAATTTTTAGAATCCTTAGAGAGTCAAGACAATTATTAAAAAAAGAGCCACTTTTTGTTGCTGTGCCAAATTTTGGGCCTTTTTACACGACCCCTAAGATCCGCTGACCACTTAAATTTGGACCATAGATCTTAGGCGTTCGTCGCTCTTCCTGCGTTCCCACCCCCTCCGCACTTCCTGGCTGCTGGCTGCGTGAGGGGAGGGAGAAAAAGAGAACGAAAAGCATGCCGCTCACCTCCATTCTGCCTCTCGTCTCTGTAAAAGTAGCTCTTAAAGGGGCGGGAGCCAAAAAACAACAAACAGAAGCAGGGAGAGCCCCGCACTCACTATCGTTACACCGGATCAAATAATTTTCACCTCCAAAGAGCAGGTACTTGAAAGGTGCGCTGGGATGCGCTAAAGTGGGCGTGGTCGCACTTAATTTCCTGTTAACTCCAGAGCTGGTGGGTAAACATTTTTAAGCTCCGGAGCTGGGAGCCATTTGCAGCGGAGCTTAGGGGTCGTGTATAAACGCCCTTTGTTATCTCTCTATATACATATGTCATCCAGGCCTGCTGCTTTGCCAGTTTACAGCTACAAACGCCCTTTGGGCTATTATATTTGTCGAAATGTTTTCATGAGCAAACATTTTGTTAAGCCAATGTTAAACTACTTTAATCACTTTCAGTTCCTTTCACTGATTCTTGACATGGTTATTTCATCCATAGTTTTTTTAACCAATTATCCCTTTTAGTTTTGAGACTGAAGAAATGTGTGATTGCCCAGCCAAAATGTTGTCTTTGTTCAAGGGATTTCCCAGTAAAAAAATCATTCAGGGGATGAATATTTCCAGTGTTATGCCTCAAAGGTAGTAAGTAGGCTGTGCATCCTCAGAGTATGAGCAGCCTGGATGCTCAGCCTGGATTAAATGCTTCAATGCCTTTTAAAATTATATCTCCTGTAAAACTGTGTTCTTGCTGGTGGGATTGCCACAAGGAGTTGAGATGGTGTTGCATACTTGGAATAGGGATATAGCCTGATTTCACATGTTGGACTATAGACTCACTATCAAATATTAAACCCAGGTTATAGAAATATTGCCATATTTCCCATCTATGCTAACTAAATTGAATAGATGTAGCTTATTTTTAGCTTGTGGGGGGCATGATTGGGCTTACCATTCCTACAAATGTGCTTTCAGCTTGAAGAGATGGTGACCCTATTTCAGTACCAAAATGACTGTGTAATATAGCAAGATTCAAAGGACTCTAAGAGGGTTAGCCATAACCCACATTCATAGCATTTAAGCTCAAGATTAGGGATAGAGACAAAATGAAAAACAAAATGCTAACGAAACGAAACGAAACAAAACAAAACAAAAAGGTGAAGCAGCATTTTGTTACAGATGAAATGAAATGGTGGGTATTTTTGCTAAAATGAACCATTTTGTTTGTCTGTAAAATACCTCCCTTCTGTGCTTGTGTCTCTCCTCCTCCTCCTCATTTGCCGCTGCCACCGAAGCCACCGCTGGAGCCCCACCAACTGGCTGGAGAGGGCGAGCAGGCATGGTAGACTGGCCTAGGCCCACTGCCAAAGTTGCTACCATCATAGCTGGAGCCAAGCCTCCACCGCAACCAAAGCCACCTCTTCTGAAGCCACCGCTGGAGCCTCCATTGCTGCTGCTGCTGAAGCCACTGCCACTGGAGCCCCACCTGCAGACCACAGGGCGAGTGAGCCCAGCAGGCCGCCGGAGAGGGGGAGCGGGCCTGACAGGAGCTCTGCCGCCACCGCTGGAGCCCAGAAGGAGGAGGAGGTGAGAAAAGTAATGGATAATTTTGTTACTGTTTCATTTCATAATTTCCCCCAAAATTGATATGAAATGAAATGAAATGAAATGCGGGGGGGGACAACATGGAACAAACTGAAACACTGTTTTTCCGTTTCATGCCCATCCCTACTCAAGATCCTTCCATTCCAGATGTGAAGACAATTTGAAGGTTGGTAAATGTTTATTTAAAAAGAATGTCCTGAAAAATATTTAACAATCCCTGTCCTACCTGCCTTGGGGTTTAGGACAGGGCTGTAGTCTTGTGAGGGCAAATATTTCACTTTCCTATACACCACTAAGTTAACTGTAAAGGGTCTGTAAAGATTGTAACCATGCATATCACCCAAGAACTGTGTTGTTCAGAGTCTTCTATCTTTTCACAAAATTCTTAAGCTATTATTAATATTATCAATACCATGTGATGTCAAATAATTTTAACTAACACACAACCATCCAATGTTTCCTCAGAAATGGTGACCACTTCCTATATCTTTTGGTGCTCTGGGACTGGACAGGGGTGGCAGGACATGCCACCTGATGAGCGACACATACTTTGGTATTTTCAGCTGGTCCCTCTCCTGGAAGGAGCAACCCCAAACACTCCAACCCACTGAGCTCCATCAGCTAAAGCTGATATTTGATTTTGGCAGATTTTGATTACTATTATCACGTTTTATATTGTTTTGTTTTACATTTCTTGCTCAAAGAAGGCATGTTTACAGTAATCATTTTATGAAATACTAAACATAGTGTGCAGATGCCACAGTTTTCTTGCCTTTGTAGACAAATGATTAAATCAATTTTAGCTGTCAAGAGGGCTTTCCCCTCTAAAATATCATTGAAAATGTCATTGAAAATGTACAGTAAATCTTGTCTATGTCATTAAAATTAACTAAGGATAAATATCAGTCTACTGTTTGAGTCCCTTGCCAATAATAAATGGAAGCATTTGGAATTAAATCCCCCCTTTATTTATTTAACAGAAACATTTACATAACAAAGTGCATACAACTGGGTTAAGAATGTAGAAAAAGAGGCCTCACATTCAACAGGGACACTTGTTTTCATAATACACAAAACAAAATGCTCATTTTATTTTCTTAGCACAAGGGAAAGACTTTTATTTATAAGGATGCTGGCATCAAAGGAATTCTGAAAAGCTAATTGTGATTAACCGGAGAACCAATGCAAAAGCATGGTTTATGAAGCTCTGGTGATAGAACCAAAATGCAGCAGTTGCTATACTGATTTGAAGTGTGATCCTCATAGCCTTTTTCTGCTACAATAATCTTCAGTCAGCTCAGTGGGCAATATGATTGAAGCACTGTCAGTGGGAATGTGACAAAAGCAGTAGAGGAGATAGAAGCTAAATCTTTATTTGTCACCTCTCAGAAGGGCTGCTTCCTTCTGAGGACATACCCCTGAGTGTTATTGTTGACTCATCCCTGGTATTGTACTAGGAATAAGATGGAAGGGCTGCCATCTCAATTGGAGTGAGGAGGATTGAAATAATAGTGGTACATGGCTGTTGTTTTGTCTGAAGTCTTGTGGAGCTATCCAACTCCCGCAGTGGCACTTGGATTCTTTGACTGAATAGGCTTCCAGGTGCTGCTGATACCTAGGGTCTATGGCCAACAAGGATGAAATGGATACCAGCACATTTTCTCCCCCTGCCTGGCACATCACCTAGGCATATCAAGATGCCCCACTGAAAGATAGGCGACCACTGCTATATCATTGGCTCTTACACAACAGCAGAAAGACAAGCAATTTTTTTTTTGCCATCGTCACTTTTTTAAAAAAAAATTGCTTCGTATAAAAAAACCTTCATTTTGCTTTGAAATCCTTCCATCTTGTGGTTTCATGGGATTAGGGATTTTTTTTATGGCTGAGGGAAAGATAAAGTACTGAAAAACAACACACACCCCCTAAAAAAAAAAGCTCAGAAACTTGCATAACTTTTCCCAGTAACACAAACAAGTCTGAAATGGCTTATTGTCATCTTCAAAAAAATGAAATAAACCAAGAACAGTATTCTTAATCTACGTTTTGGGCTTACAAAATCTTATGCCAGCACATGTAGAAAATAATGGGTAGGCTGTCTCCAGAAACCATCCATGCACTGGGGGAGATAAATCCTACTTTAAAATCCTTCCAATTTTATTTTGTTTAAAAAGACTTTGAAAGACCACCCTGCATTATTTAGTGGACAATTAAAAATGAATAATAATAATAATAATAATAATAATAATAATAATAATAATAATAATAATAATAATAATAATAATAATAATAATAATAAATAATAAATAAATAAATAAATAAATAAATAAATAAATAAATAAATAAATAAAATTGAGTGCTAACATATTGTCCGGTCCTTTACTTGCTTTCTTTCCAGTCATAGGGAAAGAGTGATGGCAGAGCAGCATGAAAAATTATTGGCATCAGCATGGATGGCAAAAATCAGAAACATTGGGAGGTAGGGCCAGAACTCAGAGGAGGGTTGGCAGTCAGGTCAAGTGCCCTGGGTACCATACTGGGGGGGGGCACCAAAATGACAACATAGTATTTGGATTATTTCTGGGGAAGGGGGAGGGATGGAATCCATGTTTGACCCAGATGACACAGACTCTGGTTGTGGGCCTGCAAGGAAGCAGGGAGGGATAACTTTGAGATAAGGAAGGAGGAAGTCAGTTTAGAAAGCAGTGGAATGGTGAATGGGCTTTTTTAGCTTCCATATTGGTTGCAAGTGACATTCCCATTGGGTGTGATCTGTTGTATCAGTTTGGCTGGCTCATGTTGCTTGGCTGTGTTGTGGATTGAATGTCCTTTCTCCCAGGAGTGTTTGAGGTTCAGGGTCAGCCCTGCCATTAGTGAGACTGTTGCCTAAAGTGGCACAACCCTGTGGACAGGAAACTCTGTTGTCCACTAATTTTCCGGAATGGCTTGTAGAGCTCTGCAAAACCACCAGAAACTCATGGCAAAAGAAGCAAAGGCACCACTGCTGCTGCTATCTCTTTCTATGACAAAGCTGGAAGAAGCAGGAGTTCTTGATGACCCACACAAACAGATGCATCAGTAGCAGGACAACAGCCAACCCTCCTCTGGAGATTGAGCGAGAGAGAGAAAGGATGGGGCAGCATCAGTTACACAGTACATGCCTCCTGCCAGATACCATCTGTATACAGAGCCTGCTTCTACTTAGTGCCTAGCTTGTTAAGAAAGAACCTGCTTTGTATAGATCTGATCTGTGGCATGTTTATACCATGTAAATGCCACTCCTTCCTCCTCCTCCTCCTCCTCCTCCTCCTCCTCCTCCTCCTCCTCCTCCTCCTCCTCCTCCTCCTCCGAGACAATTATCATTATCCTGTTGCTGCTGCTCCCTTCCCTTCTTCTGGACTAGGAGGTACTTTTTGTGTCACTGCAAACATTACTAGATACTAGGCGACTCCTCAACATCTCCGGCTCCCTCCCATCTTCATCCAGAGAGAAATAACAATGGCAGAAGTGGTTCCACTTAGGAGAGTGGAGTGATGGAAGTGGGGTGGGGTACTTGGATGATGCTTCCTCCTCTGCTGCAGGGTGTGTATGCATGTGGAATGTGTTTCCGTTTATTTCTGCAGGAGGCAAGGTGGGCATTTTTATGGTACCACATGCAAAGGCACATTTCTAAGCATGCATGCAAACATGGTGGAGGGGCCGTGCAATGGTGGGTGGGTTCTTTCTTTTTACCTGTTTTGGATTGGGGCCTCTAATGAGATTTGGTGCAGGAATGGCTTGTATTTAACCAGGCACATGTTGAAGATCACTCAGTGTCAATCATGGCAGGATGCTGTTCACATATTCTATAAGCTTCCATCTATCATAATTACAATTTCCAGCTGATTGATGCAATCCTGTAAATGTATGTGAAATATACTTCTGTATATTCTCTACCTTGAAAATCCCAAAAAGGATTATGGTGAGTCAGGATTGATTTGACAGCACATCATCATCATCATCATCATCATCATCATCATCATCATCATCATCATCATCATCATCATCATCATCATCACCACCACCCCGAAAAGTAGTCTTTCTATTCTTTGCTTTCAGCAGGAATGCACAACATGAAACTGAGAAAGGATAGGAAAACTTGTAAATTAGCTGTTTCCAAATTGAATCAAGGCAGACAAATTTGTCCATGAGCAGTTGCTATCTTGCAGAGCATGTTGTTATTTTATATTGATTTATAATAAACTTCTCTCTAAAGCAGTGAGGTTTCTAATAAAAATAAAACAGCATGACAATAAAAAAGTATACAGTGTAGTAAAAGGGCAAATCATGAAACAATAAAGGAGAGACAGAAGATCTATTGGGGTCATGTCTGTGTGAACTGAGAAGCTGATTTCTTTTCTACTTAATTATTACTGTTATTTATCAGTCATCAATGTTATTACCATAGCCAGCTGTGGGGGCACAGATTATTCTAATTTGTTCAGCTTCCATTTCCCTTGGAGTCCCCTAGCAAATAGTGCATGGCATGTCAAAATGTTTGGTTGCAAAATGCTGAAACAATGGGGGAAGTAGGCCCTCTTTGAATTTCCATGGCCTGTTACAGCAAGATGGGACAAAGTGATGCCACATTTAAGAAGCTGTTTCTGTTGTTTTAGAACATACTCAAGGACAACCACAGAAAAAATAAGTGCATTTCAGTCCATTCTTCCATTCTCTTCCAATTACACAAGTGGAACAGGTGGGCTACTAGAAAATTAGTAAAAACATTGCTAATATTTTGAGGACGAAACCCTCTTCATCAGAGGATGAAACATGGCAAAAGATGGATTTGCCAGGAGTTATTTCTTAGATGTAAAGTCATTGGCAAGATATAAAAAAAATGCCAGGCAGCTTTTTAGTTGATGCTCTGCGCTCCAATGTTCTTAGGCTGCATCCAAAATGAAGGGAGGTGTTTTATTGTCTCAGTCTTTCCAAAGACATGTCACGCCTTATGCACACACATTCGCACCTCCTCTCAATGTGGCTCATTGAGGCCAATGGCCCCTTCATTGCCAACAAAGGGTAGTGGTGGTGCAGAAGACGCCTGCAACTTGTTGGGGATTGGGATAAAATTTATAAAAGTCCACTGGGTGTAGCCAGTTGGTCTCTCTTCTCTCCAGACTGTTACTGCAGGTGAGGTTTTAAAATGCCATTTAAAATGCTAGGGTCTTTGTATTGTATATAAAAACAGGCCTAGTAACCACTATATTGTCTTGTTTCTATGGATATGTATCAATGGAGAGCAAATAAGTTCTCCATGGGAATTGCATTATTTTTATTTCCCCCTTAATGATTTCTAACTCATTGAATAATTTTGTTCACATGACTACTGGTGGCATATAATCCTCATCTGAGTTCATAACAAGTCCCCTTTTTAATTCAGGATTAGTGTTTCCTACCAATATTTTTGTTTGTTTTGGATTATGATGGCTTACACTGTAGTCATTCTTTTATCATTTCATATTACCATTGTTTGTTTGTTTGTTTGTTTGTTTGTTTGTTTAGAATATTTTACCCTATCTTTCTCCTTGGAAAACGTGGGACATTATACAGCTCAGAACATTTAAGACATTTTCAAGTTAAGAGCAGGGAATTAGAAGAGGCATATTAGAACATTAAAAGGTAACATAGAAGCTACAAAGAGCATGGAAAAGGAAAAAAAATCCATTATGAGGGTGAAATTAACATGGAAAACACAGGGGTTCTTATGAAATCAGTCAATGCAATCATGCATTGCAATCCTTAGAAAAGTCGCATAGTAGGTAGTCCATCATTCAGGGAAAGCTTGCCTGAAGAGGAAGGTCTTTGCCTGCTTCCGGAAAGACAGCAGAGATGGGGCAGTCCTGGCAGTGGAAAGGAGTTCCAAATCTGGGAACAGCAACAGAAAACGCCCTTTCATGTGTTCTTATGAGACACACCTGTGAAGGTGGCGGGATGGAGATAAAGGCCTCTCCTGATGACCTTAGCACCTGAGGCGGTTCATACTGCGAGATTCGGTTTTTGATGTAGCTTGGACCCAGGCCATTTTGTGCTTTGTAAGTTAAGGTCAGCACTTTCAATTGTGCCCGATAGCTGATTGGCAGCCAGTGGAGCTGCTTTAGTAGGGGTGTAACCATGTGATCTTTGTAACACACACCAGTCAGCAATCAGGCTGCTGCATTTTGGACCCGTTGAAGTTTTCTGAGACTTTCAATTGGCATACAGCATACTACAATAGTCCAGCCAGGACATCACTAGGGCTTGTGTCACAGTGGCCAGAGCAGCTTTCTAAAGAAATCCCTATTACAGCAGTGATCATAAGATATAATAACACAACATAATTGGAAGTGAAATTAAAGAAACCCATTTTGGTCAGATGTTTCTGATTTCAGATATCAAGCATAGCCAGCTATCCATTCGACAAGTGGAACTGCATTGTGAGGTTTTTCTTTTGTTTCTGTGACACTGTCAACATAATAGGTATAAGCTCACAGCAGGGCATTCACTGTCTTCAGACAAATATCTTAGAAATGGGAATGCTGGAAGAAGCCCTATGGATTATCAAGCCCAGACCCTGACAAGGAGGCACAGTGGGGAATCGAACTGCCAACCTCTGGTTCTGCAGCTAGAGACAGAAACCATGGAGCTATTCAGCAGTTTAATGGGCAAGTACAAACCAATTCAAGATGTTTATGCATTTCTGTGCTGACCACAGGGCAGAGAGCTCAGATGCATTAAGTGGATGGAGAACATTCCCATGGATCCCTCCTGTTAAATCTGGCATTCACACTTCACATTAGAAACAGGGGAAGGAAAAATACTAAGAAAGCAGAGCAGGAGAATATGCTTTTAGCTTATCAATGATTCTTCTTTGGCTTTCCTGCAGGGAAGTCATTGATTAAATAATTGACATTAGTCCATGCAGTGGAGCAAGCTCCCACTGATAACCCCAGCTCCTGCCAACCTAGCAGTTCAAAAGCATGTAAGTGAATGTAGATAAATAGGTACTGTACTTCCGTAAAAAGTGTGAAGGTAAACGAGTGTTTCCTTGCAGCCATGCCAGCCACGTGGCCATGGACTTGCACAACATTGGCTCTTCGGCTTGAATACAGAGATGAGCACCGCCCCTAGAGTCAGACACGTGTGTGGGGGGAATATTTTCCATTTTTAAATTTCATATCCAGGAAAGCAGAAAGGCTATTGTGGTTTCCCAGCTTCAAGGATTCCTGGAGGAAGTGAATTATCTAAACCCATTTCAATTTGATTTTGTGGCTGTAAAAACGCCATGTCATTATGTAACTTGCTGCAGTTATGCGACACACCCCTTACGCTGGCCCCTATCTTTGTTAAGAAATACCTTGCTTCACGCCCCTTATGCTGGTACCTAAGAAATACCTGGCTAGTGAAGTAATTGTGAGCTACTGTACAATACTGATAAGCTTATGTGGTCTAAACGAAACTGTGGCAAACTTTAACCAATGAAATGCTTAACAATAAGTTTCATTAACCCTTGCTTCTCTAAATGCTGCTTTTAAATTTCCATTCCTTTGTATCACTTCTGTGAAAACATGGGCCCATGTACTCTGAATAAAACATACATTATTCCACAAGAAACATTTTCGGATCTGTTCTGTAGCCCCATTTGGGGCAGGTAACAATTTCATGCCTGGCTATGGGACAGAGAAAACTCCATTCACCTTGATGGATCTCTTAGGTCAAAAAGGGGGGTGAACTATAGTCCCAGGATGTAGAAAATATAATGTTCTTTATTTTAGTGTAAAATGGCTGACATATTTCAGCTTATTGTTTTTCTTCAAGTCCTATACAACATAAAAATAATTACAACCGCAGAGAAAACATCATGTACAGTGGTGCCTCTACTAATGAGCAGCTCTACTTATGAACAATTCAATTTAAGAGCGGAAAACCGTTGGTGTTTTAACTGCTGCCTTTCAAATTGTAGATGTGGTCTGCTCTATTTACAATTATTTATATATTATATATAATATTTTGGTGGCTCAGTGGGCTAGAGCACTGAAAACTATTGGCTACAAAGTTGGCAGCTCAGCAGTATGAATCCTGAGTGCCACCCAGTGGAGTGAGCTCCTGCTGTTAACCCCAGCTCCTGCCAACCTAGCAGTTCAAAAGTCTGTAAATGCAAGTAGATAAATAGGTACTGCCGTAAAAAGCAAGAAAGTAAAACAGTGTTTCCTTGCAGCTATGCCAGCCATGTGGCCATGGACATGAACAACACTGGCTCTTGAATACGGAGATGAGCACCAGCCCTATAGTCAGACATGACGAGTAGAGATGGGCATGGAACGAACATTTTTTTCATTTCCGTTACCGTTTGTCGTTTCCGTTACATAACAAAACGACAAACAAAAATTGTGATGAAAATGCAACGAAACGAACAGAACCACGAAAATTGTGGTCATTACGTTTCATTTCCGTTAATGGCGACACACAATGAAATGAGCTGTTTTAAATGTTAAAAACTGCCCTGGACATCCGTAAAAAGGCAGCGATAATTATTTATATTGTCTGATAATACCTACCAGAGGGGTTGGGGTCCTTAAAACGTTTGTTTTTGTCTTCTCCCATCGCAATGTATTTTTCTTTTCCCTTTAAAATGGATGTTGCACCAGCCACAAAATGGAGGCAAGCCATGTGATTGGATCATGTTCAACCAATAGCATGCCCAGGTTGCAGACTGGGTGGGAAGGTCTGGCAGCCACAGAGGGCATAAAAAGGTCTGGCAGCCCCCGTCCTCCTTGCAGTGTCTGGTGGGAGTTAGGGTGGGATTGCTGTCTCTGCGACTCTAGCTTCAGTCCTGCAGCCTCCCTGTGTGTGTGTGTGCTGCGTACCTTTCGGTGAGTACCCTCCCTTGCCCCACAGTGCAGTCACTCTGCGGCTGTCTTGCAACCTGGTCAACACCCGCCACTACCTTTGCAGCCTCCCTGCATACCTAGTCTATACTGTGTCTCTGCTAGAATTCATTTTTTTGTGTGTTTTCCCTCTGGTCTGGGGCGTTGGGGGATGCCTGCGCACAGAAATGCTTTAAAAATCACGCAAAAAGCGGGTAGAAATGACAAATGAAAAAACGAAAATCGGTAACGAAATTTTTCCAAAAATTCACGACAAATGGAAACGAACCGAAACAGACCTCTCAACGACAAACGAAAAACTGAAACACCATTTTTTTTGCCCATCTCTAATGACTAGCTTGCATGTGCAGGGGGAACCTTTAACTTTTTAAAGGTACCACTGAACTGTAAATTCATACATCCATGATTGTATAATTCTACAGCACATCTGTAATTTTTTAAACTGCATTCTCATGTTAATTAATATATTCCTGTCTAAAGTATTGCAAAAATATGTTAACATTAGGATAAGTGGACCATAAAATAATATTTAATTTACTATGCAGTCATAAATATTGTCTATACAATACCATTAAATGGTAATTAGCTCTTTCTCTGTTTATTCAGTCTGTAACCAGCTCCATTAAATCAATTATCCTATATAAACATATTTTCAAGTGCATCCGTTGTTAAGATCATGCTGTTATCATTTAAACTGCTGAATGTACACTGAAAGTACACTGAAGCAAAAAAAGTATAATTAAAGCTATAATTAAACCTATTTCTTCATTTAATCCTTTAAAGATAAATGTGTTTAATTTTATTATTCAGACTATTCCTTTTTTGAGAAGTGTTTCATCCTGCATTCTAAAGTCCAAAATTATAGATCTCCTTTTAAATGACTATTTCCCACCAAATGACCCACTAAGAGGGATACTCTTTATTTTGTATATTCCTTGTGCACTTTTTAAGGGGGCTAGATGTCTTTCCAACATTGATTTTATTGCAGGGGCAATAAAAACCATTCATCATACATCATTCTGCTTGTGTTGTGTGTGGTGAATTATCTTAATTTGTGCTTCCTGCTACTTTGGTGGCTTACAAACCATGTCATATTACATGTGTATTTACAGCAGGTACAGTATACACACAAATATCAGCAACTTGGTGGTAACATCCCAACAAAGTGTTGCAGGGCCTCGGTTGTTATTCTTTAAATTCACCTCTCACCAGCAAATCTTCAATGAGTTTTCCCACCCCTGATTGCAATGAAACTTCTTAATTCCTCCATCACAATACAATGTCTAACCCCTATTATCCTACATAGGACAAGTTTCCCCTTTCCCACAACTTTAAAAACTCCACAGTCTCACTCACTTTATACCCCAGAGCACAGAGAGAGCTCCTAGGTCCCTGAGCTCCTTGCCCTCTTAAGATGCTGGCCACAGAATCTGGCGAAATGTCAGGAAGAAAAACTTCCAGAACATGGCCAAAGAGCCTGAGAAAGTCACAAAAGCTATCAAATCTCCAATGCTTTTTGTACTTTTGAAAGAAATGTGTTGTCTCTTTTGCAGCTCTCTGTATTATTTAGAGCAGTGGTTCTCAACCAGTCGGTCACCAGATGTTCCTGGACTGCAAATCCCAGAAATCCTGGCCAGCTCAGCTAGTGATGAAGACTTCTTGGAGTTGCAGTCCAGAAACATCTGGGGACCCACAGGTTGAGAACCACTGGTTTAGAATATACAAAAACTGCTTTATGCTGCCCTGTAACTCAGCAGTGGCAATTGTAATACGGCTTTCAAAGTAGTTGAGTTAATTATGGAGTGTTTTCACATCTGATAGATGGCTTGTCCAATTCCACACCCCCAGTGAGTTTACATGGCTGAGTAGAGATTCAAACTCAAGCCTTCAGAACCCTAGTTTGCTACCCTTTTCTCTCTATACCACACTGAACATCTCACAAAGAGTTCAAAAAGAGTGGTGAGAAATTACCAAAAGGTGAAAAGTTTCACAATTAGTGAAAATGCTCTTTAATATTTCCATAGTGTTTTTGTTCATGTCTACAATATCCTGTGGCTTCAGTGATCTGACTTGAGGTCTCTAAATAAAGACAGTGTGCCTCAGTTATGAACCTATTGCAAAACTAATGTAGAGGTCTGCCATTTCTCTCTCTTGAGACCAGTTTTCATATTCTGCATGTTGTCAATATTGATCTGACATCTAGAGTCTTGACAACAGCCTCCTCTACTTCAGATATTTCATTAGAACTATGAAGTAAAATACTTAAAAGAGACTCTGTGGGCTTAAGGGAGCATTAAACCTGACAAAAGAGTCAATGCTGCCATCATGTTCAGAGGCCATTCCCTGAAGTCCACCAGAATCTGTGTGAAATAAAGCCATTAAACATCATTTATATTCAGGAGGGGAAAGTGTTGGATGGGTAATGAGTAGCTTCAAGCTTTTCCTTTTTCATCTCTAAAAATAGGCTTCAGTATATAATTGTAAGAACTTTGTTCCACTCTTATAATATCTGGGTGTTAAGTGATTCATTAGTTCTACTTCAAAATGGCTGCCAAACCTGTGTATTCATAGCAAAATGAATATTTTACAATAGCATAGTAAACACTATTGTGATCTCCCCTCCCCAGAAATACCAAATCACCCTTTCTGTGGGGAAAGAGCAATGCTTATTTCAGAAAAATATATATAATGGAGAGCAAGAAACAATAGGATGTATAATGTAGTGAATAATATCGAGAGAATAAACATTTTTCCCTTTCCATAATAGTAGAAACAGGTCTCTCAAACAAATATATTTTCTAGAGATGGGCATGAAATGGAAAAAAATAGCATTTTGTTTTGTTTTGTTGCACAGTGTATTTTCTTTCATAATTAACTTTTTTTAAAAATATATTGTAATGAAATGAAATGAAACGAAATGATTTGGAAGTTGCCACTACCAAGCTGGTTTTGACTGCTTCGGCTGTGGGAAGAGGGGCCCCGGCTTTAGGAGTAAAGCCATAGCACCCCCTCCCCACAGCCTGACCTGAAGCAGGGTTTTAAATCTGCCACTGCTTGCTCTGCTCTCCCATTCCCACCACTGGCACCCAGCTGGGTTTTTTGACAGGTTGGGCTGTGGAGAGGGGGTGGGACCCATACTATGTCCGGAAAGCCAGGATCCCCCTGCTGTATTGGAGCAGCTGGGATCCCAGCTGCTCTGACACAGCAGGGGGATCCCTGCTCTAAAAGCACTCATCCACTCATCCCCCTGCTGTGTTGGGGGAGCCCAGAGCCTGGCTGTCCCAACACACCAGAGGGATCCCAGCTCTGACATCAAGAATCTGGTTTTAAAAGACATGAGCACACATTACAAAAAGTGCTTTTTGCATGGCTTGCATGGTTGTTTTAAAAGCAGATTCTTGCTGATCTGACACCAGTGGGGGAGGTGATTTCCCCCTCACCTATTCCCCCCGGGGTTGGAGCGGCAAGAATCTGCTTTTAAAACACCCCTGCATGCCAGGCAAAGAGTGCTTTTTTATGGCTTGCAGGGGTGTTTTAAAAGTAGTTTCTTGCTGATCTGACAACCAGCAGGTGGAGCAGATGGGGGTAATTCCTCATAGCCTGACCTATCAAAATACCAGCTGATTGGTTGAGAGAACTGGAGAATGGATCAGGCAGCACCAAATTCAAAACCTGGCCCTTCTCTCCTGTTGTGGCCTCCACCACCCAGCTGTTTTTGACAGCTTGAGCTATCAAAATCAACTGGGTGGCAGGGGCCAGAACAGGAGAGCAGAGCAGGAAAATTCACGAATCATTTCATTTTTAATGGTAAAAATGGCATTTCTTTTCAAAATGAAATGCTGTCTGTCATTTCTTTATGTTACAAAACATTTTGTAACCTTATGACACTTTTTCATTTTGTGCCCATCTCTAATATTTGCATTAGATCTAGGCAAGACAAAAATGGATATTTTTGAACTTGGGTATGTAAAGAACCAAAATAAATTTGATGACTATTTGCCTACAAAAATATCTGCATTACACTTTCTGAGACTGGGAACAGAATGAACTTGCTTCAGAAACCTAGAGTCTGTGATGTAGCTCACTGAGAATCTGGAACTTGAGTCATGGCAAATGGGGATAAAAACATTTCACTACTCATATACGTAGCTTCATCATTGCAAAATTTTAAAGACTTTGCTCATGGCTGCACAATGCTAATGTTCCTGGTCTTACAAAAGTGAATCTGTCCAGTTTGGTTCTCCCATGATGAATGGTGAAGAAATTTGTGAACATTCATAAATATTTAAATGTAGACTTCTATCTATCTATCTATCTATCTATCTATCTATCTATCTATCTATCTATCTATCTATCTATCTATCTATCTATCTATCTATCTATCTATCTATCTATCATCTTAGAACTGCAGTGCTGGAAGGGACCCCATGGATCATTCAGTCCAGACCCTGGTCAGGTAGGGGCAGTGGAGTATTGAGCTCCCAATGTCTGGCTCAGATACCTAAATGAACACAATGAAACTCCTACACATTTCTAGCAGCTTTGGGAAAAAGCAAAGAGGAGGAAGGTTTGAACAAACAACAAAATCAAGGTTTGGTGAGGGTTACTTGAAGGGCAGAAAAGTGTTCAGCATCCATGGGTTGGAGATTTAAAACCAATTCCCCAGCGGATTTTGGGTTCCTATTGTAGACAGACATTGTTGGGGAATTTTGAGACTGAGGGCAGAATTGCACACAACAGTGGCCATCATATGATTTCTACTGCACACTATGAACTAGAGATGAGGACAAATCAGAAAAATTGTGATTCATTTTCATTTGTGATTCATCAAGGTCAATGAATCACAAAAAACTGAATATATGATTTTTTTTCAACAAATCAGTTGGTAAATTCTTTTTTTTTTTACTTTTAAACACCTATAAAATGGTCTCCAAGGTGGAGTATCCATTCTAGATGGGGGTTACATATCTTAAAAGATTGATCTTAAATACTGTGTGTTTTTAATTGTTGTAAGACACATTGAGTCCTTTTTAAGGGAAATGTGAGTGAAAATTATTTAAAATAAATAAGTACAATTATTAGTGAATCAATCATATAAATTGATGTCTAAAGCCTGCAACTTCTCCAATAGAGAAATGTATTGATGAAAACAGTAGATTATGGGTTTTATTCTACACTGCCTCTAAAATCAGTGGTTCCTCCCCTATTAAAAGGGAAACAAATATACTCCAAATAGCACTGTGCAACTAGCCTGTTGAAATGTTCTATTTTTAGAACAGTGTTTTGCAGGAAACCTTTCCATGACCCTCCTATACAATCTCTCCATATCTGGTGAAGCTTGGGTTCTGGATGCCTGAAAAGTCCCCTCCAGGGAACTTGAGATACCAAATTTGCAGGGAAAAAAAACCTCCCATGCCTCTCCCATACAACACCTCCAGGTATGGTGAACATTGGGTTTTCAGACATAAACCCATAAAATGGGCCCCATAAGAAAGTGCCCTTTAGGAACTGGCTTGTGGAAACCCAATCCTCACCAGACTTGGAGGGATTGCAAAGGAGAGTCAGAGGAAGCTTCCGTAAGACACCTTCCCTTAGGTGTCTCTAGGTGCCTTGGAGGCCATTTATAGCCCAGCAAATTAAAAAAAAACCCTAAAGATCCATCAGTTCATATTTTTGGGGGATATCAATTTACAGTGGTACCTTGTATAAAGGAATTAATTCATTCCAAATGAAATTATGTTAAACAAATTTTCCTTTATACAAATTGTAATTTCCCATAGGAATGAATTCAAAATGGAGTAATCCATTCCAATGCAGAGAAAAATGACACAAACTACAGTACATGTATAATTTTGGGGAACAGAAATGCAAAAATCCAAACAGGCACCCACCCACCCACACTGATTTCTGCTGGAGTGCAGCAGCACAAGGGTTAATTCTTCCCAGGGTGAGGGAATATCTGTAAAAACCAAGCAATAATTATTTATTCTGCCTGATAATACCTACCAGGGGGGTTGGGGTCTGATAATACCTACCAGGGGGGTTGGGGTCCTTAAAATGTGCATTTATGTCTTTTCTCAGATCGCTGTATTTTTTTCCTTTAAGGGGAGTTAGGGGACATTGACCCAAAATGGCTCCCAGATGCCTAATATTGATTTCTTGGGTATTAAAACACCCTAGACATCCATAAAAACACAGCGATAATTATTTGAAATTATTACCTACCAGGGGGTTGCGGTCCTTAAAACGTTTGTATTTGTCTTTCTCCCATTGCAATGTATTTTTTCTTTTCCCTTTAAGGATGACACAAAATGGATTCCAGCCACAAGATGGATGCAAGCCATGTGATGGGATCATGTAAATTCTTGGACAAATTCAATGAATAGCATGCCCAGGTTGCAGACAGGGTTGGTGTGGCAGCCACAGAGGGCATAAAAACCTCTGGCAGCCCCCGTCCTCCTTGCAGTCTGTGGTGGGAGTTAGGGTGGGATTGCTGTCACTGCGACTTGTTGCTTTAGGCCAGCCAGGCAGGTGTGTGTCTCTGTGTTCCTGCTGGCTGCAGCCTGGCTCTTAGGGGAGAGAAAGAAGAGATTTATCTTGCAGACTCCCTGTGTGTGTGCGTACCTCTCGGTGAGTACCCTCCCCTGCCCCGCAGTGCAGCCACTCTGCGGCTGCCTTACGCCCTGGCCAACACCTGCTGCTGCCTTTGCAGCCTCCTTGCATACCTAGTCTATACTGTGTCTCTTACAGCATCATTTTTAGTGTTTTCTGGGGCATTGGGGGATGCCCGCACACGGAAATGCTTTAAATCACGCAAAAAGTGGCTAAAAATGAAAAACGAAAAATGAAAAAATGAAACAAAATTTTTTCAAAAATTTCATGAAAAATGAAAACGAACTGAAGCTGACCCACAATGAAAAATGAAAATGTTATTTTTTTTTATTCGTGCCCATCTCTTCTGAGGAGCATTCATCTTCCCAATGCATCCCCCACCCCTGCCAGAAAACAAAACCAATACACTTCTCCTGAAGATTGGAAGACATGCATAATAAGCCTAATATGTGGTACCAAGGATAAGATGTGCTCTGGAAGGCTGTAATGTGGAGGAACCAGAAAATCTGGTGGAGGAAACATGTTGAGAAATACCTGAAGACATGTAACTGCATATACAAAAGATAGTGGAATACGAGCATGGCACTGCATATTGATACCGATAGTGCTGAGGCACCACATAGGTGAATGTATGCCTTTAAGAACAGTTTTTCATATTTGGAGACTGTGATGTCTGAGATGACAGACAGAGAAATACCACTGCCAGAATGGAAATTATGAAGACCACATAAGCACTATAAAAGTGTTGCCACAAACATATTCCGTAGGCCAGTGGAGCCCCCTGAAACTATACCACTAGCAAATAATGAGTTTTAGAACAGTTGCAGAATAATCTTGCAGATACCAGCATACCTAAGACTCTGCAACAACTAAGAATAATTTCATGTTCAATATCTCCCCTGCAGGTATAAATTACTGTCTGAAGTAATTGCTTTCTCCAGGATTTTTTTTAATGGAGCATTGGTGGAAAAGTATAATGTGTGGTCAAATGTTAATGCAACCGATTAAATTACCACCCAGGAGAACCTAAACTGGAGTCACCATAGAAACTGCCATTTCATGTTGAGCATTGACTTCA
Source organism: Phrynocephalus forsythii (assembly GCA_029282475.1). Taxonomy (NCBI): domain Eukaryota; kingdom Metazoa; phylum Chordata; class Lepidosauria; order Squamata; family Agamidae; genus Phrynocephalus; species Phrynocephalus forsythii. The sequence continues at coordinate 27,069,468 of JAPFRF010000003.1, forward strand.
TGTGTGTGCCTGGCATAGTATTGCTAAAATATGCACGGGACATTAATCTTTGTATCATGTATAATTGTGTGATTATGGAATACTACCTGGTAGACCAGGCATTCCAAGTTCATTAAGCAGTTCATTATCAGGGACCTGAAAGCAACAAAATAAGTTGAAGAACCTCTACAGCAGAGATGGTGTCAGGTTCGCTATGAAGCTGACTGAGCTCATGTTAGAGCACATAACCATGCCTTTCACATGGCAGTGAGGGCTTATTTTGCACCTTCCATTGAATACCCCAGTTGAGCTCTGCAGAGCGTAATCTATTAACAGCTTTCCAGTGACTGGTGATCTCGAACGTTCAGAGGCTTGTTGCAACTTTTCTGCTAACTACACCAAAGATAAAATTGAGTACTCTATATGGTGAAGAACCCTCAGCATTCCAGATCTTTTGGACCACAACTCCCAGAACTCTGAGCCTAGACTGCCAATGGCAAATGACTGTGGGAGTTCTAGTCCAAAACATCTGGAGTGCAAAAGGTTCACCACCATTGCTCTATATGCTCTTGATGTTGGTTTTGTGGCTTATATCCAGGGTGCTGGATGCTCTGTCTAGCCCAGGTTCATTCAATGTGGTTTCAAGGCGTAGACAATATCACTGGAGCAATACATCTTCTAGCCCACTGACCACTTGATTACTGCCCTTGTAACTGCTTAAAGTGACCCATGGGGTTTTGGCTGGAAAGCTCCAAAGAGTGGTGAATGTTTATGTGGAGGATTGGCATCTGCTGCTCTTAGCAAGTATGTGGTATGATCATTCTTGTAGAAACCCTCTCTTGACCTCACGTTTCTAAACAATTACAATAACTCCATTGCATTAACTCCATTTTTCTGGAGAAGGCTTTTGGTAGGGTTGTGGTATTTCATTTGTTGGTTCTTGCAGTTACATCAAGTTCCTATATTCAGGTCTTTCTAAGCCTGGGACTGAAATGGCCTTGTGACCTGATTAAATATGGGATCAAAATGATTTGGCCTGAAGTAACACAATTCACGCTGCCGAACCACTGAATTTTCCTAATTCAAGCTGAATCACTTCATGACTAACTCTAGATCTGATAGATTATCTTTACCGACATAGAGAGATGGGAAAGTGTAGCACAAGTACTGGTACATAATCAGTCAACAGCTTTTGATAACCTTGACCATGGTTTCCATGTGCATTGGAAGTAGGGGCAGTGCACATCAATGAGTCTGCTGTTAGCTACAGGTCTGCTTCAAGAGAGTAACACTAACACCTTTTCTGTCAAACCTTTGGCAGCTGCTCTGTAGGGTGATTATGGCTGCTCCGCCCGGCCTCGTGCCGAGCAGGGGCACCTTTGCCGGCCGGTTGAGAGAGGCGGCTATTGGCTCCGCTATTAGCGTAGCCTATGGTAGGGGAGCGCGCCCCTTTATAAGTCCTTGGCGCGCTCCCCTCAGCCTGCCTCCATAATTGCCGGTTTCCCCACCCTCCCGCCACTGTCTATGATGTGCTGGTGATGCTTTGCTGGTCGCTTCGGGGCCGGATGGGAATTTTTGACCATCTCTCTGATTGACCTTGAGCGGTGGTGTTTTTTCGCCCATCCCACCATTCACATACCGGCGGTGGGTGTTGTAGGTAATAACCTCGGTCACGACTGGCGGGTAGCGCATAAAAGTTAACCATTTAGGTCCCGAATCTAATTACATCTTCACGTCTTCGGCAGCCTTCCACTAATAACCCAATAGGATTTAGTTAGGGAGCAAATAATAATAATAACCCCAAACCCTAGGAGGGCTGCCAACCTTTAATCAAAGCGCTGATGCCAAAGGATCTCATTGGCATCCTCACTGCGGCAGTTCAACGGGCCGCAGGAAATTGGTGGAGTAGCGGGACCTAATCAATTTGTTGTTACCATTTGATGATGCGCTACGGCTCAGGCCCTCCTAAAGTTATTGCTCATTGATAAGTAATTTAAAATTCGTTACTGTAGTTAATAAAGTTGTGGCCCTTATTTAACCCAAGCGGAATGTGTGTCGCCTCTTTCTTTCAACCTGGCTCGGCAATCACCCATCTTATATAATATCTATATGAAACCATTAGGAAGCTGTCATCAGGAAGTTTGGGCCTTTTTGCCAACTACTCTGAACCTAAAATGTATTGTCTCTTCCATGACCTTGATACTGGTTTTGTGGGCTCTAACCAAAATGCTTGATACTAGTTGCCTCATTTCCTATGGCTTCAGGACATAGACAAGGTAAGCTGACAATGACATCAGTGTCCATTTTAATTTCACGACTGAAGCAAGCACAGGCATGGAACTTCCACATCATTGCATAGATGCAGTGGTGGGATGAGAGCCAACAAATCTGAGACTGAATCCTCGTAAGATGGAAACCTTGTGGATGAGTGGAGATAGGCAGAGTATCCATTCTAGATAGGGGTTACAAACCTTTAAAAAATCAATCTTAAATATGGCGTATTTGTAATTGTTTTAAGGCACATTGTGTCATTTTTAAGGGAAATGTGTGTTAAAATTATTTATAATAAATAAGTACATTAATTAATGAATCAATATATAAATTGTTAGTCTAAAGCCTGCAACTTCTCCACTAAAGAAATGGATTGATGATCCTGGGTTTTATTCTACACTGCCTCTAAAATCAGAGGTTCCTCCCCTATTAAAAGGGAAACAAATACACTCCAAATTGCACTGTGCAACTGGCCTGTTAAAATGTTCTATTTTCAGAACAGTGTTTTGCCTTTATATGTGATAGAATTCCCATCCCCAGAATACTTCAACTGAAAGCATAAAAGCCTGCCTTAATGCAAAGGTGACCTTGAGCCTTTTTTATTGTTAACTGCCTGAGCATACTTATTTAGTTATGAAGGTTTTACTAGCCTGCCCTGTACTCCTGTATATATTCCAGAGAGACAATTTGCTTGAAGTTTAAATTAGGTTCAATTTAGATCCACATGTCATATTTTCTCCCAATAATTCTAGACGGCATATTATTTTACCGTAAGCTAGGAGAAAGCAGTTTATAAATTTAAACAAGTTATTGCCCTCCGTGCCCTGTCTTGTATTTCTCAGTTCTCATTTCCCTTTTTGTAATCAATTTCAAAACACATACCCCCAAATACACACACAGAGGAGTGGTGGTGATGCTGAGCCCTGTGAAGTCCTATCTGGATGCTTTCACAGCAGGTGTTGAAAGTTGGCAAGAGCTCAACAATTTCACTTCTAAGGGATAATAGCAAAAGGTGTTGGCTAAAGATATCAAGGTGTCAGGGAAAATTAACCATGCTGTTACCTCAGGAGACATTGAGATAATAATGTGGTTTCTTCCTGAATGAGAACAGCATCTATGGAGGATAATGTTCACTTTCTTAAGCGCATCAAAGTACTTGGTTAATGTAATGTGAAGAGATTACATCACCAGCTATTGAGTACTGATGTTAAGGGGTTCAGTATCTGACATCACTGATGAAATAGTCTCAGCCTGAGGCATTTGCAGGGTCCCTGCCATCCAGAGTCAACATGAAAGGTCAAATGGTTCGAAAGCCAGCAAGACACCTTGACTGCAGGAGCTGTTTACCAAGAAGAGGCACCTTCTCTCTAAGAGAACAAATCAGAGCTGGAGGATTTGCTTTCAAACAGAATGCATCTAATGACGGGCTGAAGCCATCCAAAACATAGGTATAATAGGGGGATGTCCAGTCTGCTGCTTGTCTTGGGGAGGGTAGATGTTTATCTCCGAGGTGGGTAACAGGAGAAGACAAAGATGGGGGTGCTGCTTCTGTTGAAAAATGCTCATGCAAATTATCTGTCTGAGGGTGTAGGGATGCACAGCCTCACTTCTTGCCTCATAGGAGAAATTACCTCCCCCTTGGGTGAGTCAATGCAGCCCTGTCTAGGGATTCCAATCTGGACTGTACAGGAGTCGAAGTGTGGTGGCAAGGATAAGAGAGTGTTACCCACTTGAAAGTGGCAGGTTGTCTAGGTGGGTCGAGAACATGGGGGGTAGTTTACATGCCAGGTCCCATCCTCATCCCCCCATGAAAACTACATACAGTAGGACCCCCATATCCACTGATTCATTATCCACTGATTCAGTTATCCACAGCTGGCAGGGGAAAATTAAATAAATAATTCAGCAGCTGCAAAACAGCTAGTGTCACAAACAGCAGCCGTAAAGCAAGCTACTGTCATAAACAGCAGCTATAAAGCAAACTACTTTCACAAAACAGAAGTTTTGGGCCTTTTTGGTGTTCTCTCTTATCCACGGTTTTCATTATCCACAGGAAGGCCTGGAACCAACCCCAGCGGATACCGGGGTCCTACTGTACTTGAGTGTGAAGAGAGTTTATCCCCTCACCTTACATGCCTCACAGGATTCTTGTCAAGATACAAGAAGAATGAAAGACCTTGAAAGGCAGCAAACAAATCAATAAGATTCACTAGGCTTCACAGAGAAGCCTTGTCTCAATAAACTGGCAGTCTGGTGAGTTTGCTGAAGGTTCATGCTCAAGTCTCTAGTATGCAGTTCATGTGGCTGATGGTTGTACTGGCATAAGAAGAATTCATCAGTGCTGTATATTATTGTCATGAATGTCAGAAGTTTCAATACAGTTCTTCTGTGTCAGTGTAATGCATTAAAAATAAATAAACTTTCTTATGTTTTCATCTTTAGGACACATTCTACTTTCAATTTGAGCAGCAACACTCTGCAGATCATTTCCCACCTCCCATTTAAAGCAGGTTTAGACACCTTGATAGGGGGAAGTTTATTTTCTTCAGAGATGAAAAGCATAAGTAATTATTTTCTGTAGCTGTATGAAGGCACCATGAGCTCTCCCCCCGCCCCCGTGCTTGATTTCATTTTATTAAAATACATTTCTAACTGGAATTTTACCAGGTGTCATTCAACAGATTAAATAGAATGTTACTACTTGCAACAGGCAAAATGAAATCTGTCAGTTCGTCTGTGTGAGATTAACAGTTAATGATTTTTATCAGCCTGTGGCATCAAAAGTGATGTTTGTTAGGACATGATAACATGAAAATAGAACATGGTTTGTCTTAATCAGAAAAATAACCCTATCAACACTGATTTTTTTTGTCGCTGTTGCCAGTGACTATCTCTATACTTGGTTATTTATGCTGCCTTGCATGGCTGAGATACTGGGAATGAATTCACATTTTAGTCAAGTTTTAATAGAATTTTAATCATGATAACTATGACCGTGTACTGTTTGTATCAATGTTAACATTTGCAAAAATTAAACATTTTGATATTGCACATAACTTTATAGATAAGGCAATGGTTCCTTAATATGGGTCCCCAGATGTTCTTGGAGTAAAACTTTAGTTGTGCTGGCTAGGATTTTCAGGAGCTGTCGTATAAGAACACCTGGGGATATAAGATTGGGAAACATTGGAATGAAATAGAAAGTTCTAAATACTTGACAAATTTTCTCTCAGACTTGTCCGAAAATTCACAAAAGTGCTGTGAGGAAATCTCACTACCCCTGATATTCAAGTTGAGACTCTCAGCACTGGAGGCATTCAAGAAAAAATTGGACAATCACCTGGCAGAAATTCTTTGATTTGTATCCCTGCATCAAGCGAGGGAGTTGGACTTGAAGGCCCTTCCAACTTCATCATTCTATGATTCTATCTAAGGGGAGAACTGTCTTGGAAATGAACCCTGCACTTGGCATCAGAGTTGGCTTGTTTAAAATTGAAATATTTACCTGCCAGCAAAGAATGGGAAACTAAAAGTGGTGGTCTTTTCGCTGGCAGGGAAAGATTTATTTTGTACTGTACTGGTGACATTGCTTTTCTTCTTGTGGAACTTTTTTGGCATGGTTGACCACCTCTTCCCTTGCAAATGGGCAGTCATGGGGATGTTTGCAAGGATGCTTACATTATTACAATAAACTATTTCCCTTCAGCTATCACCTTGTGTCTCCTCTCCTCCAGACACATTTTCTATTATTTTTATATGCTTGTCAAGTTTAGTGCTGTATCAGAGAAGCATTGTCACTTCTGAAAAAAAAAAGAATAGGACAGAAGAAAAATGGGGAAGACTAATAATAGTAGGCTATCTTCCCAGGGAAAAGTGAACCACCTAGGAAACAGGGTGCAGTCTGCAACTCTTTATGTGCACTGGTTTTTTAAAAAAAAAAAAAGGAGAGGAGGAGGAGGAGACCAAAGGTTCTGAATGGAATGAGTGCATGAGTGATTTCTTGAACTTGTCCTGAAAGCAGATGGCAGCAGTGAATGATTCCCTTCTCAACCACTTTACTGCTTCTCTCAGCAGCAACAGCAGCAGCAGCAACAAGAGCAGCTGGTCATCTCCATGAAAGAGCCTGAAATGAGAAGCATAAGGGCTATCAAGTGCTTACTTTGCTCCCATAGAAGCCATCAGCTTTAACTGGCCAGCCCAACTGAGGTGTGGGATAGACAGAGGGAGAATAATCAGTAAAGGTCCATCCCACCCCACCTCACCCCGATTCCCTCTAGAGAAGCATCCAGTTTCCTCTTTGTCATTTTTTGTGCAAATCCCCCAAATTGTAGTGGGAATGACCACATTAGTGTGGACCACTATAGTGATTTCACTGGGGGGGGGCAGTTTTCAAAACTTAGAAGAAAATCAAGTGTTCCTCTCTGTGTTGCTGATGTTAACTGTGGCAAGAAAACAAGAATTTTCCACACCACCCGAGAGAGATCAGGTCTACTGTTGTTCTTGTGGAACAAATATGCAGATTTTCTCTGGCATTGCCATTATGGAAACCAGCAGTCACTCATGAACACAGAGCAAAAAGAAAACAATGGAAATTTGATCAAGTCAGGATTTAAATCCATGCTGGCTAACTCATGGCTATATTTCTAAATTCACACATGCACTCTTCTAAATAAATACCTTTTTAAATTCACTCGTCATATATTCAGGTCCCCAAGTCCTGGAATCCCCATGATCTGCAGAGCCCGTAACTCTTCCAAGCTCCAAATATGACTGAAACAAACCCAGGAGAGCAGGTATGTTTATTGTCTCCATGGCTGCCATTATCACATATAAAGGAGAGTGTTTCATGGGCTGGGGTGCGTTATCCCAAAATGTTGGGGTGGGTTATCTCTGTTTGGGTTACCTATGCCATCCCCTCATTTAATCTCCCTTTGCATTCCTCTCTTTGGCCTATTTCATCCCAGCTTGGCTCAATATTAAAAGTGAATTGCTTGAAGAAAATACAGCTACTGAAGATGCAGAAATAAAACTCGAAGGAGGAGTAAAGGATGATCTCTCCTCGCCCATGCTTGTCTTTTATTCATTGTGAAAAATAAACCCATCTTCTTTATGTGTGGATCCAACATATGACATCCATCATGTGTAACTGTTCTCTGAAAGACTTTTGATCTTGGATCAATTTATATCCAAGAGAAATGTAAGATGCTAATGTGATGTCGTCACTAGGTATATGCTGCTGCTTCTCCCTTCTTTTCCAAACATACCTTTAAGAATATCAGAGGATCTGGAGTATGCAAATCCTCTTCTTGGTCTTTTTCATTGATGCCTCATGACTGAACCGGTGGGTGCCCTTTCCAGGACTCTTGTGAGGGACCTGCCTCCTGTACTTGTACCAAAGTGATCTTCATTCTTCTGTCAAAGCTAGCATTCTTCATCATAGCCATGCCGTTTGGATTCTATCCCATAAGCACTGGTAATTAAACTAATCTTCTCTCTCCTCATATCCTCCATTAAATATTTGTGTTATAGATCCTACTTAGCCTTTGCAAGGGGAAGGGCCATCTGAACTAAACCTTAGAACATTTTCTTTACTCAAGATTGAAGCATTTGTATGTTAAGATTTGTATGAGATAGTAAAATTGCCATGGTCATCTGTCTTACTCATCCCTCCACTCATCTTCATTATTCATATCAGGTGCCTGTTTTAAAAATTATGGGCAAAGCCAGTCCTAGTCCTTCATGAAAGTGCTCAAGGATTTCGGAATATTCTACTTCAAATCTCTTGCTAGTTTAATTAAATGCAGAAATGCAAAACAAAACACAGTAATTTAGGTCTACAGAAAGCTGATCTGCATTGCCATGTCCAGTGTCAGATCTTCCTCAGTTTCCTTTTCTCTTTAACTTACCAAGGTAGTAATTTGCATTGAATGGAGGGCTAGCTGCTCTGTCATAATCTTGAAGTGCTCTGACAATGCATAGCGACTTTTCGTACCTATGACATTACCTACAACAAGCTTCTAGTCTGTTTCCAAGTGCAATTAAAAGCACTGTTGACCTATAACATGTACACCACTTGGTTTCACTCTCTCTGAAGGACCATATTCTACTGATCAATCCTGCCCATGATCTGAGATCAATCAGATTTGTTACCCTCACAATTTAATGCAGACGTCAGTTGGGTGAGTGCTTGAATAAGGACCTCCACTCACTATCCTTCCACCAATAGACAAATACTGTACCTTTCTGTTCATATATATTTAGCAATTATGCTGAAAATGACTTCCAGTTGATTGCTTCTGTACCTTTTCATTGATACGTTCTGCAGTTGCTTCCAATTCTATGGCACTTCAGTACTGTAGTTTGTTCAGTTGTGCTGTACCATTATAACTTAAATCTAATTATATATCTTTGAAGGTGCATGGTGGTTCAGTGGACTAGAGCACTAAAACTGTTGGCTGCAAAGTCAGCAGCTCGGCAGTTCAAATCCTGGGTGCCATGCAGTGGAGTGAGCTCCTGTTGTTAACACCAGCTCCTGCCAACCTAGAAGTTCAAAAGAATGTAAATGCAAGTAGATAAAAAGGTACTGCCATAAAAGTGGGAAGGTAAACAGTATTCCATGTGCAGAAATGCATCAGCCATGCTGACCACATGTCCACGGACTTGCACTACACTGGCTCTTCGGCTTAAAAATGGAGATGAGTGTAGTGTTAATGTGCTTGCCCCTGGCCCTTTCACACGGTATTGACAAACACCGCTTCTGATTTTCCTGTATCACTGCCACCAACTAGCTTACCTAGTACATTAAAGCCTTCAGACTGTTTTTAAGTGAATAAAAATAAAATAAGTTCATTGATTACAAAGTAGAATCAAAATCATTAATGGTAACATGTTGAAGTACAAACAAAAAGGTATATAGCTCAAACCCCCTTATGTTTGATCACTAATACTAGAGATGGGCACGAATAAAAAAAAGGTGTTTCGTTTGTCGTTTGTCGTTGAGAGGTCCGTTTCATTTCGTTTCTGATTGTCGTGAATTTTTGGAAAAATTTCATTTTTGTTTTTCGTTTGTCATTTCTACCCGCTTTTTGCATAATATTTAAAGCATTTCCGTGCGTGGGCGTCCCCCAACGCCCCAGACCAGAGGCAAAACACTAAAAAAATGATGCTGGCAGAGACACAATATAGACTAGGTTCACAGGGAGGCTGCAAAGGCAGTGGCGGGCATTGCCCAGGGTGCAAGGCAGCCGCAGAATGACTGCACTGCAGGGCAGGAGAGGGTACTCACCGAGAGGTATGCACACACACACACACAGGGAGGCTGCAGGACTGAAGCTAGAGTTGCAGAGACAGCAATCCCACCCTAACTCCCACCAGAGACTGCAAGGAGGACGGGGGCTGCCAGAGCTTTTTATGCCCTCAGTGGCTGCCAGACCTGCCCAGTCTGCCACCTGGGCATGCTATTGGTTGAAGTTGTCCAAGAACTTACATGATCCCATCACATGGCTTGCCTCCATGTTGTGGCTGGAGTGGTGACATCCATTTTGTCATCCTTAAAGGGAAAAGAAAAATACATTGCGATGGGAGAAGACAAAAACAAATGTTTTAAAGACCCCACCCCCCTGGTAGGTAATAATTTCAAATAATTATCACATTATAGCTGCATTTTTATGGATGTCCAGGGCATTTTAATACCCAAGAAATCAATATTAGGCATCTGGGAGCCATTTTGGGTCAATGTCCCCCTAACTCCCCTTAAAGGAAAAAAATACAGTGATCTGAGAAAAGACATAAATGCATGTTTTAAGGACCCCAACCCCCCCTAGGTATTATCAGACAGTATAATTAATAATCGCTGCATTTTTATGGCTGTCCAGGGCGTTCTTTAACATTTAAAACAGCTAATTTCATTGCACGCCGCCAGTAATGAAAACGAAACATAACGAACACAATGGTTCTGTTTGTTTAGTTTCATTTTCATCACAATTTTTGTTTGTTGTTTTGTTACATAACGGAACAACAAACAAATAACGGAAATGAAAAATGGTTCGTTTCGTGCCCATCTCTAACTAATACAGCTGAACAATTCACACCTAGTTCCTAAGTTTGCAGACTCTAAACACAGACACTCTAAAAATCCTATCTCTTTAGCCATGTCTTTCTCTCAGACTCTGTCATGTGTAGGTCTTTCAGTACGTCCCTATCTAACCATATCTCCCTTATCTACCTGAAACAGTGCTGAGCAGTGCCTTAAATCCTCTCAGGCCACTCCTCAGACTCTCTCATTTGTCTCTAAACCCGCCAATCAGTTCAGACACCTGTCATGCATTATTCATTATAAGAGGTAAACACGACAATGAGCACCACCCCTAGAGTCGGACACAACTAGCATGCATTTGCGGGAGGAACCTTTACCTTTTTTACATGTCTTTACTAGAGCAAAGTCTTTGAATCAATGTAATTTACTGCAGTGCTTACTACTTACACAGCAATCATTGCCAGCAATTGGCATCAGGCCTACTGTATGTTTGGTCTGCTTTTATCTGTACCTGGTTTTACCCATATGTGTTTTGTACTGGTTATTAATTTATTGTTTTACCACCTTGGGTAGCATTGACTGGAATGGGGAATGGATATGTTAGAAAAAATGCATAAAATAATATGAATAATATACCTGAATAATTCAAGGAAATGAGTGAACTGTGGGTATTCACTCTGTGATATCTTTACTCTGTGATACTATTAGGGTGTGTGTGTGCAATTGATTGAGATCTCTCCCAGGCTCTAGAAATACCTAATTCCATTCCCAATTGGACTGGGGAAGAAGACGACAAATACTAGGAATCTGGTGCTCCAACTCCCCCTTCAGATTCTGCCCATCTTCATCATCATCATCATCATCATCATCATCATCATCATCATCATCATCATCATCATCATCATCATCATCATCATCATCATCATCATCATCATCGCCTTTGAACTGCAGAGCTGGAAGATGCCCTACGGATCATCAAGTCCTGACCCTCTCAAGGAGGGACAGAGGGGTTCTGTGGCCAGAGACCTATGCCACCAAGTATTCAGCAGTTCTCTAATAGCACTGCATCATATGCACTCCTTTAGTTTCTCTATTTTGTTCCCATAAAATGTGAGTCTTCTCAAGCCTTCTAACTGGAATATGTAAAAAAAAAAAAAGATTACCCTCTTCCTCTATCACTGTTTTGTTTGGTTGAAAAGGGAAGTTACTCCTCCAGAATACATGGAGGAGCTCCCCTATTTTGTGAACCTGGACACATTTTCTGGAGTTTTGGTCCATGTGGAAATTCTCCATCTGTACAAGAGGTTCTTCATATCACATCTCCATTCTCCACTTTACCAAAGTAAAGCCAGAACATGGGCAGTGGGGGATGGGGGGAGGCATTTAATTACCAGTTACCTAGATCAAGGCTCTTGTCTTTTCTCCAAAAAGTCTTCTGAGAGTCAAATGTATTGTGGTCTTTTTACAAGTTATTTTTCAGTAATATTTTACTGAGATTTTCATTGTCATTTAGCAGTTCCAAAGGTGCACAATTTACTTCAATGGCTATAGCTTCACAAGTAGAACAAAATATATTTCACAGCATACAGAACATGGGTCATTACAATTAAAGTAACTGCCTCTCTTTCAATACATTTTGCCCCTAGCAATAATGTCATTTTCTATACCAGAATTATAATATTGTCATCATGCTTAATAATCTTTTTATTAAAGCACATGGTGGGGCTGTGAATTTCATACAGGAAAATGAATAAACATATCGTTATTGCTTCTTGTTCACAATATTAAACACATGCACACACACACACACAACATTAGACACAAAGTAATCAACGTTAAATAATAATATTCCAGATGAATTAATAATAATCAGTCACATTTTTTTAAATGGGGGAAGATGCATACACTCACATAAACCTAGTTTCTGCATTCACAGAAACAATGAAAGGATATTACCTCTGTTTTGTCTTTGAAAGCCTGACATACTAAAAGACTTATGGCAACAGACTGAATATTAAAGCAAATAGGTTGTAAAATGATAGGCATCAGAAGACTTTACTTGCAATGAAGGAAATGGATTCAAATGTGTTACAATTTTAGAAACTGCAAGGATACAGTGGTTTTAGATCAGTGCATATAATACTCTTCAGATGGAATGGAATGGCAGTTCTGATTCTAGGGCTGGCACTAGAAACCATAAAACAAGATGAAAGGGTCTTACTTTTTCTCAAGATGGCTCAGGATCAAGAAAGTTGTTTAAATGTTTTGATGCAAATCGTCAATAAGACAACTCCTGTTCCTGCTTTTTATATGTTCTCAAAGTTTTGTCTTAAAATGCTAAAGAACAGCAGGTGATTTTGAACTAAACAAGTATCTGCAGTACAGAAAAGATTAAAGACATGTTTGATTCAGGCAGTCAACATCTAGAAGAAAACATACTTGAGGAAATTTTAAAGGCAAGTATGATAATTCTATGAATATACTGAAATAAATAGCAACTTGTGCTTATTTTTGAATGCCCAGGTTATATGAACTGCTGCTGTTGTGGCAAACTTACTAAGTAATACTGGTGTACAACAGTATTTCATGATACTTCACACACTTCTAATTCCATCCTTTTGACTATCTCCATGTCAAATTGGTGTCCACCTCTGTCTATTTTTCTTTGTAAAAAAGGGATGAAAACCATCTCTTTTTTAAGGGTCTTTTTCAGGTGCATATTTTGATGGACATTTTTAAAGTCACAAACATATCTAATTACATCTGATTTTTTTTTTTTGTTTTCCTGCCCATATGCTGTAAGTCTGCCCCTGCCGCTGTTGCAACCGCCCTGAGTTCTCGGATTATATAATAAAATCTGATTCATAAGGTCAAGCATGGATTGGCCCACCTAGTACCTACATTTGAGAGCACCAAGGGTTCTTTAACAATCTTCTCTAAAACCATGGAAATCGCCTGCTTCTCCAAGATGGCAATACAGGGATGAATGCACCAAAGGTTTGACTTAGTATCAAACAGTTTATTTATTTATGTATTGATTGATTTGATTTGATTTGATTTGATTTGATTTTTATGCCATCCATCTCCCAGAAAGGCCACTCTGTTTGTTTGTTTGTTTGATTGATTGATTGATTTATGTACCACTCCATCTGATCTGAAGGTCACCCTGGGTGGTTTACAAAATGTGTGCTCTATGTGCAGATTTTATTTTATTTCATTCATAGACATGGGTGCGACCAGAAAAAATGACGTTCTGAGTTTTCGCTTGTCAGAAGGGGTCTGTTCCGGGTCGTTTCCGTTTGTCGCAAAAATTTTCAAAAATTTGTCATTTCCATTTGTTGTTTGTCATTGTCATTTCCACTGCGATTTAGCACGATTTGACTTCACAGAGCATAGGGCGTCCCACAATCAGGGCCTGTGCTAGGTGATTTGCGCCCTAGGCGGTGGGTGGGGTGGGGGCGGATGGCAGGGGGAAGGTGCGGGCGGGCGGTGGTGGGGGGGCATGGGTGGGCGGTGGCCGCGGGCGGGCGAGTGGGCGGGCGGTGGCGCAGGCTGCAGGCGGGTAGCGGCGCGGGCAGACAGGCGAGTGGGCAGTTAGGATATCACTTAGGATAGAGATACTGTTCTTGGCTTGCACCCCAAATGTGTGTGTGTGCAAGCAAATTGACGTTGGGAAAATAGAAAATAAATGGTAATATATAATATATTTTTAAAATAAATCCACACCTCCCACTCCCAGTCGAACCTCCCCCTTTATCCAATATCAGATAAAAATCCTCACAAACTGCCAGAGAAGAAATAAAGAATAAACTTCTATTCCCTTCAGCAGACAAAGCTGCAGGGAATCAAAGAAATTATTTTCTAAATTCAATTCCCTCCCTGCCTGCCTAACTTAAATCCTAAAGCCTCCAGCCTCCCTCCTCAATCTTGATCGGATCACACCAGCACCAGCAGCCAGCCCTCCTCCCTCAACCACATCCATACACCTGACTGCGATTTCTGGAAGGTGTCTTGGCTTTTTATGCCCTCCGAGACATCCAGAAGTGTCAGTCAAAAACCTGGCGATGCCATTGCTGGAATGGTTCAAAAAATTGCATGGTCCCATTCCATGCCCAGCCCAAATGGGCAGGTCTAAAAAAATAAAAAATAAAATAAAATAAAATAAAATAAAATAAAATAAAATCAATACGACGTTTTATTGCTTTAAAAAATCCACTGCTGCTACTATAAAAATTCAGGCATTTAAAATAAATAAATTTCACATGTTTCTGTGGTGATTTGGTGTGTTTTTTGACCATGATTTCAAAAGAAAAATTGCGGTCGCCATTTTGGTTCCCCCACACACACCGCATGGCGTGCAGCAAGACAGACGACGAGGATGACCCCCCCCAGCCTGGTGCAAGCAGCCCAGGACAGGAGAAGGGGGGGAAGGCCGGGGACCCCCCAGAAATCACCCCTCTGGTAGGTGGCAAAGCGTCAGGCAGGCATATTTTCGCCTGCTTTTTTGGCCGTGAGTCGGGTTTTTTTTAAAAAAACAAAAACTTTTAAAAAACTTTTCTGTGCTTCGCATTGCACGATCGCCACGATGCCACGAACGGAAATGAAAAACCCGACCAAATTTTTCTTTTTTCGGTTCGAGTTTGAGTTCTGACGGCTTAATTATCGTTACCGTTTCCATTACGTAACGGAAACAATAACCAAAAACGGAAATGACAATTTCGCCGAGTCGTGCCCATGTCTATTCATTCACTAATGTGTTGATTCAAGAAATGGAAGTGTACCCAAACTGGATCCAGCCTGAGAACTATTGAATGTTAGAAATTCACATATAAAGTCTGTCAGCGTAAATTCTTCACACATTCTTAGTTTCAGATCCTGGTTGCTATTGGAAGATATTTCAGTATCATGGACAAGCAATGCAATGGCCCCCATGACTCAGTTGTATCTATGTGTGTGTTTCTATGTATGCTCGCACATGCGCATGTGCACGCACGCACGCACACACACACACACACACACACACAGACAGAATCTGGATTGCACGCACATTGTGTATAGAGAGAGGGGCTGCTATTAATATTCCCTTTGTCATGGTCAGATATTATCCCTGTAAAGGCTTAGAACATTTTGTGACTCATCATAACTTCCCTAAGGGGGAAAACAAATAATTAGGATGGTTTTTGTTCAAAGATGCACAGTCCCTACCAGAATTCTCTGGAGGATTTATTCAGTCATATCAATAATTCTTCTTGCAATGACCTAATTAATCTATGCTACAGAAGAAAATGTACCCAAGCATTATCTTACCACTGTGGGAGAGGACCCAGCAGTAAGATAATGCTTGGGTACATGATGATTTCCTTGCTATAATGAGACACACTGAGGGGCAATGAACAAAGGAAAGCATGCAGGCATGAATCTCATTCACTGATAAATAAACCATGGGATTATTAAACTGAGCTTGTTACATCCAAACTGGTCTATTATGTCAGGCCACTGATAAAATTTTACAAGATATTATTGCAAGTAGGGGAGGGGACAAATGTGGGGCAGTCATTTTTGGTAGTAGCTAGACATTCATCATAATATGTGGCTTAACTGTGACCAAATTTCAATGCTTATTTCCATGCCCATGTAATCTTGTCAGCACATATACTCTGCCCTGCACACACTGTTTTCAGCAGCTCAAACTCAACTAGTGTGTTAACCTTACAGACATAGAAAGACACTCACATTTCAGCGGTCTCTGCTACTTTTACAAAAGGAGTAGGATGACGAGACAGGTAGCATTGTTTGCTTTTTTTTTTGTTCTGTTGTGATTTTTTTCCTTGTTCAAACCGCACACAGAATCTGCATCCATGACTTATTTCTGCCATTTTGTGAAAGAAACAGAGGAGTCTTCCCCTTGGCTCACCATTTTTCAATAGCTCCAAGGTAAGCAGGCCTGACAAATGTTATGCAAATCTTTCCCTTTTTGCTAAGAAAAGCTTTCTTAATTATAGGAGCATGATCTGTGGATTTTTCCTTCCCATTCCGCTATGCCTATTTTTGGATGTGTGATCCATCAATTTTAGCTTTTGACAGAATCTATGCCTCGTATTAAATGCAGGCTGGTGCTAAAATTGTGCTCATGTCTCCCATGTTAAAACAAAATTATTCAGCATCAAAAACTGTACATAATGCATAGCTACCAAACTTCAGGCTACAAATAACGGAATGAAAAATAGCAATTTAATATATTATGCTATGGATTCTTGACACTTTTTTTCAGTCTGCCAAGCTATGACTTTCTCTTCAGATTTCTACCTGCACCAGTGAGAGTTTTCTGGAATCCCATCCTGCTCCCCAAAAATAAATCTTTGGTCTCCTTCTCTGCTCCCTTATTTTGTTGTTACATCCAAGTTCTTCGCAGCTCAATGGTGTTTGTGATGAATTCTGCACAAAAATTGTAACAGTCTCAAACAACTTAGTTTTCCTTTTGTCTTCTCTGGGGGGGGGGGATCTTGCATAGGAAAAATGCAATGCTCTAGAGGAAGTGCAGTCATCTTGTACAGCATGGCATTTCATGCGATGTGATGCTAAAATGTGATGGAATATGTATTGGCAATCTGAATGCTTATCTATGACTTTTTTTCTTCTAAGAACCAAAGCAACTAATCACAATCATTTTGAACATCACTCTCTGTTCTTCCCTCCAATACATTTAAGAAAGTTGACCGATAAGAAGACATTCAAAAGGAAATATCAAACACCCAGATCTTTTTTAAATGTGGGAATTTTTATCCCTCCCTCCCATTAGTAGCAAAACCCTCTAGCAATCTTAACTTTTGCTGTGTCGGGAGTGGGTCCCCTATTTCAAAGTCCCCTCTTCATTATTGGCACTATTTTTCATTGAAAATATCTCCAAGACCCATTGGGAGACAAACCACAAGTCTTGTAATACAATGGTAAGAAATAAAATGTGTGGACCCCATTTCAAATATAAAGTGTACCAATGGAAAATATGCAGCACCATGCTGCAGTGAACGTAAGAAAGGCATGCACACCAAAGTGTATCTATTAAACTTTATATCAGAAAGGTACTTTTCAAAATATAAATGTGAACTCCCTTGCAATTACAAGTCCGGCAACCTGATACTGCTCAAGGACATGACAAGAGGTGAGAAGCAACAGAACTGAGATAGAGAGATCATTGTGTTTCAAATTTGCTTTCCAACCTGAAATTACACCATGGTAAACTATGTACTACCGTCAAGGGCTCACTTTTGATCTCCTCACAACTAATAATTATGTGCTATGTTTTATAACTTATGTGCCCCAGTTTTTTCTAGAAAGAAAGTTGAAGTACTTGGGTTTACCAGTCCCTCCTTTTGATTACACCTTTTGATTGGTCCCTCAATTGTGGGCTGCCACAGGGATCGGTCATCTCTCCCATGCTCTTTAACATCTATATGAGGCCATTGGGAAAGGTCATAAGGGAGTATGGAGCTTCGTGTCACCAATAGGCGGATGACACCCAGCTCTATATCTCCTTTCCATCTTCTGCAGTGGATGCTGTTCCGTCCCTTGAGCACTGCCTGGGTGCCGTGCTGGACTGGATGGGGGCTAACAGACTGAGGCTGAACCCAGGCAAGACGGAGATCCTGCGGGTGGGTGCCCCTGATGTCTGTGGTTTGGGAAGCTCCCTCGTATTTGGGGGAGTAACTCTCTCTGCAAAGGATGGGGTCTGCAGTTTGGGCATCCTGTTGGACCCAGCGTTCACCATGGAGACCCAGGTGGCGTCAGTGGTCCGTACCACTCATTACCATCTGTGGAGGATTGCCCAGCTGTGGGCCTTCCTGGACATTGGGGCACTGACCACGCTGATTCATGCACTTGTAGTCTAGAGATTAGACTACTGTAGCACTCTCTATGTGTGGCTGCCTATGAGGTTAATGCAGAGATTGCAGCTAGTGAAGAATACAGTGGCCAGATTGTTAACAGGGTTTAAAAGGTGCCAGCATATTACCCCTGTCTTAGCCGCTCTGCACTGGCTGCCTATTCACTACCGCATTGACTTCAAGGTTTTGGTATTAACATACAAAGCCATAAATGGTTTGGGACCTCAGTATTTGACAGAACAGCTTATCCCAAAAAGAACTGCCAGAATCACTCTTTGAAGCCAGGTGGGCTATCTGCAGGTATCAACCCCGAGGGACGCCTGGAAAACATCAACAAGGAAATGAGCCTTCTCAAGCTCGTCATGCCTCATCTGTGGAATGAGGTTCCCCAAGAGATTCACCTGGCGCCCTCACTACAAGCCTTCAAGAAACTGCTGAAAACCTTGCTTTATAGTTTGGGCTTCCCTGATTATTCTGATTCAGCCAACTTATATAAATAGGACACTGTCATTTTCCCCACCTTATGATAATTTTCTATTAGTTATTTTTTCCTATTTGTTCTTATTTTGAATTGTTAATACATTTTGATTTATTGTATTTCTGCTTATTTGTTTATTTGTTCCTTTTATTGCTATGATTTGATTATTTGGTTTGATTGATTAGTTTTTATTTTCTATTTTAAGTTGCTTAATCTGTTTTTATATTTTGTATATGTTTGTAAACCACCCAGAGTAGCTTTTTTGCTAGATAGTTGCAGTATATAAATCAAATATATAAATCAAATTAATAAATAAATACACCTTGGAATGTGCAGATTGCCCCAAAGCACAGGTGAGAGGGAATGTAACAACCCCCCCCCAACAACAGCCCCCCCACCATAATTGATTTTGGCTAGGACTTTTCCTGAAAGGCATTATAAGATTTCCATCTTTTCGCATCTGGATCTTCAAAGTAGATCTAAACTAGTGGAGTATCATTAGTACTAGCTATATTGAAAGCCTCTCATAAGAACTGCTTTGATAGCTCAATGGTTTAGCTATCTGTCTGTGAAGCCAGAGATCAGAAGTTCTGTGCCTCACTGGCAGAGGATGAACACAATGATCCATAGAATACTTTCCAGCTCTGCAATTCTAATAAAGATTTTTTATATAGCTGAGATATATGATACTAAAATATAAGGTATCTGAGCTTTTCTATGTGGGGCGGGGAGAGACTCTCAAAATTCTTCTACATGTGTGAGGCAGTGCTGCCGTACTATACTTTTTGACACATAACATTAACATGAGATCTGTGTCATCCAAGGAACTGTTTGTTTGTTTTTTTGCACTGACTGTTCTACTCAATGCAGTGCAAAAGAAGAAAACTCGAGACAGGCATATAAACTGTAAAAACTGACAACACTGAAGCCGTGAGTTGTAAGACAGATGCCTATAGGTATATGTAGAAGATTTCTCTGTGAAGGGCAGAAGACCACTTGTTACAGAACTGGCATTTGCCTTGTAGAAAGTATCCTTGTGTTTTAAAATCTATTTCCCAGTGATATGCCTGAACGAGAGGGGGATGTCACACACTGAGAGAGTTGTCAAGTATTTTCTGAGCACAGAGAAAATACTAGTGCATTAAAGATTTGCAGTATGGCTAGGATTAGGGTTTTTTAGGTTTAAAGATGAGTATGTAGTTTCTTATTCCCTTCTTGTATTTCCCCAGTCCTTTGGCAATTTATGAAACTGAGGAGTTGGAAGTGACTTCTGACCCAAACCCTCTTACTTCATGTAGCCAATTGCAGTATGTTTGGCCCATTGAAACAGTGGGGATTTGCTGAGTCAACTCTGTTATAAGCTGCATTGGTTCAAAAGGGCCTACTCTAATTGCAATTTGCTTTAGCATCCTAAGTCACAACTAGAGTGACCTCATTAGAATCGATGGAAATTTTGGAAGAGTTAAGCCACCAAATCCCTATTGATTCCATTGGCCTATTCAACTGCAATTTATTACTCTAAGCAACAAGATTTTGTCAGAAGTCCTGTTGAGATCATTTCCCTGCCAGTGTAGGAACTTTCTAACAATGAAGGAGGATCCACCACTTTCCAAAGTATTGCACTGATCTGTATAGACAGTTCTTTCTGTTCAAGGTCTGTGAATGGAACGCATAGGCCAAAATATCGGGGGATTACAGTTTGCAGTAAGCTGCTTGCAGAGATTTTAGATCATGTTTGTTAAACGGGCCACTTGGAACAAAAGTAGATCGTGTCTGAGCAAGAAATATTACCATAATTTGCATTTAGTGTTGATACACTGTGAAAACATAGAACTATTTATTAAGGGTTTTGGCTTGGGTTTTCTGTAAGATAATCTTCCAGTATAACAAAAAAAACAACCCACTAAAGGATGTCCTCAAAGGATCCTTGTATCAACTTTGATATCATATGCATCTAAAATAGTTTCCTACAGCTATGCTGGTGAAGTTTTTACTCTCAAGACGCATGTGACAGCCCTTCATTAAAATACTGCACCAGTCAGGAATAACACACACTGGAAAACACACACAGTCAGGAATAACACACACTGGAAAACACACACACACACACACACACACACACACACACACACACACACACACACACACACACACACACACACACACACACATGGCTGCTGAGCCAATAATGCCATAACAAACAGAAGCTATTGACTCAATGTTGTTATTCTAGTGCCAAAATGGCTAGCTTAACTACAGTGCGAAAATATGAAACAGATGCTGCTTAGTAAAAAGCTGTAAAATTTTATTACTCAAGGCAGACACTGAGGAGAAAGTGAGTATTTTTATGAGTTGTAGATTAATTTAATCTCCCCATGTTTGAAAGATTACTTGGGTTTCATCAGTCACAACTCATACGTCTGTACTTCTCAGCTGTTGGGTTAGCAATAACAGTGCCCCCTCCACCTATTATCAATTTGTGCATACAAATAAGTGTTTCAGGCAGTGACACAACAAATAAACTAAATTCTGCATTTTGTTTTCAAACTTGGTGTTTTAGTTCCATGATGCCCATTTAATATCCTGTTGGAAATTAAAAGGAAATGAAGTTCAAGCTGTTACCAGCTAACTTAGAGTTGAGATAAGGCATTGGTTCTACTGGTACATATTAGTTATCTCAGAAGATTGTAGGAATTTGAATAATGCTCACATCAAAATGCCAAACAGATGCACCACAATGTAATAAATAAACATGGGTCAATGGAGAGAACCTAACAAGATATTCAGTTCATTTGTCCATTCTGTTGCAAACTAATTTAGAGGTTGTTTTCAGTAATCCATCAAGCCCAAATTCTTGAGCATTTCCAATGTAATGTTCTACATGAAGTCCAGTTGATAATTTGCCTTTTAATAGGGCATTGCATGAAAAGGGACCTCTCAGAGGCTGTGTAAGCAGCTGCAGAGAACTGTAAATCCCTATTCCAGGTCCATATGTTGGACAAAGTCATTTAATTTCATAGTACCACAACACCCTTTATGTGGAATTTTCAAACCTTGTTAAATTCAATAGCGGATAAACTATACAAGATCTTCTGTTTTACAGTACTACACTTTAGTGTAGTAAGTCATAACTAGGTTAGGCCCATTTAAATCAATGAATCTTAAGGAGGAGTTGAGTCTCCATACAGAAGGAGTACTTTACTGATTTAGAAGGAGTACTTTAGTGCCACGAATAAGACTAAGACATAGGATTTTAGCTATTGTTTCCAGGCATGAGTGAAACAAGGAATACCATTTTTTTTCTTTACCAATATCTTCTATTCCCCCCCCCCCTATATTGTGGGAGGAAATAGCATTCTTTCAATTTGAGAAGAAAAGCACACATGCACATTGTAAACACAAACCAACTTTTAAAATATGCATGCACTTGTCCATTTGAAGTTGAAAAACCAGTGCAACAAGGCAACAGCACATTTTGCAGGGCCAGGTTGAAAGAAAGAGGCAACACACATTCCGCTTGGGTTAAAATAAGGGCCACAACTTTATTAACTACAGTAACGAATTTTTAAATTACTTATCAATGAACAATAACTTTAGGAGGGCCTGAGACGTAGCGCATCATCAAAATGGTAACAATAAATTGATTAGGTCCCGTTACTCCACCAATTTCCTGCGGCCCGTTGAACTGCCGCATTGAGGATGCCAACGAGATCTTTTGGCATCAACGCTTGATTAAAGGTTGGCAGCCCTCCTAGGGGTTTGGGTTATTATTATTATTTGCTCCCTAACTAAATCCTATTGGGTTATTAATGGAAGGCTGCCGAAGACGTGAAGATGTAATTTAGATTCGGGACCTAAATGGTTAACTTTTTATGCGCTACCTGCCAGTTATGACCAGGGTTATTACCTACAACACCCACTGCCAATATGTGAATGGTGGGATGGGTGAAAAACCACCACCGCTCAAGGCCAATCAGAGTAATGGTCAAAAATTCCCATCCGGCCCCAAAGTGACCAGCAAAGCATCACCAGCACATAATAAACAGTGGTGGGAGGGCGGGGAAACCGGCGATTGCGGAGGCAGGCTATGGGGAGCGCACCGAGGACTTATAAAGGGCGTGCTCCCCTACCGGAGGCTACGCAAATAGCGGAGCCAATAGCCGCCTCCCTCAACTGGCCGGCAAAGACGCCCCTGCTCGGCACAAGGCCGGGCAGAGCAGCCATTGCACATTTTGCACATTTTGTATCATTCATTCATTCATTCATTCATTCATTCATTCATTCATTTTCTTCCACTTTTATACCACCTGATTAGTATAAAACACTATTTGGGTAAGTTGACAACAAATAAATCAAATAAAACAATAGGAGTAAATAATTATTTAAAAAATTCAAACAGGACAAATCAAGAAAACAGCATAAAGCAAACACACCAAGGGCAGCAGGAACAGTCTGATGACAGGACAAATTTAGCTAGTCCTTAGGGCATAAGAATGAAAGCCTCATTTTAAGCAGCCTCATAAACGGAAGGGGGGAGGGGGCTGGACAAAAGGGGCTAGCTCACAAAAGCCCCACTGGTTCATTGGACCTACTCTAGCCATGACTTACTATGTGAAGCAACAGGATTTCAGAATAGTGATGGCAAGCATGAGCTTGTCCCAGTCACCATCTCGTAACAACTTAGTGACACAAATTAGAGAGAGAAAAGAAAAGGTTAGCTAAATTTGTTTCAAGTTATCTCTGATGTCGAACGTTGCTTTTAAATTCACCCTATAGAAGTCTGTAAGAAATGAATACAAGTAGACCTTGAAGAAAATGACTTTCTGCCATTTTTTAGTCCAGAGCAGCTTGATATTTTGGAAGTTCCCTGCACCTATTAGGACAAATAACCAGTTCCTGCTTGCAGCAAATTAGGGAGCTTTGTGGCTGAATATGCTTTCCTAATCCTTGTCTAATACTTTAACCAGTTATTATCACATTGATTCCTTGGCAGATGACTCAAAATTGAACCCATAAGGTTTGTGGGTTACCAGTGGCATCTGTGCAACACTATGTATATTGATGCGAAGGGAAGAAATATTAGCTGGCAATTTCTCAGCAGCTCTAAGCCAACAAGCTGCGGCTGATCCAGGTCTCAGGCTATTTCCATTTCTGCTGGGGAGAATATAATTCCAAATATTGCAAGATTTCATGTTGTGATCAATGGAAGCTTTCTTGGCTGCACTTGATATTTTAGAAAGAAGCTTATGAGAGAAATCCAAGCTTATGTTCTAGGCCACAAATACTCAACAGCAGCGGGGGTGTTCACAAATGTGGCCATTATGTTGCAAACAAAATTTCTGCTGTTTTATGTGAGGTTTTATGTTCTACAGAGGTACCAGTTGCATAAGTTGGACTCCAGTTACATTGTGGGTTAAAGTGCAGGAAAAGAGAGACACTAGCTGCAAGTGTGACATTTGGTCACTGGTCTTTCTCTTTGGACTATAGCTAAATGAGAACCAAGCAACATTATGCTTACACATCTACACTTCCCTACTTCCATATTTAAAACTAATAAAGCACCTAGGAGTTTTCATAGCCCTGTCTTATTTTTGTGAATTTATTGTCAGTTAATTGGGAGCACAAAAATGGGAATTCTTTTATCCAGTGGTAAGAGGGAGGGAGTTGTATAACTGCTAAATCATTGAGAAGTATCCA
Organism: Phrynocephalus forsythii; assembly: GCA_029282475.1. Lineage (NCBI taxonomy): Eukaryota > Metazoa > Chordata > Lepidosauria > Squamata > Agamidae > Phrynocephalus > Phrynocephalus forsythii. Next base: position 27,093,808 of record JAPFRF010000003.1, read on the forward strand.
CAAAATCAAATAATACCCTGTTTCCCCAAAAACAAGACATCCCCCCAAAATAAGACCTACTTACAGTTTTACCTCTTGCTGAAAAATAAGGCATCCCCCTGAAAATAAGGCCTCCCCAATGATGATAACAATAAATGTGAACCATATTCTTCTTCATGGAAAAATAAGACATCCCCTGAAAATAAGACCTAGCACATCTTTGGGAGAAAAAATTAATATAAGACACTGTCTTATTTTCGGGGAAACACGGGTATGTTAAAATTTGAATGAACAAATATATTCTTTATGTACTAAATTGTTCTTTTATTGAAATTAGGAATTGTATAATTCTTCCTTCAGCAGACAGGTATGGGTAATTCCTGTTTCTGGGCACAAGCTTGTTCTCTCTCAAAATCTTTTCTAAAAGGATCAAGCATGAGAGAATATAATATTACCCCATTGCATTATTAAGTGTCCTTGTATGATGTTGGGCTTTGTCCAACAACCACCATTTTGTAAGGAATTAAGCTAGGATGAGAAGACTTTGTTTCTGCCATTTATTTACATATGTATTTTAACTCAGAGTTCTGCATCATTTTCAGATTAATATGCAAGCCCTTCATGAAATATTTATTAAAATGCTTATTTAAAGTGTTCTGCTTATATATTGCCCCATACCACTTCAAATAGTCTCTGGGTGGTTTACAGTTTAATTACAGTATGCAGGCTACACATTGCTCCACCCAGCAAGCTGGGTACTCATTTTACTGACCTCGGAAGGATGGAAGGCTGAGTCAACCATGAGCCTGCTCAAAAAGGTACATATAATGACATGTTATACATTTGAACTGATGAAAATAGAATCACAACTTTAAGGGAAGTATGAAATCAATAAAGTATATCAAATCTTTCCAAGGTTGCAGACACTCTAAAAAAAAGACTGTAGTGTCATTTCATATTAAATAAACCAGTGGTTTATGGCACATTGAAAATGCATAATGAGCACTAATGATTGGTGAAGTCTGAAGAGTAAAGGGCAATATTTGGTTGTTGTGTGGTTTTTTTGTATGTTTATTGATGTCCCATGAGTTTTTTCCCCAAACACAATTGTGTGGAGTGACCCAGGGTCTGTTATCAAGTGCACCTAACTCATAGAGCATAACCTGATATATGTTTGGAGGGGAGACCTGAAAAATTATAGTCAACACTGCCAAATCCAGTAGAGAGCTAGGTCCTACTGGAAAGCTATTCATTCTGCCTAGGAACATACAAAGACTGAATTCTTCAGACTCCTTAGGATTAAGTGCAGTTAAGTTCAGTGACAAATCCTTAATGTTTTACACATGCTTATCTAAACTATGTACTTACCTATATTACAAGTACACTTACCTTAGGTTAAGTAGTATTATCTTGTGCTGGATTACAGTCACAGTAAGCATTGCCACAGTAATGTTAACTAAAGCTCGAATGTTAACTAAAGCTCGAACGGTATTATAAGAGGTTCTTTTATTTTTTCTTTAGGTTTTTAGAAGGTCAATGTTGTTGAGCTGTTGAATGACACTTTATGTTGTTCTTTCCCACAGACAACACTTGAGTTTGTCATTTCCATGAGGTATCATTTGAGGTAAATGAATAGAACTGCCATGAAGGGACAGACTGTCTTTTCTTCAGGTTACTACCCCTCATCAGCTAAAGAGCTCATTAATTCCTCCCCTAAGTGTGGTGTGCCATTGGGGCTGGGGCTTGGGGACTTCAGAACAAGAAGGCAGAAAAAATTAATCCCAGCTTTAGTGTAAACTCTTTGACATCTAAAATGGATTGTACTTATTTGAGAATGAGACCCATGGGATTAACTTCTATTTTTTTAATATAAAAATAATAACAAAGTTTATTGAGAAGATAATAAATATAACAATATCTGAGGATGGTATGTGTTGCCTTTAACATATACTGCAATAGAATTTAATTAGCTCTACAAGCCTCCCTGTCTTCAATAACTAGTAAACAGTATAGCCCTCACTGCCTGACAGAACTCTCACAGAGCAGTGCTCTCTCCCAGCACTTCTAAATTAACTTCTAAATTAACAAGTACTATGTCTCATATTTTTAGATAGATAGATAGATAGATAGATAGATTGATAGATAGATAGATAGATAGATAGATAGATAGACAGACAGACACACACACACACACACACACACACACACACACATACTTCTTCAAATATTTGCCTTATCGAAACTTTAAGACAGTTCAGCACATCTATTGCTCAGTTGTTTACATGAAGCACATCATTATTTTTAAGTTAATTACCATCTTTATTGTGAAAAGGCAGATGTTGTTTTCTTCATCATAACACCCCATTGCAATGACTGAAAGACTAAATGGATGGACATAAAATAGGTTTACATTGTAGTAAAGTTTTTTTTCCAGGAAAGCTAGGATAGGAGCCATTTTAAAAAAAAACTTTTATGAGATGGTGTTTACTCAGAAAGAAATGACTCAGAAATGTCATTTTAATGTCGACAATGCCCTTTTTAGAAGCATTGCTTATCTCACTTTGCAGGAACTAATTTTATTTGACTGACCCTTAAACAATGTGTTTCACAGTGGAAATGGACAGCAGGACTGCCTCTTTCTGTCGTTCATCTTAACCTGTCAAACCAAATAGCTTTCCTTTCATTAATAAGCTTTATTTATTTCTGAACATATTTGTGCAGATCCTGAAGCTGCAGGGCTTAGAAGGAGTCCACCCAGCTTAGGCAACCAATGGTACAAGTCTGAATGTGTAAATGTGAAAGATGAAGCCTTACATAGTGAAGACATTGATATTTGTCACTGAATTTCTTTCTTTTGTGGCTAAGGACCGGATTAACTTTTGATCCCTTTTGAATGAAACAACCTCAACTACAGTAATTTTGCAAATCTTGTCTCAAAACAATCTTCCAGAGCCATGGCAGGCTTATGTAGGCTGGTCCAAATTGCCTAATATACTGTTGACAAGTTGAGTTGGTTCATTCTGTGATCATTTTGTGGCATTAAAACCATGACAGAATTTGTCAGGATTTTCTACCTTATAACACAAGAAGATTGCTGTACATGGCAGAGATTCAAGCATTAAATGCTAGCATTGGAAAATACATCCCATCTTAATATATTAAGAGTGCTATGTGATATTGTTTTCAACTTTGTTGGTCACAAAGCTTAACTGCAGTTCAACAATTTCCAACTATAAACTCTTTGAATAACTCATCTGTGCTGGATCGGTTTTTATTATTATTATTATTATTATTATTATTATTATTATTATTATTATTATTATTATTATTATTATTATTATTATTATTATTATTATTATTATATTTCCATTTATATACCACCCGGTTTTTCCAGAGGAACACTGGGTGGTGAACAACCAAGGAAGATAATACAAACAAAGTAATAAAAACAAATAAAAGAGATAAGACCGGCGAAACCAAGATGGCAGCGACAAACAATAGGCTAACATATGGACAAAACAATAACATCAACAGTTGCCAAAGGCTGCTCTAAACAACCATGTTTTAAGATGATTTTTTAAATGGCCAGCCACTGAGAAGGCCCGACTCTGAGTGGAGGATTTTCAGGCCTCCCTTGGAGTAGCGACTCTTAGCGAGAAGGCCTGCAATGCTCTGGTGGGCTGGGACAAAGATGATCTTTGAGAGATACATTCCAACAGATATTCTGGTCCCAAGCCATGGAGGGTTTTATAAATCAAAACCAGTACCATGAATCTTATTCAGGAGGCAACGGGTAGGCAATGCAGGCCAGCCAGAATTGGGGTGATGCAGTCATACATGCACCCAACACCAATCTGACTGCCATATTCTGTACCCACTGCAACTGCCGAACAAGCGTCAAGGGAAGCCCCATATAGAGAGCATTGCAATAGTCTATTTTCGAGAGAACCAGCTCTTGCACAACTGTCCTCAGAGAGTCACTGTCAAGGCACAGGTGAATCTGGGTGATAAGCCTTAATTGATAAAAGGCCGGGTTAGAAATGGCTGCCACTTGGGATTCTAGGGACAAAGCCGGATTGAGGATGACACCCAGACTCTTCATTCTGTCTAGCAGTTGGAGGGTGGACCCACCCAGACTGGGAAGAGGGCCACTGTACCCATTCACACACACCAGAGGAACAGAACCTTGGTTTTCTCTGGGTTGAGTCTGAGCCTGTTAGTCCTGGTCCATTCCATGACCACAGCCAGGAAGTGATCAACGGTCTGTAGAGTATCCATTGCAGAGGTAGAGAAGGTGAGGTAGAGCTGTGTGTCATCAGTGTACTGGCAGCATGCCCCACCTCTCTGAATGACCTCAGCCAGCGGCCTGATATAAATGTTAAACAGCATAAGGGAGATTGCCAACCCCTGGGGTACCCCAAAACAGAGCAACCAAGGGACCAACAGTACCCCCCAGCATAACTCACTGGGCACATCCCTCAAGGAAGGACTGAAGCCAGCTAAAATCTGGACCCCCAATCACCACCTCAGAGAGCCTGCGCAGGAGGGTACCCATGGTCAATGGTATTAAAGGCTGCAGACAGATCGAGGAGGACCAGCAAGGATGAACATCCCTTGTCAGCCCCCTCAAAAGGTCATCATGCAATGTGACCAGGGCTGTTTCAGTCCCATGATACGGCCAACTCTTCTTTTTCTTTTCTCTTTTAAAATACACAAATATAACTGCTGCTGCAATGAAACACTTAGTTTTCATTCTTGAAACCACCTGTGGAGGTACAGACCTCATATCCCCTATTATAATATCTGCATGCTCTCAAGTCAATTCTGAGTTAGGGTTACTCTTTCCAAGAATTCCAGTGTAATGAGTACTCACAAGTTATCATTCCTCTGTTGTGGAGGCACTCTGGGATGGTCCAACACTACACAGGCTGGCTCATCCCCCAAACTTTGGCTCTACCTACCTTAGCTATTCACCTGTCCCACCTGTTCCTCTTCCAAAAATGTAAGCCAAAACTAAAGGTTTGGCTCCCTTCCAAAATGGGTTGCCCCCTTACCACTACAGGTAGGCCTAAAGGCATGAGACGGACTTAGACATTAAAAAATGCATTTGTCTCTTAACAACATAATAAAGTTTGTCATTGTATCCCACAGCCCTCCATCATGGTTTAGAAACCTTTGGGTTTCAACTTAGGATAAAACCACCTAGGTAAGAACTAAGGATAGCCTTCTGTGCTATCCTTAACTTTACCTTAACCAGACATTTTAGAAAGGTACCTAAGGGTGATCCATGTTAATCCGTGCCTTCTTAGACATTCTTTTTGCAGTGATTACTGAAAGATATTTTATGGAGGGCTGCCTTTGAAAATAGCTCTAAAATTGTGTTTGGTGCAAAATGTAGCTGACGGATGTACAACATAAATCAATATCAAGGCTCATATACTAATGATTCTGAACTAATTACATTGGCTTCTTATCTGTTTGGAGGTCATATTCAAGGTGTTAATTTTACCTATTAGGCTCTGAAACAATTAGGGCTCATGAGGAAAATGTGGATTAAAAACAACCCTTAAGATCGTATTTGTAAATCCATCAGAAATGAACTGTAACCAAATCCTCACTTATCAAGGTGACTGAATTTAATATAAATACCTTTATCTGAAGTCCTGTCATGGAGAGGGTCATTTTGTGCATTTCTACCACATGGATTTTCTCTTTGAGGAAGTCTCAGAAAAGAGGTGGCACATCTAGTACTAATATGGATGAATACACAGGGGTTCAAATCCAGACTCAAGCACTCTGATGCTGAGGTTTGAAAGAATGAACTGCTACATTTTGTTTTCTCCCACATTAGAATTTAGCAAATTTCAGGTCATTTTCATGTCAAGTATGAAATAATTTGCAGTTGTTTTGAAAATTCTTTTTGAAATGAATTCCTCATGTGCTGCTAAATTTGATTGCAAGTGAAATCAGCAAGCATATAACCTCCTTTGTCAATCCCAATCTTCATTTGCATCACAGATAAGCAAATATTTCTCAGGAAAACCATGTGATGGAAAAGCCGCTGAACTTTTTCACTTCCTCTCCAGCCAGAAAAAAATGCAGCTTTGAAAATGTTCTTCAGTTCTCTTCCTGTTTGCATTGTGGCAAGGATCAAAAGTTCACCACACAATTTTAGCACCACATTAATGAGGTGAATGCCAAGTGGTGGCCAGACAGCAAAGAAAGAAAGAAAGAAAGAAAGAAAGAAAGAAAGAAAGAAAGAAAGAAAGAAAGAAAGAAAGAAAGAAAGAAAATAAAATCTTATACAGAAGTTATGGCACCACCGTTGTTAATGGTGAGTCTTGTTGTTGTGAATTTGCTGGGGAATGGTTCCTCTTGAGGAGAAGGAGAAATATTGTGATGTACACCCCCTTTTGTTATTGAATATGGTGAAGAATTTTGAGAACCTCTTTGCACACCTGATCTGTTTTTTTTTTAAGATTAGGATAGGAGGAGAGTACCGAACAAAAATTCCTCTGTCTGCACACCTGATTTTATGAACACACACACATACATATAGCTTTGTTGGATTGCAATAAAGGTTCATATGAAAAGCAGGAAAAGAAAAAGTGAGAAACCAAGAGGCAACATTTATATTTGTTTGCATGATTGTTTTCATGACTGCTGTAGGTAGCATTAATTTCCCTGGTGGAATCAATGAGGAACAGAAAGCTCCAGACTCATTAATTTTGTTGGTTATAATATAAACCATTAAATATTTTGGAGTTCTGTTTGAATCAAAGGGAAGATCTGGTGGCAAATGCTTAATTAGTTTATAATCCTTCCTCATACTGACATTCCAGGTGATCATCAACCTAATCTCTTGCTTTTTAAAAAGGCATTATGATGGCATCAGAAGTGATTTCTCCAGTCTATACTCTGCCGCAGTTTTCTGTGGAATTAAACATCTTAGCATAATTAACTGAATTTAGTATAGACTTCACAATAATTAGGAGGTATGACGGAAAACACCAAGGTGTCATCTCAGAGCAGAAGATGTTTTAAGTGCATACTCAGAGTGAGTTGTTATGATATGCACAGTGACATGTCTTGAAAATCCTAGAATTTACATTTCTTTTAAGAAATTGAATGAATTTAGCAACTCCTCCTGTTGCAAATAGAACATTCTAGGATTCTTGGGGAAAGTCAAAAAAGTTCCTGAATGTTATATAAGCCAGGTAGTTTAGGAAAGCAACCTCATTATGTATATGTTTACCCTGTATCGTAAACACTATTTGTTGCCCAAGTGAAATGGTGGCGCATCCAGTGCATTTAATTGTTTAAAACTTATTAGCTGACAAAAGGGACAGTTTTTAATTGATTTTGTTGTTTGAAGGGTGGATTTGATTTCATGGCCGTACAGTGCTTTGTCAGTAAAGCTCAATTTAAATCATGATTTTCTATATAAAGACCCATTTTTTCTGGAATTGTTTAACTCTTAATATTTACAACCAGATGAAGGTTTCATTTTTAGAATCATAACTTTTCAGATTAGTTTTACAGTTATATCAGAAAATTACTGATTTGCTGATTATATAGCATTAGAAAAAATAAATAATTATGAAATTATTGCAAGGTGAACTATCTCCAGTTTAATAGGTTAATCATTCATATTGGACAACTGTTATGTTGTACTTTATTGGAAGGAGAAAACTAATCATTACCTTAATAATAATAATTTAAATAGTTTTATTTAACCAAAATAATAACATTATATAGCATTATCTATGCTTTATATATGCTTTATGTATGCATCTACATCACTGCACTTCTCATCAGTGATATTGTTTCATTCTGGCCACAAGGCCTTGCATTCCTTTGTTGTAGTGTTTGCATTTTTCACATAAGCCTGCCTTTCCCCTAAGTAGAGGAACTTCATTAAAATATTCTCACGCTGGGTCTCTTTTACAGCCTGTTGCCATTGCAGGTTTTTCTGCTCAAGGGAGAGAGTGAGAATAATGTGATAACCCTCAGGTCTCTAGACCAGTGATGGTGAACCTTTTAGAGACCGAGTGCCCAAACTGCAATTCAAAACCCACTAAATTTTTACAAAGTGCCAATACAGTAATTTAACCTGAATACAGGTGGCTGTGAAGGGGTGGTGTTGGGTGCCCACAGGAAGGGTTCTGAATGCCACCTTTGGCACCTGTGCCATAGGTTTGCCAACACAGCTCTATACACATGAAGATATCAAGATGTGGAGTACTGTGCTCAAAAGGTTTCACTTTCATTTTACTGCAGGCACCTCCCTCCTCAAATTTTGCTCCTTGTGCAGACCTATTCCATTCAAACAACCTTCTATTTATTGAACTTCTTGAAATGTAGCACTTAGGAACAATGGAATTAAGGTCTTTTTCTCAATTTTGATGTTCATTTTATAATTTTTTTTGCAATGAAGCAGGCATGTTATCATGGCAGATCGAAATGCATAGTTGTGAAAAATAGCAAAACCAAGCATCATTGACAGTACCTTCTAGATAGAAAAATTGCCCCAAATAATCAAACCTCTGGGAGAGCATGATATTGTGAATGGATTAAAAGAGCCTTATGCTACAAAATTAAAAACTAATTTAATAATGAATAACCTTTGTGTTATTTATTTTATTTATTTATTTTAGAGTATTTTTACCCCACCTCTCTCCTTGGAAAAAGGACCAAAGGTGGCTTACAGTAATGAGGGATAATATACAGTCCAGTACAATTGAGACATGTTTAGGTATTGAGAATAGGGAATTGAGGTACAACTTACACTCTTACAGCATTAGCAGACAACATTACAGATAACATTAAAGCTACAAGAAAACACGCAGAGTTAAAAAGAGAGTAAACTTCCATGTAAAATTTATGAGTGATGAAAAGATAGTCTCAATGTAAACATCTAAGGTTATAAGTACCGTAGTTATAAACACAAAGTCTATGTGATCCTATTAAATCATATAAAAGGAACATAATAGGTAGGGAAAGCTTGCCTGAAGAGAAAAGTCTTTGCCTGTTATTTATTTATTTATTTATTTATTTATTTATTTACTTACTTACTTACTTACTTACTTACTTACTTACTTACTTACTTACTTACTTATTGACAGACCGATTCTCCCATAGGGAACTCTGGGCGGTGTACAGCACGTCACCGACAACCCAAATATAACCCCAATACATAGGCAAACACATGAACATAATAGAAAATACAAAACATAATAAAATATGCGCCAATATAGAAATACCATATACCAATACTAAAAAATGGCCAGGAGAAGTAGACCTAGCACCACCCACCAAACGGGTAAGATCCGGCAAGAGGAACTGTTACCAGAAGTTAAAAACAAAAACAACAACAACAACACAATCACAGTCACTATAATACAAGTGACAACAGTGTTAAGACAACAGAGAAGAGGCAGTCCTGGCCTCCAGTGGGAGGGCGTTTCAGAGTCTAGGTGCAGCAGCTGAGAAGGCCCTTTCATGGGTTCCCACGAAACACACTTGAGAGAGTGGCAGGATGGAGAGAAGTGCCTCTCCTGATGACATTAACACCTGATTCGGTTCATACTGTGTGATTCAATCTTTCAGGTAGCTAGGACCCAGGCCGTACAGTGCTTTGTAGGTCAAGGTCAGCACCTTGAATTGTGCTAAATATTTATTTATTTTTTATTTATTCTTGGACTTATACACCACCTGATTTTCCCAGAGGGAACTCTGGGCAGTGTACAAACATGTCACCCCAGGCGACTAAACAATACAATCACAAAACAATCCCCAGCGAAAATAAACATCAAAACCTAACAAATACAAATCCAAGTACCATTAAAAACTACTAGCAGATACTAAAAAAGATATATATATCTATATCTATATATCTATATCTATATCTATATCTATATCTATATCTATATATATCTATCTATATATATATATATATATATATATATATCTATATCTATATATCTATATATCTATATATCTATATATCTATATATCTATATATCTATATATATATATATATATATATATATATATATATATATATATATATATATATATATATATATATGCATGTTAGGTGGATTGAATCCACCTAACATGCATACCTATACCCGTGAAAATCTACTTTAAAACATATATATATATATATATATATATATATATATATATATATATATATATATATATATATATATATATATATATATATATATATATATATATATATATATATATATATATATATATATATATATATATATATATATATATATATATGTTTTCGTAGATTTTCACGGGTATAGGTATGCATGTTAGGTGTGGATTCGGGTTTCTTCCCGTGTAGAAATCTGGTTGTTTTGGCGACGTTTCGACGAGGTCTCACTCGTCATCTTCAGGCTGGTGTTCTGGCTTCTTTCTTCTTGAAGCAAAGTGTGGTCTCAGTTGAAGTCCTTCTATAAATACTGCTGGGGGTGTGGTTTGCTTGCTCTGTTGCTGATTGTAGGTTCCTTTGTTCCTTTGTTCTTTTGTGATCTGCTGTGTGGCTGAGGCGATCGTTAAGGAATTAACTGCTGATGGCTGTTTAGATGGCTGTTTACATGCTGGTGGGTTAGATGGCTGGTGGGTTCTGGCAGTATCCTGGGCTTTGGTGGAGTGGGGTCCTGTGTCTTGTGAATTCATTTTGGTCTGGCTACGTGTCTGTGGTCTCCCAATGTTTTTTTGGGGTGTGTGAGTGTGCTCCATGTGGTGACTGGAGTGGGGTGCCGCAGTAGATGGTGCAGTCGTGGTTTTGTTATTGGATGGTGGTTTCGTTTCATCTGTGGGAAGGGTCTGGGTTTGTGTTTGGTGTGGATGGAAGGTGGTGGCATCTTGTGTCCTTTTGGACCTGGTGTCAGTCTTTGTGACAGAGGCTCGTCTGTTGACCAGGGCTAGTTTCCAGATGTCAGGCAAGCGGGAGGTGTCATCACGTTTATTCATGTTGTTTGGGTGTTTCTCTATTTCAATGGCTTCCATGATTATTCGACTGTTGAAGTGTTCAGTTTTGGAGATGAGTTTGGTTCTTTCAAAGTCAATTTCATGACCTGTTGTTTTTATGTGCTGGAAGAGAGAGGAAGATTTTTCTTCTTTTTTGACTGCGTTCTTGTGTTCTGCGATGCGTGCGCTTATTCTCCTGTTTGTTTGTCCGATGTATGTGGCTGGACAGACTTTGCATGGTATTTCGTAGACTCCTTGGTTTTCTAGCTCAATCTTGTCTTTGGGGTTTCTTAAGATGTTGGCTATTTTTTGGTCGGTGCAAAAGGCTGTCTTGATATTGTGTTTGTGGAGAATTTTGCTGATTTTGTCTGTGGTGCCTTTGATGTAAGGGAGGAGGGCGGTGCCGTTGTTCTCTTCTGTTTCTTGGTTCTTGGGGGTGTTTCCTTTTGGATTAGTTTGGTGATGGTGTTTTTTGGAATCCGTTCGCAATTAAAACCTTCGAGAGAGTGTGTAATTCAGTTTTTAGGTGGTCTTTGTCAGCGAGGCGTTTGGTTCTGGAGATGAGGGTTTTGCTACGGAGTTGATCTGTGCAGGGTGGTGGTGTGATTGTGCATTTAAGTAGCGGTTTGTATGTGTTTTTTCTGGTAGATGGTATGTCCTAAGGAGCCGTCGGGTTTTTTGTAGATTAGGACGTCCAGGAAGGGAAGTTGGTTGTTGGCTTCTATTTCCATAGTGAATTGTATTTTGGGGTGTAGGCTGTTGAGATGTGTGAGGAAGTTGTTCAGTTTATCTTTCCGTGTGGCCAGATAACAAAGGTGTCGTCAACATATCTGAGCCAGAGTTTGGGTTTATGTTCGGACTTCTGTAACGTTGGTTTCAAAGTGTTCCATATATAGGTTTGCGATGACCGGTGAGAGGGGTGATCCCATGGGTGCTCCTTCTATCTGTTTGTATCTTTGTCCATTGTGGATGAAGTATGTGTTGGTTAGGCAGTGGTTGGTCAGATCTAGGATGTGTTTGGGGGTTGTATTTGTTGTGGATAGCTGTCAAGGCTTCTTGAATGGGCACTTGTGTGAAGAGCGAAACAACATCGAAGCTCATGAGTAGGTCATTGGGTTGTAGGTCTTGTTTCTTTATAATTTCTATGAAGTGGAACGAGTTTTGTACGTATGAAGTGATGGATTCTGCATAGGGCTGGAGTTGTTTGGCAAGAAATTTGGCGAGGTTTTGTAGAGGTGAGCCTATGGAGCTGACTATGGGTCTGAGAGGTGTTCCTTCTTTGTGAATCTTGGGAGGCCGTAGAGCTTGGGGCATCTGGATGATTTCTCTCTGGGGATGATGCTTGGCTTGATTTCTTCACTTAAGGGAGAGGCTTTTATTTTGGCTTTGGTGATTTTTTCCAGGTAGGTGGTGGGGTCTGTGTTCAAAGGTATGTAAGCAGGGTCTTGTAGTAGGTTGGATAGTTTGGCTTGGTAGTCGGATGTGTTCATCACCACTGTGGCATTGCCTTTGTCTGCTGGGAGAATGATTATGTTGTTGTCTTTCCTCAGGTTGGAGAGGGCTTTTTGTTCTTCTTTGTGTAAATTGCTTCTGGGTGGTTTGCTGGAGCAGAGGACATTGGTGACTTCGAGTCTGATTTTGTTGGCTTCATCTGGGTTGATTTTGGTTAGGCTGGCTTCCACTCCGCATATGATGTTTTCGGTGGGGATGTGTCTGGGGGCGACTGCAAAGTCTCCACAAACACAATATCAAGACAGCCTTTTGCACCGACCAAAAAATAGCCAACATTTTAAGAAACCCCAAAGACAAGATTGAGCTAGAAAACCAAGGAGTCTACGAAATACCATGCAAAGTCTGTCCAGCCACATACATCGGACAAACAAACAGGAGAATAAGCGCACGCATCGCAGAACACAAGAACGCAGTCAAAAAAGAAGAAAAATCTTCCTCTCTCTTCCAGCACATAAAAACAACAGGTCATGAAATTGACTTTGAAAGAACCAAACTCATCTCCAAAACTGAACACTTCAACAGTCGAATAATCATGGAAGCCATTGAAATAGAGAAACACCCAAACAACATGAATAAACGTGATGACACCTCCCGCTTGCCTGACATCTGGAAACTAGCCCTGGTCAACAGACGAGCCTCTGTCACAAAGACTGACACCAGGTCCAAAAGGACACAAGATGCCACCACCTTCCATCCACACCAAACACAAACCCAGACCCTTCCCACAGATGAAACGAAACCACCATCCAATAACAAAACCACGACTGCACCATCTACTGCGGCACCCCACTCCAGTCACCACATGGAGCACACTCACACACCCCAAAAAAACATTGGGAGACCACAGACACGTAGCCAGACCAAAATGAATTCACAAGACACAGGACCCCACTCCACCAAAGCCCAGGATACTGCCAGAACCCACCAGCCATCTAACCCACCAGCATCTAAACAGCCATCTAAACAGCCACCAGCAGTTAATCCCTTAACGATCGCCTCAGCCACACAGCAGATCACAAAAGAACAAAGGAACAAAGGAACCTACAATCAGCAACAGAGCAAGCAAACCACACCCCCCAGCAGTATTTATAGAAGGACTTCAACTGAGACCACACTTTGCTTCAAGAAGAAAGAAGCCAGAACACCAGCCTGAAGATGACGAGTGAGACCTCGTCGAAACGTCGCCAGAACAACCAGATTTCTACACGGGAAGAAACCCGAATCCACCCTAACATGCATATATATATATATATATATATATATATATATATATATATATATATATATATATATATATATATATATATATATATATATATATATATATATATATATATATATATATATATATATATATATATATATATATATATATATATATATATTAGACATGGCCACGACTTGGCAAAATTCTCGTTTCCGTTTCCGTTACTCCTTTCCGTTTCCGTTACTCGTTTCTATTACGCAATGGAAACGGTAATGACAATTACTCCCCCAGAACTCGAACTCAAACCAAAAAAAGAAAAATTGGGTCTGATTTGTCGTTGTTGTTCCTGGCATCGTGCGGTGATCGCGCGATGCCAAGCGGCACAGAAAAAAAGTTTTAGAAATAAAAAAATCCCGATTCCCAGTCAAAAAAGCAGGTGAAAATATGCCTGCCTGTGGGCACCTACCAGAGGGGTGGTTTCTGGGGGGGTCCCCACTCCAGCCTCCCCCCTCCTGTCCTGGGCTGCTGGTACCGGGCTGGGAGGGGGCATCCTCAGCATCTCCATTTGCCATGCGGTGCGGGGGGATCCAAAATGGCGACCGCAATTTTTTTTTGAAATCATGGTCCAAAAACCCACCAAAGCACCACAGAAACATGTGAAAATTAGCTATTTTAACTGCCTGAATTTTTACAGTAGCAGCAGTGGGTTTTTCTTGCAGTAAATGTCTGTCTCTAATCCGATTGATTTTATTTTATTTTATTTTTATTTTTTTACACCTGCGCAATGATGGGCTGGCCATGGGATGGGACCATGCAAATTTTTGGAGCCATTCCACCAATCGCATGGCCAGGTTTTGCTGAGATTTGCTGGTACCAGGCTGGGAGGGGGCATCCTCCGCGTCTCCATTTGCCATGTGGTGCAGGGGGATCCAAATTGGCGACCACAATATTTGTTTTGAAATCGTGGTCCAAAAACCCACCAAAGCACCACAGAAACATGTGAAAATTAGCTATTTTAAATGCTTGAATTTTTACAGTAGCAGCAGTGGGTTTTTCTTGCAACAAAACGTCTCCATTGATTTTATTTTATTTTATTTTTATTGTTTTACACCTGCGCACGCGCAATGATGGGCGGGCCATGGGATGGGACCATGCAAATTTTTGGAGCCATTCCACCAATCACATGGCCAGGTTTTGCTGAGACTTCTGGATGTGCCAGAGAGGGCATAAAAAGCCCACCAACCCTAAGCCTAATCCTAACCCTAACCCTAACCCATACGCCAGAGGCACCCAGAGGTACAGCCCACTAACCCACTCTAACCTTAACCGTTACCCTAAGCCTAGCCCTTACCCCCTAACCCCATGCTCTGGGAAGTCAAGTCGCGCTAAATCGCGGCGGTAACGACAAACTACAAATGACAGGACAAAATGACAAATTTTTGAAATATATATAAATTATATCCAGCGAGAAACTAGAAAGACAGGAGCCAGCAGGGGAAAAAAATAGAAAAGAAAAAAATTAACTGGTTGGCAGCCAGTGGAGCTGTTTTAATAGGGGTGTAATGAGATCTCTGTACACTGCCCCAGTCAGCAGTCTGGCTGCTGCATCTTGGATCCATTGAAGTTTCCTGAGGCTTTTCATTGGTACCCCCACATAGAGCGCATTACAATAATCTTGCCAGGACATCACTAGGGAATGTGTCACCATGGCCAGAGCTGGTTTCTCAAGAAGTGGGAGTAACTTGCATACTAATATATAATGTATCTTAACTGGAACATGATATTTAGAGAGATTATTCCTCAAAAACCTTTAAATAAAAAGTCCAATTTAAATAAAAAATCAAGTTAAATCCAAAAAACCAATTTAAATTAAAAATATCTGAATATTTATTATTATTATTATTATTATTATTATTATTATTATTAATCCACCCTGGTTGTTTCTGGCTTAAGATGACCCTGCAAATTAAAGACCTCCCCAGCATTAGCTGCTCTGATTAAGACTTGCAAAGTATAGCCATAGCTTCTTTATTAAGTAAATCCATCTTATATTTGACAGTCTTCATTATGCTTCATCATACTCTGCTTTCATGTTGTATCTCCTTTTCTCTTACTTTCTTTCAATCCCAGCAATTTACCAAAAGCTGAAATCGAATACCAACATGTTTTAGAAACTTGCAGTAAGCAAACACAGAACATTTTCTATATTTGAGGATTTATTGGGATTCATTGCTTAGTTAGTGGAGTCCGAGGCAAAAACCCCTAGCAGTGTGGAGAGAACAGCCCAGTCTCACCAAACCGTCCATGGCGTCACACAAAACTAGCTTTTTCTGAGTTAATAAAAGCAGCAGAGAAGCATTTTAAAGTGTGTGTGGGGGGGAAGCATACTGACATGCTGTTACCATCTATAGTTACTGTTGAAGGAAACAATGATCAAAGGAAGATAATCAGGCAATAGCACCCCATGTAAACAACAAGAAGACGCTTGTCCCAAATGCCAGAGACAGGAAGAACTTTACCAATCAGATCATGTTAGTAGCTAAGAACAATCACATGAGGCTGTAAACCTCTCTCCCACCAGTACTGAATGCTCTTGTATGCAAGATTGCTATTTTTCCAATATGAAGGCAATGAGTTACAAGAAATGCAATTATCTGCCTTCTGGGGGTTATAACAGTTGAAATATGTTCTTTTTCAGAGGAAATGAGCAAGGTCTCAGAACATTCCTGATGGCTTGCAAGCAAAGGTATGGGATTTATTGCCCACTACAGGAGTGTGGCCGCCTCCTGCTCTGCCAGTTGACCTTCCTTCTCTAGTTCCCTCTTTCTTTAACCTTCATTGGGACATTTTAATTCTCTAGAGTCAGGTTTTGCTGCGGATTTCACACAGATGTAGCCATATAAGTGATCTATTCAGTGCTACTGGTGTCTGATGAGCTGAAAACAAAGTTATGGGCATACTTGGAAAATTTCTCTCTCTCATCTCCTTATCTCTTCTTTCTCTCCCCCGCCCCCACCTCTCTTTCTGTATGCCTCCAAACAAGTTCATATCATTTAGGTTAACTGAGCTAAATAAACTATTTCCTTTTAAAATATGCCTTTATTATTCTATTACAACAAGTTTCATCTAAGTGTCTCACAAGACCATTTAATTAAACATCAAATGTTTATTAAAACATACTTATTGAGATTTAACAGCTTTGTCTTAGGATGTGTCTGATTGCAAGCATAATTAGCATGGAAATAATGAATATGCTATTATGCCAGTGTATAATTATATATTAAAAGTGAGGAGTATTTAATTGTGAAAATGAAATACATGGATGTTTTTCAAAATTATCTATTAGCAGAAGAAATGAGGTGCATAATATCAAAAACAAAAATGCAAACCACATACAGATGCAAGCAAAAATTTGAGAGGCAGGACCAAAGAAGTGTCAGTAAATACTTAATACATCTACCCAGCCTGGTACACTCTGGATGTTTTGGACTCAGACCTGTGCATCAGGTCATTTGTGGGCTACCAGTAGCATGTGAAGGGTTAAAAAGTAGCCTGCCAGGGGATTATTCCCCTTTAACCTTCTATCAAGCGGAGGTGCCACCTCAGCTGTCCTCCCTAAGATGTCAGTTTGTGGCTGAGGCGAGGAAGGGGCGAAGCTGCTTCAGCAGTGATAGCAGCCTATTCCCCCCCTCTTCCACCACCATTTCTGCCCCTCCGGCCCGCTGCACCTCAAAACCCCTGTTGTCACAAGCTTGCTTCAGGTGTGCTGGCGGGGGACTGTGGCTGCATCCCGTCTCCCACACCTCCCCATCCCGGTCCCCACCTGAGCCTGCCAGTCTGAGCTATCATCAGCTGTACCCCTTTAAAAATGGCCCAGTCACCACTGTGGGGCTCACACTGTGACAACCGGGCCACATTCAGAGCAATCCAGCTGAGCTGTCATTGCCTATAGCCCTTTAAAAATGGCCCAGTCGCCACTGGGGGGATGCTGGCAGTGGCAACTGGGCCATTTTAAAGGGGTCCAGCTGATGACAGCTGAGCTGTACCCCTTTAAAAATGGCCCGGTCACCACCGTGGTGCTGCTGCAGTGGTGACTGGGCCATGTTCAAAGCAATCCAGCCAAGCTATCACTGGCTGGACCCCTTTATAAATGGCCCAGTCACCAATGTGGGGATCCCCATTTTTAAAGGGGTATAGCCAATGTCAGCTCAGATGGATTTGCCTGAACATGTCCCTGAAGTGGTGACTGGGCCATTTTTAAATGGTGTCTCACTGAGAGCCTTTGTACACGACCCCTAAACGCCACAACAAATGGCTGCAAGCTCCGGAGCTTACAATGGTTTCCCCCACCAGCTCCGGAGTTTGCAGGAAATTAAGTGTGACCACGCCCACCTAAGTGCGTCCCAGCACACTTTTCTTGTACCTGCTCAAGGAGGGTGAAAATCGCCAGGTCCGGATTTAATCTGGTCAGTCCGGGGCTCTCCTGGCTTCTGTTTGTTTGTTGAAAAAAAAAGCAAACAAAAGAGAAGGAATCAGCAGACGGAGCTCCGGCAGCTTCTCCGAGGTGAGTCTGCATTTCCCCCCCACTTTCTTCCTCCCTCCCCTCAGCAGACAGGTGCAGAGTGGTGGGGAGGAAGGAAGAGCAACGAACCCCTAAGATCTCTGGTCCAAATTTAAGTGACCAGAAGATCTTAGGGGTCGTGTGAAAAGGCCCTGAGCTGTCATTGGCTGGATTGCTGTGAAAATGGCCTGGTGGCCACCGGGGGAGCCCCCAGTGGTGAGTGGACCATTTTTAAATGGGCACAGCTGATGACAGCTCGGCTGGCTCATTCTGAAAATGGCTCCCAAGTACCAAATCTGGTGCATCTAGGAACCAGGAGAGGCCCATGCCTCCCAGCTGAGAGGCGCTGCCTGACCCCTCCCCCAGACTGTATCAGCAGTACAAGGGGGAGGAGGAGGAGATGGGGAGCACTAGAGCAGCAGTGGGGGCTGTTTTGTTTTGTTTCATTTCATTTTGTACATTTTTTAAAAAATCATATAAAAAAACTAGAATGAAACCTAGATGGTGATCTTGTAAAAAATGCTGTCAAATGCCCACTGAACAAGTTCTAAAGAGACTGGACATATGGGTTTTATAGTGCTTGCAGAAAACACAGACACAATTTTATCATAAGGCCAAAGGTCAGGCTATGTAAAACAAAGGACTGCCACAAAAATGATGTTGTGTTGGTTCCATCCATATATGTCAGTGTGTAAATTTGTCTTTCCTTATGACATCCCATGCCACATGTCCATGTTCCCTACAATGCAACATAATTGGCTATCACTGTCAAGAACAGGACAAGTGTTTCATTCATTCATTCATTCATTCATTCAAGTTGTATACCTCCCCATAATGCAAACACTCTCTGGCTAATTCGCACCAATCACAAATCACATTACAACAAAATGAAAAAAAATTAATATCATAAAATAAATTAAACACTGTCATGATCTAAATATCTATATTAGAAAAGAAATAAACAATTTAAACACATTTAAATGCTGAAAACTTAAGTAAGATGGATAACTTCCAGTATCTTGGCTCCCATATCAAGGTGATGCAGCCTGCTTGCATTGGCAAGAACTCACTGGTAGAGATGGGCACGGAAAAACATTTTTTCGTTTCCATTACCATTTGTCATTTCTGTTACGTAACAAAATGACAAACGAAAATTGTGATGAAAATGAAACGAAATGAACAGAACCATGAAAATTCTGGTTGTTACGTTTCGTTTCTGTTAATGGCGACACGCAATGAAATGAGCTGTTTTAAATGTTAAAAAATGCCCTGGACATCCATAAAAATGCAGTGATAATTATTTATATTGTCTGATAATACCTACCAGGGGGGTTGGAGTCCTTAAAATGTTTGTTTTTGTCTTCTCCCATCACGATGTATTTTTCTTTTCCCTTTAAAATGGATGTCTCCACCAGCCACAAAATGAAGGCAAGCCATGTGATGTGGGATCATGTTCAACCAATAGCATGCCCAGGTTGCAGACTGGGCGGGCAGGTCTGGCAGCCACAGAGGGCATAAAAAGCTCTGGCCGCCCCCATCCTCCTTGCAGTCTCTGGTGGGTGCTGTCTCTGTGACTCTAGCTTCAGTCCTGCAGCCTCCTTGTGTGTGTGTGTGCTGCGTACCTCTCGGTGAGTTCCCATCTACTGCCCTGCAGTGCAGTCACTCTGCAGCTGCCTTGCACCCTGGGCAATGCCCGCCGCTGCCTTTGCAGCCTCCCTGCATACCTAGTCTATACTGTGTCTCTGCCAGCATGCATTTTTTTAGTGTTTTCCCTCTGATCTGGGGCGTTGGGGGATGCCTGCACACAGGAAATGCTTTAAAAATCGCGCAAAAAGCGGGTAGAAATGACAAACGAAAAAATGAAAAATGGTAACAAAATTTTTCAAAAAATTCCCAACAAACGGAAATGAACCGAAACAGACCTCTCAACGACAAACGAAAAACTGAAACACCATTTTTCTGTTTCATGCCCATGTCTACTCACTGGTGTGTTTTGCAATAGAATGCCAATCCATCTCCAATCTGAAATTTACAAGATGATTGTCCACCCTATTGCACTGTATGTCACAGAGTGCTGTGGAATGCTGGCAACAATGGGCATAGAGAATCTCCTCCATGCTACAAAATGCACATGCTCCATTGGAATCCATTGGATATTAGGCATCTTTTCACTTGAGAATGTCACAAATGATACTGACAGTCACTAGGTTTGATACCAGTTACAGAGAAGATGAGAGAAAGCCAGCTTTGCTTGTATGGGCATCTCCTCAGAGTGGCACCTTCCACCGTTGCCAAAGCTGCATACAACCTGAACATTGATGGCTGGTGGTCATGTGGGTGACCAGAACAGAGATGGAAGGACACTGCCAACAAGGACATGTGAATTGTCAGCCTGAGCCCTGAAGGCATGGTCAGTGGGACAAAGTGGCATTTCAGGATGTGAAGAGCATATCCCACACCTGTGGGAAAACACTAGGAAGAAGTAACAATATAAACAAAGGTGGGTTTTGTAAATCAGTAATTAAAAGCACCAATCAAAGTCTGCTTTAAATAATTCTGTTTTTACCAATTTCTGGAAAACTGAGAGGGATGGTACCTGATGAAACAATGTTGGAAGCTTATTCCAGATGGAAGGAACCACAACTGAGACTGATGTTAATACTTTTGGCCTCATGAGTTGGCCTCATAATTTCCTGGAGAATTTTGGTCTGACTTATATATAGATACATATCCTCTCAGTTTAGGATCAAGAAGAACAATCTGCCCAAACTGTAACTAAAGTGAGGCAACTGGGGCTTTAATTAAGGGGACCAAAATTGGGAGAACACTAAACATTTGCTGGTAGAACATGAACCCTCCTCGGCATGGAATAAATGCAGCCATTGTACAGGCAGACCCAGCTTCTTCTTCCCCTTCCTCCATCCTTGCCCCCACAGATGCCTACCTCACATGACCCAAGCTTAATCAATAGCAGGGCAAAGCAATAGCTGCCTACATGTCTAGAAACAGCTCTGTCTTTCCCAGCAACCCTCTAGGTAGGAAAGAAGAGGAAAGGAGAAGACAAAGTGCCACAGGATCTACTTCAAGTTTTAGCCCAGCCCTCTGCTTACCTGCAGCCATCAATATATACTGAGTATTCTGTTGAGTATCACTCAACAGAAACAAAATGTTGTCCATTCCTAATAGGACCATTTTATCATACCTTAGAGAAGGGGAATAGGAGAACAAGGACATCTTTAACAGCAGACCCATACATCTTTTGATCTCTAGAGGCACAGTATTTTTTGTTTAAAGAAGTGCTGCCTGTCTATATATTCACTGACTTTGATATTGCCAGTAAGTTGTCTAAAAAGATTTTTTTTTCTCCATGGCTCTTTACTCTCCATCACTCTTTCAACTGATTTGTTATCTGAAATGAAAATGGAATATAGAATACTGTTCCTTAAAAATATCCAGACATCCATTCCCCACCAATATCTGAGGGCAGAGACATAGAAAAACAGTTCAACAGAGCAGTGCTCTTCAGAATAAGTAAAACACTGAAGTGGCTGTATTCTACAAATAATGGGAAGTGTTTTCCCTTCTTCCACAAGCACACAAATGTGATTTACAATAAAGATTGCTATCTCAATGAGTAACTGCAAACTTCTGATGTGAATAAAAAGAAGTATATGGAAGACTCTAAGTATTCTCCAACGTACTGGTTATGATAAACCTTAAGTGTTCCCTTATGTCTTTTTCCCCATAAACAGTGACAGAACAGGGGATTGAACAATATAAATATACTAAACACATAAGATAGAAGAAAAAGTACTTTATACAAAAGTGAAAGGAAGAAAGGACAGTTTTTCTGATTACTAGAAGACCAAATTTTCCAGTGCCTAAAATCATCACTTATAAAGTAAGCCTATAGAAGGGTGATTATATGTAAAGTTCACAGCAATGCTGTAAACTATCTTGCATTTTCAGTTCTTTTGGGATGTGCCTCTTTCATTTTGATATTTATTTGCACACTGGTTCTTTTCTTTCACACAAAAAGGAAACCCTTTCATTTCAAGTTTCTCATTTTGTGATTCCTAGTTCTCCAAAACTCCAAAGATGACAGACATATTCAGAAGAATCCAGCTCAGCTTGCATCGGCTGTGCCCCTTTAAAAATAGCCCAGTGGTGACTGGGCCATTTTTAAAGGGGTACAGCCAGTGACAGTTCAATTTGAACCCTTTAAAAATGGCCTGGTCGCCAACGTGGGGCTCCTGTGGTAACAGAATATATAGTAAATTAACTATAAAAATGTAAAAATAAATAAATCAAAGAGAAAAAATAGGAAAGGATCCCCCAAACAAAATCCAGCCCTTTCTCACCAAAACAGAGAAAAGCAAACCTTAAATTAAGTTGAACTTGCAATCAAAGCCCTATTTACTAGAATTTGGTTATATTTCTTTCTTCACTACTAATTGATACATTTTCTTTTCTTCTTTCCTTTGAACACCGCAAGCAAGCCAGGTACGGGCATAAAGGGGAGAAAGAAAAACAAAACAGCACAAAACAAAACAAAAAAAGAGGTTGGAATCCACAGAGAAATGGGGGTGGGTTGAAAAAAATAATTCCAAGAAGGCACACTGGCTCAGGCAGGTTGACTAGGCAGCAGGGGAAAAAATCCAAATAGTGTATAATTTTTAAAAATTCCTTCCGCCCATCCAAAAGAGAGAGAGGAAAAAAACGGGGGAAAGGAGGGGGAGAAAAGATTCAAAATGGAGGGCAAACGGAGCTCGTTCACAGTAGCCTCGTTCACAATGAAAGAAAGGTGAACTGGAAAAGATTCCTCTCAGTGAGTTCCAGGCTCTTCTGCTGATTCAAATTCAGTACAGTGGTGCCTCGGAGAACGACGGTAATTCATTCTCTGAGGTTAGTTGTTATCCGAAACACGTCATTATCCAAAACGCAGTTTCTCATAGGAATGAATGGGAAACCGTTTAATCCATTCTGGAGCCTAGGAAAAAGGCACAGGCACCTGGTTTTTTGCTCAAAACTCTTTAAAAAGTGCACTTTAAAGGTACAGATGCAATTTCACCCGGGATAACTTTTTTACTGATGCATGCTGGAAATTCATTATCTGAGGCAGTCCATAGGAAGATTCGTTATCCAAGGCAGTCCATAGAGAAAATTCATTCTCCAAGGCAGACCTATACCTAGGAATTGTGATTCGTTATCCAAGGCAGCCCATAGGGAAAATTCGTTATCAGAGGCAACACTATACCCAGAAATTTGTAGTTGTTATCCGAATTATTCGTTATCCGGGGCAGTTGTTATCCGAGGTACCACTGTATTTGTATGAAATGTTGGCCAGGCAATCTTCTATACAATTAAAACATGAAACGTCTGGCATTCCATTTCGTGTCCTGGACATTCTGATTGACTGATGATTGGCTTGGTCACATCACCATGTCTTTGCAACAGCCTTTCTATCACTATTGGAAGGGGGGGATCAACTAGGCATACAGAGGGTGAGAAAAAATATTATATTCAAAAGGAAATAACATGAAACAGTTTCCCATCTTTCAATACAAATCATTCATGTTTTAGAGGCTCTGTTTCAGAAATCAATGAAAGTGGACAAAAATGAGGCTCTGTTATTTATTTATATTTCCTTTCATTAAAACATGACCCTGGTCAAGACACCACAGGCTGCAGGGTGATATTCAATAAGTTATTAACCCCCATTATCTCCTTTGGCTTGCACATCTTGTGAGTTTTCCTTGTCCTCCCTGTGGAAGCCATATAGCCATGGGCTAGAAGGAGATATTCTTCATATCGAAAGTCTCCCCCTTTTTAAAATTGAAAAACATAATAAGATACAATATACAAAATCATAAAATAGTTATCACACCCTACAGATTATGTATATGAAATGGTATTACTAGTTAACATAAGTAGTAGTTTGTGTGTGTGGTCTCCCCACCCCAAATCTCCACTTCATGATGTTATACATCAGTGGGCAATTTTGTTAATGAAATAGTTCCTCCTTCTGTTCTGTGACTCCCGGACAGTGCAAGGGATTGCTCATGAGTTAGACAATCTGCAGGAGAGAAAAAGGAAGCCTTTAGTTAACAAAAAAAATCCTCTCCTGGTAACATCATCACCCTTCTTCAATGTAACTTAGAAAGAATATTTCGACCAATTAGTTACTGGAAACTTCCACTACTGACAGATGCCTTTGTACCAACAAAAAGAGTTATAAGGAATGTTTCTGTCCATTGCCTGAAAGGCAGTGATATAGAACAATCTAGATAGAACAAATATTCAATGAAAGAAAAGTCCAAACACTTCTTAAAGATCCTCCTCTGTCATGAGTTCTGTCAGGCAAAATGCATGGCCTGAAACACGAGAAACACTTCAGAAGATAGGGAAAAACATGCCTGCTCCTTCAGATATCAGGATCCTCTTACTCAGTAGCCTGAGTTGTCAGGACAAGATGGCCTGTTCTCAGGAAGGAATTAGACTTTGGCAAGATGTTTTTTTCTTTGATGATGCATTCCAATTAAACTTTAGGGTGGCCATTTATGTTTATATGGAACAGCCTGTTGACTTAAGGCTAACACTCCTGTACTTCAGGAGGAGTTAAAGAATGATGGAACTCAGGGCCACAGAAGTTTCCCATCCACACTAATCACCTGGACAACAGCCTCAGCAGGCACATCGGTTTCTTGATTCTAGTGCTTCTCTCTTCCAACATTTGCAAATCTGTTTAATTGGAGTCACTTTTTTCTAAGGCCAATATTCAAAGTTTGAGAGCTCTGTTTTGTTTATTTCAACAAAATGTTCCATGTTTTATTAAGAACCACTGTAGCAAATAATTAATTGAAGAAAAACCCAATTTCTTTATTATTGTCAAAGTTTAGATATGTTTGTTTCTTTGTTTTGTAATTTTTAACCGGCACAGTGGCCATGAAGCATTCTGGTGTTTATTTTCAGCAGCACGTTGCCAATTAATTAAATAATCTCTCCAACTAAGGAGATTAAATGATTTATCAATAAAGCTCTGCAGGTCAAAGCCAACAATAGCATGAAAAGGATTAAACTAAAGCTCATTTAATATGCATCTTGCATACTAATGAGAATCAGTAATTAAGAAATAAATGTTGCAGTCCTTGGCATTTTGCTCCAATTTCATCTTTTTCTTTTGTTTTGCTGTAAGCATTTATCTTTTGCTAGCAAGAAGAACTTCAAGTGAATTATATGAGGGGATACATAAGGTGCTCAGAGACTCTGCTAGGCTTCACATGTACTTGGAACACATATGAGGAAATACTCTTCAGAATGGACAGCTATGGCTTCCCAGATGTTTAAAGCACTTAAAGCCAAAGGTGAACATCTGGAATCCATACCTGCCCATCTAAACTATAAGGTTGAGTTCAAAAGAGGTGTGCAATCATGGCTTGACACTACTGATAAAATGAAACACTGTTGCATCATGTTCTGCTTAACATAAATAAATACAGTGGACGCCCGACTTATGTCCCGCTTGACTTACGTCATATTTGACTTACCTCCAGGAAGTATCTGTTTGACTTGCGTTGCAGGGCTCCGAGTTACGTCTCAGAGCCCCAGCGCAAGGCCCTGGAATCGGGTGGCAGCTAGGACCCAACATCCTGCCTTCTTCCTCTTCTCTGGCGGTGGTGGCTTGGGTGAGGCCAGCTCTGAGCACCTGTCCTTGCCTTCTCTTTCTTTCTTTCTCTATGTGGGGTGTTTTGGTTTTTTTTTCTTCCCGCCCCCCATGACTAGGAAACAAATAAAAAATAATTTCGGGTCGGCTCCCTCCTCCTCCTCCTCCTCCCCGCCGCCTCCCCGCCCCCCCCACCCCGTGCACAGCTGGTGGGTGGGAGGAAAAAAAGAAACCAAAACCTTCTCTCTCTCTCTCTCTCTATGTGGGGTGTTTTGGGGTTTTTTCCCACCCGCCTGCCAGCTGGACGCTTTATGAGGTCGGAGCTCTTCCTAGTGGGGTTGGCCGGTGGGTCCCCGTCTCTCTCCTGCTCTGTCTGGCTGAGGGAGGTGGCCGACAAGGAAAGCGGGCGGTGGCGCTGCTCGAAGGGCGGGGGTGGATCAGCTCTCAAAGCCTGCCGAGAGAGGCTTAAATGCTTCGGGGCTGCAGTCTCAGCCACACGCGCACAGGTGTCAGGCAGCACCGGGATCATGCGTGGAGGGAATGTAGTCTCCCATCCAGCCCCTGCTCCTTTGTCTTTCCCAGCGAGAGCTTTGATGATTTACTTTTCCACACATCTCCTCCTGCGTCCGACCGGGTCGCCCCCACCTCCACCCGCCGGGCAACAACCCCCTCCCTCCGGCTAATAATGGGAGGTAAAGACACAGTCCTCCGTCAATGAATTTGAGTGGGTGGGTGGGTGGATGGGGTGGTCCTGACATTGATTCCTTGCTCTTGGCTTTTAGCCCCTTCCCCTCCTTTCCCCCTCGACTGAAATGTTGTTGTCAGCACCTTCATAAATTCCTCCGCTGCTCACTTCATCTCGCTCGCTCGCTCTCTTTCCTCGGTGCGCCTGCCTGCTCGCTTTCCGCCGTAGTTCCTGCTAGTCGTTCCCATGGCTTTTGTTCACCCATGGCTCTGGGTGGGGGTGTACTGAAGGGTGCAGGCTGGAGAGCAAGCGTGGGCACTTTGTTTTCAGCCTTGCTGCTTCTCGGCCTCTTTCTGGCTTCCTCGTGGCTCCCACTTCCCATCCCCCCCTTCCTTCTTCCTACATGGCTGTTTCAGTTTCAAGCAGGGTGAAGGAGGGTCAGGGTCAGGGTGAAAAAGATGGGTGGAAAGTGGATCTTCAGGAAAGTGCCTTCATAAAGCACAGCAGAACGCTCCCAAGAGATGGGAGGCTTGCCCCATTTTGCACTCAGTGGGTCTAAGCGAGGAGGCTGAGCGCCTTCTCCCTCCTGCGGGCCCTTGGCCAATGGAGGGGAGTGGGCTGGGAGGAGGCTGAGGGTTGCACTGGTGCTGAGCATGGATGGGCCTGTTTTTCGCAGGGCATGGAGACCTGTGGCAGATTGGTTGGCCAAGAGCCATGGCCAGCCTTCTCCCTCCCAGGTGAGATCTTACCAGCCTGGCCAGCGCACATACAGAAGGGTAGGAGTGTTGCCCCTTTGGAGGGAGACTTTTCAGAACCACTGTGGTTTGTGTGTGTGTGTGTGTGTGTGTGTGTGTGTGTGTGTGTGTGTGTGTGTGTGGGGGACAGTAAAATTTGTGTGTTTGGGGTATTTTTCATTGTCTGTTAATCCACTTTCCCATTACTTTCTATGGGACAGTAAAATTTGACTTTCTAAATTTAATGATGGGTATTTTGGTGTCTCTATGACATTGTCTGGAATGGTTCTACCAGATTAATCCACTTTCCCAAATTATTTTCTGTTGCTGCGAATCGGAAAAGTTGCTGATTTCAACAGCCGGGTCAGCCTAAGTGGAAGAGGAGGGCATGGCCACAAATTGGATAGTGGTTTGGGAAGGATCTAATTTTAAAATAATGACCCCATGCTTGGAGAAAACCAGGCATACTTAATTTCTGGATTAACAGCTGGAGCATTCTTAAAGTGATGGAAGTTTGAAAGGGGCAAGGTTCCAAAATGGCAACATATTTCAAGTGCTTATTTACTGCATAACATTTCAGTAAAACACAACACTCAGCTACCTGACAGCTA
Source organism: Phrynocephalus forsythii (assembly GCA_029282475.1). NCBI lineage: Eukaryota > Metazoa > Chordata > Lepidosauria > Squamata > Agamidae > Phrynocephalus > Phrynocephalus forsythii. Next base: position 27,121,755 of record JAPFRF010000003.1, read on the forward strand.
AAGGATCCTGGTTTTTCGTAATCCATTCTGTGGGGGTGGCATTCTGCTGGGGCAGCGGCTCCCATGAATAATGGTACAGGGGAGGCGGCGAGAGGGGACTGATTCCCAGGGAGATGGGCCCCAGTTGTGGGATCTTGGCCATGTGGCGAAGCGGCACAGTGCAGCCAGCTCAGGCTGGGGCTCCAGGGTTGCAGCGGCACCCCACAGGTTTCCCGGGGGCCCGGGGTGATGGCATTCTGCTGGGGCAGCGGCGGATTGATTCCCAGGTGGGCCCCAGTTGGAGTGGGTGGGGCCCAAACCCAACGGGGTGATGGACGTCACGGCGGATCGGTCCTTGGGGAGGGGGCCCAAAAGAAGGCAGCACTTGGTGGTGCTCCGGGGTGGCGGACTGTTAGAGGTGGTGACCAGAGCAGTGCCCAGCTCCGGGAGGACTCTCCGTGGCCAGGGAATTGCTCTCCTGCTGGCAGGCTTGCCACTGGCTCCAGCAGCGCCCGGCCCTGGGAAGGCTCCCCGTGGCTGTGGGATGGCTCTCCCAAGAGGCTTGCCCGGCCCCAGGAGAGCTTCCCGCGGCTGCAGGAATGCTCTCCCAGCCTGCATGCCACCGGCTCCGGTGGCACCCAGCCCCGGGAGGGCTCCCTGCGGCCGCAGCTTGCCGCACCCGAAAAGCGAAGAAAGGGAAACAAAGTGTGCCCTGGGGGCCCGAAAAATGGAAACGGAATGAAGCGGACCCCAGGGCCTGAATAACGACTACGAAATGCCCATGTCTAATCCTGACTCTTACCTATTAGAATTTCTCTGAAATAAAGTCTCTCAAAATTCTCAGCATCCAATTTCTTTCCCAAAGGGCAATTATCTTATATTGAATGGAAACAGATGGTCCTTCTCCTGGTAGATGTTACTGCACAGTACTTGCTCAGGAACACAAAGTGATATTCAAGGAGTGTAGAGAAATGTCTGTGAAAGCAGACCCCAAAATCTTGCATTTCTCTACAGTTATTTTCATGTGCTACTGTATCAATGTACAGCAAAGTCACTGTCTAATTTTGTCCACAAATATGTCTTTGGACAACCTCACTCAGATGAAATATCAATACAGATTTTGAAGGGAAAGGAAGCCTTCCTTAAAATGGTGTTTTTTTTAAATAAAAAAAAGTTATTTTCACAGTGAAGTCTTTGGAGTTCTCATTTTTTTTTCATATTTACTTCATATTTTTCAAATGTGAAAAATAATATAAAATAAATTATCTGGATGTCAGATTACATTTTCTGTTCTTTAAAAAAATGAGTTGAGGTTACTCCTACAGCACCACCTACTGGCCTGTCTAAGATAGATTCCAAGAAAATATATAACCCTAAACAGCAATAGGTGTGTGTGTGTGTGTGTGTGTGTGTGTGTGTGTGTGTGTGTGTGTGTGTGTGTGTGTGTGTGTGTGTGTGTGTGTGTGTGTGTGTGTGTGATCTTTAAGTTAGTGAAATGTGACTAATATTAGTGAGCTGTTGGAAATTATAGGGATGGGTGACAATAGCTCAGTGAAGAGTCATTCATGCTTGCAATCAGCTGATATACAGCCTTCCATGTGTACCCACCTCTCACTGACATAATCATTCAGTGGGAAAGCAAGAATTTAAATCTATGTAGCATGTAGGCTACAAAAATCATACTGTGCCTTCATATTTAATTTCTTTATCATCACCTTTAAGCTTTTTTTTAACACTCCAACCAATAATTTATCCATGAACAGTTCTTTCCCAACCTTGTGCCATCCAGATGTTTGAATTCTACACCCAGTTGTCAATAGTCACAAATGGTGGACAGTTGAATCTGAAATATCTTGAATATGTCAGGGTGGATAGAGCTATCCCAGAGAATCATAAACTGTACTTATACCAGTTCAGAAAGAATGGATATCTTGGATCTGTGTGGATTACTACTTAGTAGGGAATGAAAGAGAAAATTTAAGGTTGCAATCCTGTTCACACCAAAGTTTTATTCTGATGTTTTAGGCCAGTGTACATACAGTGCTTAGAATCAATGGGATACAGTCACCCCACTGCCATTTCGCGGTTCAGGTACTGCGGTCCCACTATATTGCAGGATCGCAGTACCTGCCCTGGCTCCAGCTGATTAGCACTGGGGTGGGGGAGAAAAACCTTTATTTCCCCACCCCAGTGGCAATGAACTGGAGCCCGGGTTTGGGGGAAGGTGGGAAGGTTTAAAAGCACAGGCTTTTAAAACCTTTTCCCCCCTTACCCAAGCCCCGGATCCGATCCCCCATCATTGCCGGCTCATGCGGGGCCGCACAGGCAGGGGGCAGGGGACGATGACATCGCCCCATGCAGCCAGCCCACTCCTCCGAGAAGTCTCGGGGCCACGTGGGAGGGCAGCAGTTGCGAATGCATTGCCCCATGCAGCCGGCCTGCACTCCTCCAAGAAGCCACCAACCCGTGCTCCTCTGAGAAGCCTTGGGGCCGCATGGTGGGTGGCGGAGGGGCGATTGCATTGCCCCCGCCCGCCACCCTTGCTGCCCCAGGCTCCTGGGAAGAGCGCAGGCCGGCGGCGTGACGCGATGCCTCGCATTGACACTACTGATACTGACACTACTGGTGCATTGAGCCAATGTATTCCAATGGGGAAAATTTTCTCCATTGAAATGCATTGAGCCAATGCATTTCAATGGAGACAGCCCCGGACGAGAAGCCCCCCAACCTTCCCCTCTCCCTCAAGCCCTTTCTGGTCCCGCGGTCCCGCAATATAGCGGGACCGTAGTATGTAAACCATGAAAGGGCGGGGGACCGCTGTATTTATATTGTGTTGTGTTTTGTGTCATTACAGTTGTGACCGACTCTTCGTGACTCCATGTCCATGGAGTTTTCTTGGCAGGAATACTCGAGTGGTTTGCCAGTTCCTACTCCAGGCACCTACAGCACCTGGTATTCCCTGGTGGTCCTCCATCCAGGTACTAACCAGGGCCGACCCTGCTTGGCTTCTGAAATCAGGCGAGATTGAGTGTGCTTAGGGCATCCCTGTCAAATTGTTTGTGTTTTGCCTTGACAGCATTAGAAGAGTACAGTATGTTTCTGTGCATCCTGGAAAGAGTTGTAAATATGTTTCAATAAGATTTTTTCTGGATTCAATGATATAAAAGAGCAGAGCAGGAGTATGTGCATCACTGTTTCGATTCTGTCTTAGCCACAGGGGCATCTGCGTTGAGAGTAAAATATCTTTTTAATTCCCCCCATTGTACTGCTGATGGGAGAGCATCTAATCAGGCAATAGTGAAAGCTCTATATTGTTTATGTCTTAAAAGTAAATAAAAATAATTATCAGGTTTGAAAGCCATCCACAAGGGACCATTTAAAATAGTATTGGAAGTTGTGCCTTTCTGAGGCATTCCTCAGAAAAACCTTAATTTTTAAATTGAAAGGTTGGAGCTTTCTTCCATGCTGACTGATGTTTATATAATAGTACTAAAGAGGTTAAACCTATTGGAAAGAAAATTAATTTCAGCCAGTGACTGAAGATACCCAGCCAGACCCTAGATTTGACTTTCAGTAAACCCACCTCCAGCTGCAAGGATGCATTGGAAATCCATTGGGGAACCTGAAAAATAGCTCTCAAGAACTTTGATTGAACTACTTCCAGGGGAGTGAAATGTACGTAAGGATCTAGTTGTACCCTGTAGAGAGGTTGACTAAGCAGTTTGGCTTGAAAAAGTCTCAAGTCAGCTGGAATAGTCTGTCACCCTCTAATGTTATAAAAATGATTGCAGAGTTAGATCTTTGTGCTGTTTGTACAACATATTCCACATGTGCATTGTGGGAACCATTCAATTGAGAAACCACATCAAGGTACCTAAAAGTTGAAGGCTTGATTCAATCTAATTATCATTTATTGACCAATTATAAACTTTGGTCTTTTTGAGAACTTTTTTTCGTTGTGTATTTTAAGGCATTCCTCTTGGCTGTAGTGTGCTAGGGCAAAAAGGATGCTCTTTATGCGGATATGTATCTGAGATAATAGCTCTGTGTCGTCAGCATATGGTGGAATGGGGAAAAAGTCCTCCTCCTAATTTGGGGTGATGGTAGAAGTCTAGCTGGCCATAGGCTTAACAATAAAATTCTATAGAAGTGGGGCCAGTATGCAGCCCTGCTTAATTCCATTGAATGTGGGTACTTTCCTGGAGAGATGACCTTCTATACTGAACCTTATTTTTAGAGATGCATTTTCATGCCGTTTTTAAATGAGCAACAATAAGTGGTGATCTATTTTTGAGGCCTCAAGTTTGTGCCATAATTTATCTCTAGATATTGGGTCAAAAGCAGATTTTAGGTCAATGAAGGCTGCACATAAAGGTCTTCTTGGTTTGCCAGTATATTTTTTTACCAAGAGCTACAGGATCAGAGCTTGATCCAAAGTTGATCTTCCTGCTCTGCAGTCAGTTTACTAATCAGCCAAAATATTTTCACTGTCCATCCAGTCTTGCAATTTCCAATAAATATGTGTGGTGTACAATTTCTAATTACAGATAGTAAGCTGATTGGAAGAGTGCTCTTTTTATTTCTTGCATGTATGTATGTATGTATGTATGTATGTATGTATGTATGTATGTATGTATGAGAGAGAGGCAGGGGGCAAATTTCTACTTCTGTCAGTTTCTAAGAGCCAGAAATAAAGTAGGTTGGGAAAGGACTAGAAGCCACAAAAAACAGACTTGGTGGACTTCCCTCTGCCCACTCTTTTGATATGAGACAATTTCAATAGTACTTTATATTTTCCACCTTCTGCCCAATATTAACAAAAGTTAGCATGAACAGCATCACTACAGAAGGGCACAAAGCCTGACAAAATACTTCATACAATGCTTTGTCTCCCCTTCCCCATCCCCTGATCAGGCTGGCTCCATGCATCACTGTGCACCTTGTTTTCTGGTAGCACTCCACTCTGGGCAGGAACTTGGCTGTCCCATCATCCCCACTTCCTCAGCAGCAAATCACTCCAATGAGGAGGTGGGATAAGGATTCTTCCCATGCAGCTGATGAGAGGTCAGCTGCCAGAGGAGGTGGGGGATGGGCTGACCATGCTCCTGACCAGAATGGGGCACTATGGTGATCCTGTTCAACCAACAAGGTCTGCCTAGCAACACCTGTCTGACCAGTGATTGGCTGGCTGATATCTGAGAAGAGAACCAAGCAGAGGTTGCCAGATGAAGACATATATTGGGGGGGAAAGAGAGCTTGAGCAGCAGAGTGAGGAAGAGAGGTAGTTAAAGGTCTGCGGAGGAAGAAGGAGAGATTTAACAGAGTGTGGGGATAGGAGGAGATATATTGTAACAATACTTGAGGTGTAAAGTTTATTCTTTCCAACCAAATGTTTGAATTGCAGCTTCTGAAACTGAGGACATGTTTTGAACCATAAAAGGCTAATTAAAATGCAAATTTTAGCCACAAGCTTGATGACATATTAAAAACTGTTATGAGTTAAAATAAACCTTACAGTGTATGTTTTAGTGAAAGTATTGCTCACTTTTATATAATTTGGGCTAAGAGAAATTCCAGGGAATAAAGGCTGGGTTAACTTGTCACTAGCCAGGACACTGCAAGAGAAGAAGGTCCTCACTGGTACGTGGAGCCCCATAAGTGGCCCAGCTGGCCCAGAGAGCAGAGGGTAGCAAGGTGTTACACCTGTCATTCTGCACTGTCCAATTCATATGAAGTGGTTTGCCAGGCATCATGATCATCTCTAATCACCACTTTGTCACCTCCTCCAGCAGAGTAATCTTCAGCTACCATTGAGCTCCAGGAGCTGCCATTCCCATGACAACTGGAACTATCCATTCTTGTCTGTGACCATAACTCTGAAAGAGTATGGATGTGTCTTAGGGTGCTTTTACATGACCCCAAAGATCTGCTGGCCCCTTAAATTCGGACCAGAGATCTTAGGGGTTTGTTGCTCTTCATGCGTCTCCACCCCTCCATACTTCCTGGCTGCTGGCTGCATGAGGGGAGGGAGGAAAAAAGGGACAAAAGAATAAAGCCTTACCTCCTGGTGCTGGTGGAAGCTGTGGGGGGAGCCCCTGTCACTTCCTGGTTCCTCTTAAAGGGGCGGGAGGCAAAAAACAAAAAGAAAAAGAAGTGAAGAGAGCCCAGCACATCCGCATCAAATATTTTTCACCTCCCAAGAGCAGGTACAAGAAAAGTGTGCTGGGTCGCGCTTAGGTGGGCAGGGTCGCACTTAATTGTCTGCAAACTCCGGAGCTGGTGGGGAAACATTTTTAAGCTCCAGAGCTTGCAGCCATTTGCGGTGGAGTTTAGGGGTCGTGTATAAACACCCTTAGTCTCAGCTGTGGCCATTCCTCCCTAGGTGACTAAACTTTTAATGGCCTCCAGAGGGCACTGCTCTCAGCTTCACTGACATATTCAAACCCTTTAATTATACTATGATATGCATCAAAGGAGGGGACTATAAATGTACCTATTCAAGTTATGTTCTTTGTGTCAAAGCACCTCATGGCTCTTTACCATTCTGAAACATTGCAAAAACATTTTAAAATGTTGACAAACAGAGCTCTCTCTGATGATTCCTTAAGCCCCCTGGAGTATGCTTTTCTCAGCTCTCCCCACCACCACCACCACCAGCACAGTGTATGAGTTGTCATGTAGTCTTGGAAAGGAGAGTTGCACGTGTGCTTGGATTATTGGCCGGTGAATTCATACTGTTTCTTAGATGACAAATTAGGCACTGGTTTCTCAGATGATGTTGGCAAGGAGCACCTTAAACCCCAACACACACAACTGCACTTTCCTTTAATGATTATCTGCAGTCTCCTGTTGTTTTATATGGCTCTCTAGGCCATTTGAGTGGAAACATGCCCTCCACTTTATGTAGGTAGCTATTATCTTAGCTATCTCTTTGGAAGTCTTTAAGGAGCTGACATTCAGCTTCTTCAACTCAATGCATTATATTGTCATGGTCACATTTCAGACCATTATATATAAGTCAGTGATGATTATCTCACCTTGGATTAATCTTCAGCAGTCCTTTCACAATCGCCAATAAGTGGGGATATAAATTGCTGATGAAACAGATCCAAGAAGTACAATTGGCAGACAAGTGAAGTTTATAGAGTCTATAAAGCAACTCCCTTGCAGTGGAGCCTGGCATCTTGAAAAAAATAATAATCAGCTACCTCAATAGGAAAAGAATATGTGTAGCATAGCTCCAAGTAGTACTTATATTGTCAGCTGTTCCATGTAAAGGATCATGCAGTAAAATATACTGATCAGGTTCAAGAAAGAAGCAGGAAGGAGGAATAGAGGAAGGAAGAAGCTGCCACCCAAGGAGTTAATCAACCTTGAAGAGAAACCATTAGCAAAGATTGAAAAACTCACCCATAGACATGGGCATGACTTGGTGAAATTCTCGTTTCCGTTTCCGTTACTTGTTTCCGTTACGCAACAGAAACGGTAAGGACAATTACTCCCCCAGAACTCAAACTCCAACTGACAAAAGAAAAATTGGGTCTGATTTGTCGTTGTCGTTCCTGGCATCGCAGCGATCGCGCGATGCCAAGTGGCACAGGAAAAATGTTTTAGAAATACCCCCTGATTCCCGGCCAAAAAAGCAGGCAAAAATATGCTTGCCTGAGGGCACCTACCAGAGGGGTGGTTTCTGGGGGGGGATACCCACTCCAGCCTCCCCCCCTCCTGTCCTGGGCTGCTGGTACCGGGCTGGGAGGGGGCATCCTCGGAGTCTCCATTTGCCATGCGGTGCGGGGGGATCCAAAATGGCGACCACAATATTTTTTTTGAAATCGTGGTCCAAAAACCCACCAAAGCACCACAGAAACATGCGAAAATTAGCTATTTTAAATGCTTGAATTTTTACAGTAGCAGCAGTGGGTTTTTCTTGCAACAAAACGTCTCCATTGATTTTATTTTATTTTATTTTTATTTTTTTACACCTGCGCACACGTAATGATGGGCGGGCCATGGGATGGGACCATGCAAATTTTTGGAGCCATTCCACCAATTGCATAGCCAGGTTTTGCTGAGACTTGCTGGTACCAGGCTGGGAGGGGGCATCCTCGGCGTCTCCATTTGCCATGTGGTGCGGGGGGATCCAAAATGGTGACCACAATATTTTTTTTTTGAAATCGTGGTCCAAAAACTCACCAAAGCACCGCAGAAACATGCGAAAATTAGCTATTTTAAATGCTTGATTTTTTACAGTAGCAGCAGTGGGTTTTTCTTGCAACAAAATGTCTCCACTGATTTTATTTTATTTTATTTTATTTTTATTTTTTACACCTGCGCACGCGTAATGATGGGCTGGCCATGGGATGGGACCATGCAAATTTTTGGAGCCATTCCACCAATTGCATGGCCAGGTTTTGCTGAGACTTGCTGGTACCAGGCTGGGAGGGGGCATCCTCGGCGTCTCCATTTGCCATGTGGTGCGGGGGGATCCAAAATGGCGACCGCAATTTTTTTTTTTGAAATCGTGGTCCAAAAACCCACCAAAGCACCACAGAAACATGCGAAAATTAGCTATTTTAAATTCTTGAATTTTTACAGTAGCAACAGTGAGTTTTTCTTGCAACAAAACGTCTCCATTGATTTTATTTTATTTTATTTTATTTTATTTTATTTTATTACACCTGCACACGCACAATGATGGGCTGGCCATGAGATGGGACCATGCAAATTTTTGGAGCCATTCCACCAATCGCATGGCCAGGTTTTGCTGAGACTTCTGGATGTGCCAGAGAGGGCATAAAAAGCCCACCAACCCTAATCCTAATCCTAACCCTAACCCTAACCCATACGCCAGTACACTGTGTTCTTAGTGGGCCAGAGGCACCCAGAGGTACAGCCCACTAATCCACCCTAACCTTAACCATTACCCTAAGCCTAGCCCTTACCCCCTAACCCCATGCTCTGGGAAGTCAAGTTGCGCTAAATCGCGGTGGTAACGACAAACGACAAACAACATGCCAAAACAACAAATTTTTGAAAAATTTCATGAAAATGGAAACGACCCAAAACGGACCCATCCCGAAAAACGACAACTCGGAAAAAAAAATTCTGGTCGTGCCCATCTCTACTCACCCATACTCATGATGATCATAGCTGACTTTCTGTTGCTATGTGTAAAGTGAAAGTCATTTAACTGTACATCTGCTCTAATGGTTAAGGACAAGCTTGATAATCATCTCTTGGGGGGGGGATGTCCTAGTGGTAGAATGCCTGCATTGGCAGTGACCTAAATGATATTGGAGATCCCTTCCACTCTTATAAACCTAAGTACAACAAGGAGAGTGAGTTGACAGTGAGTTGTTAATCTCCTGCATACCGTTATTACCTAAAGTATTCTTTTGGCAACAGCTATTGGATCAAAGAATGAAGAGAAAAACCACACACATCACTCAAAACTATGCTCTCATTTATGGCTACAGATGAACCTCTAGTGTTTGCCAATGCAAATACATTTCCTGTCTCACAAAACAAAATTCATGAGTTGGGGCTGATAGTCATTGTAGTCCAACAACATCTCAAAGGCCCCATGTTCTCTCTCCACCACTTCCACCAATCTACAATAAGGAAATAAAGTCTAATAATAGTTAAATTGCTCTTTCTAATTTTGTTCTAATTTTAAAGATAACATGCAGTTCCTATATTCAGTTTGCTGGTTAACTGAAGAAGGCTTGGATGCAGCAACCACTGTTGCTCGCTCTTTGACACATCCCTTTTCATCCAACTACTGAATCAAGGAGGGGAACAATTCAAAATGTTACAATTAAGCTTTCATTTGCATTATGCTCACGTAAAAGCCATGCCGTTCCTCCATCAACATTTCTAATTGCATCTCCTCCCATTTATTTCATGGACTATTAATATTTGGTTCTGAACAAAATAATATAAGTTCACTCCTTTAATGACACTGATTGTCTCAGCCATAACCCATTCCTGATAACTAGGGACATGAGAGCAGGCAAGTTATAATGTCTATTACACAGCATTTAAAAATCCACAGGGGGGTCTCAAAGATTGCCCAGGACATTTGAGCTATAAGAGATAATCATTTAAATGGACCTTTCCAGGGGAAATTCACTGATCTTTACTAACATTTATGATGACATTAAAAGGAGGCATGCCTTTTATGTTAAAATAACTACAAGTACATTTACCCATTCTAGAGGAAAACAGTTCAGAAATGAATAATATAAAGGGCAAAGGAGGAGTATGGGATGAAAGGAGAACATTCTTTTCTTCTGTCTGTCTGTAACTTTTCAGGACCAATGCAAAGATTACTTCCAGCCCTTGTGACTTTGTTTTTGGCATATCATAGAGAAGGTTATTCTTCTACTCTCCAGATGTGTTTGATCTCAACAATCAGAAGACAGCATGGTCGACGCTGCAGGATTCTGGAAACTGTAAGTTCATAACATCAGGAGGACCAGGTTGACAAACCTTGCTCAGTTGGATTGTAGCTTTAGTTTGGTTATGGGCACAGTTGTGCTACAAAGGAGCTGAAACACGGTGCTTTAAATGAACTTAGGCTGCTGTCACATAACCACTAAAATCCCACAGATGCAGAGCATAAAATCATTTTCCCACGAGCAGAGGACTGTAAAATAAATAAATAAAGTGTGACCACGCCCACTTAAGCGCGACCCAACGCATTTTACAAGTACCTGGTCTTGAGGTGGTAAAATCCTTGTTACTGTTCTGATGCGGATTTTGAACCATTACTCAAGTCCATGGGAAAACGGAAAATCCTCACCAAACCTTTTTGCCCCTGTGATGGTGTCTTTCCTGCGGTTCTCAGTCATGGAATCAGAATGGTTGCAGATTTTCAAAATGTGACCATGGGAACATCCAATCCATGACATCAACCACGTGACCGCTCCGTGTGGGGGGGGGGGTGATCCGGATCAAAGTTTGCTGCAGATTTTAGTGGTTGTGTGAAAGAAGCCTTAAAGTCACAGGGTAATCATGTAGATTTGGGTTTGGGGTGTGCCTACTGGGAATAATTTTAATCTGTTTCATTTGCAGATTTATCACCAGCCACCCTTTCTGTCTCCCTATTTTCCTCAGCAGTGTAAGGGTGTGTGTGTGTAACTGTATATGTGTGTATATATCCTGGTTTTCTTTCTGTTCCCAACATGTTTTCTGTCGTATTATTCTAAAAAATATTTCTCCGGAAGTTTGGATATTCTGTTTGTAAGGCATGTTTCTGTACTGGGGGAGGGGCATAAAGAGAAAGCATGTCTCCCAGAAATCATCTCTGCACAAGTATATTCTTGTCATTTCTTTTCTAGAATAATTTCTCCAAAACCACTATTTCCATAGTCTCTGTATCCATATACTGTATATGTTGAAATTGTCTATCTTTTCCTGTTCTGTGTGTAATCCATTCCACTTTTAATAAGACCAAATGGTAATGTGACATTTTTCCTCTGCACCCATGAATAAAGAGAATACTGTATGGATTCCATTTCTCTCCATCCCTTCAAACAACCTTCATCAGAATTGTCAATTAACATTTTGAATGTGTGTTTTTTTAAAGTATAAGACTAGTGATTATGCTATAGATGGAAAAGATTGAGAGAAACCAGGTGGGATGATAAATCTCTGAAATTACTAAAATAGAATTGTATATTGCTTCTTCAAATCAATTTAATTAATAGATACTGCATAAAAAGATATTATGGGCACTCCTATCTTCTGAGCAAATGGCATTGAAATTCATGAATATTTCCTGACTGAATTTTCAGGATAAAGACCAATTACTTTTATTAAGAGGCATTGCAAAAAGTTCAGTAGGGGCCAATATCTAAAACAATGAACACAAGATAAGGTTTCTGACAGATGCTTCTGTCTTACAAGAAACGAGATTCTAGGGTGGAAATAAGGTAAACTATGCACTACAGTAAGCTTTGAGGAAATAGCAACATGAAATGTGTTCATAATTGGGGGGGGCAGTTATCAGACTTGAATTCTGGTGAGTGGACTGGGAAATGGGATGTTCAAGGTCTCTGCAGGATCAAAACCCTTAAAAGGAAATGGACATAGCAGGAATAGACAGGTTTTTGAGGATATGGAGGGCAGATTCAAGATCCAGGCTTCCCTCCCCCGATGAGCCTCAACAGGCCTAGAAATTATTCTTTCTTTCTTCACATCTGAAATGCCACTGTATAATCCATAAATATTTCAGATATTTTTTCCTGATAATGGGCAATATGTGGGGTAGCTAAGTGTGAAGATGAATGGAATTCTTGTTAATAACATTAAATATGCTGATGACACTGTCCTGCTTGCAACTAGTTTGGCAGATTTGCAAGGTTTATTGGATTCTGTTGCCACAGAAAACAATGCCATGGGAATGCAATTTAATGTGAGGAAGACAAAATGGATGGTTATCAGTAAAAAACAAACTGGTACACAGAACCTTCTCAAGATTGGCAGTGATATAACTAAGAGAGTATCATCTTATAAACACGTGGGGTGCTATGTCAAGGATAACTGGGATTTTTCATGCCAAATCCATTGTAGCATTGAACAAGCTAGAAATTCATTCCAGATAATGAAGAAAGTCTTGATAAACCAAGACTTATCTATCAGACTTCATAACCAAATACTTTGATCTTATGTATTTAGTATACTTCTTTATGCTATTGAAACTTGGACCCTTACTGACACATTATGCAAGAAGTTGGAAGCATTTGAAATAGAGATGGGCACGACCAGGAAAAATGATGTTTCGAGTTGTTGTGTGTCGGAGCCGGCCAGTTTCGGCTTGTTTCCGTTTGTCGTGAAATTTTTCAAAAATTTGTCGTTTCGTTTGTCGTCTGTCATTAGTACTGGTTTAGGGGGGGTAGGGTAGCGGGCTCCTGGAGGCACCTCTCTGGGATGGGTGCCTCCTCTGGCCCTCTATGAAGGGAAGGCATTTAGCAGGCTCCTGGAGACACCTCTCTGGGGTGGATGCCTCCTCTGGCCCCCTACAAAGGGAAAAGGAAGGGTACATGACCATGTAGCCATTGCGTACCAAGTGGCACTGGCAGAGGCACCTCTCTTTTGGGTGCCTCTAGCTCACTAAGAAGGACAGCATACTGGCGTCCAGAGCTTTTTGGAACTTTGGACTGGTGAGCGAGGTGAGAGAAGAATGCCTCTGCTGGGCGCCCTCTGGCTCACTAAGAAGGGAAGTGTACTTGCATGTAGTGCAATGCGAGTACAGATCTGGCTTAGGGTTGGGGTTAAGGCAAGGGCTAGGCTTAGGGTTATTACGGGTAAGGTTAAGGTGAGTTAGTGGGCTGCACCTCTGGGTGCCTCTGACCCACTAAGAAGGACAGTGTACTGGCGTATGGGTTAGGGTTAGGGTTAGGGCTAGGGTTATAGTGGGCTTTTTATGCCCGACTGGCACATCCCAGAAGTCTCAGTCAAAACCTGGCCAAGTGGCCATGCGATTAGTGGAATGGCTCCAAAAATTTGCATGGTCCCATCCCATGGCCAGCCCATCATTGTGCAGGTGTAAAAAAATAAAAATAAAAATAAAATAAAATAAAATCAATGGGATTGGAGACAGATGTTTATTGCAAGAAAAACCCACTGCTGCTACTGTAAAAATTCAGGCAGTTAAAATACCTAATTTTTGCATGTTTCTGTGTGGTGCTTTGGTGGGTTTTTGGACCAAGATTTCAAAAAAAAAAATTGCGGTCGCCATTTTGGATCCCCCCGCACCGCATGGCATGGCGAGATGACGAGGATGCCCCCCACCAGAGCAGCCCAGGACAGGAGAGGGGGGAGGCTGGGGATCCCCCCCAGAAACCACCCCTCTGGTAGGTGCCCTCACTCAGGCAGGCATATTTTTGCCTGCTTTTTTGGCCAGGAATCATTTTTTTTTAAACTTTTTTTCTGTTCCGCTTGGCATCGCACGATCGCCGCGATGCCATGAACGACAATGACAAATCAGACCCAATTTTTATTTTATCGGTTCGAGTTTGAGTTCTGACGGCTTAATTGTTGTTACTGTTTCCGTTGCATAACGGAAACGAGGAACGGAAATGGAAACGAGAATTTCGCCAAGTTGTGCCCATGTCTAATTTGAAATTCTGAAGATACTTTGGACACCCAGAGTCATTAATGTGGCTGTATTACAGCATATGAATAAAAAGCTAGAAATTTTCAATACCACAAAGAGAAGAAAATTACAATATTTCGGTAGCATAATGCACAACTCATGCCATCTGCTCCAGCTTATCCTTCAAGGAAAAATAGATGGGAAGCATGGTCTAGGGTGTAGAAGAACATTCTGGCTTAAGATTTTAAGCCATTGTTTTGCAGTGAGCACAGCTTCTCTGTTTAGAAAAGCTTTAGATAAAAACCAGATTGTGCTAATCGACAATATTCTCCAAGGATGTTACACTTGAAGAAGAATTGTACTGCACAAGACTGGCATGTGCACCTCCCGAGAATCATAAGCCCAAACTTGTAGTTCTTAGTGCTTACAATTGTATGAATCAATGGCTTTCAAAGTATGTTGTCCCTTGAGTAGACCTTTTGTTTTGTATTTAGGCAGTAACACTTATAGGCCAATATATTTCGTAAACAAGAGAGGGCAAGAATAGCTTCATGCCAAGTCCTTTTCCTTTCCTTGAAAGCTTCACTTTTCTGGATGCTAATGTTTTTAATTGACTTTCTATTCTGGGTGCAGCAATATTAAGCTTTAAAGGAAGGGGTGCTTAATGGAAGGAGTGTCTTTGGCATGCTTTACCAATTTAAGGGTTAATGACAATTTCCCCCTCTATTGTACAGTGCACCAAAGACACTCATTCAATTAGGTACCCCATCTCCTTTGGAGTTTAATATCTCTGCCCCCAGAAACCCTAACTTTTCCAAATTTCAAAGGGCCCCCTAAAACTAGTCTTGCAAATGGCAGGCTTCTCTTCCCCAAGCAATTTTAGGGGATCCCTTGAAATTTGGAAAAGTTAGGGTTTCTGGGGGCAGAGATATTAAGCTCCAAAGGAGGTGGGGTGCTTAATTGAAGGGATCAATCAGTGTTGAATAACTCAGCCCCCTGAACCCCAAATCTCTCCAAATTTGATGGGCTTAAAGGGGAGAGTCCAAGGAAGATTAACTCCAAATGTGTTGCCTCTAGGACCCAGGGGAGCCATTTTACAGAGAAATGAATCTGTTCATTTTAAACTAAAAAAACCACCAGTTTGTTTCATTACTAATGAAATTCTGCTTCCCTAGTTCATTTTGTTTTTGTTTTGTTTTGTTATGCAACAAACTGACAAATCAGCATTTTGTTTTTCATCTGGTGCCCATCCCTTATAATGACTACAGCCTTTTAAAAGCTGTCTGTGTGTTTGGTAGGCAATGGAGGTGAAAATATATTCCTCCAAATGTTGCTGGGCTTCAGTTATCAATAATTCCCACTCTTGGCTATGTTGCCATGGGCTGCTGGAAGCTGCAGTCCAACAATAATGATTTATTCTGCCCATACCTGGTACTGGCCTTTCCATGACAGGAGTTCCATGAAGGCCAAGCTGGTGGGCCCACCACTGACCTCTATTCCAACTCCCATAAAATTCAAATATCCAGTCTTCCATTTGGAGATTATAGCAACAGTTGCTCACAGGAAGATAAAATGAACAACAGCACTGAGACAGAACTAGTCAGGACACGTGGCTTCAGTGGTACAATGAGCAGTATGGTCCTGCTTTGTTTTGTCTACATGGCTGCCAGCCATGGAAATAAAGGGTTAATGAGAACAGGCATCTGCCAATGTTTGACTATAATCCTCAGCTTGTGGTCACACCTGTTGGGTTCTCCAGGTGTTCTTAGACTGCAACTCTTAGCATCAATAGCTAGCATGGCAAGAGCAAAGGAATGAGAGGAGCAGCAACATGTGGAGAGCTAAATGTTCCCTGCCCCACCATATTCTGAAATTCACTGGTGAAAGCAATGCCTTTTTATAGAGGAATCATTCTGAATGTTGAATGCCATCCCAAACCCTCCAAGTAATCACTCATTACTAGTCTCATGCCTATCTTTTCGAAGTAGCCACAGGAAAAGTAGCATGGCAAATTATTTTGGCAAGGATGGCCCTTCCAACATAAATAGAAAGTTGGAACCTTTCAGCTTGTCTTGCAAAAGATGTTGAAACTTTTGGTCATGTTACATATCCCCAGGAGACTAAGAATTTGGATAATCATCAGATAAGCACATTCCACTTGGATGCATTTCTAATTAGATATTTAATCTTTCAAAGACTCATCTGTCATTTGCAAATCAGTTCCTTTGTGACATGCACAGTGGCATGGCGCCCACGTCCACCTCCCTCTGCTTGGCATCAGCTGTAGAATTATACCTTGCAACAAAAATGATCCAGGATGGAAATTGCTATTTGCATAACTGCATATTTGAAGCAAATGCCCGCTCCTGTCCATATGCAGAACAGAACAAATGTTTCCCTAATAAAGATGAGATAACTTAAGATTAACTAATGGGTCAGACCTAAAGACCTGTCCCACAGCACTCTTAGGAATACATGGCCACCATTTTGGCAATGTTATTTAGATTACTTATTGAAGTCTTTTTCAAAGGTTTCTTGGTGTAGGGTACTGTAGCAGTGGTTTCCCTTCTGTTCTTCTGGGGGAATTCAAGGGCTGTGCAACTTCTCTAAGATGACACACCAGGAAATACACGGTGGAATCAAATTCCCAACTTCTGGTTCCAGAACTAGATGCCTGACTTAGGCTGTGATGACAGAGTTCTCTGTGGAATTAAATGGGATGCATTTGTGTATTGTTTTTAAACTGAATGCATGGCACAAAGACCAATATGAATCAGCCAAGCCCTTTTTGCTTCTGAAGCAGAGTTCCACCCACCGTCTGCATGGGCTACTACATTTTTCAAGCCACATGAATTGTAATGACTTTCCACCTATGAGATCAGTTGTTTCAGTCTCCATATGATGTGGGGAGGCATGACAGTAGCTGGTATCCTGGTGATGTACAAAGTTGAGTATCAACAGCAGGATCACCCACCTTGTGATATTTTTCTCCTATGTCAACATGTACTTTTTAATTATTATTTTTAAAATACGAACTACCAAGTTTAGTCCTGGATCAACTTTTCACTGCATTGATACATTAGTTTGGGCTTGATCACTTTTGTATGGCCAAAAATCCTATAAAAATCAATATGAAAGAGAAACAACTCTGGGAAACTATAGCAGGCTACAGTGTTTCCATGGTGAGCACATATGTATGTGTTTGCATGTTAGGGAGAGTTTTAGAAAACTGTCCCCCACACACACCCGTACAGCACTTTGAACAGTCCACTCGCTTTGCAATAAACCATAGAAAGAGGACCAGGAATCATCAGAGAGTGGGGTCAAAGGAAGGGAAGCTGTGGGTTGTGGTGTAGACTGAGAGACCATTGTGGACACTGGCACTGAAACAACCCACAGTCTCTGTGAGAAAAACCTAATCTCCATATACCATATATACTTGTATATAAGGAAACCCAAATATAAGATGAGGCACCTAATTTTCCCCCAAAACAGGGAAAACTTACTGACTCAAGTATAAGTCTAAGGTGCCTTCTCCAATGTGCAGAACTTGAGTGTACCTGTTTGACTGCATTTTGAACAAATCTCTTTGCAAAGTCTGCATATTTCACAGTCAAGATCCATTTGAGCTTCAAATGACTGATTTGTTATTTCTTGGTGTCCCTTTAATGAAACTTGGATCAATGGAATTATCTATTCTACAACACTGGAGTAATTCCAAATCGACTCTTACATTTCATGAAACTTCAAGGCATGCTGACCACAGCCTCTCAGTACCCACCAATGAATAGGGCAAGACTAACCCTCCACCAACTTCCCCAAGCTGGCTGAGCACTTCGAAGGTGGTGGAATGGGCAGGACTAGCCCCCCCTTCCCCAAGCCAGAGAGCACTCGGGAGATGGGGGAAGTTCAGTAACTATATTTACTTGAACAAAAGCCAAGGGTGTATTTTTCCAGCAAAAAATAAGGGCTGAAATATTTGGCTTATATTCGAGTATATACGGTAAGTGTAAAATAGACTGAATTAAGCCTCAGCAAATTGCATCCTCATTGAGCCACCCAAACAGCTGTAAGTAGATCAGAACAAGGAATGGGCAAGGGGGAAAATGAATACTTGAGAAACTTGCCATATTTTAACATGGTGGTGTTGGAAACCTGTTTAAGAAATATTTGTACTCCCTCCTCTGACTCAGTATCTGAAGAGTTTTCAGATTTGTGTATGAAAGTTGACTTGCGAGATGCCCTCTGTTTAACACTCTCAAATTTGGGAATTATATTTTTAATGAAAAAGATGTGAATGTCATCTAGACAAAATTAACCCATATTTCTCATCCTTTATTACTTCTAATGGGGGTTGCATTTTTAGTCACATATCAGGAAAATACTGTGATGTTTTTGGCTTTTTAATCTTGCAAGCAAACTGGCCCTTGCCTCCATGAAGACAAGTGATTTACAAAAGATGACAAGTTGTAAAATGAGTTTGTCTAGAATTTATGCATTACAACTGGGGCCATTCTTGAGCATAATCAGTGATAAACTCTCCATTTGAAGAACTCCACTGAGTGAACACATCATATGTCTGCACATTTAGTGACAAAGGAAGCCTGAAAATGTGCTGTGACTTGTCACCCATCAGATTATTTTGATAACAGAAATATGTTGAAAGATGATTAACGAATATTAGTGTTAAACTCAGTGATTTGCAAGCTGTGCTCTTACAGTGCTTTGTGTATACATACATACATACATACATACATACATACATACATACATACATACATACATATTTATATATAGTAACAGTTGTTTTATTTTGGGGTAAGGTTGAAAACAGACACAGAGAAGGGCCTCCTGGAAAATCTTAAAAAGTAGATGCAGTTGGGTGTCATCAGAACACTGGTGGTACCAGACCACAAA
Source organism: Phrynocephalus forsythii (assembly GCA_029282475.1). Classification (NCBI taxonomy): domain Eukaryota; kingdom Metazoa; phylum Chordata; class Lepidosauria; order Squamata; family Agamidae; genus Phrynocephalus; species Phrynocephalus forsythii. Next base: position 27,140,752 of record JAPFRF010000003.1, read on the forward strand.
ATTCTGGACAGAAAGATTTAGGTTTTTCATGTATATATGAAATAGTATGATGGGTTATGGAGGCTTGAGACACTACACAGAGTAATGGTCAAGGTGTTCAATAGGAATCCCCCAGCATCACTGCCATTCACAAAGTGACACCATACAAAGGAAAATCCCAGAAGCCAACTCCTTTTATCATCAGTACACCACTTGCCCTCCACTCAAAATGACAAGACAAGTCAGGAAGTTGGGGTAACTGGGCCACACTTTATTAAATAAACAACAACAACAACAACAACAACAACAACAACAACAACAACAACAACAACAACAACAACAACAACAACAACAACAACAACGAGGGGCCGGGCATCAGCACACATGTTTGGAACCCATGGGTCACCCGAGACCCCTCCAACCGGGCAGCTTAGAGCGAGACAAACCCCCAGGTGGTGCGGTAACATTACAGCACCCACCGGGCCAGTCGATGTCATTACCCCTCCCTGCATATGATGGCCAATTCTGGGTAACTCCCAGGGCAGGGAGACGCCCCCTCGTAACCGCCCCGGCACCGAGACCTCCTGATCCGCAGTGCCGTGGTTATGGTTACTCGGGGACAGATGTTGTTATATACTCACCACTGCCCTCCATCCGCTTCTACTGCCACTGCCACGGGCCTAGCCTTGCTATGGCCCTGGCTGCCCATTCAGCAGAGCAAGCTCTGCAGCCAGAACCCTCTGCAGGTCTTGCAGGAAGAGCTCCATACCATCGTCTGAAAGGTGAACCCCATCCGGCCTGTATAGCTCTGCCCTGCAAATGTTAAACTCAGGGTGGCCGACCACCAAACCAAAGTCCCAGCACACAGCCCGGCAGACTTCCTGGTTCACCCCCCTCCGGGAGCGATTCACTCTCTGCAGGGCACAGTCGGCCCTCCAACACTGGCGGGGAATCATAGTTGACCATACGATCCTAGAGGTGGGAAAAGAGGCCTTCCAGGTCGCAAAGTTACCCAAGATCTGGATGACCAAGGACTTGCCTGTTTGCCTGTTCAAGTCATTACCCCCCAGGTGGACCAACAGGATATCCGGGGGCCCGCCCAGGGTGGCAGCCATGGCTGCGGCCCGGAACACCTGCAATAGCATCCCCCTCTTACCCCACCATTCGATAATGTTCTCATTACCAAGCCCCAAGTTGGGCCCCCAGCAGACCAGCGGGCAAACTTCTCTGCCCAATAAACAAAGCTGTGACCTAGAAACACCACTCTGAAACGGGAGCCCCGGGAACTGGGTCCTAAGGAGACAAAAACAACAGATTACAGAGCCAGCAATGGCCGGACATAACACTTGTAACAATGGGATTTTCATCTACCCAGCTGGCAGATGGCCGCTTGATCATACCCCAGGGCCGCTGTGGTGGAGGCCGCCCCAATTCAGAAGGAATGAGTTCCAAATGTAAGTCCGCCAATGCCCAGTTGGCGCAAAAGCCTGCCCGAGAGGTTGCCGAATTGGAATTTGTTCAAGGGCACACCATCCTGGTGCTGAAAAAGGTAGCTGTCGCCTGAGCCCCGCAGCGCCAAGTACGTGTGCAGGGTCCGCAGTGGGCAAATGGCCTCCACTGAACAGGGCCCCAAGGTCAGTGCAGTCCCCTTGCCACCCTGGTCCGTCTTGGACCGGCGCACTCTCACTGTCAGGCTGCTAGGCACCAATTGTACGTCCGAGAACTTTAGGGCTGTGAATGAGGAGTCATGCCAGCCAGAAGCCACAAGCTCACTGATGTGAAGGGCCCCAAAGAAGGCCAGGAGGGATGCTGCCCGAAACAAGGCTACTTCAAAGGCATTCCTGCAGATGTCCGGCCAGCTGCAACTCATTTCTCCTAAAAACTGAGGTGTAATAGGGAATCTGGCATCCGGGGTTTGACCCCTCTCTCTGCTCCACCCCACCAACATGCCCCTTACCCAGAATTCTCCCGTAGTGTCGGTGTGCCTATTAAGTTTGGCATAAAAGGCGAGTGCCGCCAGTCTGCCCTGTAAGGAGCTGGGTGCCAACCCCCTCGAGTGCAGCTGAACAAGGTATCTTTGGATATGCTCAATAGGCAATGACCATTGTTGGCTTAGCCCTTGGTCAGCCCTGAAGGTGGTGAATTCTGACATCGCAGATGCGTAGCCCCTCTGTGTCCTGGGAGCTACAGAGAGGCCAAGAGCCCGGTCGGCTTCAGCTCAGCTCAGCCGCTCCAGGGGCCAGGGCCCGGAAACGCTCGGCCTGTCGGCGGGACAAAGCATCAGCAATTCCATTATCCACACCCGGGACATGCCGGGTGTGCGCCACAATATTGTACTGTAAGGCCCTTAAGGTAAAGGATCTCACCAGGCGCATTACCCTGGGCGAGTGTGATGACAAATTATTGACTACGTGGACCACCACAAGATTGTCGCACCAGAAATGCACGACAGAGTTGACCCACGCCTCCGACCAAATATAAAGAGCCACCCATATGGGGAATAACTCCAGGAAGGTTAGATCATGTGTGGTGCCATCAGCATGCCATGCCGGGGGCCAGGTGTCATTGCACCAGTAACCTTTCCAGAAAATTCTGAAACCCAGGCCCCCCCACCGCATCCGTGTGGACCTGGAACTGCGCTTCCAGATGAAGATCATCCCTCCAGAAGGATATCCTGTCAAATCCAGTGAGGAAGGTCTGCCACACTGCCAGATCTTCCCTCATGGCTGCCGTTACCCTGGTTCTACGGGTAGGCCTCCGTAGCCCTGCCATCGATGTGCAGAGGCGGCAGAGGAAGGCGCGTCCAGGGGCAACCACCTTGCATGCAAAATTGAGGTGGCCCAGTAACTCCTGAAATTCTTTCAGGGATATCTTACTGTGTGCCATGGCGACGCTAACCCTCTCTCTGAGTGCCTGCAATTTGTCCAGGGGAAGGCAGCATGCCTGGGACCGGGTGTCTATCTCAATGCCCAAAAACGTGAGGACTGACAGGGGGCCCTCAGTTTTCTCCTCGGCCAAGGGGAGGCCCAGCTCCTCCGCCAAGGCTCGAAAACTGTCCAGGAGAAACCCACACTGGCCAGAGCCCGCGGGCCCACAGAAAAGAAAATTGTCTAAGTAGTGTGCGGTGCTGCCCAAGCCGGTGGCTTGGCGCAAACGCCACTCCACAAAGGAACTAAAGGACTCAAATATGGCGCAAGACACTGAGCATCCAAAAGGGAGTGCACGGTCCATGAAAATTTGCCCCCGAATTGAAACCCCAGCAGCTCAAAGTCGGCAGGGTGCACAGGGAGAGAAGGCGAAAGGCAGACTTGATATCGCATTTCGCCATCTCCGCCGCCACTCCACACTTGCGTACCATATGCACTGCTGCATCAAATGAGGTGTACTTCACCGTACATAGCTTGGGTGGTATGCCATCATTACGCGAGGCGCCGCTCGGGTGCGAGAGGTGATGAATTAACCTAAATTCCCCTGGGGTCTTTTTGGGCACTAGTCCCAAAGGTGAAACCCGCAGGTTGGACACGGGGGGACTGGAAAGGGCCAAGGACCCTCCCCTCTCTGACCTCCTTGTCAATTTTTTTCCTGTACAATTTGGTCGGCCCCTTGCAGGGATTTAAGGATGTCGGACCAGACCGGGCATCTCACCCCCTCGAAAGGTATTCTAAAACCAAATTGGAACCCTTCGATCAGGAAGAGAGCTGCTTCCCCATCGGGATATGCTGCCACCCACTTCTTAAGCACGTCCAATTTAATTGGTCTGGGGCCCTTTGGGAGGAACAGCTTCCCCGGTCCCAAGCTTGCGCCCTGGGTTTGGATCCCTCACCTTTCCTTGCTGCAGGTGCGCCCTGCTGCAATTAAGGGCCAGGTGCTGGGCTCCGCAGACTGAGCACTCATGTTTGAAGCAGCATTGCTTTTGGGCACATGCTCCCTGTCCATTATAATCCCAACAGACCAGCCGGACTTGAACCAAATGGCCCGCTGCGGTGCGGGCAGGGGTGTTAGGTGGCCCTTTCCTAATCAAGTGGCCACTATCATACCTTTCGCCCAGGGACGGCCTCACCAGGGTCATAAACTGCAGCGGCAGGAGCTCATCCCAGCAGAGCAGCGAATCCAGAGCTGCTCTACAATGGAATTCCTCATCATACTGAAGCCATGTGTGGCCAGGGAAATCTACAAACACCCTGTATATAAGATTCAAATACTTAAGCATAGACTGAGCCCGCCAGGGATGAGCCTGGAGTGACAATGACATGTATATGAGATAGGCTGGCAGCCACGTGGCCCACAAGTGCTCAGGTTTTCTCCTTAATCCCTGCTCCTTGTCCAGAGGGTCCTCCTTGTCCAGCTCCTTTGTATCCAGTTCCCTGTTAAGCAGGCTGAAAATGTCCAAATATTCCCCTCTCCATATTTTCTCTTTGGTTGCTTGTGCAAGGTGATGCCCAAAGGGTGAGGCATAATCTCCATATGGGAGAGCCCTGCCCAGCACACCAGCATATCCCATGGGCGGCACAATCAATGGCCAGGGTGGCATCCCCGGCACAGACTGCCCCGCAGGTGGCCACCCAGAGGTCAAGCTCGGCCACACCTGCTGACCCACCCCCGGGAGCTGGGATGACATGCCAGTGGGCCTCACTGCTGAGGTCACGGGGGCCAGCCCTGGAAGCATTGTCTGTGGCTGGAACGCTGGAAGCAGCTGGGCAGCAGGCCCCCAAAGGCAGGGGGAGCCAGGGGGAGCCTGCTGCACCGGGGCCGCCTGGACAGGGCCAAAGGCCTGGGCAACAGGCATGGGGACTCCCGTGCCAGCCGGCCAAGGCCAAGAAACAGTGGGCACTAGTTCTGGCGTGCAAGCCAACTCACTGGAAGATGCGGTCTCCGGCACCAGGGACGTGGCAGCAACCACTTCCTCGCCTTCAATGGTTCGCCCCAGTACTGGTGGCTCCTCTGCCGGGTGGGCCACCGCACAAGGTCACTTGCCAACTGCTGGCATGGCGCTCACGGCTCCCTGGGCTGCCGGAGCAGCCTGCATTGCTTCCAGCACTGAAAAAAGTTGGCAAGATTGTCAGCCACCTCCTGCAATTGTGCCCGCTTCGTGGCCTTGGCGGGCTGGGACCTCGCCCGGGGAGTGGGGCCCGGCTGTTCTGTGGCCCCAACTACTTCCTTTTTGGCCTCCAAGGCCTGCAAGCATGCCTCCAGCTGTGCCCAAATGGGCCAGCTCTCCTCCCCAGTGTCAGGTTCAAGGGCCTGGGCTGGGAGCTGCTGTGGGGCCCTGGTGGGCTGTTTCCCCTTCCCACCCCCTGTCCCTTCTTGGGAGCCATGATGCCCAGTGAGGCCCAGCCTACTTGGGACACTAAAGGCACTGGGTTAGTGCCCCCCCGGGGAGCAGGATGGGGAAGGCAACCAGCTACGGTGAAGGCCCCAGCCCAGGGCAGGCCAAGACTGGCACTGCAAGAGTGAACCCCGGCAGGGCGGGAGAGTGCCCCCGTGCAGGCCCACAGGGTTCTACCCCCCAAACACTGCCCCGGCCTGGCTAGACTCACCCCCCCCCGGCCGGAGGTGGCAGGAGGGTTCCCGCCAAGGGGTCTAGGCCGCCCCGCTCCCCCGGAACCTCTCGGGTTGGGCCACCCAGGCCAGTGGGAAACGCCTCCCCCCATGCAAGGTGTCCCCAGGCAGGGGGCAGGAACCTCCCCACCCAACCGCAGCCAGCCGCGCAGGCCTAGGTAGGCCGCAACTCATGCTGGGGAGGAGGTTGTTGCCTCCCCCCCGAAACTGCTGAGGCTGGCGGCCGCCGGGGAGCCGCGCCATGCCGCGCCGCCACCACAGCAGCAAGCAGCCGGGCCACCAAATTGCCGCCGCGCGCTGGCCCTGGATGACGCTCACCACCTGGTGGCGCTCCGGTGTCCAGGCAGCGAGCAAGCTGGTCCTGAGGCTGCTGGAGCTTAGCCAAGCCCCCCTCTGCTCGCCGGTACCTGACGGAGGCTGGAGGGAAGGCAGGTAAGTCCAGGCAAAATGGCGGGCGCCACAAGATGTCCGCAAAATGGTGGCGAGCTGGAGCGCGTCAGGCAGGTCCTCCCCTGCCGAACGCAAGCTCAAACAGCCTGGTGGTGGGGGTCGGAGCCGTCCTCTTATAGGGTGCTCCTCCCCCACCCCTTTGGATGCCTGCACGCGTCCTTTCCTCCTCTCGCCCCCTCTCGCGAGAGGGCAAGGCTGCTCCGGCTGGGCGGAGGGACCGCCCGCGGAGCAAGAATTCTCACCCAAACACAAAACAATTGTCAAGATTATTTTTCAACATTAGTTTTCAACATTTTCATTTTTCAAGATTATTTTTCAAGCAGAGAAGGTGCAGGTGCACAAAACTGCTGTGTTCCTGTCCAAAGTCTCCATTTTTATTCTCTTATCAATGTTTACCAGCAAGACATTGGAGGGCTTACAGAAACAATAGCTTGGGTAGGGGGGAGGTGACCTTTAGCCATTTGGCCCTGCCTCAAACAAAATGTCAGGGGAAATAGAAGGTCACTTCCTTTCCAGGTATGCCACGTGGACCAGGAGTGTGCGCGCAGTCACTGCAGTCCCTCCAGAACACGCCCTTCAAAGGAAAGTTTCCACAACCACTGGCCATGACCACTAGAGGATTCTGTGCAGTATACATCAAAAAGGTATCTCTTCTAAGCCCTGCCTTTAAATAAAGAGAACTCATCTTAATAATACATTTCATAATAATGCTAAACAATGTGAGACATAGATTTGAAATGAACCATGTTTTCCACTGTTGTTCAAATAAATAATTCCTGGCAAGTTATGCATCTCAACACCTCGTACAGTTTGCCCCTTCTCTAATGTTAAGCCTTAGCATTCAAAACTGGCAGATTGCTCTAACTCAGTGCCTGCTCCAACTGCCTGCTTAACAGATGGCTAAAGAGGGAGGCAGCCAACACTGTATCCTAGGCATAATCTCTGTGCATATGTATTATAGCCAAAATTCCTACCCAGAAGGTTGGAAGCTATCAGTGGTCTCTCGCTTGATTCTGCAGAGACACAGTAATATTTTTGCAACAATATCTGTTTTAATCCCTCAGGTATAGGGTGCTTTATTTGAATTAAGAGCATTAGAGGTGGGCACGGAACGAACATTTTTTCGTTTCCGTTACCGTTTGTCATTTCCGTTACGCAACGAAACGACAAACGAAAATTGTGATGCAAATGAAATGAAACGAACAGAACCACGAAAATTGTGGTCGTTACGTTTCGTTTCCGTTAATGGCGACGCACAATGAAATGAGCTGTTTTAAATGTTAAAAAACGCCCTAGACATCCATAAAAATGCAGCAATAATTATTTATATTGTCTAATAATACCTACCAGGGGGGTTGGGGTCCTTAAAACATTTGTTTTAGTCTTCTCCCATCACGATGTATTTTTCTTTTCCCTTTAAAATGGATGTCGCCACCAGCCACAAAATGGAGGCAAGCCAGGTGATGGGATCGTGTTCAACCAATACCATGCCCAGGTTGCAGACTGGGCGGGCAGATCTGGCAGCCACAGAGGCCATAAGAAGCTCTGGCAGCCCCCATCCTCCTTGCAGTCTCTGGTGGGAGTTAGGGTGGGATTGCTGTCTCTGCTGCGACTCTAGCTTCAGTCCTGCAGCCTCCCTGTGTGCGTGCATGCTGCATACCTCTCGGTGAGTACCCTCCCCTGCCCTGCAGTGCAGTCACTCTGCGGCTGCCTTGCACCCTGGGCAACGCCCGCCGCTGCCTTTGCAGCCTCCCTGCACACCTAGTCTATACTGTGTCTCTGCCAGCATCCATTTTTTTTTAGTGTTTTCCCTCTGGTCTGGGGCATTGGGGGATGCCTGCACATGGAAATGCTTTAAAAATCGCGCAAAAAGCGGGTAGAAACGACAAATGGAAACAAAGTGAAACAGACCTCTCAATGACAAACGAAAAACCGAAATGCCATTTTTCTGTGCCTGTTAAAAACTGAATCGGACTAATGGCAATATTGTGTCATGGTGAGGAAATATTACCATTGAGCAAGTGCTGCCTCTTGTGGGTAGGGGTTGGATCCCCAAAGACTAAGGGAAAGAAAATCTTTGGGGGGGGAGCAAAGCTGGCAATGTATGACTTAAAGCAGGTGGTCTGTTCTCAGATTAGGGAGAACTGATCATAGTTAGTGCTTATACAGTGTTACATCTACTTACAAATTTAATCCGTCCTGAATACATGCTCTTATGTCGAACAACTCTTAAGTAGAGTAGCCTTAGCTAAATAAATAAATAAATAAATAATAACAAAAAACCATTTGTAAGCAGAGCAGACCGCATCTAAAATTTGTAAGGCAGCAGTTCAAACGCCAACTGTTTTCTGCTATTAAGTCGAATTGCTCTTAATTCAAGCCGCTCTTAAGTAGAGGTACCACTGTAGTTAACTTGCTTATACAGTATGAGTCTCAAGGCTCTAATGAAATTTTATAACACCTTGATTCTTGCACAGGTTAACAGAGGCCATGCATGTGGCTTTGAGGGTGGGCCATGTTGGAAAGGTTAGCTGCAGTCTCCCTGTGAAATCCTTGTTGGCATCAAGCAGGACTTCACCAATGCTGTTGTTGATGCTGAGTGCCATCAGGCAAGCTCAGATGTGAGGAATCTTAACTCTGAAGACTATGTGTTTGACTAAGAGCCAAGCCAAAATTTGTTGGAGGAGAAGGAAGAGAAGGAAAAGGACATCACCTGGCCTATTTCTGGATTAAATTATCATATTGGCTAAAATATAGCAGACTGGATGTAGATTTTAGTTGTTCTTAGTCCTGCTGAAATTAGTAAGACTAACTGAAGGGCAGTGGAAAGTCAGCTGTAAGAGACTGAAAATGGGAATGGAAAGGGAATACTGTATCTTAGTTTAGTGATAGGGGCAATCCAAGAGAAAAGAGTCCCAACTCACTGGTTAAAAATTAAGTTGACGGGTAATATTGGTCTTGAATGTGTTACATATATATCGTATAGGTGTATGGCTGTTGTTGTTTTTTAAATTGTAGTTTTTATGGATTGTGTAGGAATGTTGCTAGGTGAAAGAGTGTAGGGATGTGGGTATGTTTGGATTTTATGTCAGTTTTAAATGAGTGTAAGTGATGTTTTGGCATGTGAATGTTGGAGTATGTGTATGGATGGTTTGTTTTTAAATTGTAGATTTTACGTCTTGGATTTTTATGCTGGGTTGTGTGAATGACTGACTGGATGGCACTTTTAATCTCGTTGTATTTATACAATGACAATAAATTGCATTCCTATTCCTTCCTATTCCTATTCCTATTCCTAAACATCAACCTCAAAACTAGTCCATGGGCTTTGGTGTGTGTGAGCATCAGGGCTACTTTCCTTGTAAGCAGCTGTCACAAGCAAACTGGAGTATCTCCTTGAAACAGAGAATATTCTTCTGAATGTACATGTTCTACTGCCCCAAACATTTAGAGACATACTACATATTTCACTGTCCTCTTCCTCTGAAGGGCCTGAATGGCTTGAAGGGGTGAGGTTGTAGCTAAACTGGAGACATCACTGTATCCAAAACCTCCCACTTGCAGTCATGCAGAAGGAAGCATACTGTATAATGAAAGAGGCAATCTCCCATGCTTGCTGGAAGCGACAGAGAAAAGCTGTCCCCAGAAATCATCTGGGACATGATTTTAGCAGCTAGAGAGGTCTGCAGCAGTAGCAGGATGAAGAATCTCTACATATCTACAAGTGTCAGCTTGAGTTTCAGCCATCAAATTGTGCCCACAACACATATACCATATTTCATTTTGACAAGTCAGTGTCCAGCCTAGTGTATATGTCTCAAACGAACATGGAAATATCTAATTGGCCAACAACTTTAACTAGTATTCTCACTTTTGTGGACCAGAAGATTAAATCATACCCATATTTCTCTTTTTTTGTCTTTTCTCCAATTCAGTGGATAAATGGCACAAGGAGCTATTGCATTGTTTTTTCCTGAAATCTCATTTCTCTCCGGCATTGGCCACTGCAAGTGAGCTCACAAAAGAGTTCCAACAATTAGCAGTGACCTTTGAATCTCTCACTCCAAGACAATACTGCTGCTTATTTCCATATCCAAGATAATGCCAAATGAATCCACAATGTCTGTTGCAGTTTAACCCATGGTCTTTGGAATAATTATGAAGCTGTCTATTCTTGAATGCATCAGCTGTTCAGGAAGTAAACACTGACCAGATGCTAAAACCATATGACACAACATGGTGGGGTAAGACCTAAAGGCAATCCTGTTATTAATCTGGTGCAGAAGGATATATTTTTTAAAAGAATCATTTTTGTATCATTTAGATTATAAATAATCATTGTATAATCTATCTGCTGTCCTTGGAATTTTCTGGTAGTACAGTAATAGTATTCAATTCCATACTCCATGAAAACTTCATTTTATTTATAAAATATTTATTTATATATAATTATGTTATTCATCCTATAAAACATAATCCATAATAACACAGAAACCAAAGCCAAGATTTCACAAACTGATACAACCAAAATACAGTTATTTAGTCAAAGGTAAGCACTAACTGTTTGGACTCTGCTTTGCAATTATCATTTAAATATGCCCATTACCAAGTACCCATCTGTCTCATTCTTATACTGCCACAAGAGGATGGTTCAGTGAATTAAGTTCAGAGTGATTTCTGTTGACTTATACCATGAATGCATTAAAGGAAATGAAACAACATATCTGTGAAACAGACCTGCTTTGAAGCTAAAAGGAATCTGTCTGGCGAGGTAAGCCATTATGTCAACAGAAGGTACCACAGCTTTCCAAATCAATATTCAGTTGCAAACCAGCTGTAGATTTAATGCCAGTTGGAGATTTCTAGTAGTGTGCTATCACCAGGTGACTTGCAATCAGCCTAAAGCTAAAGAAGCCTTTCTGAAGTATTTGATAATACTATAATAATAATCTTAGAAATGTGGCGCTGGAAGGGGTCCTGTGGATCATCAGATCCAGACCATGAAGGAGGCACAGAGGGGAATCAAATTTCCTACCTTGCTCCCCTGTGTTGTCTTGGGTGGACAGAAACATCAACAATGGGGGAGTGTTACAATTTTTGATTACAATTTTGTGGGGAATTTGATCTAGCACCTTATATTCTAAACTAGAAGTGATTGATAACTCTAGGCTTATAGAAGCGGGGTTTTTTTTTTAAAAAAAAGTCTCATTAAAACTTATTTATATCTCCCTTCTGCTCTCCTCCCATATGAATGACTATTTTTCACTTTGGTTTTCTTTGGTAATTCAAAGTATATTATAAACACATAACAGAGCATAAACCTATGGGAAAGAAAGAGGGGAGCTGGTTGGCTGTTCTAGTTATGTCATTCTTTTTCTCTCTCAGATATTGGAAACTTAGTTGTTGGGATTGTTGTTATTTTAATTGCACTTCTCAAAGTACCATGGCCAGTGTCTAGGATTTTCTTGGGATCACAGTGTCACCAGATCACCTTTCCTAACTCAGATATTTTTGAAAAGGTGTAAGCTTTTTGCAAAATGAGAAATGACGAAATAATCCAGAAGTTTTTACATTTTTCCCAAACTAATAAAGAACTTTCCCTAAAATGAAACCTTCTAAACTAGTTAGAAGCAGCAGCTGGTGCAGAATGGTCTACTTGTCCTTTTTATAGATAACTGGTGCCATGCTTTGGCACATAAACCTCTTGGCTGTACAGAAATAACTTGCTGTAACAGTCCAATTACACTCTGAAATGGCATGGCATAAAGACCTGGTGCAATCTGCCATCTTAACATCTTGTACAAGGCATATAAAAACACACACACACAGTAGAGCTCCCAAGAGGCATCTGGTTAATAATGCTTTGGCCACAATGTGTTGAGCAGGACTTGTTGAAAATAAGAGGTTGTAATGATCTTAAGCATCAAACGGTTTCATCTGGTAGCCCCTGTCCCACCTTGTGTTTTGGGCAACCAACTATGATTTCATAGAGAGGCTGTTACCATAACCACTGGTGTGTAACATGTTGCCTCATTAAGATTTTGCTATTCTTCACACCCTGCTAAAGAAATGGCTGATATTCCACTGTGTTGCAAATATGGGTCAAAAACCCTGAACCTTGTTATTACTGTTGAGCAGGAACTCCTCAAACTGATAAGCAAATGATGGACTGATAGTTGTTGTGGGTTTTTGGGGCTGTTGGCTGTGTTCTGGAAGTTTTTCTTCCTGATATTTCACCAGACTCTGTGGCTGGCATCTTCAGAGGGCAAGGAGCTCAGGGAACAAGGAGTTTCTCTCTGTGCTCTGGGAGTGGACTATTGGAAATGTACAGCATGTCCATTGTACCGTACTTTTTGACCTATAGTAAAAGGTAGAGTGGATAGAGTGAAGGACTAGGACTCTGGAGACGAGGGTTCAAATCCCTACTTGGCCATGGAGAGTGATTTGAGGTTGTGGCACTGGTAACATCACTGTCCTGCTTACCTTTAAAGCCCTATTAGGGTTGCTATAAGTTGATTTGACTTGACAACACACAACACACAAATCTTACTAAAGAAGTTTTTTTAGACACAAACATGATGACATTTCTCATTGGTTACATCATTCATATAATATGGGATGATTAGAATTGTCTGTAAACTAACATTTTCACACCCGTACAACCCTGGAACATGAGTACCGGTTTTAAACTCAATCCCTATTGCATCTTGGTCAGTGTTTTGCACAATCACTATCCTGTGAGAATGCCAACCATTTCCCTCCTCCAGGATGCCCCAATTTACTGATTCACTGATTATTTCATGTACTCCGATGTGCCATGTTGCAACATTCCATGCCATATATGAATTATACTAACATGGCCTTTTGCAGCTTTGCACCTCCATACAAAAATCTACAGATATTATTGTTGGTATCGAAAATGCCAGTTAACTCCAGATTATGCCCTCTTTCCTTCTCTCTCCAACATCCAGGTTCTCCAGGCTCTTCCCAATATGCCACGTTCTCTCCTAGCTCCAGTGGTGACATGTTGGTACTAGAGAAGCACTTAACCTTTTCTGTACCTCCCTTTGTGAAAATTTCAACTTTCTACAGCTACGGACTTCACTTAGGATTATTCCCCCCCCTACATGATTTCTTTGTTCAAATAACACCTTAATGCAGCACTATATTACTGTTGAGCCATGTCCCTTTTTTTGCTTGTATGCAAGCAACAACACGGGCTCTATAAATTTTTCGATAAGAGTGCTTCAGGACGCTGTAAATTTCAATATGCCTTTAAGGCTTACAGGTTAGTTTTATGGCCTCTCTGTATGTTTGAAGTGGAGAAAATGTTCCTCTCAAAATTCATCCTCCCTCTTCTTTGTTACAAGCATTATTCCTCAACAAAAGGATTTGTAATTTATAAAACGTATAAGTGGTACTGTGTGCCTAAAGAGCATTCTGAGCAAAAGCAAGCAAAAGAATATATTTCTATCAGTTGAAGACACATTGAAAACTTCTCTGCAGCCACACTGAAATCCAAATCAGTTGGATACAAGTTCATCCCTAGGTGGGCTTTTAGCCTGAATATGGCACCAAGGTACCTTTTGGTTGCCGGGTTCTGAATTTTGATTATTAAAAACCCCTACAGCAGTGCATCAAAAGTAAATGCAAACGTCCCAAAAGACTCCAAGTCTACTTTGAGCAGATTCCTACAGCTGCATTCCTTTGACCCCCAGACTTGAAATAAACAGGCAATATGTCATATTGGGTTTAAAATTGGGCCACAACTTTATTAAATCAATTTAATCAAAAGCCCCTAAATTAAAAGGGGCACCTGCAGTAATGCAAGTAAACCTTGGCCTGATTTGGCCTTGACCTTCAGGCCCTTACCATTTTAGTTGAGTTCTTACATGGATATGTGCTGTTAACTTTATTGAGCAGATTTCCATACTCTGTGGTAGAGATGGGCACAACTTAGCGGAATTCCCATTTCCGTTTCCGTTACTCGTTTCGGTTACTGAATGGAAACGGTAACGGGAATTACTCCGCCAGAATTCGAACTCGAACCGACTAAAGAATAATTGGGTCTGATTTGTTGTTGTCGTTCCTGGCATCGCGCGATCGCGCGATGCCAAGCGGCACAGAAAAAAAGTTTTTAAAAGTGAAAAAAAAAACCTGATTCCCGGCCAAAAAAGCAGGTGAAAACTGTCTGAGGGCACCTACCAGGCCAGAAGGGTGTTTTATTTGGGTATCACTTGGCTACTAGTGCTACTGCTGCACTGCTGGTACCAGGCCGGGGGGGGCATCGTCTTGTCGGCCTTTGTCATGTGGTGTGCGGGCGGGGGGATCCAAAATGGCAACCGCAATATTTTTTTTGAAATCATGGCCCAAAAACCCACCAAAGCACCACAGAAACATGCGAAAATTACCTATTTTAAACGCTTGAATTTTTACAGTAGCAGCAGTGGGTTTGTCTTGCCAAAAGACGTCTCCGTTGATTTTATTTTATTTTTTTCTTAATTTATTTTTTTACACCTGCGCAATGATGGGCTGGCCATGGGATGGGACCATGCAAATTTTCGGAGCCATTCCACCAATCGCATGGACGGGTTTTGACTGACACTTCTGGATGTGCAAGAGGGCATAAAAAGGCGAGGCAGTCCCAGTCCGTCGCAGTCTGGGCTTGGATCTTGGTGGAGGAGGGTGGTCAGGGCTGGATTGCTGCGCTCAGTCTAGTTTCGATTTCGCGGTCGCAGTCGCGGTCTCATTAGGCAGGGAGGGAATTGAATAGAATTTTTTGGAAAAAATTATAATTTCTTTAATTCCCTGTGGGGAATAGCAACACAGAGTTTATTCTTTTTTGTGTTCTGCATTTTGGAGGAAGATTTCCTTTTTTCATTTGCTTATATTTGCTTCAAGGGGGAGGGAAGGTTTGAGTGGGAGCAGGAGGTGCTGCGGATTTATTTTGAAAATATATTATTTTATACTACCATACCATTTCTTTTCTATCCCAATTTCCCAGCAAGTTCACATTTACTTGGCCAAGGTCCTTTTACCCTGCGCCTACAGCTTTGCTGCTGTGGCGATTGGGGTTTGGGAAGGGAATCAGGCAACCCTACCCTACCCTAGTAGCAGTTTATACTTTTATACTACCATTTATTTTCTATTTTCTGAAGTAGTGGCAACTTGCAAGCAACATCCAAGGTCCAGTACTAGTGCTTAGAAGGGGAGGTTGGAGGCTGTGGATTAAATTATAGAGTAAAGACTGAGTAGGCAGAGTTCCCCTCGCCAACCAGTGCACTCAAAGTTCTCAAACACATTTGTTGGCATTTGGCAACAAGGCAAGGGCACCCTCCTCTATAGAAAATTTTACAATTACATTTTGCTTACTTATACTTACTCTTTCACTTGTCCAACACCTCGTTCATTTATTTGCAGTCAGACACTCAAACAAACATATTTCTTGACGGGCACCCACCCAAATCTATAGAATATTTTTTTACAATTACATCTTTGAAGAAGTTACAGTTCTCTTAGTTACACTTGCCCTGTGCATTGTGAAAGTTGGGTGCTGCCACCAGATTTGGCACACCCCTAGCTTGCTTCTATTAGCTTGGGTGTTGGGCTGTTGTTGTGAGTCAATCTCACTCATTTACTTGGCAGTCTACATACACAATCCAATTACATCTTTGAAGAAGTTACAGTTCTCTTAGTTACACTTGCCCTGTGCATTGTGAAATTTGGGTGCTGCCACCAGATTTGGCACACCCCTAGCTTGCTTCTATTAGCTTGGGTGTTGGCCTGTTGTTGTGAGTCAATCTCACTCATTTACTTGGCAATCTACATACACAATCCAATTACATCTTTGAAGAAGTTACAGTTCTCTTAGTTACACTTGCCCTGTGCATTGTGAAAGTTGGGTGCTGCCACCAGATTTGGCACACACCCCTACCTTTCTTCTATTAGCTTGGGTGTTGGCCTGTTGTTGTGAGTCAATCTCACTCATTTACTTGGCAGTCTACATACACAATCCAATTACATCTTTGAAGAAGTTACAGTTCACTTACTTGCACAGTTCGTTTGTGCTTTTCTTTACTATCACATTATACATTCCCTGGCCTGAGCAAAGAGAAGTGAGAAAAATGAGGAGGGGTGGCACAGCAAGAGGGCAGGGGAGGGGGACCCCCACTAAGATAAATAGGGGCACATTTCTGAGGGAAGGGACAGGAAGTAGTGCAGAAAGTGATACTGGTGCAACTCCCTCCCCGAGTAGCAGTGCCAGTGGCACAAGCAGCACCGTGCCATCTTCTGTCACCGAGGGAAGCATGGATGAGGCGTACCATGTTCCATCTCCGTTACCTGACAGCCCCACCCTTAATCAGGAAGAAGACAAGGGCTCTGAGTCTGAAATGGCATCAGAATCAGAATTGGGCTCCTTGTATCTAAACATGCAAGATTCTGAGGACCTGTTGGCAGGGACAGACTTAAGGCAGGCTTCAAGCAGTGCTGGAAGGAGCAGCCCTCTTTCCACCCAGAGTACCACCAGTGACAGCAGTAGTACAGTTTCCAGGCAGGGGACAGGACACGCCACCACCACAGCAGCGGCAGGCAATAACAGAGGGGGCGGTACTTTCTGTAAGCCACGCGGGTGTCTCTGGGAGCATTTTGAGAACAGCCCCCAAAACGCAAGGATGGCGGTGTGCAAGATATGCGGGGTGGTGTTGCGCAGGGGGAATGACCCCAAACACCTCTCCTCAAGTGGGTTGCGCAGCCACCTGATCAGGAAGCACCCTGGGACTCCGCCTGGAACCCTGTCAGGCCCTTGTTCCTCAGGGAGAAGGAGAGGGGAAGAAGGGTTAGGGAAAGAAAAACACAGTTCCGCTAGTGAGAGTGGGAAGAGGCAGGCCACTCTGCAGGAAGTGGGGCTGTTGGGTAGGAGTTTTGTCAGCCAGCGAAATAGGGCCAAAGCACAGGAGACCACCACTCGAGTGGTGGGTGAAATGGTGGCCATGAACGGGTTGCCCCTCTCCTTTGTGGAGTTATCAGGCTTCAGGCACCTGATGAAGCACGTGGCTCCATGATATGAGCCTCCATCCCGGCGTACCTTCAGCAGGCGGGTGCTTCCCTCCCTTTATGAGTCTGTCAGGGACAGGATCCGGGCCCTGCTGCAGGCGGCCAGAGGGAGGAAGATCCACTTCACTTCCGACCTCTAGACCGGTGGGCACCATGGATACCTCTCTCTGACGGCTCATTGGTGGCAACCCAAGGAGGTCCTGGAGCCCCGGACATCCCATGAACAGCTGCAGGGGGAGGCACAAGGCAGCACCCCAAGAGGGTATAGGGTGGTGCTTCTCCAGGCACAAAGCATGGAGGACAACGCCACAGGGATCAACATTGCTGAGGTCCTCAAGACAGCAATGCGAAAGTGGGGTTTGGGGACCGAGGGGCAGGTCCATCGCGGAGTCATGGTTACTGACGCGGGCCGTAACATGACCAACGCGGTTCTTAGGGCATGGTTCCAGGGCATCGTGTGCGCAGCACACAAACTGCATCTAGTGGTGGGCGATGCCATTGGCCTGGGTGCAGCAAAGGACTCCTGGAGTGAGGGGACCAGGGAGACCAAGGCCTTGCTGGACAAGTGTCGGAAGATCGTGGGGCACTTCTCTCGCAGAGTCAAGGCATCCAGGATGATGCGTGATAGGCAGGCGGAGATGAGCCGACCAGAGCACGTCCTGATCCAGGACGTGACCACCCCGTGGAACTCCACCTACGAAATGGTCTCGCGCCTGGTGGAGCAGAAGGAAGTGGTGGAATACGTCATGTCAACCACCCCAGTCCTGCATGAGGGGAGGGAGTTGGACATTGGTGCTACTGAGTGGCTCACCCTCTCCCAGATGGTGGGTATCCTCCAGCCTTTTGAGGAGACCACCCACATCCTCAGCAGCTACAACGCCAGCCTGGGCCACGTACCCCCCCTGCTCAATGCCCTTCGCCAACGCCTAGAGACCAGTATCCGGGAAGAAGCCAATCTTCTCCCAAAGAGTAGGGCCTTGGCAGACAGGCTGCTGACCGGTGTGGATACCTGCCTTGGCCCCCTAAGAAGGGAACACGTGTACCATATGGCATGCCTGTGCGACCCTCACGTCAAGGGTTCCCTGGCGGGCAGCGCTGCCGAACTGAAATCCTGGAAGACGGAGCTATGCCGTCAAGTCAGGGCTCTCTCCGATCAGGGCCAGGCGTTTCCGAGGGTGCACGGAAGCCAGAGCGATGCAGAAGAGGATTCCTCTCAAGGATCCTCATCCTTCTGTACTCCAGGAGCGTACACCCAGAGACCAGGTTCCGTACCAGCAGCCAACTACCTGGCCTCTGCCCTAGCCATGGCAGTCTCCTCCTCAGTGGAGGCAAGGGAGGAAGAAGAACTGGACCCCGCTCTGACCATGGTGAAGGAGTATATGGCCGAGCCCCTCCAACCCCTCACCTTGGACCCACTCCACTACTGGGCCAGAAAGGCAGACCTCTGGCCCGCTCTTTCGACTCTGGCGTTGGACCTCTTGTCCATCCCACCCACCAGTGTCCAGAGTGAGCGTGTCTTCTCCCAAATGGGAGATGTCCTGAGGCCACGCCACTCCCGACTGGACCCGGAGACGGTGGAAAGTTTGACTTTCATCCGCTTCAACCTTTCCACCTTGGGATTACCCCAACACTCCAAGACCTAAGTTCCTGCCTGAAACCTAACTTCCTGCCTGCAATCCTCCCTGCCCGCCTGCAAGCCTGCCTGCCTCCCTACAAGCCTGCCTGCCTGCCTGGCCCTGTGACTACCTGCCGAGTGCCTAAATGCCTGCCAAACTGCCTGCTTGACTGCCTGCCTGCCTGCCTGCCTTCCTGTATTCTTCTCACACACACACGCACAATTGAAGGGTGCTATTAGTGGCCCAATTTTTCTAGCCCTTGCCTGTCTCCAAACCAGGCAGGGCCACTCAAAGTGTCATTGGAAAGGATCTGTCTGTATTGGCCCAATTTTTCTAGCCCTTGCCTGACTCCAAACCAGGCAGGACCACTCAAAGTGTCATTGGAAAGGGTCTGTCTGTATTGGTCCAATTTTTCTAGCCCTTGCCTGACTCCAAACCAGGCAGGACCACTCAAAGTGTCATTGGAAAGGGTCTGTCTGTATTGGTCCAATTTTCCCCGTTGTCCAATTGGCTGGTCTGAGTGAGACCCCAAAACCTGCCTTCCTTGGTGCTTCCCTCCCTTCCCTGGGGTTTTGGGGGCCAATCTGCTTAGTGGTCAGGAAGCACTTTACAACAACCTACCTCAAAGACTGAGTAGCTGGGGGCTAGCTCTCCTCCTTACAGCCTTATAGAAGTAGCCCAGTTCTCCTGCTTTCACTCTGTCTCCTTGGTTGCCAAAAAGTGGTGTCCTGGGGTGGCGAGAGAACCTCTGCCTCCCGAGGCAGAAGCAATCACTGTGACTCACTTAGAAGGACAGTTTTCTGGCGATCTCAGGCCATTCCGCTCCTTGGGGTACTGGAGCTCGCAATGATCCTCCCCTGCTCGGGCCCTGTGGACTAAGAGGCCTTTAGGTCTCTTTGCCACTCTTTCCTCTGGTCTGTAATGCACTGTGGCTCACTTAGAAGGCCAATTTACTGGCATGCATACTCAGGCCATTCAGCCACTTTGTGTACTGGAGCTGGGCTGCCAGACTGAGTCTGTGCAGGAAGGGCGACAGTGTTCCATTTGCGGCAAACCACTGTGGCTCATGAAGAAGGGCATTTTCCTGGCGTCCTCCTCAGGCCATTCAGCCACTTTGTGTACTGGAGCTGGGCAGCCAGACTGAGTCTGTGCAGGAAGGGCGACTGTGTTCCATTTGCGGCAAACCACTGTGGCTCACGAAGAAGGGCATTTTCCTGGCGTCCTCCTCAGGCCATTCAGCCACGTTGGGGAGCTGGAGCTTCCTGGCAATGATGCTCCCCTACTCAGTCCCTGTGGCCTCAGACTCAGGCTATGTGGCCTCCTCCAGGCAATCTTTCCTCTGGGCTGCAAGACACTGTGGCTCACTGAGAAGGGATGACTGCTTAAACATTTATAATCATTTCTGCCCAAATGATGGCTTTTCCTTCAAATAACATGCAGAAAAGCTGACTTAATCTGGCTTGACAACTAACCTGAACACAGTACTGTACCTGATGTTCAAGCTAGGCACTCACTGCTTAAACATTTTTTAATCATTTCTGCCCAAACCCTGGAACAAAGGCTGCCGGACAAGAAAACTTACTGGCTGCAATTCTAGGTTGTGGTTGATGTGATGACTGATGACAACACTGTGGTTCACGAAGAAGGGAAGAGTAGTTGTGTGCCAGGCCAGCACTCCATTGCAACAGTTTATGTTCCAGGCTTGGCTCTTGGAGTTGTGTGGGAACTGTGATTCACTAAGAAGGGAAGGGTAGTAGATTGCCGGGCCGGCAGTTAGCAGTCTACCAGCACACAGCTGGGAAGGAAGAGTCAGACTCAGAATCTGGCTTGCTGTCCTTTTGGCAGCCGGTGTGGTCTAAGACTCAGACTCAATCAACCTCTGTCTTCTCCCTGTCTGATAGTAAAGAAAACCCATCTGGCCCTGAAACGACCAGCTACTCTCATTCTCACTACAACTGGGGTGGGTGGGTGGAGTGCTGCAAAAAAGCACTGAAGAGGAAGAAGCAATGGCAGGCACCCTTCTTAAGGAGGCTCCGACCAGGCCTGTACTGGGAGGGGCTACTTTGTCCACTCACCTGATCGTGAGACATGCTGGCTAGTTGACAGGCTGGTCAATCAGGCTTTGCCAGCACGGCTGGCCAGATTGCCCACCCGCCGACCACCGGGACAGCTGACAACCAGGAAACCCCAGGTAAGGGGCTAACACTTGGGTCATCATGTCTTTCTTTCTTAGCTTCTCTTACCCGCCTGCCTTCCCCTTGAGGAGAATGATATTAGCTGATTGTGTAAGGGCCAGATGGGAATTTTTGACCACCGCTCTGATTGGCCTTGAGCGGTGGTGTGTTTTTGCCCATCCCATTCTCTTCTCTATGGGTCTCACCTTACTATCATTGGTGACACTTGGTGGTAAGGGCAAGTGGGGGAACAGTCCCTTAGGGAAATAGTAGGTAATAGTCCTTACTACAAGGGCAGCCCTTAAAACCCCACATTAGGCATAGAAATAGATAGCACAGTAAATAGTGATTTATGACCCTTCTCTTAAAGCTTGGCGAAGGGCTGCCTGCCACTTTATTGCTGGGGGTCACTACCCTCTTCCTGGGTTAATTCCCCTAGTTGTGTAATGGGTAAATCCCTCAGCACCACTTGCCCTCTCAGGTCCCCCTTTTAGGAACCAACAGTAGGAGGAATATTCCAATAAAATAGTAATAAAGTGTGGCCCATTATTAATCCCAAAATGTGTCTCATCTCTTTATTTCAGGCTGGGTGGGCAAAGGCTCATCCAACCCCACGAAAAGCCTGCAGTCACATGGTCTGTTCCTCTTGCCGCCTGCTCAGATCGGATGATGCAAAATGTCCCCTTCCAAGACTTCAGCCCCAAGGAGCCACCCATAACCGCACTATCTGCTAACTGCCAGACTAAAATGAGAGAGGGAAAGATTCTTAAGCAGAGAAGTGTGGCCTCTTTGAAATCAGAGGCAGAGAAGGATCAACTGGTTCCTGCTGAATTGATTGACAGCCAACTCAGCCCAGAAAGGTCCCTCCCAGCCTGACCCACCAAAGGCTGCAAACAAGGTTGAAATAACCCCAACTGTTGGGTCAGTAGCCGGAGATGCAATCCACTGACTTATCTTGTTTGCTTTGCCTTGCTGGAGGCACCCACTGACATCATCTGTTCATTTGCCCTGTCCAAGCCTGAGGCGCTGGAATGACATCCTCTACTTCCTTTGCATTCTTTACAGGAATGTTGGGCTCATTGGGCAAAATGGATGGAGAAGGAGCCAATTGGTGGTGGGTTCCACAATCTGCTTCTGCCAAGATATGAACTGTTATGCATATAACAGTGTTAAAATAGTAAAGGGCAGGTGTAGTAAGAGCAGCCCAGAAAACAATGTATTAGCCAGATATGATGGTTGAAGGTCCTAACTTGGACTATGTAGCTATCATATTCTGCTTTTAAAGCACCTTGGTGGGTCAGATCTTGTTTTTTACAAGATCTTTATTCCTCCAGGCTTTGTAAAATTTCATCACAACAATATTTATCATCAAAATGACAGCTTGGCAGATTCTGAGTTACAAACCCTAGTAGGTACAGGAGCTGTAAGAACTATAGAAATTCCTATTTTAATAAAATATGCTAGTACATCAGACCCCTATAACTTGCAGGTCTTGGATAATAAAATGTTTATAATTTGAAGATAAATCATAAATATCTAAAGGAATCATAAAGATAGGGAAATGGGAGGCACACACCTCAACACAAAAGGCAGTACAACATTACCATGTCATGCACACTGGATGCCAACAACAATCATGTAGCAGCTGCAGATGATGAGGACAACATGCATTTTCCTCCATGAATTCTAACTGGCTAGGTTAGAAAAGTAGGAGTAAATGTCATGATTGTCTAGATATGCTAAAAGGCTCAAAAATAAATTTTACTTCCATAGATTATTTATTTTATTTATTTTAACAATGTTGACATTTTTATAGATTGATTCCATGCCTTTTATTGTGCTTTTTAGACTTGATGTCCCTACATATGTAGAAGATAATTAAAACATTCTTTATTGATTGATTTTTTGTATTGTTATTGCTCCCATATATAAGATTGAATTCTAATGTAAACATTTGCCTGAAACTTAAGTTTAGGCTTCTTATATTGTTTAAATATTTGTGCTTATAGTTTCTGCAAGAATTCAAGCAGTTTTGTGCATATGGAATATGTTGATAAATAAAGCCTGGATAATTAGTAAAACTGAGGTTGCCTGAAATTATTACAAAAATGAAAGGTCTTATACCTTGATAGCCAGATGGATTCTAATATGATTGGAGATTATTGCCTGATTTAATGGTGGAATTAACCCTTAAATGGGATAAATGCGAGCTTTGACAAAACAGACTTCTGATCCCCCCCCCAAATAAGGCTGTAAAGTTTTGTAGGGAACTGTTCATGTGACTAACCTAAAATTGCCATACTAGGAAACACCACTGAACTCACCTCTGACTCCATGCCTGATGGCATCAATAATTCATTTCCTTAACACCAGGAACACAGAGGCAGAGAACAGAGGTAAAGTCCCAAAGCTGCAATTAGTAAAACAGTTGACATTTGGAATTAAGGACTCTGAGTATGATCATCCCTTGTTTGGAAATTCAAGCTATCAATGAGATGACCCCCCCCCCAAAAAAATCTGACATTTCTTATCTGATTGTAATTGCCTTCAGCACCAAGTGTAGACCATTCCAGTCTCAGAACCCTCAGTGTTTTAGTGCTTTCTCTCCAGTAATTTTAGTGCTTTCTCCCCAGTAATTTTTTGCCTTTATCTCAGTTTGCTGCCATACCATACAGTACATTCCTGGTGAGGAGTGCAGTTGTTATGTGCTGGCAATTTGATTCTGACTTTATGGCAACCATTTGAAGCAATGACCTTGAAAAGATCCTATCATGAACAGTACATTGAAACTCAGGGTCTTCACTAACTTGTGGAGTCAATTCACCTAATATTTCGTCTTCCTCTTTTCCCAGTGCCTTCAATTTTTCTCGGCATGATTGGCTTTTTCTTGGAGTCTTGTCTTTTTGTGATGTCTGGAAAGCATAGTAGCTTCTAGTTAGTTATGTCTGCTTCTAGAAGAATTTGGGTTTGATATGATCCAGTACCCACTAATTTGTATTTCTGAAAGTTCATGATATCTGTAACATGTACTTTATCTGAAAGAGACTGGAAGAAATACAGACTTCTATTTACCATGACTACAAAGAAAAGTTAAAGATCGTCTTCAGATATCAATACAAGCCTTGCCACCAAACCAATATTTTTCTTCTTCATTAAACATGACTTCCACAGCTTCTGTAGCATTTCCTTGAAGGCTTCAGGTTTCAGGATGCTAATATTTTTATTGCCTTTCTATTGTACCTTTCCCAATTACATCATAACTTCTGCTTCTGAATATATTCCCTCTCTTATTTACTTGAATGTTCATGGTCATGGACCCAAAGTTAAAACAAGGACAATTAAAACAGAGATAAATAATTTGCATACTTCAAAAGTTAAAACCAGTCCATTATCTTAATGGAGAACTTTTATAGGATCTCACAACCCAGATTAGAATTTTCGCCACTGCTTCCATGATTATCTGATTTGTGTGTGTGTGTTGTGTTATTACAGTCATGACCGACTCTTCGTGACCCCATGTCCATGGAGTTTTCTTGGCAGGAATACTGGAGTGGTTTGCCAGTTCCTACTCCAGGTGCCTACAGCCACTGATATTCCCTGGTGGTCTCCCATCCAAGTACTAACCAGGGATGACCCTGCTTAGTTTCTGAAATCAGGCAAGATTGGATGTGCTTAGGGCATCTAGCCTGCCAACAAAGTCTTTAGATGTTCATTAGGACCCATACTAGGATGTTTATTCATTGGATGAATACGTTGAATATGTTTGTCCCTATAAAGGCTGCATTCTAGCATGATATGTGTCAAGGTCTCTACTGTGTCTTCACTACAAGGACATAAACGAATCTTATAGTGGATGTTATGAAAATGCCCTTCCAATACTGCTGAAGGACAGCAGTTAAATCTAGCCCTGGAGAATGCATGCCAGTATTTTGGAATGGTCAGTTTTTTTAATTATCCTGCAGGCTTTGGGAACTCAAAATTTAGTCCAAGGTGTAGAGGTAAGCAGGATCTATGTCTTTGATTCGTTGTTCTAAAATTGGTCTAATAGTTGTATAGTTCTGTCCAAAGAGGAAATCTGTAGAAAAACCTAGTAGATGTAGCTTGTCTACAAAACCCTTGTGCCAGGAGCTGGAAAATACATCTTCTTGGATGTGATGTAGATATCCTCTGGTTAGATCAGCATAGAACACTTTTATCCAGAAACAAAATGCAAAGGACCAGGCACTACACTCTAAGGACATAAAAACCACTTGTAAACATAGTCCAGCAGTAGAAGCACATCTCGGCAGCCCAAAGAGAGAATGCAACAAGCTTGAAAGAACCTTTTCAACTGCTAAGTTGAATCCTTGTATCCAGATACCTATACCATGTAAAAGTTGTGTGAGCATTTTATACTTAACCAGCTGCAGAGCAGCTGGAATAAACTCCCCCCCCCCCAGGAATATAAAAAACTTGTGTTCTTTGCCACTTGTACTGCTGACTGTCTGTGTCTGGTCCATGAAATAGTACTGGAGAAGAGATTGCCTAGATATTTGAAGATCTTGACCTGCTCTATACACTGACCATCGATGGCCCATTTATTTATCTTTGTGTGTCTGGAGAAGACCATTATTTTGGTTTTCCTTAAATTAATTGTTACTGCATTGTTTCTGCAATAGCACATAAAGACACATAATAATCGCTTAAGACTAATCCCAGTGAGTGACAGAATAGCAACATCCTCTGCATATAGCAAAAGGGGCACCTTGGTCTTGGCCAATTTAGGTACATGGAATACAGTCTCTAAACAATTTTTGTAGTGATCATTATGGCTGTTGTTCAGTCGTTCAATCATGTCTGACTCCTCATGACCCCATGGACCAGAGCTTACCAGGCCTTCCTGTCTTCCACTGCCTCCAAGAATTTGTACATTAAGGTACAGGTTAAATAATGTTGGAGCCAGTATACAACCCTGACAGACCCCTCTGTTCATGCAGATGGAGTTGTCAAATTGGCATCCAGCCCACATCTTATGTGAGTTGTAGTCTGGTGGTAGAGACTTCTAATGAGTTAGAGCAGTCATTTATCAATCGAGGAGTGGTATAATTTTTTCCATAACACGTTCCTGGAGATAGAATAAAAAGTAGATTTCAGGTCTATGAAGGCAGCAAACAGACCATTTCCATGGCAGCCCATATACTTTTCCATAATATGACTTAAAACTAGACAGTGGTCAAGGGTAGATCTATTCTTCCTGAATCCTGCCTGTTCATTCCCCAGGATATTCTCCTCCTCTATCCATGGGGCCAACCTGGTGTTTAAATACCCAGCATATCCTGGTGTTTAAATACCCAGCATATAGCTTGCTTGCAATTGACAGTAGGCTGATAGGTCTATCGTTTGAAGGATCCTCCCTGTCTCCCTTCTTATAGACTGGAATGACTACTGCCTCCAACCATGAGCATGGGAATTTCCCAGAGATGTTAATGTGTGTAAATAAATGTGCCAGGAGGGGGACCCACCAGTGACTGTTGTTCTTCAAAATCTCAGCTGGAATTTGATCAGAACCTGGGGCCTTCCCAGTTTTTAGGCTGCATATTAAGGTCATTCCATTCATATTTACTGGGTCCCATTTTTGGCAATTTATCTATATCCAGGATTATGACCTGTGCCATTTGTGAGGGTTTAGTTTCCTCAAACACATTGGTAAAGTGTAGCTCCCAATCCGTGGTGATTGAACAACTCACTGGGCCTGAGTTTACATTAAGCGCATTCGAAACTAAGGCCCGGAATTGTTTGGAGTTCTTATTCAGAACAGAGTTTATCAGTGCCTTCCACTGCTCTTGTACTGCTTGCTTTTTTTCCTGAGTTATCAAGGTTTTGTACTGCTTTTTAGCTACATAGTATTCCTGTGGTAAGGCTGTCAGATTCTCTTTCCTATGTTGTTTATAGATGTCCCTGTGAATTTTTTTTTCATTAGGAGGCATGTATTCCCTCTCTTGAATGATCTGTGACAAAAACATTTTATGTGCTTTTATTAAAAATGAGATCTGACATTAACTTCAGCTGGTGCAATGTCAGGTTTTGTGTTCCAGGACCCTCTTCCCTTTGGAGGCACAGTCTACAGAACAATCTTGGAGATTAATGATCACACCCTCCAGTACTTTGAATAAATCAACTAAAGTGAACTGTGCTCCTCTTGTCTACATTTTGAAGCCTTCAGCACACAGAAGTACCCTATTGTCAGATTTCCCTTTCGAACTAAGAGATGAAAGCGTAAACTCGTAATAGTCTACGATAAACTGACCATAATGAGGGCCTGTCAAGATCAGATGTAAGTGTCAACAGGCTGATGAAATCTTGCAGAAAATGTCAAACTGTAGGATATGCTGGAGGGAGAGGCAAGAAGACAAAACCTTCCCTTTATTGAAAACTGAAGAACAGACATAGAAAACTGTTCTTTATTTCTTTCTTACAGAGGAAATGCATTGCCATAATTTAGAGTGAAAAGAAAATGCTCTTGATGTGTCAATATCCACATCAAATCCAATAATGTCCACATCAAGTGTGTATATTATTGAAATGGCATTGAAGGCTACAGGCAGGCATCAGAAATTTGCCATGTATCTTTGGCCTGATCTGACACTAAACCCACCTGACAATGATGTGGCCAATTGGTGCCTGAAAATGACACCTTTCATCGAATCATAGAGTTGGAAGAGACCTCAAGTGCCATCCAAGACCAACCCTCTGCCAGGCAGGAACCTCCATCACAGGACTCCTGACAGATGGCCATCCAGCCTCTGCTTTACAAATTTCGACAAAGGAGACTCCACCACCTTCCATGGCAGCATATCCCACTGCTGGACAGCTCTAACGATCAGGAAGTTATTCCAAATGTTCAGATTGAACCTCTTTTTTTCTGCAGTTTGGCACATGCCATGAAGCTGGATTCAGATATGTAGGTGGAGAGAGCAATCAAAGGCTCATAAGTTGCTAGCCAGCTCCATCATGGATCTATAGTAGCCCTCAGACAGAGGTAAATGAGGCACAAGTGGAAACCTTTTGGTTGGCAGAAAGTCACCACCAATTGAGAGAAGACAAACATGTTACTGATGCTCAAGGGGAAGTTTTGTGAATAAGCCATGGAAGAGTAGATATATGGTACAATTCCTTCATATGGAGAAAGCAGAAAAACTGAACCTTGGAATACCATAGAAATACCTATAATTAATAAATTCTTTGTCTATTTAAAGGTCTTAGACAAAATACCCAGAGGATTTTGAGAGAACTGCAAAATGTTCCTATAAGGCTAGTGAGAAACTTGAAGCAACATAGAGAGATTCTGTATATCTTAATTTAGAATTCATAAAAACTACCAATCCCTAGTTAGCTATAATAAACTGACACAGTAAGAATATTTTTAAAGTTGTATTTTTATAAACTTCATGATTTTGGTCAGGTGTGATATCTCTAAAAGGACCAAAACAGCATTATTAAAGAGCTGGGTTTGTTTTTTTCATTTCAACCTTAAAATATGTTTACTAGCATCTGATATTGCTTTACACTTTAAACATCAATTTTTGTATAAAGTTCCCATGCTTCCTTCTGTACAAACCACCTCAGGAAAGTTTTGCCACTGACATTTTTGTCCTGTCTAGCATGGCTAATAATAAAGGTGTGGTGGTGGCAGCATGAATTTGTGTCATCAATAGAAATATTGGTCTTTGAAATTTCACACTGAATTCATCTTGTCCTTCCTTCACCCACATATGCAGTGTGGAGAGAAACACACACACACACACACACACACACACAGAGAGAGAGAGAGAGAGAGAGAGAGAGAGAGAGAGAGAGAGAGAGAGAGAGAGAGAGAGAGAGAGAGAGAATTCACTAAGTAATCCATATTAGAGATGGGCACGACTCAAAAAAATGGTGTTTCGTTTGTCGTTTGGTCATTTAGGGGTCCGTTTCGGTTCGTTTTCGTTTTTGTGATGTTTTTTGCAAAAAAAATTCATTTTTGTTTCATTAGGTAACGAAACGAAAAAACAAAAATGAAAATGAAAAATTACTGTTTCGTTAGCATTCTTTTTAGTTCAATGCATCTGCCGCAACAAAATGAAAAACACGGCAAATTTGGTCGTTTCATTTTCGTTTTTGTTTTGTTTTTTTAAAAAAAATTGTTTCATTTTTGTTGCGTAACGAAATGAAAAAATGAAAACGAAAAATCGCTCGTTTCGTGCCCATCTCTAATCCATATCATGTGACTGTATTTTTAATGGTCTATCAAGGTATTGCCTACTCTTGCATTTGTATTGACTGCGGATCTCTCTTTTATTTCAATGAAATTACAAGGATACCAATATTGTAAAGACTTTCTCACACACATCCTCCCACTGCACCAAGAGGACAGTTGGAATGTCAACATCAGTGGAGAAGGACTGCGACTACTAAACAATATTATTTTTACCCCAATCGGTTAAACCTAGTGATTTTACTAAAATATCACTCCAATCCCCAGATTGGAGACTCAAGTTTTCTGTCATTCTCTCCCCTCCCCACCCCCAGACACACCTGGTCAGGCAGAGACATGTCCATTTCAATGAAAGACCAAATAGAAAGATGTGTGCCCAAATGGCCCATGCCTCTTTGTTTGAAAAAACTGGGGTGTGGTATCCAGTCCACAGCTGCCTTGGCCATAACTTTAAAGAAAAAGACCCCTCTAATGATGCCTGCATTTTTCTAACTAAGAATGATGTGCCTGGAGAATCCATCATGCCTTGAATGTTTGGACTTGAAGTTCTTCACACTGGTACAAGCCTGATGAAATTGTGTTTGATCCACAAAAACTCTCTTCTTCTTCTTCTTCTTCTTCTTCTTCTTCTTCTTCTTCTACTACTACTACTACTACTACTACTACTACTACTACTACTACTACTACTACTACTACTACTACTACTACTACTACTTGGTGGTGGTGGTGGTGGTGGTGGTGGTGGTGGTGGTGGTGGTGGTGGTGGCGGCGGTAGTGGTGGTTTATAAAACTATCAGCTACTCCTGCATTTGTTAGTGTTTAATATGCTCCCTTGTTAGTGTTTCACATCAATACTGTTAGAAGAAAGAAGCATTTGTTTGCTGGCTGCTGGCCCTACTATTTGGAATTGTTGAGGTGGGCCCCTCAGGTTGCAGACTTGGCTGCACTCAGACTCCGGAACTCCCTCCCACTAGGGGCCAGGACTGTCTCATCTCTGTCGTCCTTCCAGAAACAGTCAAAGACCTTTCTCTTCAGGCAAGCTTTCCCTGAATGATGGACTACCATGTGTATTTTATATGAATCTATGGTTTCACATAGACTTTGTGTTTATGACTACTTGTAACTGTGTTGCTTTAATGTAATGTTTGTCTATTAATGCTATAAGATGTTGTCATAATATGTAGAATTGACAAAATGTATGTATTGCATATTTAACAGAGTGAAAAGAGAAATGTAAAATGGAGTCAGTCAAAGATGCAGTGTCATGATGTTAGCCACAAGTGCATGGAATTAGAAATCACCAGCAGGTTAAGTGATTTAGCACAGGTGGAATAGTTTATGACATCATGGTGTGTCAGAATGTGATTGGTTAAAATCATGTCTGATGAGGTCTAAATGTGTATATAAGAACTGGCTTCTATAATGTTACATTGGGACTGTTTATGGTGAGAAAACAGTACCCCACGCTCTGTTGATTTGTATATGTGATATTGCTTGGTGTTATGCTGTTGTGTATTTGCTGTGTATATTCAATATAAGAGTTATATTCTAAGTCATGTTTCTTTGTCTCTCCGTTTCTGCGTTCTGATAATACTTATAACAGTTAACTACACTTTATTTACATGCTACTGCTGCTAAGCTCAAATTTTTTGTCTGCTATACACATGTGTGTGTTAACATTTTTCATAATCCCTGAATTATTTGTTGATAGATGTCCCTCAATTCCTTGTTCTCAAATACTTGAACATGTCTTAATTGTACTGGACTGCATACAGTATTATCCCTCATTACTATAAGCTGCCTTGGGTCCTTTTCCAAGGAGAAAAGTGGGGTAAAAATGTTCTTAAATAAATAAATAAATAAATAAATAAATAAATAAATAAATAAATAAAAAGGGCAAGACAGGACATTCCTGTTTTATTTGATATGTCAATTTTATTTTTAACCTCCCAGAAAAGGGAGAGAGGCCTGTGAGCTTTTTTTTTTCATGCACCAAATAACTTTGCTGGGTTTCTAGTATTAGGCAGCTTCATTTTTGCTTGATTTTTTGTGTGTGTGGGGAAAGATGCCATTTGCTGCTATGCCTCAGAAAAGAAAACATATTTTAAAACAGCCTGTAATTAAAGCTGAAAGCAGGCTAAGGTGCAAAGAGGAAATATTTGGGGTTTGCGAAATCAGACCTTAGAGAAATCCTGTGCCTAGATCTTGAAAGATTAATCAGCAAACCAAGGAAGCTAATTTGCCTACTCCTGGAACTTCCTACTGTGGCAGTCAGGCAGTTTCATTAATTAAAGATTTTCCTCCTCTAGTTCTGGGCTATCTTTAATATCTGTTCCTAGTACGAAACGAACCCCCACTCCCCAAACATTTAATGAAACGAAACAAAATGGATTTTTCCTTTCATGCCCATCTCTAGTTACAATTTAATTACAGATATACAGTACATTAAAACCATTTTAAACTATATTTTATTCATTTTTATAAGAAAAAAAAAGGATATGTAATACTTGTTACACATTGTGATACATGGGTCCTTATTATGTTACGACCAGCTTTCTCTTATTCCTCGTTTCTTTTTTTCCCCTAGCCATTGATAAAACAGATTCAATACTTGGTAATAATGTGAGTCCTCATTTTCCTTGATCCTATTGTCAATCTGACCATCTCTGCACATCCCAAATTTTTCTTAATAATCATTTCATCTGTTGGCGTTTCTTTGTTTTTCCAGTTTTGTGCCCAAACTAACATGCCGCTGTCAGAGTCTGCAGTACTAGATAAGTATTTTTTTGTCTACATTTTCTGGTAGCATGCCTAGTAAGAACAGTTCTGGGCTAAAGTCTGCATGTATTTTTATCATTCTAATAAGCCAGCTATGTATTTTCATCCAATTTTTTTTTTTTTGCTTTTTCACCATGCATGATAGTAAGTCCCCATTTCTTGGGCACATTTCCAACATTTACTAGACAGGTTTGGGAACATTTTCACTAACAGCAGATGGAAATGGCATCTATAAAACATTTTATACAGATTTTCTTTACATGATATTACCATTGCTAGTTTAAGATTTATCTTCCAATGTTTTTGCCATTTCTCAAACTCTGAATTGTAACAACAATTGCTCCTTGTATTATTGGTTCTTTCACATGCTCATCTTCCATTTTCCATTCTAACAAAAATTATATATTTTCTTAATTGACTTATCATCTGAGGATAATAATATTTTATCAAAAAGGTATTGGCAAAACCTCACCATTCAGGGCACAGATGTTGATTACCACCCCCACCCCCACCCCAACCCCACACATGCACACACCATCTATGTGTGTATTGATGGCCTATAGCTAAGCCTTCTTCCATCTATACAAATGACACAATCAAACATGTTATGGAATAAAAAAGGCCACAACTTTATTGGTAACAGCAGCAGTTATCTGGATAGGCATTGGAGATTGATACAACCGAGGGTCCCATTTGCCCACAATGACAACATTCCCAACAAGCAAACTCCCAGGTGGGATCCCAGATGCCATGAGGATGTAGGGCACATCATGGCATCATACCCGGAGGGGGGGTACAGGCATCTCCCCGAGCTGGGACGCCTCGCCTTCCCACCCCCTCACCACTGGTTTTCCTTTGAACTCCACCAGCAGGCTACTGCCTGCCTTCCAAAAGCCATTGAATCCATCCCAATGCCTGAAAAAATGCCAATTGTTGTGACAAACAAACAATATACAGCAACTGAACTCTAACATTAACAAACTGGGAGGAGGGTTGGGTATTGCTACTTCAGCGGGACTGAGCTCCTTCTGGCCCGCCTCCTCGTCATTCCACCTCCTTCCTTGCAGCCGGCAGTCCTGCCCTCCTGCTTTCCATGGGCCAATCACTTCAGCTGGCTACATCCAGGTCTCTTTCTTCCTTGCTGGTGGCTCCACATGGCAGATGCCATTACCACTGCCACCCTGACTCCAGGGCTGCCCCTGCATCAATGCAGGACCCTGGTAAATCAGGGTCTTATCTTTTTTAAAGAACCTCATCACTATTTTACTGGTTGAGTTGAATTTGGGATTCCATGACTGTTCCCTGCTTTATTACTTGGCTATCTGTCTGGAGGGCTGTTTTTTTTTTTTTTTAAAGTTCTGTTTAGTGCAGGAAGTCCTTTTTGCTAGCTTGAGAAATGGCTATCCAGCTTTTATCATACATTACAGAAATTGGCTCCATTTTAGTAGCTTTTGAAATGGGAGCTAACCATGAGCCATAGATTTTGAAACTATGTCATAAAAATGAGTGCATGGTTATGTACCAGAGGGTATGATTGAGCATGTGTGCCGTAAGTCTCAGACCCCTTTGTGGTGCTTGTCATCCTTGTGATCTCCCTTAAAATGAGGAACCTCACTCTGTGCATGATGCTATTTCCATTAGCCTCTCAATGATCTGGCTCTAATGACTTCTTTTCTGGAGTATAAATTGTCTCCAGTAATGTCTCCTGATCATAGATCAGGATCAGAGTTAATGCAGCCTTAGCTTTCATTGAGCAAAATATCTTCCCTCCCCGCCACATTCTTGATAGCAACATTTAGGGGTAATAGCATAAATGTAAATGATTGTAACCAGCTAATCAAATGCTAATGCTCATGCCTTTCCTCAGGCTAAGACTGGCCTGATCCTCTCACATTTAGAATTCATTGTCACAAGACGTAAGAGTAGTTTGGGATAGAGGGTGCAGTGATGACACTGCTGTACTGCAGCCAAAACTGTGGTTGCAACACAGGGTTCAATCCCAGGTAGCCAGCTCACACTTGACAGCCTTCTATCCTTCCAAGGTTGGTAAAATGAGTACCCAGCTTGCTGGGGGAGGGGTGGCAATATGTAGCCGGCATAATTAAATTGTACCCAGAGAGTGCTTTAAGCACTATGGGGAGGTATATGAGAAGCACACTTTTTAGATAAAGTCCTTCTTTTCTGTTACTTCCCCTTCCACATAATTCAGATTTCAGGTTCATTCCATATCCCAAATGAGGAACCTCATTTTTGGAAATGCTGGTAATTTCTTGGAACAAACAACTTGTGATGTATTTCTTTCTCTTCTTTGCCATCCAAATTTAATACAGATATTTCAGCAGAGGTAGGGTAATATCTGAACCCGCCAATTTTACCACCAAAGTGTTATTGTGAGGAACTTTTCCCTTGCACAAGAGGTGGCAATCTTAATTCAGCAGTGGCATAAGTGAGCGTATGGAGACTCACTGGCAGACTTCTGAGAATTCAGCAACAGATGTGTGAAGCCAGAATTGATGTATCTGTCAGATTCATTTTCTCCCATGGGATATGGCAGTGTGCCTGGATCCTACATAGGATCTCCCCATGTTGTGGACCATGTTTTATGGTCCACAGATTTCTGGGTATGGGGAATGCTGAAATCTTCAGCCCTCCAAATGATGCTGAACTCCTAGTCTTATTGTCTCTGACGATATAGGACTGAGAGTAGATTCAGCAACAGATCTGGAAAACCATTGGTTCCCACCCAAGACTAGTACTTTCTGTTGATTTCATACTTGGATTTTTTCAGTGGCAAGTCAATAAGATTATCAGTTGATGTTTCAGGCAACTCTTGTACTTTCTTGGGTTAAGGCAGGCACAGAAATCTCTAGGGAATTAGTGGTGGGAAAGGAAAAATCTAACATTTGTGTGAGAGATGACTTTAAACATGGACTTTCATTTGGCGGGCACAGAAATCTCTAGGGAAGTAGTGGTGGGAAAGGAAAAATCTAACATTTGTGTGAGAGATGACTTTAAACATGGACTTTCATTTGGCATAACAGCTTCCTGTTTCAACCAGAAGACATTTTTGCATTTTTTTTGTGCTTGTTGGCTCACCAAAAAAAAAAAAAAAAAAAAAAAAAAGGAGGGAGGAAAGGAGACAAGACTGATGAGGAAGCTGATGGGTGCATGCATATGGGTTCACCATATCATGTGGAGTGAGATATGGTGGGAGAGTAAGAACTGACAAAAGAAAATATTTTTTCACCCAGTGCGTTGTAAGTCTATGGAACTCCCTGCCACAGGATGTGGTGATGGCATCTGGCCTGGATGCCTTCAAAAGGGGATTGGACAGATTCCTAGAGGAAAAGTCCATCACGGGTTACAAACCATGATGGAGATATGTAATCTCTAGGCTTTAAACCAGGGTACTTCAAGGGCCAGATGCAGGGGAGTGGTATCAGGAGACAGATATCTAGTCTGATGCGCTCCCAAACGCATCTGGTGGGGCCGCTGTGAGATACAGGAAGCTGGACTAGATGGGCCTTTGGCCTGATCCAGCATGGCTCTTCTTATGTTCTTATGTTCTTAGGGAAGGAATGGACTACATACACGCTTTTGTGCCTTCAGGTTGCACAAGATGTGGCAGCAGGAGCACCAAAGGTGGGCACAAATCATCTGGAAGCAAGGCTGGGGGCGAATCTTTTATATGTCCCAGAAACAAAGCACACACCACATGTCATCTGTGCTGTAAGTCCCCATGGAAAGCAAACCCTAAAAAGAATGATGTCAATTAGGGATGCAGACAGAGACATTTTTTTGTTTTTGTTTTAGGTTTTTTCCCTTGTTTGGGGATCTTTCATGTGTTGGGGAAAGGACATCTGAAAGGGACGACGTCTTTCAGGTTATTTCATTTTAGCTTTCTCCATCTGTTTTGCCAGTACTGGCAATCAAAAAAAAAAGGGGGAGAAAGAAAGAAAAAGAAAAAAGAAAAGAAAAGAAAAGAGTCTGAAGAACCCATTAAAATGACCCAAGAAAGCAGAGCCAAGGTAACAAGGAATCAAACACACTGTGACATGACCCAGAAGTTCAAGAAGGTGGCAGCTTTATGCTTCTGGTCCAGGAGCATGAGATGTTGTAATGTAGAAGATATCATAGAAATCCCCACAGTTCTTTCTGCCCTCCTCTAGGCTGTATTATAGCATAGCCTATAGATATCAATCACACACACAGTGAAACTCATTCACTGCCTGCATGCTTGTTTCATGGAGCTTCTTTAACCTCTGACACAATTCGAAGGGCCTTTTTACACGACCCCTAAGATCCGCTGGCCACTTAAATTCGGACCAGAGATCTTAGGGGTTTGTCACTCTTCCTCTGTCCCCACCCCCCTCCGCACTTCCTGGTTGCTGGCTGCGTGAGGGAGGGAGAAAAAGAGAAAGAAAAGCATGTCGCTCACCTCGTTCTGCCTCTTGTCTCTGTAAAAGTAGCTCTTAAAGGGGCGGGAGCCAAAAAGCAGCAAACAGAAGCGAGGAGAGCCCCGCAATCACTATCGTTGCACCGCATCAAAGATTTTTCACCTCCAAAGACAAGGTACAAGAAAAGTGCGCTGGGTCGTGCTAAAGTGGGCGGGGTCACACTTAATTGTCTGCAAACTCCGGAGCTGGTGGGGAAACATTTTTAAGCTCCGGAGCTTGCAGCCATTTGCAGCAGAGCTTAGGGGTCGTGTATAAACGCCCTAAGAGAAAATGAAGAGGGAGAGGGAGGGTCTTTGAGACAAGTTTTCATCCAGTTCAGTTCCTACACATAAGGGAGAAGGAGAAGGAAAATTAAAACTTTGGGCCAGCTTTTTAAATCTTGAGTCATAACTGCCCTACGTTGACCACACTGCTCATCTCCACTGCAACTCTGAAATTTCCCTCCTTTAATGCAGCACTGAATTTTTCTTTGAACTGCTGCTTAGACAGGGCTTTTTATGCCACACTTTAAAAAATAAAAATAAAAGTTAGGGGTGTTATCATTTGTGCTTGCTGCTTGCACCCTTAGCTCTGGAATTCCTTACAGCAGGAAGTTATCTGCACTGGCTCTTCCTTCCTTCCTTCCTTCCTTCTTTCCTTCCTTCCTTCCTCCTTTTCAGGGGCAAGAAAAGGGCAAATCAAGGGAATAATGATTGAATCCAACACTTTTCTGTCTCCCCCTTCTTCAAATGAAACATTCAGGTAGGGAATTAGTAAATGAATATACAATGAAAGCGAGAGATTCTTTTGTGTTTTATCCCATTCATGATAACCCAAAAGTCCTATCACAAGATTCTGCTGCATCAGCTGCAGAGCACTTATTGCCACCTACTAAGGGCCTTTTTACACGACCCCTAAGATCCACTGGCCACTTAAATTCGGACCAGATATCTTAGGGGTTTGTCACTCTTCCTATGTCCCCACCCCCCTCCGCACTTCCTGGCTGCTGGCTGCGTGAGGGGAGGGAGAAAAAGAGAAAGAAAAGCATGCTGCTCACCTCATTCTGCCTCTCGTCTCTGTAAAAGTAGCTCTTAAAGGGGCAGGAGCCAAAAAACAACAAACAGAAGCAAGGAGAGCCCCACACTCACTATCCTTACACCGGATCAAATAATTTTCAGGACGGAAGAGCAGGTACCTGAAAGCTGCGCTGGGATGCGCTAAAGTGGGCGGGGTCGCACTTAATTTCCTGTTAACTCCAGAGCTGGTGGGTAAACATTTTTAAGCTCCAGAGCTGGGAGCCATTTGCCCCGGAGTTTAGGGGTCGTGTATAAACGCCCTAAGTTGCCAACAAATATGCTGCCACCTGCATCTTTGGGTTGCCATATTACCAGGGATTAGGTCTTCTGTCATGGGACTCGATGTCAAATCAGACTTAATTCACACCAGTGACTTAACTCAGGATTTTCCCCTCCAATTACTTGCACTGAACTAACAACCTGGAACCTACCTGAACTGCTTTTTTCAGGGTGGGGGTGGGGCTAGCTTGTAATAGAAACTTGGGCTTGGGACTTGGGATTCAGGGCTTCATACCAAAGTTTTTGACTCAATCTTGGAGCCAAAGACTTGCCAACATTCTTGCATTTTACCTGATTAACTAGATTTGACCTAGATTCCTCCCTGATTTATCTGGAAGCCCCTTATTCCCATTTCTACTATCAGTGGACTCAGAAGCTGTCCTTATCTTCCTCCTTTACCTGCCCCACCAGACCATTAATATCAAAAGGCTTGCCTCCCTCTTTCAGGTTTGGACTCTAAAATCCAAAATCTAAGTGCTAGCAGCCCTAATTGGGGGAGATAAATAAAAGTAATGAGAAGAGAACAAAGAGTAGAACAAAGGAATATCAATTATTCTCTGAGCAAACCAATACATTGTTAGTTGAGGTTGAAGATTTTTCGTACTGGCCACTTTCCTAATCATGAGGAAGACATCACACATGGTGGGTAGTACAACAAAAATGCATTCCTCTTTGCCAGGATCAAATAAATCTTACCAAGTCATCAGTAAAGTGAGCCGAATCACTCCTTGGAATATAAGGACTAAGGTGATCAATAGAGACAAAGAGCAGTTTAGGGCCTTTGAAATGAAAAAGGAAGACTCTGAACCTAGTTCCTTAGCAAATTAGCAGCCATTGCAGATCTTACAATTTAGGAGTAGATGGTAAGGAGCTCCACTCAATAGCCTAGCCATGGTGTTCTGAAGAATTGCTGCTTCCAAAACTAAGCACAAAGGTAAGCCTACCTAAAGTGCTCAGCAGTAGTCCAAGCTTATGGAAATCCAAGCCCATGTCACTGTGGCCAGGCTACTGCTGTCCAGAAATGGTCATATCTGCCTTACCAAATGTAGGCATTTATTTGTTGCCATAGAGGCCATGCTGACCTCAAGTGAGACAGATTAATCCAGAAGTACCTCTAAACTATATGGGAAGCACAGCCTCCTTCAAAATACCATCCACAGCCAGAAGATGGACTAGCTATATGCACTGCAAGTGGTAAACAAGGGATATTTCTGGGTTTTCTGTTAGCTCTTTCTAAATTATTGTATTGATTAATTGTTTTAATATTTAAAAAATATTTTATTTTAATTTTGAGCCTTCTCTTTGGTGTGCTAATGGGGTCAGGATGACATATATTTTCAGATATATCTATGACCCACAGAGGCTAGAAAGCTGGAAGAATGTCACTGTGGAGAGGTAAAGATTGCCCACTGTGGGCTGTGCATCACATTCCAAATGTCATGCTGGGCAAAATATGCATAGCGGCGCTTAATGTCATGCACCTTCTGGGCTCCTGCTGGGTCTAGCAGTCAGAGAGAACTAATACAGAATCTAAACCCAGTGGAGTATCAACATAGAAATGGCTATCAGAATGAGATGGTGGGCTGTATGCCTCATGTCCATTTTGCATCCTGCATGTGAAGTTAGCATTGGCAGGAAGGAAGCAGGTGCAGGGAGAAAACTCCAGTTCAAATCTTGTCATCTCTTTTTAGAAGCTCACCGGTGATAGATGGGAAGGCATCTTAGACTGCGGTCACACCTGGGTTTCCTTCACATTTAAATTTCCTGCATATTTTTTCAGGAGTGGTCACATGGTTTTTAATGAGCAGTTGGTGTCCTCTCTTCTGCATCGTACCTTCCTATTCTGGTTCTGTCATAACCTGTGTACTATGCATTTTGTCCTACTCCAGTTTCCAAGGCTCCATCTTTTAAGGTGGGTAGAAAGGGGAGAAACTGAATTTACTGCTTATTTTCAGTGTCCTGTCATTGCAACAGAAGCAAACAAGTAAGCATTTTTGAGTGAAGTTTCTAAATCCAGCCCCTGGTGGTGGTTTAGGAAACTTCACTGAAACTGCTGTTCGAGGGGCGTGGTTGGTCGGGAGCAGAATTTGCTTCTCTTTTTTGTTAGCATGCAATCTTTTACTGCGTAGTTTGCTGACAGGAAACTACGCAGAAAACACAAGTATGACCGCGGTCTTAATTGTAGAACTGCAGCAAGCCAATTAGAGCCTGCTTGTCCCAGTGAACTAGTGGTCTGACACTATGAAATAAATTTACTCAGGCTTACAAGCTTCAGTGAGAGGCCGTGGCTCATCAAAAAGTGTGTCTGCTTTGTAGGTATGAGATATCAGTTTCAACCACTAAATTCTTTAGTCAAAGGGCACCAAAATGTGAAGGATTTGGGCCTGAGACCTGAGAAGTCACTGCCAATCAGAGTAAAGGATATCAGTCTAGATGGACCAGCAACTACATTTTGTACAGTATATTCAATATAATGGCACACAGATGCATTTTAAGATTGATTTGTTTTTGTTTTCTGTTCTTTCATGTTACTTTTATCCATAACATTTCTCAAGTGGTCTCTTGTTTTCCAAACTTGGCACATATCTTTTTCTAATATAATGATACATTTACTCTTCTGAGTCTAATTTGAACTTTTCCGTCTCTAACACAATCAGCTATTTGCTTTGGAGTACTCATTAATTAGTGATATGTGCCAGAGATCCTCTAATGAAATTTGTATTGACTCTTGAAACTGGAGCCTGTAATGCATCTGCCAGCAGGGGGTGAAGAACTGTGTTGAGTAGAAACGCTTCCAAAACCATTTAGCTCCCCGGACAGCTTCCTTCCAAGTTGCTGCACATAAAACCAAAATGCAATTCATGATTTTTGTATATCAAGTGCAGGACCTAAGTATTGTAAAAATTTGCTTCCACCCTCTCGAATAACACCATCAGGCACAGAGGTACAAGCAGCTGAGTTTGACATTAAATCCATTGCATCTGTTACTAATGGTGGACAAATCTGTCAATGTCATATCGCCCTAAATTCTTTGAACCCTTGAGTCTGACCAGATTTTATTTTAGTCCCTCAGATTCACTTACTGCCTAGAATCCTCTTTCCATCGCTCTGCATGTGTAAGGTCGATGGCATCCAGCCATTGATGCAGAAACCATAGAGATCAGACTGACAATGTAGCTCTCTTAAATGATCACCTGCACTGTAGTAAATGATAGCCTCAGTTTCTAGCCACCTGCCATTGATAGTGTGTTTTGTTTTTGTTTTGTTTTTGTTCTAAGTTAGTTAAAATATAAAAACAAAATCAAACATAACTGCTGGTGTCATTTTGCATCCCAGGAAAGTTAAAGCATTAGGACATAAAGTGTCCCTTGCTCTTTTATTGGGCAAAATATGATGGGAAGAATCTGGCAGGTACTACATTGGTAAGACCCACAGACTGGTCTCTTAGGATGTGGGCTGCAAAAGCATGCACCTGACGATAACAGGCAAAGTTGCTGTTATGGGGGCATTGGGGAAAAGGCCCTGCAGCCAATGTTCTCTCACTATTCCCTATTGTACTGTT
This sequence comes from Phrynocephalus forsythii, assembly GCA_029282475.1. Taxonomy (NCBI): domain Eukaryota; kingdom Metazoa; phylum Chordata; class Lepidosauria; order Squamata; family Agamidae; genus Phrynocephalus; species Phrynocephalus forsythii. The sequence continues at coordinate 27,181,949 of JAPFRF010000003.1, forward strand.
CACAATCACAGGACTCTATTACCACTTCCCTCTGAAGGCATCCCAGATTCCCATTCACTTCATGGCTAAGATGGTTGTTTCATGCCCATTCTCATCCCGGGAGGAAGTTTGTTACGTGTTGATGTCAGTCATGGTCACGTGGTCTTCTTCCAGTTCTGTCCCTGTTCCCGTGTACACACGGGCGTGATTGATGATACCGGCATGACTGTTAACACACCTCTTTGTTCCATGATGAGATGTGAAGTTCCATGCCTTCGTTCTCCTTTTTTTTTTTTTTGCCCAACCTTCCATTTTTCGATGTTTCGATTCTCCGAAGGCTTGCCTTCAATGCGTTACGGAGCAAACTTTTATGCATTTGTCTTTTAAAAGCTATTCACTGCATTGCTAACTCCATAGGGAATTTACTGGTGAATGTCGCTTTGCGCTCCTGCCACTAGATGGGTTCTGCTCCTATCATCACTCATTCTGCGATGAGTGTGACTTCACGGGTTCTCGTCTCAGAACAAGAAGCATGATGAGCAGATTCCCGAGGCCAGGGAGGGGAATCTCTCATCCCGCTTAAATCGCAGTTCAGGGGGTGTGGTCAGGACGAACATCCCTCATCCCGCAATGGACGTGCGGTAAAATTACTTCATATCGGTCCTAAGCGGGACCGCGAACAGCGATTAGATGGACGTGAAGTATCAGCCTATGTGTCATTCCTCTCTTGATTGTCCTGTCTCCTCCTGCCTCTCCAGGATAAGCCAATTAATAACTCTGACCTCATTTGGTTTATAGATGTCTTCTGTTACCAAAAGGGTTCCAGTTTTTTTCCATGCTGGTTTTGCTGTTAGCCTTTCTTCCTGTGACATTCTTGAAGCTCATTCTCTCCCTTCTGCTTGTTTTGTCCAAGGTGCTGAACTTATTCTGCTAAGCTGTGCCTGCCTGCCAGCTTCAACTCCAATGCTATTTACACAGACAGTCAGTACTCCCATTCCATTGTCCACTCTATAGGCATTGTTTCCTGCCACCTTCCAGAAATCTTATCTTGCAAGCTGCCCTTGCCACAGTGCTCCCTGAATCAGTCCTTCCTTCCCACTGCTATTTCCTTAACCCCCTGTGCTGCTCTAATGGCTGGTGGTGTTTTTATTTCACAGGGCAATGCATTGACAGATGCCCTCAACATGCAGGCTGCTTTATTGGCCACACAGGTTCACCCCTCTTCTTTTTCTTCCTGCCCTCTGATCTCCAATGGGAGTGCTCTGGCTTAAAAATGACCCTTCTTTCTGTCAAGGAATCACTCCGGCTCATACTCCCAAAGTAGAAGCCCTACATCTGGACCAAGAAGGTCCACCTTAGGGGTACATGGGGGTCACTCTGTGTGCATTTCTGTAGTGCAATGTGTGAGGGAAATATTATATCAGCCCATTTTACATGATGCCCAGATTTTGATGTATCTCCCCTTGTCTCTCTTCCTGTGTATTTGTGTAACATACCTAAGATCTAACACTCTGCAATGAAAAGCTTTGTGTATCTCCAGCTTAAGCAATGACACTTTCCTTAAGGAACCTATCATCAATTCATGGAATTCTATTAAACCATGTTAACTCACACTCACCCTTCATGGTTTTACAGCACCTTCTGTTTGTGTTATTCTTGATTCCCTGCCCTCTCCCTTTCTTTGTTCTGCAATTGAAATTGATAGATACTGTAAGCTCCTTGAAGCAGAAATCTGTCATTTTGGCTTGCATTGCCCTGCAAAGTGCCATGTTCGTTCGTGATGCATTCTCATAATCAAAATTGGATAAAGAAGAATGATGCTGTTGTTAAGAACACAGGGAAATGGCAACTATGATTGAATAAATGTTTCCTTTCAATAATGTATATCTTGAACAATTTAGATACATGGACATGCTTCATGGACTCTACATAAATAATTGGTCTAGCCACACCAGCAAATACACCCATAAGGTTTTCTGTCTGTGTATCCTTTCCTAGAAGAAACTCTTCAGTTTTTAAGATGTTATTCTGGTTTTATGGTCCTGTGCAGATGCTATGCTATTGCTGCCTATAGTGCTTATAATACTCAGCTTCAAAATTAAAGAGGAGGCATCTCTCTCTGGCTTCTCTCTCGCTCTCTCTCTCTCTCTCTCTCCCCTCTGTCCCTCTCCCCCCTTCTCTCTCTGGTTTTGTTGAGGTCTCCCCACCTTTTGCTGGTAGGGGACTTCATGTGCATGCCAAGGAAGGGCTTTCAGGAGCAGCTCTGGATTTCATGGAATCCATGGCCTCTGTGACTCTGTCCCAGCATGTTGTTTGTCCCATCCATAAAGCAGGGCATACCTTAGACCTGGTTTTTCCTCCGCATTGGCGGACTATAATCTGAGGGTTGGGGACATTGTTCCTCAACCCATGTCATGGTCAGACCACCATCTGCTGTCTTTTTCCCTGTTGATCTCTGCCCCACCCCACAGGGAACCTTGGTCCCTTGTTTGGGCCCACCCCTGAAGGCTTCTGTACCCTGAACAGTTCCTAGAGTCCTTTGGGGAGCTTCCTGATGCTCCTGGTGGAGACGTAGTATGAGGATGCCACCTGGGCTGTTGATTAGATTGCCCCCAAGAATCTTCTCCATTGTGGAGCTTGCTCCTCACCATGGTTCATGGCTGAGTTGAGAGCAATGAAGCAAGAATGTAGAAGACTTGAGAGCAGATGGAGAAAAGACCAGCTGGCATCCAATCGGGCTGCTGTTCATATGCTGATCATGCAGAGAACATATATTCGGGCAGTCAGGGAGGATAATGCCTCGCTGAGAATTGGTGTGGCCTCAAACTGCCAGGCGGAACTGTTCCAAGTGGTTCAAGACCTCATCAACCCTGGTCAGTCTGGCATCCTCCTAGAGATTTCACTAGTGAGTCATTTGCAGCCTTTTTAAGATCTAAAATGCATACTATCCGAGCCAGTCTAGACTATGGTTGTTCTAATCAATCACTTGAAACCGGGCCTTCTCAGTGGTTGGCCCCATGCTTTGGAATCATCTGCCAAGTTAGATTTCCCTAGCACAGTCCCTGCTGGCCTTCAAAAAGGGGGTTAAAACCTTGCTTTTTAGAGAGACATTTGGAGACCATTAGTTTTGTGTGCGTGTGTGGTGTGTGCTGTCATCTTGGTTGGTTATTTTCATCAGGTTATTTATTAGTATTATTTTGGATGATGTGTCTTATGTATTCTTTTTTGATATAGATGTGTTTGTTGTGAACCACCTGGAGTTCCCCTAGGAAGACGGGCAGTATATAAATATATAAAATGAATAAATAAATAATAAATTCTCTCTCTCCCTCCCTCCCTCCCTCCCTCCCCCCTCTCTCCCCCCACTTCTGGAACAACACTGCATTATTTTGTAAATGGCTCTAAAGTTTCCTTTAGGGTCATTAAGTTCTTTTTTGCTGACTATTTTATTTAAACACAAACTCGTGTATTTATTATTCCATTTTAAAAGCCCAGTAGAAACATTTTAACTGTGAAATGAAAATTAAATGTCTTCTACCTACTACATACATTTTCTATTTAAGCATTTCAGAAAAGGGAACTTTTTAAATGTTTTCTGCTTATCACCTTTTGGGGTTGATTTGACAGATGTATGGTTATCATCCAGTGACTGCATTGTAAGCCTAGGGTGACCAAGTGATGGGCGGGGCAGGACAGAGCCTCCCAAGACTGTGCTTTGGTCTTTATGAACTGCTGAGTATGTAGTCAACAGCAGATGAATCATTTCACAGTGTCAAAGACAAACATCCTGGGCTAATGTTTGTCTATCAAACTATGATTACTGTTTTAAAAAGGAGAGTTTGGTTTTGGGAAATGCTCCTTGACAGTAAGACCTCTTCACCAAAAGAACAGTCTGACTCGGAGCATGGTGGACTCTCCATCAATGGAGATCTTTAAAGAGAGTTTAGATGGCTGCCTGTCAAATGGATTTACTGCTCTGGCAGGCAGGCAGTCTTAATGATTCAGGGATCCCTTCTCTCGCTACTATTATGATTCTATTAACTGCTGTCAATATCTATAGGAAGTTGAAAACTTGTTAACCTTTCACAGGGTTACACAGAATTTACACCAAGGTATGTATGTGCAAATTATATCACTTTCACAGCCTCTCTTCTGCTTTTGCACGGATAAAAAGGTAACATGGGACAATGCATTTGACTTTACCCAACAATACAAAGCTTCTGGCTTTGTCCTTATCACAAAGTGTACAGGATATTATCTTGTGCTCACTAACATCCATACTTATTAAAAAACAGTCCTTACAATTGTTTTATATTTTGATGAGGGGGGGGGCACTTCCGCCCACGACGAGATGGCTGGGTGATCCAGCAGCTCCGCTTAATGAGAAGAATAAAACTTGAAATACTGTCTTAAATGATACCAAAATCGTGAGTAAACGATCATAAACCTTTGGGGAGGACAGGTTGAAAACTGTGTATTTTCAAGGGGAGAGATAACAATGAATTACTGAAGCAGTGATTTACTTTCGCTTTCTGCCGAAGTCACGTCCTAGGCAGACGGACTGTGAGAGATGGCGAGAGATGTTGGTTTTTTTTTGCTTTGAGGCTAGAAAGAAAAGAAAAAAAGCTTACTTACTTGGTTTTTCTGCATGCCACCCAAGAAAAAGGGTCCTACTGTGATAAAAAAGTGGGTACACAAACCCTCAGACGCCACGTATCAACGTGCTCGTCTTGAAAGAGCAGAAGCTGTTGTTGAAGCTGACACAATGGCGTCTGATTCTGGCAAGTTGCCAGCACACCAGCCGGATTTTTCAAGGGAGTTCAAAAACTTGAAAGCAGAAGTCAGCTCCCTTATCAAATCAGCCCTAAAAGATGGAACTTCTACTATCGAAGACCGTTTCCAGTCCTTATCATCACAGAATAAAGACCTAAGGAAGGACCTGTTACAAGAAATACAGACCCTGCAGACACAGGTATCTAATAACGGCATTGAACTGAAAAAATTAGCAGGAGAAATCAATCAAGTTCAAACTCCATCCTCCAAGAACGAAAGTGTTATCGCTGCGCATGAAGAAGAGATTGATGCCTTACAGCGGAAGCTTATCTATATGGAGGATTATTCTCGAAGGTCTAATCTGAAATTAATTAATTTTGAACTCCAGGATAAAAAAGAAATGAAGAAAGAAATCCTCGTTTGGCTTAATTCTATCCTCCCCCAACATCTTGCTGAGACCGATATTGAAAGGATACACTACATAGGTAGTGCTAAGACAGCTACTTCAAGACCAATTCTTATTAGATTTACTTCCTATGCCATGAAAGAACAACTGATGTCAACTCTTAGGGCAAAGCCTGATCTGCTGAAGCGTGAGGGAAGAGTTCTACAAGTTTACCAGGATATCTCCAGGGAGACTTTTGAATGGAGGAAAACTATGAGACCTGTAACGACTGCTCTGAGAAACAACAACTACAGATATAACTGGGGATTCCCGATCTTTCTTAAGGTGTGGAAGGGTCCAACTCTACACAAAATCTATTCTCTGGAAGAAGGTGAACAACTTCTCAAGGCATGGAACATTCAAATCGAAGAAGAATAGAGAACTCCAAATTCAGCGTCTGCAGTGAAGACAGTGTCACCCTTTAACTCTTTAAATCTTTCAATGGGCAAGCAAAATGGAGACCGATTTGAAGAGCATTGCACTACAGAAGACAGCCCTCCTTTCTCTCTCCCCCTGTCTCTCCCTTCCCTTCCCTCCTGTTTTTTTCCCTTTTTTTTTCTTAGCCCATTCTGTTTCATTTTGCTTATATTTTGACTTGCCCGTCCCATAATTCTCCACTCCCTTCCTGTTCCTTATCCCTTATTCTTTCTCAGCATATCTTTCCTTTTCCCCTCTAATTTTTTTGGTCCTTTTTTGGGGGGGGAGGGGACTGAGGGAGGAAAAAAGGTGAATAGAAGGATCTTAAGATTCACATTATCATGTTATCTTTTTATTACATTCTTTCTTTTCAACTTTTCACGTATATAACTGTAAGCAAGACTAGACAGTGCCAACGCTAATTTAGAGCTTCTGAATCATTATTAGCCATCAGGAAGTGTACGGGTGCCTTCCCCCTCCCTCCTATAAGGGCGCATACAGGATGTGTATGAGGGCCAAGAGGATGGGAGAACAGAAAATAAATGTAGGTGGTAGGGTTTGGGTAATCATTGTCTTTTTCTTTATTATATGTAATGTTTGTTTGTATATATGCACAAAGAGACCGTTCCAGATCGATAATAGAATGAAAATATGGGTAGACTGTTGAAATTAGCTACATTGAATGCCAGGGGTCTAGGAACTGTCACCAAGAGAAACAGAATAGAGTCATTAATTAAGAAGAATAAACCGGACATCGTCTTTCTTCAAGAAACACACCAAGCGAAAGATGGCCAAAACGAACTGAAACTACCCAACATCAACATCTATGAGAAAAGTTTTGGTACATCTAAAGCAAGGGGGGTAGCAATTTTAATATCAAAGCATTGTGATTGTATTGTTGAAAAAACTGTGAAAGATTTGGAAGGTAGATATATTATTCTTCAGGTCACAATTGGTCTAGAACAATATACACTGATAAATGTTTATGCACCAAATGCTAATCACAACCTGTTTTAAAAAGAGATATGGGAGCAGATAGAAAAGGTACAGAAAGGACATGTGATTTTGGCAGGAGATTTCAACATGGTTATGGACAAAATAAAAGATAAAACAATGACTAGGAAGGTAGACTGGAGGGCTAGACATACAATCTTAACAAAATTCATCGCAAATACAGGATTAAAGGATGTTTGGAGAGAATTAAAGGGCGATGAAAGAAAATTTACTTTTTATTCATCAGCCCACAAAGCTTACTCGAGAATAGATTTTATATTTGTCTCACAAAGTTTGTTATCTAAAGTTGTAAATACAAATATAGAATTGATAAAAACTTCTGATCATGCTCTAATGTCTGTTGAAATAGAAAATAAGAAGAATTATAAGGAAGCTAGAAGGTGGACAATAAACCCTAGAATTTTTCAAACCCCAGATACAGTACAAAAAATACAAAGAGAATGGCTAGAAACCTGGAATATCAATGAAGAAGGTGGTGGTCAAATAGGAGTTATCTGGGACACTCTGAAGGCAGCGGCTAGAGGTTACATAATAAAAGAAAGTGCTATAATAAAAAGTTGAGATCAGCAAAATAAAAAAAAATTGGAGGCTACTATAGCAGACCTTGAATCTCAATTTTTTCTAACCAAAAACAAAAAAAAAATTAATTCAGGTTGAGGCCAGGAAAAGGGAATTAGAAGATATAGATCTACAACAAACCCAAAGAAATCTACTATATTTGAAAAGAAAGTTTTTCGAATACAGTAATAAAAACTCCAAGATGCTAGCAAAATTAGCACAGAAAAGGAAAGAAAAAAGCATGATAGGAAGGATAAAGGATTTAAGCGGCAATATTTCTACTCAAATGAAAGAAAAATTAAAAGCTATTCAAGAATTCTATCAAAACTTATATACAGCCAATAGAAGTAGTAAGGAAGTTATGGAACAATATATTGACAAAAACCTAAAAGTAAGACTAGCGGAAGAAGACAGGCTTGAAATGGAAAAAGCTATTAAAGAGGAGGAGATAGAGGATGTTATAAATAAGCTAAAGAATGCCAAAACTCCAGGAGATGACGGATTGGGACCAGAATTTTACAAGGTATTCAAATCAATGTTAATTCCTAAGTTAAAGAAGCTTTATAATGAGATATTGGAGGGCGAGCAAGTTCCTTCCTCCTGGAAACATACCTTAACTATTTTAATTCTCAAGCCTAATAAAGATCCAATAGATGTTGGATCTTACAGACCAATATCACTAATAAATCAAGATGCCAAGATTTTTACAGCAATTCTAGCCAAAAGAATGTACACATTTATAGACAAATATATTAAAGAAGACCAAACGGGCTTTATCAAAGGTAGACAAATGTCAGACACTGTAAGAAGAGTCTTGAATGTTCTTTATGAGATGGGAAGATCACAGGACAAAGCATGCATTTTGTCTCTAGATTTATTTAAAGCCTTTGATTGTGTCCAATGGCCTGCGTTAAAAATTTTATTAGTGAAATGGGGATTTGGCGAAAAATTTCTAAGTGTAATAAACCAACTCTATTCTCATAGCACCTCATCAATCATTGTCAATGATGGGATGACAGAAAAAAATTACCTAGGCCGAGGAACAAGACAGGGATGTCCTTTATCACCAGTTCTGTTTTGCATAGTGATAGAGCTACTAGCTAATGCAATAAGGGAGGACCAACTTATTAAAGGTATGGGTAAGGAAGGCAAGATAAAAATCAGTTTATTTGCGGACGACGCTTTGTTAACAATAAAAAATCCGGTAGAAAATATATTAAGAATAAAAGCACACCTAAAGGAATTTGGTGAAACAACCGGATTATGTGTCAACTGGCAGAAATCAGAAATCATGCTTTTCAATCAGGATAATCGAGACATGGAAGAGATCTCCAATTACGAACTGAAAGTTTGTAAATGTATAAAATACCTAGGGATACTTTTAGATAAAGACATTAGTAAAACGAAAGAACAAAATTACACAAAAATAAAGGAAGAGATTAGAAATAAATTACAAAATTACTCCAAATTAAACTTATCATGGTTTGGTAGAATAGCAATGGTAAAAATGAAAATACTTCCTAAAATAAATTTTCTTTTAGAATGTTACCTATTCAATACACAGATATTGAAATTAAATCTTATCAAGATCTTTTAAATAAATTCTGCAATGGTGGAAAAAAGCAAGAATAAATAAAAACTTATGGTACAGATCTCAAAAGAGAGGGAGGTATAGGCATACCTAATCTTAGAATGTATTACATAGCTAATCAGCTTAGCTCCCTGGGGAAATACTATTTAAACCTCAAAAACTAATATGGTGGGAACTTCAGAGGAACTAAAAGAAGACATAAATAAATATGTGTTTAGTTTCCCCCAAAAAAGGAAAAGTTACCCAATTAAAAATCCACTTCTAAGTTCCCTATTGCTCACTTGGAAAAAGTATGGAAAGAAATTGATACAGGAAGGTTCCCCGCTTGGCGCGGTGATCGATCAGATAAATTTCCCCACGAACATGAAGAAATTGGGAGACTTATTTAAATTAAGGAAAGTGGCAAGACTAAAAGATTGGATTAAAAAGATGACATCAAAACAAGAAATTAAACGTATTCTGCAAACTCAGGAATTGTCCTGGTTGAATTACACCCAGTTAGAAAGCTGGACGAAAGAATGGATTAGGAGAAATACACAACTTAGAGGATATACAAAATTTGAGCAATTTCTGACAACATATGAATCAGAGAAAGGAAATACAGGGAAAGGAACAGTTGGTAAATTATATAAAATAATTCAAGATTAATTTGAGAATAGGGAACAGGACACAATAAGAGAGCTATGGAAACAAGACATAGAGAAATAAATAAATAATGATGAATGGAAAAGAATTTGGAATTTGAGGATTTTACGGTCATTATCAGTCAGAATAAAAGAAAACTACTTCAAACTAGTTTTAAGATGGTATATGACTCAGTCAGAATGAATAGAATGAATCCAAAATATTCTAAGCTCTGCTGGAAATGCGAAAAAAAGATAGGTACCTATTTTCATTTATGGTGGGAATGTGAAATAGTTCAAAAGTTTTGGCAAGAGATTATTGAGGAGATAAGAGAAATACTACAAACTGATATTAAATGTGTACCGGAAATTGCTTTGTTATCATTACCATCTATCAATGAATATGATGTGAAAACTAAAGAATTAATAGCAAATCTTATGACAGGAGCTAGACTGATTATTGCTAGGAACTGGAAACTGAAATCAGACTTTAAAATTGCTGAATGGTATAAGGAAGTGTGGGACATAGCACTAAATGATAAACTATCTTGCAATATAAAAGTTTTGAGAGGTGAAATAAAAAAAGATATTTTCTATGATGTTTGGGGGAAATTTATAGATCATGTACTATTAAAAGGGAAAGGGATACAACCAACTTATAACCCAACACAGTTCTGGCGTAAAGGACCTTAAGAAGCCTATTGGAAGAAAAAGAAAAAAAGATGAAGAAGAAAGAGAAGATGCAAGAATACTGGACGGTTTCTTGGGGGTGGGGGGCACTTTGTACTGTTTATGATTGTCTATTACTGTTTTTTTTATATATAATTGTTTATCATTGTTATTTTGTCTTTTTATGTAAAAAATAAAAAAAAATAAAAAAAATATATTTTGATGAGAAATGACAAACACAGAGACAGACAGACTGATGAACGGATGGACAGACAGATGGACTGATAGAGAGACAGACCGATGTATGAACAGATAGACTGACAGACGGATGCACAGAATGATAGACAGATGGATGGATGGACAGATTGATGAACAGACAGAAAGATGGATAATGGATGGATAGACAAATAGAAAGACAGAAGGATGGATTGATAGAGGGACAAAAGGACAAATGGACTGAGAAATGTACAGAGAAGGGATGGACAGACAAGAGGATAGACACATGGATGAATGAGCAGATGGATGGACCAATATAATGTATTTTTATATATGGCGTTGGTGTTATATATGCTATATAAGGAATCAGTAAAATAATTACATTTTACAGTGTATTGTATAATATTTAATTACGAAAAACATATGTAACAATATAAGTTTGGTACATAACAAATCTACTTTAGTCAATTGCAAAAGTAGTACAGTAGGACTGCTGTATCCACAGGGGATCAGTTCCAGGATCCCCCATGGGTAGTGAAATTTGCATATAAGAGCAAACACTCTTATCCAAGGATAATAGTGGCAGAAGGGGTGGTGGGGTGCCAGGGTGAAAGCTTTCACCTCTGACACCCCTCCAAATGGCAAGGAGGGAAGAATTTTTCCCCTTTCTCTTTGCTACTTGGCTGTGGCAAGAAGATATGGAGGGAAACCCTTCTTCCCTCCTCATTGCTGGCAGCAGTGGCAAGGAGGAGAAAATAAAAAAAAAAAAACTTACCGCACTGATGCCCATCACCCTCCTCCTCACCATCGCTGCTGTGGCAACAGGCCAGTCAGCTACCCAGCCTGTGAACTTCTGGGTCAGGTCCAAGATCACCAATCAGAAGTTTTGAATTTCCCACTCAAACGTCTGATCTGCTGCCAGGGACCTGAGTGGGAAATTCAAAGTCCCCACCCCAACCCTCTGAAGGGTGCCTTGTTGGCCCACTGTGGTGGTGGCAGCAGTGGCAGCAGTGGAGGCAGCGAGGAGGATGTCAATGGGCATTGGCAGGAGTAAGTTTAATTTTTTAATTTTTTCCCTCTCCTTCCCACCCACCCCCCATTGATCACCAACCGCAGATAACTGAATCCATGGTTAGTGAAACAACAAATAAGGGTGTTGTGCTGTATATTCCACAATTGCAGGGGATTAGGAATTAACATAATGTCTATAAACATAATTTAAAATGGTTTAAATTAAGAGCAGATAATTTAAAACATTTTCATATCAAAATATCATTTATTATGATATGTAATCATCTTGTACTCAAGAATTGGTACATTTAAATGATTTCTCTCTTGTTTCCCTTTCAGAAATGAAATTGTCAACTGAGATTAGTTTAACAAGTTCATTTTTGCTGAAAATCTAATAATGTGTTTAAGCCTTTATTGCCTTCCAAAAGATCTGAGATTATGCTTTATGAGTTTCGGCTCTGTAAAGCTATGCTTTTTGTCATGCAAATGACAAGTGGGTGAAAAAGAGATTTCATTTTATTTTGTTTCTCAAAAATGTAACCTAGGGCCTTTATACACAACCCCTAAACTCCGCAGCAAATGGCTGCAAACTCCAGACCTTACAAGTGTTTTCCCACCAGCTCCGGAGTTTGCAGGAAATTAAGTGCGACCCCGCCCACCTAAGCGCGACCCAGCTGCACTTTCTTGTACCTGCTTGAGGTGGGTGAAAATCCCCAGGTCCGGATTTAATCTGATCAGTGCGGGGCTCTCCTGGCTTCTGCTTGTGTGTTTTTTTTTTGCCTCCCACCCCTTTAAGAGAAGAGGTGGGAGGAAAAAAAGCAAGCAGAAGAGAAACGGAAGAGAAACGGAGCTCCGGGAAGCTCCTCCAGGTGAGCTGCATTTTTTCCTCTCTTTCTCTGGTGGGGAGGAAGGAAGAGCAACAAACCCCTAAGATCTTTGGTCCGAATTTAAGGGGCCAGCGGATCTTAGGGGTCGTGTGAAAAGGCCCCTACTGTAGTTAACTGTACACTGTACAGTTACACTGTACTCAAGATAGCCTGCCTGCACTGAAGCCCTCCATTGTAGACCTCTTGGAAACTCTGTGCAAACAGGCTTCTTATTTGGCTTTTTATAGCTGAACTAGCTAACACTAATTTTTTTGGCCATATGTGGACGTCATTCACAGTTGTACTCACCATCCCTTGCATCCTTACAATTCTTGTTTTCCCTGTTGAGCAAGTGGAAAGTTAAACAAACCTGCATTTTCCTTTAAGCCAACAGGAGCTGAGTTGCATGCAGTTTAGAACACCTCATCCCTGTGGAACTGGGAGAATAATGGGATGTGATAGTTTGTCCACTGGAATAAGAAGCTGCAGGGGAAAACAAACAAGCAGCCCTTCATGGGAGACCCACTGTACAGGTGCTTTTAAGCAAATGCTTGAAGCCCTGAGCAAAGATGGAAGAGCTTGAACATTTGGTGGCTAGGGATAACATTGATATAGTGGCCATAACAGAAACCTGGTGGAATGCATAGGACCAGTGGGATTCAGCAATACCAGGCTATAAACTCTATAGGAGGAACAGAGAGGGGTGGGTTGGAGGTGGAGTGGCCATCTATGTCAAAGAATGGGTAAAATCCAGCAGAATGGAGATTGATGGGTCTGACTCAACCATAGAATCACTGTGGGTTAAACTACCAGGTCCAAGGAGCGATGTGATAGTGGGTGTGTGCTATCATCCATCAGATCAAAAACTTGAGGGGGACCTTGAAATGAGGAGACAAATCATGGAGTTGTCTAAGAGGGATAGGATAGTAATCCTGGAGGACTTCAATTATCCCCACATTGATTGGGTCAATGCAAACTTGGGGGAAGAGAAACCAGGTTTCTTGATGTGCTGAATGACTGTGCCTTAGAGCAAATTGTCATGGAGCCCATTTGAAAACAGGCAACACTGGACCTAATACTGTGTGATACTGTGGACCTGGCCAGGGATGTGAATATTACTGAGCTGCTAGGGAACAATAACCATGTTGCAATCTCCTTTGACATACCATTTTGGGGGAAGAGTGTCAAGCAAATCAAACACAAAACCCCTTGATTTCCAAAGGGCAGACTTCCCTCAGATGAGGAAACTAGTTAGAAAGAAATTGAAAGGGAAGGTAAAAAGAATCCAATCTCTCCAGAGCGCATGGAGCCTGTTTAAAACAACAGTAATAGAGGCCCAGCAGAAGTGCATATCACAAAGAAAGAAGAGCTCCTTTAAGTTCAAGAGGGTACTGGCATGGTTAGTGAGCAGAGTTAGAGAGGCTCTAAAGAGCAAGGGGAGGTCTTTCTGTAAATGGAAATCCTTCCCAAATGGGGAAAATGTAAGAAGGTGATAAGAGATGCAAGGAAAGACTTTGACAAACTTATGGCTAGCAGTATAAAGGAAAATAATAAAAGCTTCTTTAAATATGTTAGAAGTAGAAAACCCGCTAGAAAACCAGTTGGCCCTCTGGATGGTGAGGGAGGTATGGGGAGGTAAAGGGAGACATAAATTGCAAAAAAATTAAATGAGTTCTTTGCATCTGTCTTCACGACAGAAGACCTTGGGCAGATTCAGCTGCCCAAACTGCCCCTCGACTTAAATCAACTACAGGTGAAAAGGGAGGATGTTTTCCATTTAATTGATAAATTGAAGATCAGCAAGTCACCAGGCCCAGATGGCATAACCAGATAGTTATTAAGGAACTGAGAAATGAATTTGTGGATCTCTTAATCGAAATATGCAACTTGTGTCTTAAAACAGCCACAGTGCCAGAGGACTGGAGGATAGTGGATGTCACACTAATTTTTAAAAAAGGATGGAAGGAGAACCTGGGAAAGTACAGGCCAGTTAGCCTTACATCTGTCCCAGAGAAGATGGTGGAAAGTCTCATCCAAGAGAAAATCTTAAAACATATAGAAGAACAAGCCTTGCTGAGGGAAAATCAGCAGGGCTTCTGTAAGGGTAAGTCTTGCCTAACAAACCTTTTAGAATTCTTTGAAAAGGTCAACGGGCATGTGGATTTGTGTGAACTGGTGGATATTGTCTATCTTGATTTTCAGAAGGCTTTTGACACAGTCCCTCATCAAAGGCTGCTAAGAAAATTGCATAGTCAGGGGATAAGAGGGCAGGTCCTCTTATGGACCGAGAATTGGTTGAGATCCAGGAAACAGAGTCAGTGTCAATGGGCAATTTTCACAATGGATAGAGTTGAAAAGCGGTGTGCCCCAGGGATCTGTCCTGGGACCAGTGCTTTACAATCTCTTCATCAATAACCTGAAGACAGGGATAAGCAGTGAGGTCGCCAAGTTTGCAGATGACATGAAACAATCTTCTGATAAAGACCAGAGAATATGGTGAAGAGTGTGACGTGCCCCTTTCACACACTGGGTTTTCACTCACTCACTGCCACCACCAGATTCACTGGACACATATGTATTTGAGTGTCACACCAAGTAATGTAGTTTTAAAAAAAAACATAAAACATTTATTAGTTTACAATTAGATGATCAGTATTTTGATAGCTTTAGCCAAAGTTGCATACATGTAATCTTATAATAAAGTGTTTCCTTTCTAAACCAGACCCTTTTCAGTGGCAGGATCTCCCACCTGGCCAACTGACAATATAACTGACTCTCCCCCCAGCTCTAAGAGAAACTGGACTCAGCTCAAACTGAACTCAAACTCCAACTGAACATCATCCATTATGTTCCATATATACCATTCTTAGCCACTCCCACCTGCTTAGTGATTGGATATTCAAATTAGAGTTATAAATATTCATACTTGTATTAACCCTTTTTGCCACATACCTCCCCCCTTAATTAACTAATTTTAAGGGGGTAAACTTTCCAATCAGTTTGCCCACTTAAAATTAAATTCCTGAGTTATACCTACCATTAAACCTACCTTTATATATCTTGTAACCATACAATTATGCATACATTTTTAAGTTATTTACTTAGCAATATACATAAAATTTTTATCTTTAACTTACATTCTAAACATCACATAAACATTTTTAACTTATAGTAATCTCTAATTATACATTACCTTACATTTCCCTTTATAGTTAACTTATATTAACTTATTTTTCACATTTTTTTGACATTAAACTTCCACAGTTTTTTTAAAAAATTTCCTGATACATAAGCAATAAAATAACAAGTTTACATTATTATTATTTAACCATAGTCCATGTAGTTGATGTCTTCCGCTTCTTGCTGCAACAGCTGTATGATGACACGCCGTGGAAGATCAATTCTTCTGGCACAAAACTCAAAGTCCAGTTCAAAATAAAGTGATGCCATCTTTCCTTTCTTTGAATATGTAGCTCATATCTCGGACATAACTCTTGGTACAGTTCATTAGAGTCCTCTTTAGCGCGGCTGGTAAATTCTTGCCTGGTACGCAACAGGTTTTTGTTGATCTTTTAAGCCAGGGGTCTGCAACCTTTAAGACATAAAGAGCCACTTGGACCTGTTTCCGATGGGGGGAAAAAAACTGGGAGCTGCAAAACCATTGCAAAATTTAAACAAATATAACACTGCATATATTGTTTCTTACCTTAATGCTATACACAGGATTGTGCAGTCAGCTGTCAATCTGAAGAAGAAAAAGGACCTTTTCACTTAACAATGTTTGTCAGCTATATCGGTCAGTTCCATCTCAAGATCAGGTTGACTTACACCTGCAAATGCAGTCATATTCAATAGTGATGGATCGATCGCCAGGGGAGTGACAGGGAAGGATAATGTGTTTTTTTCCTCTCTGAACTCACAGAATCATTTCCCAAACGAGCTTTGCATTGCAGTGATTGCAGACTTGAAATATTCCAAATTTATCGTATCATGTCTTTGGTTGAACTCTCTCAAAGAGGGAAAGTGAGACAGTGTACCTCTCTGTAAATCTTGACAAGCACTGTCAACTTGCGCTCGAATGCCAAAACCTCCTCCAGCATGTGCAGGGCTGTGCCTCCTTTCCTCTGAAGGGTTGTATTTGTCATGTCTACCATTGCTGGCCTCCGGAGATAACAGGCAAAGCCTGGAGGGGGCAAAGTCCAGCCAGACACCCTGTGGAGTTTAGAAAGTGGCCTGGGCAGGAGGGGGAAGCAAGCAAGCAAGCAAGGTGGGGAGAACTAAAAACCCAGGGGGTGGAAAGGAGGGACAGGGAAGAGGATAAGGCGGGGAAGAATGAGTCTAAGGGAAAGGGGGCCATGCAGGAAGGAAAAGGATAAGGAGCACAGAGTCAAGGTCAGAGAGAGAGAGAGAGAGAGAGAGAGAGAGAGAGAGGCCTTCCTCTCAGCACCTGGCAAAAGGGAGTGATGTGCCCTCGCTTATATTTCTGCCTCCAGAAGGACGACAGAGCAGGGTATTCAGATCTATACCTGCAGGTTCCACCTCAAGTAACGGCAACCCACAGGATGGATGATACCCACCAACCATCCCAAACCTAAACCACCGAGAGGGGCAAGCCGGGTCCTTGAGCCTCCCAGCTGCAGTACGTCCCTGAAGTTCATGACAAGTGTGTGTTTGTGTGTAAATCACCAACACTGCAATCTACAGAAATAGGCGGCTCCAGCTTCCCTCGCTCTTCCTTTCTCCCTTTCCTTGCACTCAGCGTGAGGCACAGAGGGGGCCCTCTGGATCTTGGGGTAGCAGCAGCACCACTTCCATCTGCCACAGTCAAGGAGGGTGGGGTGGAAGGCTCGTGGGCTTTGTAGTCCCACTGCCCCTGGAGCTCCCCCTGAGCAGGACCACGAGAGTGGAGCATAGGGGCCTCTTTGTGAGTGGGTGGGTGGGGGTGGCATGGGCACCCCTGCCCCCCCGCTCCAAAGGAAGGGCCCCACCAAGGGCGCATCTTGTGGCAGGGAGTTCCACTCGCCCTCGCCACTGCCCCGGAAGTCCTCACCTCACCCCACCCGTCCTTCCAGGCCCAGGGGTCCTTCCGGAAGTGGATGCCGTGGACGTCGACGTGGGCCTCCCGGCCAGCGTTCACGGCTCAGACCACGTTGTCAGCCAGACCGGCCCCTTGGGCCACCCCGTGAGGGGGACGAGCCACCACCACCAGCAGCAGCAGCGCTCCCGGAGCCGCCACCACCGCCACCATCTTGGGGGTTCCTTCCCGGCGCCTCAGTTTGGCCGCGGTCCTGCCCCGCCACCGTCGCCGCCACTCCTGAGGCACATCCCGCCCACCCGCCAGCCTCCGCTCTCTCACGCCGACGCCTCAGCCGCGAGGGGGCACCTGAACCCGCTCACTTTGCCAGCTACCCGCCTCACCGGCCAATCGCCATGCCGCTCCCAGGCCCCTGCACCTCCCCGTTGGCTGCCTCGGGGCCGCTATTTGCATGCCGGCCAGCCCGCCAGCCCATAGGCGCCGTGTTGGAGGCAGGCGCGAAGAGAGGAAGGGGCAAGTTGCGTTGAGAGGGCAAGGCGGCGGAGAGCCGCGGCAAAGGTTCCAAAGAGCCGCATGCGGCTCCAGAGCCGTGGGTTGCTGACCTATGTTCTAAGCTGTTTCACTGGATCTCCCCCATGGATTAATGCCAAAACTTCGTACAATACTGCCAACATCAGTAACCATACTGCCAGTGTTATTCTCAGACCTCCCCATATAAAGCTTAATAACCCCATCACACTCTTGGAAGTCTGTTTCCACCATTCTTTGGAAGTTTTGGCTTTAGTTTTTGTATGTTTAATTTTACTGTAGATTTTCTCTTTAGACTCTACACTCCTCAAGTTTTTATTTGGCCTGTCTCTCAAACAACTAATCTTTCTCAAAATAATATTCTCCTTTTCTAAATGCTTTCTTGAGAATCGCCTTTTCACATGTTTTTGTCTGCTTTGTTCTGTCTTAAGTAAAATCACCCCTCTAAATATCTTTTTCTGGAAATGATTTATATTAATGGCTTTCTTAGGTATTTTAAAACCTTTGCTGAGGCTCTTAAAACTCCAGCCACCCTTCTGTTGTAAATACAGGTTCTTTTGTTTTATCTTTGCCATATCTCTGTGTCCTTTGACTCTATTTCTATGGCTTTCCTCAAATATCTGCTGTCTGGATTTCTTAGGCACTACCAATTCGCTAGGTAAACCACGCTTTCTTCCCTGTGGCATTAAATCTGTCTCTTTATTTATCAGGTTACTTTCCATTTCAAATGATTTAGGTCTCACTGGTAGCTCTTGTCTATCTACAGGCCCCAAACATTCTTTTAGGCATTTCTCTTCCTGCTCTACTGCAACTGTCATGTCATGGCAGTTATTGACAGTTAAACTGCCTGTTTCTTTGACCTCCTCATTTGCTTTCTTAATGACATTTAATACAATATTTTGTGGTAAATCTTCTCTATTCTTGATAATTTTCTTATTTTCTAGTTTTGGTACACCCTTCTCTTTCTTTACCACATTTGCACTCTGTACATGGTCTATGACATGGAGACCTATCAGGAACATAGCAGGAATTTGGTCTGAAACCGCTACCTCCCACTGGCCAGTCCAATCCCTATACTGAATATTGACTTTAGCCACTGGTAATTTAATTAATTCAAGACCAAGCCCCTTAACCAAAAACTTTTGTCCTTCTATTATACTACTTGATTTCAAAATAGATGGATGCACAATAGAAATATGGGAACATAAATCTATTAATCAACTATAATTTTTCCCATTAATATTTATAATTTCCCCAGAGTTTGACAACAAATCTTTTCCTGAATTAATAAAGTAACAGTGTACTATTTTAGCCTTTTTGTCTTCTGGGCATTCAGCCAGTTCCCCCTCTCTGGTTACATTGTTCTCTCTGTCTACTGATCCCTGTTCACCTCTATCCTTTTCAATATAAAACACCTTTTTCTGATGACTGTCAGGCTGTTTATTTTTCAAAATATAACAATTTGTTTTAATATGCCCACTTTGATTGCAATGGAAACAGACAGGATTCTTTTGACTATCATTACCAATTTTATTAACTTTTCCCTCAGTACCATATGTTTTTGCATGCTCCTGTTCCTGAGCTTTAAAATTTTCTCCTTTCTCTAGTGCTTGCCTAAATGGTTTATGTTCAAATTGCCTCATTTTGTTTTTATTTTCACAATTTTTAAATTTAAGTTCTGAGGATCTTGGATATTTCAATAGACTGATATGATCAGCTATCTCAGCTGCCTGTTCAACTTTTCCTGGACTAGAAATCTCAATTCTGGATTTAGCAAATTATAAAATTGTTCTAAACCAATTACTTGCTTCAATTTTTCCAAGTCTGTCACCTGCTCTTTTTCCAACCATTTCTCAAGCAAATTTATTAACTTGTAGTTTAGCATACATGTTAAGTAGCATATATCCCCCTGTCTGGGGATATGTGTCACCATTCCCTTTAGTGACACTGCGAAATTTTTTTCTAAGCTGTTCAGCAGTTATCCCCACACGCTTATTCACTAATTTTTTAAAATCTTGATAGCTTTGTGCTTGTTCCCAAGGTAACTGAGAATAAATTTCTAACAAAACACCACTAATCTGTAGACGTAAACAAGACATTTTCTGATCCTCCTGCACATCAAATTCCAAGCATGCTCTTTCAAAAGAGATTAAAAAGGATTCAATGGTATCCTCTGGTTTCAAGGACATAAGAAAGACACAACAAGATAAGGTCTGTGCTGTGAGTTGGACTGAGAATCTCATTCTTTAGGTTGGAGCGCCATCTGGTGGATTTTAAAAATTATCGTATGGGACACGAAAAAAATTCATTTTTTATGTTAGAGCACCATCTGGTGGATTTGGAAAATTATTGCATATAAAATTCAGTTTGAATGTTATATTGAATGGGAAAGTGTCTGACTATATAGAAAAATTGATAAAATTTGATAAATTGTTATAAATTTGATATTTGGATAATTTAAAGTTAGAGAGGTTAAAATGAAGTGAGTATAAGTAAATTTAACATCATTGATGGTAATTGGGTGAATATTAATCAACATCAATTAATGGAGTATTAATAGATTAACTCGATTGGTTGAAAGTTATTGTGGTCTATTGAATGAATTAACTTTAATACGTGGTTAAATTGTGTCCTATTGGAATAGAAGTTAATAAAAATTGTGATGGCAGAGAAGAAGAAGACGACACCTTTAACACAGAGAAGAGATTCCAGACAAGAGGAGGGTAAAGAATGGGAAGGATTAATGATACATATAAGGAGAGAATTTGAAAAAAGTGAACAAAGTATGGATCAGAAGTTGTCAGAACTAAAGGAAGACATGCAGAAACAAATTAAAGAGGCAGTTGGGGAGCTCTCAGCTCAAGTGAAGGATTTAACGGTGAAAACAAAGAATATAGAAGCTAAAGTGAAGAAAGTGCAGACAGAGGTTAAACAATGCAGAGAAGAAACAGAGAGGAATAGAACAGGAGTGTCAGAAGTAGAGATTACGCAAAGGAAGATGGCTGAGGAGCTTGCTTTTCTTGAAATGAGACAAAGGCAACAGAATCTTCGTTTCCGTTTGATTCCATGGGAGGAAAGAGAAGATATTAAGGCCAAAGTAATAACGGAATTGGCGAAGTGGCTTGGATGGCAAGAACAGGAAGTAGCTGATGCAATCTCCCAAGTGTTCAGAATTGCAGTCAGATCAAAGAAACTGAGAGCGAAGACGACACCAGGTGACGTTATTGTGTCATTGAAATCTATGGCTGTGCGAGATAGAATCCTGAAACATAGTTATGACAATCGGTTTGTGATTGATGGACAACAGATTCTGATATACAAGGAGATTCCGCTCCATTTCTTGAGAAGAAGAGGAAGTTATAAATCTCTGGCAGAAACGCTGAGAAGAAATGGTTTGAGATTTCGCTGGGAGTTCCCAGAAGGTCTATCCTTCATTTACAAGATGAAAAGATTTAAAATAATATCTGAGTCGGAAATAGGTAAATTTCTGAGAAAATATGGAGAAGAGCTTGGGTACAGGAAACCATCGAAAGAGGGTGAAAAATCACCTGAAGAAGAAGAAGAGGAAGAAGAGGAGGAGTTAGAACTCTCTGAGGAGGAAGAAGGTAAAGCGGATTTAGCTATGGCCAATATTTGAATAGAGATTGATAAAAATATATTTAATTTGAAATTTACAATGGCGCTGAGAGTATTGACTTGGAATGTTAATGGTCTGACTGAAAAGACCAAGAGAAACAGAATTACGCATTTATTGAAGAAAGAAAATCTGGACTTGATTTGCCTGCAAGAAACACATGTTGCAATGAAACATACGAAGATTCTAAAAAACAAAATTTTGGGACAAGAATTTGTATTGTCTGATAAATTGAAGAAAAGAGGAGTGGTGATATATGCAAAACATAAATTGGAACCTAAGTTGATTATGAAAGACGAAGAGGGAAGATTTTTGATGGTACAAATCACTTGGCAATCTGAAAAATTTTTTATTGTAGGCATTTACGCGCCAAATGAAAGGAAATCAGAATTTTACAGAGAGGTAGAACAAAAACTGTTAGATTATATGGATGAAAAACTCTTTCTGATGGGAGACTGTAATGGTGTAATGATGCCAGATTTGGATAGATCTCAGAAAAAGAAACGTTCAGAAGGGAAATTACCAAAATCTTTTTATGACTTAGTTGAAAATTTTGGATGGACCGATATTTGGAGATTGAGACATCCAATGGAAAAACAGTTTACTTTTTTCTGAACCGAACCAGAGTTGGGGGAGAATTGATTATATATTTGTCCCTAATGATATCTCACATAGAGTGACAAAAGTGGAAATTTTACCTAAAACGATCTCAGATCATAATGCAATGGTGATGGAAATAAAAATAAAAATGCAAGGATTATACCGTTGGAGGTTGAATGAAAGTTTACTGGATGAGACTGAGACTCTGCAGATAGCGAAAAAAACCTTCAGAGACTATTTGAAAAATAACTGGAGAAGAGAAACACCAACAAATGTGGTATGGGATGCTAGTAAGGCTGTTATGCGAGGCCTCTTTATTCAAAGAAATGCGTATCAGAAGAAACAGAAAGAAAAGAAGCAAAATGAGATTTTAAAAGAACTGGTAGAGACAGAGAAGAAACTGGTGGAGAAGCCAAAGGAACAGAAATGGATTCAAAAATTAAAGATGCTTCAAACTCAGTTGTCGATGATTATCAATCAAGAAATTGAGTGGAAGGTAAAGATGATGAGACAAAGAAATTTTGAATCGGCAAACAAAATAGGGAAATTGCTGGCTTGGCAGCTGAAATGGAAGCAAAAACAAAAGGTTGTGAACAAATTAGTAGTAGACCAAAAATTAGTGGAAGATCCAAGAGAAATTGTAAAGGTGTTTGAATTTCTACAGAAATTTATATACGAAGAAAAAAAAGAGAATCCGGAACAGATGGACAGATATTTAAAAAAGAATGGATTGAAAAAAATCTCAACAAACCAAGTGTCAATATTGAGTGAGAAAATTACCCCACATGAAGTACAAAGTGCAATAGAGAGGGCGAAAATTGGAAAATCACCGGGCCCAGATGGTCTGACTGCAAAATATTATAAAAAATTGTCAGAAGAAATGTTACCAATTATGGTGGAGGTTATGAATGAAGTTCTAGAAAAAGGAGTCATACCTAACACCTGGAAAGAGACGTATATAACACTGATTCCAAAGGAGAACTTAGACACAACAGATGTTAAAAATTATAGGCCCATTTCCCTTTTGAATGGAGACTATAAATTATTTGCCGATGTTTTGGCTAATAGACTAAAAAGGGTTTTAAATGAGTTATTACACAAAGATCAAGCGGGGTTTCTTCCTGGCAGACAGATGAAAGATAACATGAGAAATATAATTGATATAATAGAGTATCTAGAAGTCAGGAAAGAGAAACAAGCTGCTTTGATATTTATTGATGCTGAAAAAGCTTTTGATAATGTCTCTTGGCAATTTATGAAGAAGAATTTGGAAAACATGGGAGTGGGAACAAAGTTTTGGAACGGTGTTAATGCAATATATAAGGAACAGAAAGCTAGTTTATTGATTAATAATGTGATAACAGAAAGTTTCCCGATTGGGAAAGGTACGAGACAAGGGTGCCCATTGTCCCCATTGTTATTTATTACTGTATTGGAAGTATTGTTAGTCAAACTGAGGGACATGGGGACAATTAAAGGTATATGTGTGGGGGATAAGGAATATAAATTAAAAGTGTTTGCTGATGACTTAGTTTTGACGTTAGAGAATCCAAAAGAAAGTATTACTGAGGTGATGAAAATAATTGAGGAATTTGGTAATCTAGCCGGTTTCAAACTAAATAAGAATAAGACGAAGGTCTTATTGAAAAATGTAACAAAGAAAAATTGTGAAGAATTTGAAAAATTGTCCGCCCTCTCAGTGGTGAAAAAAGTTAAATATTTGGGAATTAACTTATCTCTTACGAACTTAAATCTCTTTGAGGATAATTATAATATGGTATGGAACTTGATTAAGAGAGATCTGGAAACATGGAATAGATTGAACTTGTCGTTGATGGGAAGAATTTCGGTGATAAAGATGAACGTGCTACCAAGGTTGTTATTTCTATTTCAAATGATCCCAATACTTAGAGGAATAGGCCACTTTAAGGAATGGCAGAAGATATTGTCCAAATTTGTCTGGCAAGGTAAAAGACCCAGAATAAGATTTAAATTGCTAACAGATGCCAAGGAAAGGGGAGGATTTGCCATGCCAGACCTGAGATTGTACTACGAAGTGGCCTGCCTCGGTTGGATAAAAGATTGGATTACTTTAGTTGATGAGGATCTATTGGATTTAGAAGGTCATGATAACAGATTTGGTTGGCACGCTTATCTTTGGTATGACAAAGTGAAAGTACATAAAAGTTTTATGAATCATGTAATTAGAAAGTCACTACTTCAGGTCTGGGAACGGTTGAAACCCCTGTTAGAGAGACATACACCGAGATGGTTATCCCCGATTGAGGCATTGGCGATCAAGAGGAAAGATAAAGAAGGAGTGGGGATCACCTATGGTGATGTGTTATTCTTTTCAGAAAAAGGTCCTAGACTGAAGTCTTATGATATGTTGAAAGAGAAGTTAACAGGCTGGTTTCAGTACCATCAACTAAATGACATTTTTCAGAAAGATAGAAAGGTGTCTGGGTTTGGAGAGAAGGAATTTAAGTTCCAAACCATAATCACAGGCCCAAAAAAGAAATTGTTGACTAGATTATATAATTTTTTGTTGGAGTTGAATCTAAAAGATGAACAAGTTAAAGAATGTATGGTAAAATGGGCTATGGATCTGGGTCTTAATATTGAGTTAGATGTGTGGGAAAGACTGTGGAAAAAGAATATGAAGTTTACCGCATGTACTTTGATAAAAGAAAATCTGTTGAAAATGATGTATAGGTGGTATATTACCCCAACGAAGTTAGCGAAGATGTATAGGATGAAAGATGACCACTGCTGGAAATGTAAATAGAAACAAGGTGATTTTTATCATATGTGGTGGACTTGTGAGAAAGTGAAAGAGTACTGGGCATTGATATATGATGAACTCAAAAAGATGTTAAAGTGTACATTCCCAAAACGACCTGAATTTTTTCTGTTAGGGTTGGTGGATAATGAAATTAAAGGAGCAGACAGGACTCTATTTCTATATGCAACAGCAGCGGCACGAATGCTCCTGGCACAGAATTGGAAGACAATGTATATACCATCTTTGGATGAATGGAGGGCGAAAATATTGGACTTTGCAGAGATGGCCAGACTGACGTGCAGACTGAGGGATCAAGACAACCAGAAGTTCCAAAAAGATTGGCAAAAATTTAAGAACTACATGGAGATTCATTGCAAGGAATTAAAGACTCTTACCGGATTAGGATAGAGCTCGAAGGATTACTACTTATTTTTCAAATCTTTTTATAAGTATATAAAGGGGTTTGTCTGAAAGGAAGGCTAGGAGATGAATAACGCTAAAACCACGGGAAGAACAGAGGGAAGCCAAATTTTAATGGTAGAATGATTTTGTATTGCTAATGTTTTGAACTTGACTTTTTTTTTGTATACTAAAATTTTCTAATAAAAACGTATTTAAAAAAAAGGATTCAATGGAATCATTTTTTCTATAAACTGGACATCTTTTAAGGTCCACTTTCAAATTTTCTCCCACCGAATTATTGTTATTTGAATTGGACTGAGCTGACAGCTCCAATTTCTTTAACTCTAGCTGAAATTCATGTTCCTTATCCCTTTCCTGTAATTCACATTCTTTATTTCTTTCCTGTAACTCACGTTCTTTATCTCTTTCCTCTAGTTGAAATTGTAATTCACGTTCCTTATTTCTTTCCTGTAATTCACGTTCCTTATTTCTTTCTTCCTGCTCCAGCCGTAATTGTAATTCTCTTAATTTAAATTCCTGTTCCAGTTTCCATTTTAAAAATTCAGGTGTTTCAGTATTTTTCTCAGCATCATGGGGAATCTGCTGTTCCACTTCCTGAGGACCACCATTTCCCTCCTCAGAGTTTAGGCTCTCATCAGCAAGAACAATTCCTTTAGACTCCATCTTTTTATTTCTTTTTGCAGGCATTTACTCTTTGCTTAAATTAAAAGTAATATAGGTGTTTTATTCTTAAAACCCTGTTTATTCAAGTTATTTTCTCTGACCAACACCTCTGGTTACTTTGTATCTTTTGCTTCTAGCAGCTTGGCTCAGCTAACCACTGAAACTGTACAAACGGACACTGTATCTCTTGAGTTGAACACAGCCCAGACTTATTCAGTAAGTCTGTTTCACTGCTTATTTGCAGGTGTTTTTTTCAAATAAACTTCCTTATACGGTACTTAACAGTACCTCTGCCTTTTAAACAAACTATTGTCCAATTTCCTTTTCAACAGAAATGGCAACCAAACTGCAGCAGGTACCCAAAATCTCAAGTTAAAATATTGTTTTATGAAGCTCACCACTGCTTCAACAAATTTTTGGCAAACCAAACAGACTTTTTCAGCAAGTCTGCTTTAATTCTTCCTTCACATTACTAATTTTCAGTTTATTTTCCAGTACTTGTGCTTTACTCTACAATCTCTTTTTCACCAGAGAACCAGTAGTCTTGCACAACCAGTACTGATCTTCAAAGCACACACAGATTTTAAAGATCTGAATTTTCCACAACTATAAGGTTTTCCTCAGACCAACCAGAAGCCCTCCAAATAAAACCTCTCTTTGTTTTATTTTGGACACCCGCTTCTCTCTACCAGGTCTTAAACCTCACTCAACCAGGAAAATTCATTTTAACTGTCTATGCCTTTTACAGGGAACCTTTTTCTACTTAAAGGTCTCCCACCAAATAAACCAACAGGTTTGCCAAATAAAAAGTTCAGTTTAAAATCACTATTTCTTCTTCTTTTTATAAATATTTCATAAAAGTCTGGTTTTTCAAAGGCACAACTGGATTTGTTTCGACATCCCACCACTGTGCCACCAAATTGTGATGTGCCCCTTTCACACACTGGGTTTTCACTCACTCGCTGCCACCACCAGATTCACTGGACACTTATATGTATTTGAGAGTCACACCAAGTAATGCAGTTTTAAAATAAACATGAAACATTTATTGGTTTACAATTAGATGATCAGTATTTTGATAGCTTTAGCCAAAGTTGCATACATGTAATCTTATAATAAAGTGTTTCCTTTCTAAACCAGACCCTTTTCAGTGGCAGGATCTCCCACCTGGCCAACTGACAATATAACTGACTCTTCCCCCAGCTCTAAGAGAAACTGGACTCAGCTCAAACTGAACTCAAACTCCAACTGAACATCATCCATTATGTTCCATATATAACATTCTTAGCCACTCCCACCTGCTTAGTGGTTGGCTATTCAAATTAGAGTCAGTATTTTGTATTAACCCTTTTCACCACAAAGAGTTCCAGAAGGATTTCTCCAAACTGGGGAAATAGGCTGCGAAATGGCAAATATGTTTTAATGTTGGAAAATGTAGAGTAATATATATTGAGGCAAAAAAATAATCAAAACTTTATTAACTCATGGATTCTGAGCTATCCGTAATGGACCAGGAAAGAGATCTTGGTGGGCTGGTGGACAGCTCAATGAAAGTGTCTACCCACTGTGTGGCACTGGTGAAGAAGGCCAATTCCATGCTACGGATCATCAAAAAGTGTATTTAAAATAAAACAGCCAACATTATAATGCTGATAGTAAAGCTGCACCTGGAGTATTGTATACAGTTCTGATCACCGCATCTGAAAAAAGACATAGTGGAACTGGAAAATGTGCAGATGAGAGTGAGTAACATGATTTCTGGGCTGGGGTGCCTCCCTTATGAGGAAAGGCTAAAACATCTTGGGCTCTTTAGTCTGGAAAAAAAGGGACCTGAGGGGGGATATGATTGAGACGTACAAATTTATGCAGGGTGTAATGTATTTTAAAAGTAGGGAAGCCTTCCTCTAAGGCCAAATATAAAAATGCCAATATTAATGTGCTATGCTAGCCTGCTGTAAATCTGATATCTCAAATGAATGTAAACATAGGCCAAATATACATTCCATCTAAGAAGTAAGTGAACTTTGATTGGTCCAGAAATGACATGTGGCATTTTTTCTCAAGCTGTGAAAGTCTGTGAGAGAGGGACACAGAGAGATTCCCCCCCCCAGATTCTTCCAATATGGACTATGGACTATGTTAGCTATGTAGTTTTAAGTAGAATTATGATAAGGTGCATTAGGGGGAATGGTGCAGGCTTTTAAAACTTTTTTGCCACCTAAGCAAGTGTCAATCAGCTGGTCCATGGGCTTCAAGTGGCAAAAATAAAGTTTAAAAACCCACGCCATTCCCCCACCTGATCAGGCACATTGGAGGTGAATGGTGCAGGGGTTTTAAAGCAGTTTCCCACAGGAATGCATTGCTTCAATCATTCCTGTGGGAAACAAAAAATGAAACAGAATGAAACAAAAATTATAATTTTGATTTGTTTCATTTTTCTTTGAAGGAGCAGTTCATTTTTTGTTTTGGAACAAAACAAAAAAATTTGTTTCATGCCCATCTCTAATCACATGTTATAAGATATGACAGGGATGTGTTATTTCCAGGCTTAAAAAACAATGTATTTCAAATGCCAGATGCAGGGGAGTGGTATAAGGAGGCAGATATGCAGATATCTAGTCTTGTGAACTCACAGAGGCATTTGGTGGGGCCACTGTCAGATATAGGAAACTGGACTAGATGGGCCCTCGGCCTGACCCGATATGCCTCTTCTTATGTTCTTAAGTTCTTAAGTCTGTAATTTGGTTGCAGACATATGTTATGTGTTTTGTTCTTGTGATATTTATTCCTGCTCCCCCACACCTTTTAAAACTTTTCCTCTGTTTTTATTGGGTATATTTTTCACAGCCACTCATGAAAGCTATTATAAAGGAAATAACACATGAAGAATTGCATTGCAGAGAAATACACAGATGTGATTTATTTCAATTTGGTAAAATAAACAGAGAGATTATTTTTTTCAATTTGACATGAGGAATAATTGTGTGTTGTTAAATGATAAGTTTGGATAGATAAAATGAAGGAAATGGATTCCAAAATGGAGACAAATCTATAACTAAAGTGATCAAATATTAAGAATTCATGATAAATGAGATAGCTCAAACATAAGTGAAACAATGAATTTCTTCATCGGATATATATTATTGATCTATAAAACAACTGCAACAAGTGGCAATGGTAGTCAACTAGTTTATAAAACTTTAGAGAAAGCCTTTAAAGAAAGAATTAGACTGATTCCTGGTGTGCAGGTTTAAAATATTTAGTTGCATTATTTCTGAATAATTTCTGGAAAAATACACAGAATATTTCCAGAATATTTCTGGAAAAACAACCCAGAGTTAATGTGGTTCCTGCTCATCCTGCTAGCAAGGTTCTTAAAGCTGTAAGCTGTCTACTGTTGGAAAAATAAGACTATATTGAATATGGGCAACATTAAGAAAACCAACACTGCCTGTTTAATTTAACACAGGATTATTGTATACCCTATAGCAGGGGTTCCAATGGTTGAGCTGCCCATTAGACTACAGATTCCATAATCCTGAGCTAACATGACCAGTGGTTAAGAATGATATGAACTGTAATCCAGCAGCATCCAGTAGACACAAGGTTGGGAACCACTGTTTTAAGAGACTTACATTGCATCTTTAAAAACGTATTTCAGATTCCTGCCATTGTAGAATTCATCTTTTATCCAATTTTATGATCTCACACTTTTTCAGATCCAGAGCAATTCTTTATCAAGGTCTTCTTGGAAATGTCCTGCACTAAATATGTTTTATGCTCTGTATTCCTGGACTCTTCACTTTATTTTCAAAGGCATTGATCCTCCTGTCTGGCCCCATTAATTTACCTTGTAGAATAATAAGATTTTATTCAAAGTATCTGGAGGTTAGGTTTAAGAATGTGCTAATTGCAATGGACCAGAAGAGATGTTGACTTTTTCAGTAAAGAAGCTATTTTATGAAAGGTCAAATTAACTGATAGTTTTTTTGGGGGTGGGGGTGGGGAGGAAGTAAAAATAAACCATGCATCCATTCAGAGGATGTCACTAATGTGGGGTGATTGCCAGGTGATAATTGTTCAAGTCCTCACTCCAATGACTACAATAGTTACTTAATGAGATCCAAACATGGGGTGAAGCAGTTGATTCTATGAATGTACTCTGTTTGGGATTAGCATGTAGATTTACTTATTTACTAGCACATGCTTATTTCAATACTCAATTGAGACAGATGTCTTCTACCCTGTATTTTTTTAATAATTATGAAGTACAAACACATGTTTGTTTGGCTGTTTAGCATTTTCTCCTACTGTATGCATATTGCATCTGTAGTGTATGGATTCTGCATGTCAGTTTCATACCCTCCATGTTGATTTAATAACCAGATCCTGGAAGAAGGCAGACTATGATGTTTCTTGTTGTGATATTTCTATAGGACCTGTAATTTTAAAAATCAATTTCCTTTCATTTGGGGGTACTTTTTTGTTTCTTTGACGTTACAAGTTTTGGGCAGAATCAAAGGTCACTCCAAATCAATGCATAGACATATGAATTCTGGAAACTAGCAGCTCAGACACATTTAGTAGCTTACATGTCTCCAGTATAAAAAATGCAGACTGCATTTGCAAAAAGAAATAGCATAGCTGTGAAAATTTGTTTTAACCTTAACATAAAATGAACTCAATTTACTGTAAATGTGATCCCTCAATGGACAGCCAATACTGGACTACTGATTAATTTCTTGTTCAGATTCTTGTTTTTGTTTTATATAGCAGAGGTCCCCAAACATTTTGGCATCAGGGACCATTTTAGTGAAAGGTTATTTCCATGGACCATAGAGGGGAATGTTTTTGGCTGATTATTTCTCTCTCTCGCTGCATAGGGCTTTTCCTTGTGTCTGTACACATGCTTGTTGGGTGTAACTCTCCCCTATTGTGCTGGTTCCATTCCAACCAAAACAAACAGAAGTCCGAATCTAGATCATGAGGTCAGTAGGTAGGGAAGCTTTATCTCCTTGACATTCTTCCCCTCCAATGTTGGTTGTGAACCTCAGCAGGCCTTGCAAATTTGGTGAAGTTTGGATTCTGGATTTCTGAGTTATGCACCCCCAGAGAGCTACTCCCCCCCCCCAAAAAAATGCCTCCAGAGACCACTTTTGCAGGGAGGCCTCCCATGATTATTTATTTATTTACAAAACAAAATTAGCCACCCCACTACCAAGTAGTCTCTGAGTGGCATACAACAATATATTAAAACTATAAAACAACATAATTATTAAAAACTATACAATACAATACAATTTAAAGCAATAAACATTCAATTGATTTGTTCTTGTGCCATTTATAAATTATGAAACCTTGCTGCTCATGAGCCCAGCTAAAAACACTATCTAATAATAAAATGACGGCTGAACAGGAAGGTCTTTGCCTGGCACCAAAAAGCCAAAAGTGTCAGTGCCAGGAGGATCACTGTAGGAAGGGCATTCCAAAATTGGAGGGTAACTTCCACAAAGGCCCTGTTTTGACATGCCATCCTCCTAATCTCTTCGGGGGATGGTACATTCAGCAGGGCCTCCTGGCCTGATCTTAGGGCACAGGCAGGCTTATATAGAAGAAGGCAGTCCTTTAGGTAACTAGGTCCTAAACCATTTTGGGCAGGGGTGCCCAAATTTTTTATAAGGAGGGCCAGATTTGGTGGCTGAGAATGTGTCGGGGCAGTTGCTCCCCGACCCTGCCACCCCACTTCAAGCCCCACCCACTGACCCATAAGCCCCACCCACTGTCCCCTTGAAACCCCACCCGCAGGAAGGAAGGCGGGGACCAAGGGAGGGAGGGAGGGAGGGAGGTGGGGACCAAGGGAGTGAGGAAAGAAGGAAGGTGGGGACCAAAGGAAGCATGGGGAGCTGTGGCCACAGGTCACCCCTTGGAAGAGGTGAACTGTGCGACCTTGCACCCGCCAAGCTCCCCAGCGGTGGCGATGGCTCACCCGCCAGCCCACGCCAAATCTCCTTGGTGGTGGCAGAGGCCCGCTGGCCTGCCCACCCCCACACATTCCCCTGCGGTGCCGGTGGCAGCAGACCGCCTGTCCGCCCAGCCGCCCAAGCTTCCCAGTGGTGTCAGTGTTAGCAGATTTAAAAAAAAAAAACATGGGGCGAAGGAGGGGGAGGGAGGGGTGGGCCAGCCAGCCACAGGCCCTCAGAATGGCCTGACGGGCCAGATTTGGTCCCCGGGCCAGACTTTGGGCAGGCCTGATTTAGGGCTTTATATATAAGCATGAGCACTTTGAATTGGGCCTGGGAAGCAACTGGCAGCCCGTGTAAATTTTTTAGAACTGGCATAGCCGTGCAGCCCAGTCTTGTACCAGTTACAATTGCCAGACCATCTTCAAAGGCAGCCCCATGTAAAGCACATTACAATAGTCCAATCTGGTTGTTACCAGTGCATGTGTTACTTTTGTGAGGCTCCGCTAATCCAAGTAAGGGTGGAGTTGATACATTCTCTCAGCTATAAGAAGGCACCCCTACCTACTGAGTCCACCTGGGCTTCCAGGGTAAGACCTGGGTCCAGAAGTAGTCCCAAGCTGCAGGCCCTATCCCTTAGGGGGAGTAAAACCCCGTCCAGGACAGGGGAATGGCCCTCTAACCTGTCAGTTGGAATATCCACCAACAGCACTTCTGAATTTTCTAGAAGAACTGGGAGGCATGTGACAGAGTGTCAGTGGGCCAGCCAGCCGGGGTTTGAGGAAAGGTGATGAAGTGGCACAAATTCTCATCCATCTTTACTGTCAGCCTTTACTTGGCAAAGAGCAACCTGAATGTTGGTGATATCTATGTCAAGATGGTGTAGAGATGTTAATGTCTTGCACTCATTCCTGTTTACAAAGAGACATCAAGTAGGGGGAAACCCTGAAACTTGACTCCTTTTTTTCATCAGTTCATATCAATTCTGGTCCAACCACAAAGTAATCATCAGGACTGTTTTTCAACAAGCTCCCTAGGTAGTAAAATGCCTACAAAATTGGTGGTAAGCAAAAGAGGACATCCTATAGACCATTTTGACTGCTGACATGGGTACTGTCAACATTCAGGTTGCCATTTGCTATGTAAAGTTTGGCAACCATTTCCCTGCTGGCAACATAGGCCCAATATTGTGCAAGAATAATTGGGCATTTCCTGGAATTTTGAATTGTGGATGCAAAATGCCCCATTCATAAATTAGAGGTGTGTGTGTGTGTGTGTGTGTGTGTGTGTGTGTGAAGAATTAAATATCTGTAGAGTGTGATCAAGGTCCTAATGATTGCCAACAGACACTCTTTATATTTCCATGTTTCCATTAATATTTAGAGACCTTCCATAAACAGTAATAATACATTTAGGAAAATGCAGGAATACTTCATACATGGATGAATGGATTCTGTTACAATCCATAATCCCCTGGCTTGGAGGATTGATTTGGTACACTTGACATTTGTGCCTGTATGCCAAATAGACATGGGCACAACTTGGCGAAATTGTCGTTTCCGTTTTCGGATAACGACAATTAAGCTGTCAGAACTCGAACTCGAACTGAAAAAAGAAACATTGGGTCTGATTTGTCGTTGTTGTTCCTGGCATCGCGCAGCGATCACGCGATGCCCAGCGGCACAGAAAAAAAGTTTTAAAAATAAAAAAACTCCGATTCCCAGCCAAAAAAGCAGGCGAAAATATGCCTGCCTGAGGGCACCTACCAGAGGGGTGGTTTCTGGGGAGGGTCCCCAGCCTTCCCCCCCTGTCCTGGGCTGCTGGTACCGGGCTGGGAGGGGGCATCCTCGGCGTCTCCATTTGCCATGCGGTGCGGGGGGATCCAAAATGTCGTCCGCAATATTTTTTTTTAAATCATGGTCCAAAAACCACCAAAGCACCACAGAAACATGCGAAAATTAGCTATTTTAAATGCTTGAATTTTTACAGTAGCAGCAGTGGGTTTTTATAGCAGTAAAAGGTTGCACTGATTTTATTTTATTTTATTTTATTTTTATTTTTTTTACACCTGCGCAGTGATGGGCTGGCCATGGGATGGGACCATGCAAATTTCTGGACCCATTCTACCAATCACATGGCCAGGTTTTGACTGACACTTCTGGATGTGCAAGAGGGCATAAAAAGCCGAGGCACTCCCAGAAGAGTCGCAGTCCAGGCTTGGATGTGGGTGGGAGAGGGCTGTGTGTAGCTGGCTGCTGTGCTAGACTAGTTTTGATTTCGCGGAGCCTTTAGATTTCAGTTAGGCAGGCAGGGAGGGGATTGATTCAATTGAATTTTTAGGAAATAATAATAATTCCTTTCATTCTCTTTCTGCTGTGGGGAATAGCAACGCAGTTTATTCTTTTTTATTCTCCTGCAGTTTGTTAGGATTTCTTTTCTGAAAGTGCTTCAAAGGGGGGGAGGTTTGAGTGGGAGGGGAGGTGTGGATTAATTTTAAAAATTTCATTTGCTTGGTGGCAAGCCAAGGTCCTTTCATACCCTGCCTGCAGCAATGCTGTGGGTGCACTGCCCACTTTGTTTGCAAAAATTGCAATTGCTTTTTTCGATGCAGTCTTGTGCAGCAAGTCAGTTTAAAGTGTTTTCCACCTGTTCTGGGTCATTGCAGGACCCGCGCCCACTGCCCGCACGCACGCCCCTCCCCCTGCCACTGCCGCCGCCCTCCCATGCCCCCCTGCCACCCCGCCTGCCGCCTAGGGCGCAAAAACACCTAGCGGGACGTCCCAGCCACTCGCTGGGACGTCAAATCACACGAAATCGTGGCGGCAGTAACGACAAACGACAAACGACACAACGAAATGACAAATTTTTAAAAAAAATTCGTGAAAAACGGAAACGACCCGAAACGGACCTGTCCCGAAAAACGACAACTCGAAAAAAAAATTTCTGATCGTGCCCATCTCTAATGACAAAATGTGTCCTCTCCTCCCATCGTTGCTCCTTCCTCCCACTGCTGTGCACTAAACTGCCTCTTGCCATGGCTTTGACATGGAGACAGGGATGTCTATGTGGCAGTCAAAGGAATGAACAGCTTTCTAAAGGCATATTTCAATGAATCATCACTCAGCAGGAAAATGAACAAACAGAAGTGAGTGAGAGAACTGACAGGCTGGGGATGGCAAGTGAATTGTCAAATATAGCTCTGGCGTGAAAGGGGTTAGATGAGATTAGGCAGGTAGGGCCAACCTTGGTGGGAGGGAAAACAGCAGAGGGCCATATGGTTCTGAATTGAAATAGAAGCTACTAGCCCATTCAAGGAAAGATCGACCTTTTAGTCTGCACTGATATTGGCAGAAAGCCTGGGGCTATTGTTATATACTAAAACTGGAGAGCTTTCAGAGAGGTGGCCTTGTTACTCTGTTTCAGCAATAAGAAAAACAGAAGACAGATGGACCACAAATCAGATTAATGCATGGTGATCAGGTAAAAGTGAAGAGGAAAGAGGCTGTGAACATTCAAGGTAATGATGGCATTAACATATTTACAGTATAGGAGATACTCGGGACTTGAGTTTTCAAGTTGTGTTGAGGTCTTCATAAAGACTATATATAAGACAATAGGGGGAAACAGCCAGATCATATATATAGCTTAAAAGCACCAATCTCTATTTACTCCTTTAGCCATTGGTTCCACACTGGAACTTGTGAAAATAATCAATTCCAGCAGTTTCCCTCCTAAATATGCTTTTGCAATTTCTTTTTCCTTGAGATCAGCAATGGTGTCCTGGAGGCAAATTTTTCTATATGGCTGTGAATTTTTTAAAGAATCTGAACCACTGGGTGCATTTTTTGAATCTTTCTAATCTCCTATGCTTGCATTTTCCATATGTGGCCCTGGGGCCACCAGTTGGACCCTGCTCAAGAGCACTGACAGGTGTGATGAGCCATTCGAGTTTGGCTCCCCCCAGGCTGGCTGAGCCAAACCTCTCCCCTTCTGGGGCAGGGTTCCATCAACTGGCCAGTCCCTGCCCCATTTGGGTTTCAAAATCCACTTCACCCCAGGCTCTGTCATCTCAGGATCTGCAGTGCCTGAGGGTTGGTGGCCTCTTTTTCCAGCGTTTGGGGCTCACCTAATGCCCCATTCCCTGCACTACCCACCACGGCCATGGGCAAGCTCAGATATGGCCATACATCCCCCCAAGGCCCCTTAGGGCCACCTTCAGCCCCCTCTGCAGGTTGTGCGGAAACCGTTTCAGGCCCTCATCAGAAAGGTGGATGCCGTCCGGCCAGAACAGCTCAGGTTTGTTAAGGCTGATGCTCAGGTGGCTGAAGACCTCCCACTGGCTTGGAGTATCACCCTGTAGATCTCCCAGATGATACCCCTTCCTGCTTCCTGCTACCCAGGCCCTCCTGGGAACAATGGTGGACCACACTACCAGCAATCCTGGGTGGAGCAGCCACCAATGCTGGAGATTGGTAAGGATGGCATTAATGAGGTCCTTGTCTGGTTGGCACCTCAAGTATTCCCCCCTCCATGTAGCACCAGGATGTCTGGAGGGCAGCCCTGGGCCAGTCTCATGGCTGCTGGCAACACTTGATCCCACAGAATTCCCCTTCAGCCTTTCTACTCCAGGATGGTGTTCGAGCCCAGTCTAAGGTGCTGCCCCAATCTGAGCATGTTGCATACTTCGCTGTCCAATAGATGAAGCTGTGGCCTATGATTATCACCTGGTGGCATGCCACCCCATCCATGGTCCCTGGAAGGGAAAGGAGAGAGGGGGGACAGGGCCTGTGGAGCAGTCCTAAAACTCGAGGAGGGGGCAAACGTATGTGTGATAGCGCTCTGATGCCCAGCAGCCAATTAGTTTGATTTCTGCAGGTTTGTACTCCTCCACAGCCACTGTGGAAGCTGCCTGGTACCCCACCTCATGTGTGCTGACAAAGCCAGGCCTATTGCATGTTCGGCTTCACCTCTCCAATTGCCCACATGTCCTCTGGCAGCTCCACGGGGTGCTGGGAGGCTCCTGGGGCTAGTTCCCAGAACTGCTCAATCTGTTGGCGGGAGAGGACATCAGCTCGGCTGTTGTCCAGGGATGGCACATATTTGGCGTGGAACACTATGTTATGCTTCAGTGCCAGGAAGATGAGGGCCTGAACAAGATGCATCACCGTTTTGATCTTGGTAGTAAGGTTATTTAATTATGTGAACCATGACCTGGTTGTCACACCAGAAGCATACGGCAGAGTCTGCCCAGGTCTCAGCCCAGAGGCGAAGGGCACCCAGGATGGGGAAGAGTTCAAGGAAGGTCAGGTTGTGGGTTATGCCCTGTGCATGCCACTCAGTCAGCTACAGCCCATGGCACCACTGACCTCTGAAATAAATCCCGTAGTCAAGAGTCCCAGCTGCATCATCTGTGTGCACCTGGAAATCTGCCCCCAGGTGCAGGTCAGTGTGCCAGAAGGACACCCCATTGAAGTCCTCCAGGAACTGGCACCACAGGAGGATGTCAAAGCTCATGCCCACCATGATGCGGATCCTGTGGAAGGAGTGCTGAAGCCCTTGCATGGCTGCACAGAAACATGTGCCCCGAGGCTACCACCTTGCATGCAAAATTCAGGTGGCCTACAGTGACTTGAAGCTCTCTGAGGGTGGTCCTCCTGCGTCTTGCTATGGTGTTCAGCTAGGTCTTCAGGTCTCTCAATTTCTCAAGTGGAATCCAGTGGGATTATCCCCCAAGTATCCTGTTCCACACCCAGGAAAGTGAGTTCCATGCTGGGGCCCTCTGTCTTCTCCTCTGCCTAGGGGAGCCCCAACTCCTGTGCGAGCATCTGGAAGGTGGATAAGAGGCGCTGCCACTACCCTGAGTGCTGGGGGCCACAGAAAAAAAAGTCTTCTAAATAGTGGGCTGTGGCTCAGGATCCTGCTGCTGTCCACAGCTTCCACTCCAGGAAGATGCTGAACCTCTCAAAGGATGTGTAGTAGACTGTGCACAATTCACTAGGGATGGCGTCATTAGCTGAGCCACCTTCCGGGTAGGACAAGTGGTGAATAAGGTGGTATTCCCATGGCGTCTTCTTGGGCCCCAAGCCCGAGGGGGCCACTGTAAGGCTAGGTACCAGGGGCACCAGGAAGGGCCTGAGGACCCTGCCCCTGGTAACCTCCTTACCAATATGTGTTCTGGCCACTGCTTCCCTTCCCCGTAAGGACCTTAAATTACCTGGTAGCCCAGTGCTCCCCTTGGGCTGGCAAAAGAGGGGGCGGGTAAATGGGTATTGGGTATAAAAGGGGGTTCCCACTGGCTTCATGAGACTCCCTGCTTGTCTTGCCCCTCCTCCCAGGGGGCAATGCTGCATGGGGCCTGGATGAGCCAGAGCCAGAATGGTTCTTCCATGTCAACAGAACCTGAACTAATGAAAACAAGGAATTTAGCAAGCATTCTTTTTATGCATTATACCTACAGTACTCTTAGAGCACTGTTCTGGCTGATTAAGAACTTGCCACAACTTGGATACAGGGTGTTGCTGAGTCTAATACAAAGTATTATTTATTTATTATTTATTTCTATCCTATCTTTCTCCCCAAAAGAGAGATGCACATATGTGAGATGCACCTGAGGAAGGAAAGTTAGATATTGTTTCAAATTTCCAATGCTCAGAGTTACATTGTTGAGCTAGGAGTCAAATCACATCACAGCAAAATATTCAGGTGTTTCTGGGTTCTTGTACCCTTTTGCAAAAACCCACAAGTTGAAGAACAGCAAAGGAATAGAGAGGAAATATGGGGAACAAATGCATCCATCCTTAGCCCTTTACCATGCAAACAGTAGAAATTTATCCTATATGTCCTTGGCTTACACGCTTTTAACTACTATATTTTTTGCTCTATATGATGCACCTGAACATAAGACACACCCAGTTTTTAGAGGAGGAAAACAAGGAAAATGTTTAGACTAAGGTTTCATGGCAGGGGAATCCTGGCTGCAAAAGTGGAGGGCAGAGGCTCCGTGGAGGAAGCCTCTTTGCAAAGGAGGTCATTGGGACTGGGGAATCCAAGCTGCAAACGGGGAGGATTTCAAACAAGGTGATTGGAGCTGTGGTATCCAAGCTGCAAAAAGGGAAGGGTACAAATGAGGTGATTGGGACTGGGGAATCCAAGCTACAAAGGGGGAAGATTGCAAACAAGGTGATTGGAACTGTGGGATCCAAGCTGCAAAAGGGGACTGTTGCAAATGAGGTGATTGGGACTGGGGGATCCAAGCTGCAAAAGGGGAAGGTTACAAATGAGGTAATTGGGACTGGGGAATCCAAGCTGCAGAAGGGGAGGGTTGCAAACAAGGTGATTGGAACTGTGGAATCATGGCTGCAGCAGAGGCTCCATGGAGATCTCTTTGCAAATGAGGTGATTTTTGACTGGGGAATCCTAGCTGCAGAAGGGGAGGGGTGGAGAGAGGCTCCCTGGAGGAAGCCTCTTTGCAAATGAGGTGATTGGAACTGTGGAATCCTGGCTGCAGCAGGGGAAGGGAGAGGCTCTGTACAGGGAACTTCTCTCTAAATGAAAATGTGTGATGATATATAGCAGGGACTACTATATTCACTCCATAAGACACACAGACATTTCTCCTTATTTCTAAGGGCAGAGAGTGCATCTATTATAGAGCAAAAATACAGTTAATACTTACTATCCATTCATAATTACTGCATGCAATATTTTCCTGTTCCATTTCTCCATAGATCTCTTTCATCATGGATTACAACCTGAGATGGATAACTTCAAGGTTGGAGTTGAATTGGTCCCTCCTACCCACTCATATAGTTTTTGCTACTGTTGCTTCCTCTCTCCACCCACTACATCAGAGATTCTGGAAAATCTCATCAGTTAGGCATATGATAGGACTTTGCACCCATTCACACTTGAGAAGATTCTCATGCAAGATGGAGCCAAACTGCCAAAAATGAATTGCTTTGTACTACTCTGTCATAAAGAAATTGATTATTTTGCTGCTGTTTCAATTTCAGATGATGCTGTTTCTCATGTGAGGGCCTCTGTTCTGAAAATGAAACAGGTTGACATGGTGTCAAAGTCTGAACTTCCAGGTTTAAAAGAATTTCTTGTAGACATTTTTAGTTTCACAAAGCTTCAACTGCCTC
Organism: Phrynocephalus forsythii; assembly: GCA_029282475.1. Taxonomy (NCBI): domain Eukaryota; kingdom Metazoa; phylum Chordata; class Lepidosauria; order Squamata; family Agamidae; genus Phrynocephalus; species Phrynocephalus forsythii. Next base: position 27,221,883 of record JAPFRF010000003.1, read on the forward strand.
AAACCAACTTGACTGAAAGGGGGTGGAATCATGATTTCTCACAACAAAAAAGATTCACAAGAACAGCAGAGAACCACAGGCCTATTATCTCATCCATGCTGTAAAAAAGAACCTGGCCATCTGTTCTAGTCTGTTACTTTCACTGAGAGAGCTCATATGCATTGTTATATGGAGCTGTCAGCCAGACCTGTGGAGCACTGTAGTTTATAAGGGAGCTTGTCTCCACCAGAGACAAATATCCTAAACCCTGAAGAACAAGGAGAATCTTCTGTGAAGCCTGAGGGATATGCATGTGATGACAGAACATTGCAAATGAAAATAAAAATGCACAAGTGCTTCGAGCACTGGTTCCCAACCTGGGGATCAGGACCCCTTTGGGGGTTGAACGACCATTTCACAGGGGCACCATGAGCCAGTGAAGAAAAAGGCACAAACAGCTTTGGTCTGGAGGAGGAAGGGGAGAAAGGGGGGAGAGTGAGTTACAGCTTGATAGGTTGGAGGGGATGTCAGTCAACGGCATTGGAGGCTGTGATTGGCTGAGGGTGCCTGTAGAGGGAAGTTCACTATGGCACTTGCGGCAGTGGCCTGCCAAAAGGGGGGTTGTGGCCTCTTCCAAGCAGGCCAAGGGGGTCACAACATGAGGAACTGTATTAAGGGGTTGCAGCATTAGAAAGGTTGGGAACCACTGGCTTAAAGTAACAATGGGCACCCTAGACTTCAAGAATATCTGTGCATTCATAAAGCCAACTCTCAAGCCTACAACAGCAATGGCAGGATGTTCTGTCTAAGACAGGTAAACATCAGAACATAGAACAGAAGCAACCTGGAATACGTCTCTGAATAAAGAGTATCCGCTCAAGAGAAATTATCCCTATAACTTGGAAAGCCCCAAAAGCAGTTTGAGACAAGATCCAGGCAAATCCATCCTTGCCTCAGCTTAGATGTACAAGGTGTGGCAAAGGCCACAGCTCACCTGAACAAGCTCAAAATCACAAGTCTTAAAAAAGCAAATAAAACAGAAACAAACAGAAATACGAAGAGAAATATGCAAAGTATTGCACTATTTTGCTATAACTGATGTAGTGAAATAGCTGGAAAAAATAAGTACCGTCACTCTATAATCACCCAGCAGAGAGTATATTTAGCAGAATGCTGATGGATTTCCATTTTGACAATTAAAGTTTTATCTTGGGCATTGTGCTAATGATTGTGTTACAGGGACAAAATGCCACTGGGTGAGTGAGGCTATCAACAGAGATGGGCACGAAACAGAATAATGGCATTTTGGTTTTTTGTTTGTCATTGAGAGGTCTGTTTCAGTTCATTTCCGTTTGTCGGGAATTTTTTGAAAAACTTCATTACCATTTTTCGTTTTTTCGTTTGTTGTTTCTACCCGCTTTTTGCGCAATTTTTAAAGCATTTCCGTGCGCATGGATCCTCCAATGGCCCAGACCAGAGGGAAAACACTAAAAAAAAAAAAAGGATGCTGGCAGAGACACAGTATAGACTAGGTATGCAGGGAGGCTGCAAAGGCAGCGGCAGGCATTGCCCAGGGTGCAAGGCAACTGCAGAGTGACTGCACTGCAGGTCAGGGGAGGGTACTCACCGAGAGGTACGCAGCACGCACACACACAGGGAGGCTGCAGGACTGAAGCTAGAGTCGCAGAGACAGCAATCCCACCCTAACTCCCACCAGAGACGGCAAGGAGGACAGGGGCTGCCAGAGCTTTTTATGCCCTCTGTGGCTGCCAGACCTGCCCGCCCAGTCTGCAACCTGGGCATGCTATTGGTTGAACATGTTCCCATCACATGACTTGCCTCCATTATGTGGCTGGTGGTGACATCCATTTTAAATGGAAAAGAAAAATACATCGCGATGGGAGAAGACAAAAACAAACATTTTAAGGACCCCAACCCCCTGGTAGGTATTATCAGACAATATAAATAATTATTGCTGTGTTTTTACGGATGTTCAGGGTGTTTTTTATCATTTAAAACAGCTCATTTCATTGCGCATCGCCATTAACGGAAACGAAACGTAACGACCACAATTTTCGTGGTTCTGTTCGTTTTGTTGCATTTTCATCACAATTTTCGTTTGTCGTTTCATTACGTAACGGAAAAGACAAACGGTAACCAAAATGAAAAAATGTTCATTTCTGCCCATCTCTAGTTATCAAATTGCAAAGTGGCAGGCTGCAATTCAACATCAGTGAAAAGCCCACAGACTTTCACGTTTATTGAGAAGAAGCTGAAACAATAATTTGGGACATAACATAATTTTTATTTGATCCATCTTCTTCAAGGAAACCTGTTAATGCTGCCTAAACAACACTTGAGTTTGCTTGAACTGTGTAGAATCATTCTATGCAAAAACAATACATCGGGTTGAATGTTCTCATTTCAGTATATATGGAATCAAATCATTAACTGTTGATGTACTCCACTCAAACACAATGTAGAGGCCAAGTTAGGCTTTGTATGGAAAGGGGTTGGACGAAAATACACGGATAATCAAAAAGCTTGAACACACCTGCCATGCAAGGGTTAAAGAATTCTGTCATACTTTCCACATGAATGAATGCTCATTCATAGGCAATAGGATATTACACTTTCAATCTAAAAGCCTGATACAGGCACAGGTATGCTCTGTTACAGAAATGGACCCTCTTTGAGTAAATGGACCCTCTTTGCAGGGAAGGGACAAGTATCCTATCATGCTCTGGAGGTCCACAAGGGTCAGGTAAAACCTGAAAGACAAAAATAGACAATATAATTGTAGATTATATAAGATTATGGCCACCGGTCCCATCACCTCCTGGCAAATAGAAGGGGAAGAAATGGAGGCAATGACAGAGTTTATTTTCTTAGGCTCCGTGATCACTCCAGATGGCAACTGCAGCAACGAAATTAAAAGATACCTGCTTCTTGGGAGGAAAGCAATGGCAAACATGGGTAGCATCCTAAAGAGCAGAGACATTACTTTGTCAACTAAGGTCAGGATAGTCAAAGCTATGGTGTTTCCAGTAGTGATGTATGGAAGTGAGAGCTGGACTATAAAGAAAGCTGATCGCCGCTGAATCGATGCTTTTGAGCTGTGGTGCTGGAGGAGAGTCTTGAGAGTCCCCTGGACTGCAAGGAGATCAAACCTATCCATCCTGAAAGAAATCAACCCTGAATGTTCACTGGAAGGACAGATTTTGAAGCTTAGGCTCCGGTACTTTGGCCACCTCATGAGGAGAGAGGAGTCCTTGGAAAAGTCCCTGATGTTGGGAAAGATTGAAGGCAAAAGGAAAAGAGGACGGCAGAGAATGAGATGTTTGGACGGTATCTCCGATGCAACCAATATGGGGTTGACCAAACTCCCGGAGGCAGTGGATGATAGGAAGGTCTGGCAAGCTCTGGTCCATGGGGTCACGAAGAGTCGGACATGAGTGAACAACAACAACAAATAATTGTAGATACCACTGTCAGATGGATGTATTTATGGGAATTTGCATATATTTATTGTTCAGGTATTGCAGAGATTGTTGGCCCAGCTTTGGGACAAATTGGGGTATTTCCATGACTGCTTGGGAATAGACTGCTGCAGAGTGCAGACTATTCCACAAGCAGTCCAATCAATCAGTGTCTTCATGTGACCCACCTTGAGTCATGTTTAACTTCTTCTGCTTCAGTGTGTCACCTTTAAATAGCAAGTACTGGGGGAAGGTGGAGATAAGTGAATTCAAATTATAAATGATGATACTTTCAACTAATTGGCAATCAAAATAGGAATTCAACCATGTAGCAATGTAGATTCTATGACTGTCCTGCTGAGATCTGTTCCACATTTCACCATTTTATCCTAGCATTTGTCTACATGGAAGCATTGGACTAACTTAATTTCTCATTTTTCCTAGTTTTAAAAACTGGCTTCATGTTAAATCTGCAATAAAGGCATTTTCAATAATACATATCCACTAACTGTAACATCTAAAGTCCAGATAGAAATAGAAAATATAAACATGGCAGTGCAACAAGTGAAAAGTAGTTCTGAGCCAAACTGCACAAAATCTAGAACAGTGCATTTTCCTGTCATTCTCTCCAAAGTTACAAAATGAACTCTTCTTTCAGGGTGCTGAGGGCAGGAAAGGTGCCCCTTGAAGTGGGAGGAAAGCTTTTAGAAAGAGAGAGTGAGAAATGTTCACTATAAGTAAACCCACTCCATCTGAAATATCTTTGGCCATCACTCTCTGACAATCACAGAGAGCATCTCCTCACCCTCTTTTCCTGGAGACAAATTACCCCAGGAAAAGAAATTGGAACATCACTTGGATTGATAGAAACAGTATCAGCAACATACCATAAGATCATGATATAGACTAGAGCACATATCCTAAAAGTGTTTATCTGAACACAGAATTAAAGTGGGAGACCAATTCCAACAATTTATATATTCTTCATGATAAGTGGGAAGTGTTATGATTGTTCAAAGGTAATTTGTCTTTTTTTTCAGATTCCAGTTCAAATGTCATTAATGGGAGGGGTGGCATAAATCGTTCTTCATCTTTGAAATGAGCATTATAAATGTGGGAGGGACAGCCAGCAGGTTGGAAGGAAGGAAGGAAGGAAGGAAGGAAGGAAGGAAGGAAGGAAGGAAGGAAGGAAGGAAGGAAGGAAGATTATATGCTTGCTTGCTCGATTGGCTGACTGATTGATTTTAAAAGGGTAGAATAGAATTGTGACATGCTGGATGCATCCTGTGGACTCCTTCTATCTTGGCTGTCCAGGTGGGCAGTAAACAGGTGATCTTCAGAGATAATGCAGGATAATTGCAGAAACATGGTGAGACTTTGAGGAAATCAGTTGCTTGGATGAAATCAGGAGATAGGGTGTTCTGCTGGCCTGGGATTATATGGTTGTGGGATGGGACACACACACACACACACACACACACACACACACACACACACACACACACACACACACACACACACACACACACACACACACACACACACACACAAGCACAACACAATTTTAATAGTGGTCTGGTGACGTGGGTATAGCCTTGCATGGTATCTTGGGAGATAACGAAGATAGAGCTCCCAAGCACAGATGTGTCATTGTGTAAGAGTGATGGAGTTTTGGAGATAAATAGGAGAGAGTAGAAGAGAGAGAGAGAAGAGCACTGAATGCAGATCAGTGCAGCTGATCTGTGCATGCCCAATCTGTGCTTTCAAGGGCGCAGGAAAGACAGTGATTCTTTCAGCTGTAGACACAAACAGAGGTGGCTGCCGGTATAACTGAAATAAACCAAAGTTTGTCCAAGCAATGATCATTTCCCTCCACTGCAAATATTACAGCTGCAATGTGGTGGAATTTTAGAAATGTTTTGATGCACTTTCAAATCATGTTGGCAATAGAGATGGGCACGAAACGAACAATTTTCCGTTTCCGTTTTTGTTTTTTCATTTCGTTACGCAATGAAACGACAAACAAATTTTGTCACTAAAATGAAACAAAACGAACAGAAACACCGGAAATTTTGTCGTGTGTTTCATTTTCATTACGGCAATACAAGTGAACTTCTTTAAATGCTAAAAAAAAAATCACAAAAACTTGAAATAAATGGTAACGAAATGGTAACGAAACAAACGAAAATGAAAATGAATTTTTTGTGAAAATTCACAAAAAACGGAAACGAAATGAAACGGACCCCTAAACGATAAACGACAAACAAAATGCCATTTTTTTTTATTCGTGCCCATCTCTAGTTGGCAAGTCTGAGTGAAAATCGACTCAGTTGCCAGGCAGGCCACTAACTGAGTATGTTAAGCAGGAGTGAAGATGAAACCAGATATGAAGAGGGAACTACTGGAACACCAATCTACAGAATCTGATGATTCACAGGCAGAGCCTGAGAATCAAATTATTTTTCTCACTAGTTTCTTCTGGAATTGAACTTCATTGATTTGTCAAGCAGGCAAGGAGTCAGACAAGGAGGCAGGAAGGAAGGATATACTCAGCAGCTCCCACCATTATTTCCCACCACAGGCAGGGTTCCCAGGCAGTCAGCTGGAGTTAAGTGTATGTATGTATGTGTCATGTTGTGTGCCAGCACTTGAGTGCCAAAAAGACAGGATAAGCAGAGTGGACTGGAATAAGAGCTGCTGGTTGCATGCTCAAGTGAACCTATCATGATATTTAGAGTGAGGCAGAAAGGAGAAGGCCCACAATGTGACTTGTTGCATGAGCTGTGGCATATCTGGTACACCTGGAGGCAACATACTAATTACATCAGAGTTGTAATTAATTGTTTTATTTTTATTTTTATTTATTTTATTTTTTTGCACACAGGGCAAGCAGCATAATGTGTACAAATCAGCTTTGCATATAGGCAGTCCTATTGGTGTCAAATGGTGCAGAGGCATGTCCTCCTTCCACAAGAACCACTGAAAAGCATATCACTGGCAGTTAGTCGTTTTGGGGTATTGTATAAAGCATGGGAGCTGGGTTAAAGATAAAATAGCAAATACTGGGGGAAGGTGGAGAGAAGTGAATTCAAATTATAAATGATGATAATTTCAACTAATTGGCAATAAAATAGTAAGTTATTGAAGATCTAGGAAGCCACTCTGTCAGCACTTGCTGAGCAAAAGGTCACCCTGCTTTTTGGCCACCTATTTTGAAAATGTCTAGGTTCTGTCAACCAGGGCATTATGGAATAATTCCTCCTACTATGCCTTAGCCCCAAGGATACCCCTCAGTTCCAGGAAGTTATAAACAGGCATCCACAAAATGGCTGAGCTGGAGAGACATCATAGAGCAGCTCTAGCCCCTCATAATGTAACAGCTGCTCAGCCTCTTCCGTGACATGAGTCAAGAAGTACTGCAGCAGCAACTGCTATCTGTCTTTTTGTTTTCCTTGAAGGAAGATAGAACAATATCTATACAGACCACATGAGCCATGCTTGTGAGGCCACATTTGGCTTGGTGGGCCACAGGTACATCTTATGTAGGAGCTAACCTGCTCATTTATCCTTTGGAAATGTTTAGCTGCTTCTTCCAATATAAGGGAAGAGCCAGAACTGTGCTTTTTTTTCATGCCATCTTTAAGTTTATGCTGAATGAAGTACTGTGTTTTCAGAGTGTAGGCACATGAAGCCATTAGCCAGCAATAGTTTATATCCAGAGAAGTGAGCTTCAAGCAAACAAAAGTAGCAGTTACCAAAAGTACTAACTGCTATAGGCATTGGTTAGGGGCTGGAACTTTTGGGGCATCCCTTTTCTTTAGTGTTTTATGGCTTTGCAATTGAGAGCATCAGAAATCCCACAGAGAGGGTACCAAGACATGGATCTTTTCTTAGTTTCTATTTCAAGGTATACCCAGTTGGCACTCATATGCAAACTCACTTCACCACATCTATCCTGAGGAGGGCTGTCAGGTGCCAATAAGAATGAACAGAACATCCTGGAAGGCTGGAAGGGGTAAAAATGTGAATCCTTAGAAGACCCTGAAAAACAGCTATGGCTGCTGTTTTGTTGCTGCTGACAGACTTGTTTGATCGCTGTTGCTGCCTGGGGAGTTTTCTTTTTCCTCAGGAAATTATTATGTTGCTTCCTGTTGTAGCAGGCTGTCTGTAACCTTGCCCCCTTGCTTCAGTAAGGTCATTTTGAGATTTCCAAAGAGCTTTATCAGGTCCAGCACAGAGACACAAAAAGGGGAAATCAAACCAAAGGCACACATGAAAAAAGGGCATTTAGTGGTTTATTGAAAGGACTGGTATCAAAACAGGCAAAGACCTTTCTCTTCAGGCAAGCTTTCCCTGAATGATGGACTACCATGTGTACTTTATATGAATCTATGGGTTCACAGACTTTGTGTTTATGACTGCTTATAACCGTGTTGCTTTAATGTAATGCGCTGTAAGATGTCCTTCAATTCTTTGTTCTCAAATACTTGAACATGTCTTAATTGCACTGGGCTGTGTATTATCCCTCATTACTGTAAGCCGCCCTGGGTCCTTTTCCAAGGATAAAGGTGGGGTAAAAATACTCTAAAATAATAAATAATAAAATATTCCCAGATAGAAAGATGAGCCCTTTTAAAGAACCCAAAAGGGAAGGAAACTGGAAATGTTTCCCAGCACATCCCTGAAAACCATATGGAAATATATCAATTGAGACTCTATTTACGGCTGTTTTGCTAATTAGAATAAAGCAGTCATCTCTGTTTAAGCCCGATGACTTAACTTCAGTATAACATTCACTTGTAATTCCAAATTGTTCTCTACAGAGATCCTGAGATTAGAGTGTGCCCTGGAAACCTCTGAATATCACCTTCCATTAATCTTGCCCTTTTGCTTCCAACAGATTTTGTTCCCTGAAATATAAGAGAAGTTGGCTGCCTTACTAGCTTCTGTTCAGCCTGTGGTCTGCCCAGCTGCCAAACACTTTCCAGAACAGGTGGGAAGATAATTCAGTGTCCAGGACAGATTTAGGGGTGGATTACCATTCTGTATCAATAGGAAGGAATAGTTAGTAGAAAAAGGCAGTGTTCTTGTCCCAGAAAGAGTACTTGCATGATATTGTCTTCATGCACATCCCCAGGGATATAAATCTTTATAGAAATATTCAGACCTTTTCTATGACCATGAAGTATACCAGCAGAGAAAACAATATGCTAGAAAAGATACGCTATTCTATAATTCTTTGAAAAGTAGGGTGGTACACTGTCATTAGAATTACGGTTGATAATCAAACATGTCTTCAAGAATCATTATTAAGCCATATTAAAATGAATATGGTTCCAAGACAAACAGCTCTATTCTCTTCACCTTATATATCAGATATCCTGACAATTACAGGAGCTTCCCCAGGCATTCCTCTACCATTGATTAATCATCTGAGGGTTAAAAAAGACCCTATATTAAATGTGTAGCAATCAGGTATAAGATTTTTAAAAATGTATTCACAACTGAGCAGGTGCCTGATCTAGATTTGACTAAATGATTGTATATAATGCTTAATGTTTCCCATATGTTTTCAAACCTCCCATTTTGCAGTTAAACTCTCCTGAACGATTTCTGCATGAGATGTATGGAATTCCAAATACTGATGGATAATATGGCTATAAACCTCTTTGGAAGATGTCCACTAACCTTCAACAGGGGACATTTCCTCGCAGTCTTGTTCCCTGATTTCTTCCTGGAGGGCTGAATGAAAAATTCAGTCAGAGAGGAAGACCTGACTGTAACCTGCTAAAGTGGTGGGCAACCATATCTTCCAATGTAATTTGAAATCTTGTTCTCTCACAGGGTTGACTCTGTGTTCACCCTTCCAGTGTATCATATCTTCTGTTCCTTCTTCCTTTCCAGCTGCTAATTGGAAGTCACATGCACTTTGGTCTTTCTGACTGTGGCAGTCATACTCTTGATACAGAAGGCAGTCATTGCTCTCCCTTCTTTCATCCAACACACAAGGAGGGGAGCACCTGGGTGAGGTCCATTAAGCTCTCACTTACTCTACATGGAAAGAGACACATCCACAGAGCAGTAGTTACTGTTTCTTTGTAGGCTGCCCAGAGTCGTTATTCATTTCGTTACATAACGAACCAAATAACGAATATCAAAACAAAAAAATGTGTTTCGTGCCCATCTCTAAATAGAACATATGTAAGTCTCGTGGCTCTTGAGAGGCTTATTCTAAGGAGATCTTGTGATGTGAGCGCCGACCGGACCCCAAGGGTGGCCTGGTTGTTACCCTAAAATAAAAAATAAAATAATAAAAAACCCAGCACCAACCAGACCCCAGGGCGGGCGGTGCTGAAAGAAAAGAAAAGAAAGCCCCATGCTACAGCTGTAGCTCAGGGCCTGAACCCGGAAGGGGGGGGATAAAACTAAAATAGAAATAAATAAATAAATAAATAAATAAATAAATAAATAAATAAATAAGGAGCACCGAACAGGCCTCAAGGGTGGCCTGGTCAGCACCCTAAAATAAAAAAATTAATTAATTAATTAATTATTTTAAAAAAACAGCGCTGACCAGGTCCCAGGGGTGGTCAGCACTGAAAGAAAAGAAAACAAGCCCCACACTAAAGCTGTAGCGCAGGGCAAACCCAGAAGTAAATAAAATAAAATAAAATAAAAAATATATAATTTTTTTTTGTAAAAGCGCTGACTGGGCCCCAAGGGTAACCTGGTCGACTCAGCACCCTAAAATAAAGGGGGGGGAATAAAAAAACCCAGCACTGATTGGGCCCCAGGGGCCACACAGTGGGCGCTGGGGAAAAGGGGTACAAACGAAATATGAAATAATGAAACAATGAAACACTTTTTTCTGCAAAAATTTGCAAAAAACAAAATGAAACAAACCGACCTCCTTTACGAAATGAAAAGAAACAAAATGCCATTTTTTTATTCGTGCCCATCTCTAGTTCTATTAATTCTTAGATTTATGTATTGATTGTTTGTGTATACAAACTGATCTACTTTGTTCTTGTTTATAAAGAATTTTTATTTTAATATCACAGGGATTCCCTACACAGGGTGGATGGGGTGGAAATTCTAAGGATAAAAACAGGATTGCTCAAGTAGCATGTTTAGAATATTTCTCTACATATTAGTACTAATAGTTATAAAATTCATAATGCTACATGTTTATTTTTCATAAAAATATAGACTGCTTTCCCCCTGTCTTTTGCCTTCTGTAGCTCTGTATCCTTTATCTTTTATGTCCATTTCACCTGGTTCAGATTTTTCCGGAAGTTCTTATATAGTTGGTATTTCAGTCGATTTACAATATTTAGCATATGCAATTCTTGCTATCACAATAGTATGCAGTAACAAACTCTTTATCTTAACATCCATAATTTCAAGGCATAATATTTAGCAATATTTGGCAAAAAATATTTCAGGTTTAAATAGTAAATAGCTATACCACACATCAACCACATTTGATAAAAAGTCCATTCTTTGTTATTATATTTCCAGCATTTGTCTAAAACACTTCCATACATTTTTGCTAAATTTTGTGGTGTCATATATCATCTATACCACATCTTATATATAAATTCACCACTTTTAAATTCACCACTTTTGTAAACTTTGCATTATTCTCCCACAGCTGTCTCCAATGTGTTAATTCAATATTATGCCCTAAGTTTTGTGCCCATGACACTATACAGTCTTTCACTATTTCATCCTGAGTTTTCAACTCTGGCATACAGTATATATGATCTACTTTGGAGTGCTTCATATGGAATAGTAGTCATTGGCCATGCTGTGACAATCTTTTCTGAAGGGTCACATCATCAGATAACATTGCTGGGGAGGTAGAGCTGTCCATCCAAGTAGGACTTCATTTGATGAAGCTGCTTTCTGTAGGGCATTTGTGAAGTTACATCAAGGATTAACGGTGCCTGGCAAAAATAACATATGACATTAAGTGACATATGCAACAAAAAGATTAGTGACCATTTCAAGTCAAAGATCTATCTTACAGTCATACAACCAGTTGCATTCTATGGCATGGAATGCTGGCCATTGACTAAAGATGTTGAACACCACCTCAGTGTCATGGAGACAAAGATGCTACAATTGCCTGCTATTGTGTCAGTTCTGACATATGATCACCCTTTACATATAGTGATCAGAAATGATTCATTATTTGTTTCTTCTGGGGGCACTATAGGTCAGTGTAGCTCACTGAAGGCTTTGTAAACTGGCTGTCCTCCTGGGAGGCACAGTGGAACTAGCATTTTTATTGTCCAACTTGTTCCATTTCACTCTAAGTGAAATGGAACACTTTAAAGCAGATCTTAACTGGGCAGTGCGATGTGGAAAGTGGTTTGCAATCCTTCTCAGCAGTCCAAATCTCTTAACTCAACGCATGTGTCCATTGTCACTGCTACAGTCTCATTGGCATTTGTGATGTGGGGGACCCTGAGTAAGTGGTGAAAATAAAAATGTCACTTTGCAGATAGGAAAAGAGAGAAAGGAAATGTGATGCATTTTGGACTGAGGTTAAATTATTCCTGCACAATGATCTTGTGCAGCGATAATATTGTGTTTGCAGACCAAATCAACATTCTATAAGGCAATTCTAAAAGTAGGGGCAGCCCAAAGAAAATATTATAACTTTTGAACCAAGACTTTAGTCACACCAGCAAAATGTTACTCCTTATGAATTTCAACCCCTTTGAGGGATTCAGATGATGCACACAACCATTGATGATTATTTTGTTCCGTCTCCGTGCTATCTCTGAATCAAATCCAGTCCATTAGAAGGCTATTATTATTACTGCATTTTCTAAAGTGCTATTATAAGCGCAGATGATATTTCTACCATATATCCTTATTAGACATGGGCACGACTTGGTGAAATTGTCGTTTCCATTTTTGGATATCGTTTCCATTACGTAACGGAAACGGTAACAACAATTAAGCTGTCAGAACTCGAACTAGAACCGAAAAAGAAAAATTGGGTCTGATTTGTCGTTGTCGTTCCTGGCATCGCGCGGTGATTGCGCGATGCCAAGCGGCACAAAAAAAGTTTTAAAAATAAAAAAACCCTGAATCCTGGCCAAAAAAGCAGGCAAAAATATGCCTGCCTGAGGGCACCTACCAAAGGGGTGGTTTCTGGGGGGGGGGGGTCCCCAGCCTTCCCCCCCTCCTGTCCTGGGCTGCTGGTACCGGGCTGGGAGGGGGCATCCTCGGCGTCTCCATTTGCCATGCAGTGCGGGGTGATCCAAAATGGTGTCTGCAATATTTTTTTTTGAAATGGTGGTCCAAAAAAACCACCAAAGCACCACAGAAACATGCGAAAATTAGCTATTTTAAATGCTTGAATTTTTACAGTCACAGCAGTGGGTTTTTTATAGCAGTAAAAGGTCACACTGATTTTATTTTATTTTATTTTTATTTTTATTTTTTTACACCTGAGCAATGATGGGCTGGCCATGGGATGGGACCATGCAAATTTTTGCACCCATTCTACTGACACTTCTGGATGTGCAAGAGGGCATAAAAAGCCGAGGCACTCCCAGAAGAGTCGCAGTTCGGGCTTGGATGTGGGTGGGAGAGGGCTGTGTGTAGCTGGCTGCTGTGCTAGACTAGTTTCCATTTCGCGGAGCCTTTAGATTTCAGTTAGGCAGGCAGGGAGGGAATTGATTCAATTGAATTTTTAGGAAATAATAATAATTCCTTTCATTCTCTGTCTGCTGTGGGGAATAGCAACACAGTTTATTCTTTTTTATTCTCCTGCAGTTTGTTAGGATTTCTTTTCTGATAGTGCTTCAAAGGGGGGAGGTTTGAGTGGGAGGGGAGGTGTGGATTTATTTTAAAAATTTCATTTGCTTGGTGGCAAGCCAAGGTCCTTTCATACCCTGCCTGCAGCTCTGCTTTGGGTGCACTGCCCACTTTGTTTGCAAAAATTGCAATTGCTTTATTCGATGCAGTCTTGTGCAGCAAGTCAGTTTAAAGTGTTTTCCGCCTGCTCTGGGTCATTGCGGGACCCGCGCCCACGCACCCGCCCGCCCGCCCCTCCCCCTGCCACTGCCGCCGCCCACCCATGCCCCCCCGCCCCCCCGCCTGCCACCTAGGGCGCAAAAACACCTAGCGCCGGTGGGACGCCACTCGCTGGGACGTCAAATCATGCGAAATCGCGGCGGCGGTAACGACAAATGACAACACGATGAAATGACAAATTTTTAAAAAAAATTGCGAAAAACGGAAATGACCCGAAACGGACCCGTCCCAAAAAACGACAACTCGAAAATAATTTTTTTTTCTGGTCGTGCCCATCTCTAATCCTTATTACAAGAATTCCTTACAATAGAAATGAAAACTTGCATGGTATTTAATCTCTGTATGTGAGAGGAAGAGGTCAAATCCAAGACTGCTATTTGCTATTATGTAATACAAAGATTATATAATTCCCATTATGCAATATTTGTATGTTTAATCAGATATTAGTCCAACTATGTCCCATGGAGGCTATCCTCTTGTAGGGAAACTGAACAAAACAGTTAAAAAGAAATATCCATATCCAGACTGTACCAGGTTTTGTAGGGGTTTTTTCCATTGTTATGGGTGCAAATTAACCCCTTTTTACCACCTTTTCCCCCAAAATGTCCATGTGCTGTTTGCATCTTTTAAATTTTCTCGACTGCTGAAAATACCCACCCCTTTCCTTTAACTAAAGAGAGTTTTAGCACTCTTATGGAAAATTTGAAGTATTTCTACAGTGGTCCCCCACCCGGGACCGCAGTATATGAAAAGAGGCTCCTTGGAGTAAGAGGGGAAAGCCTGTTTCAGGCCTCCTGTACTTACCTCAGGACTGGTGGTGCCCTGAATGGGTCTGCAAGGGCCTTCCCGACCTTCTAGAGCCCCTAAAATGGCTTCCCTGAGAACCGGAAGTCACCTCCTGTTCACAGAAAATCATTTCTGAGGCCTCCGAGGGCCTTTCTAGGTCTGTTGGAGGCCTCAGAAATGAGTTTTCGCAGTCCGGAAGTCAATTCCGGTTCACAGGGAGGCTCTTTTTGGGCCTCCAGAAGGCCCGGAAAGGCCCTCACAGGCCCGTTCGATGCAGTGTTCAGGCTGGGGGTAAGTACAAGGGCCCCCAGCTAGACCCCCCAGGTCTGACCCAATCTGCATCCACATATCACTGATTTTCAATTATTTTGGGTCGGGTCCCTAACGATAGGCGAGGGGTCACTGTATTTTAGGTTCATTTTTCACTTTTGCATAGTTATCTCAGATGAGTCCACAATCACATGTCTAATTAAGGATTCAAGAGCAGATACTGCATTGGCTCGGCCATATGTGTAGTGTGTATCCATCTTAACCCCATGAAATCAAATTCATCATGCACCTCTCTTTATAGACTGTGCTTCCCTTGCTAAGCATGTGATTCTCTTGCAACCACTTCCATCTAAGGAAGTCCTTTTATGCTCAACTATCAAAATATAATTAATGAGAGGATCAACAGGAGAATAAGAGGGAACAGTATAACACTGATGCATTTTTGAAAATTCACAGAGAAAAATAAATAATGAACAACTGACATTGCTTTTTTATTTCTTTGAGTAGTATCTGGAAATATGAATCTTAAAAATATTTCAGGTAATTTCTTTCCTCAGTATTGCCACATGGCAAAGAAGATTTCTGAAACTGTTTTCTTATGTAAATCTTTCTGATGAAGTTAAATAATGTCCTTTCTTGAGGGCTCTGTGAATAATTGGTACAGAATTGTCTGTGCCTGCAGAGTGTGCTCAAAATCTTTGACAACTTAATTGTGCCATTTTGACGTACACTACATCTTCCCTGTGCACATCCCAAAATTTCCCTCATTTCCTACCATCCCATTTAACAGTGGCACCTCTGAGCCTTCTCACAAACCAGCCATGTTTTATTCATAATATTGTGGGTTTATATGTGAAATTTAGACTTGTGACCCTGCTCAAACAGTTGCCTAGTAGAATAAGTCAATGGTGGAAAATGCAGTATAAAATGCATTCATTGGCCCAAATGTTTGTGGGTCCTAATTTGGAGAACCAATTTGCAAATCAGTCCAAAAGCTTCCTGGCATGTGAATAGCTCAGTGATTTAGGTATCTGGCTGAGGAGTCAGATTCAATTCCCAAATGCACCTCCAGGAAGAAGAGTCAACCTGTATGGCCTTGGGAAAGTTGCATAGTCCCAGAGAGCACCCCTAGAAGAAATGAATGGTCTCCCATATCTATGTGTTCTCTATTAGAACACACTGGAAAGGGCTGCCATAAGCCAGAACAAACTTGACAGCACATTTATTATTATTATTATTATTATTATTATTATTATTATTATTATTATTATTATTATTATTATTATTATTATTATTATTATTATTATTATTATTATTATTATTATTATTATTAAGTTAGCATAAATCCTAAACAGATTCTTTGGCACCTGTCATTAAGGTCTAAACCAGGCATGTCCAAACTTTGGCCCTCCAGATGTTTTGGACAGCAACTCCCACAGTTCTTTGCCATTGGCAATCTAAGATTAGAATTCTGGGAGTTGTGGTCCAAAACATCAGGAAGGCTGAAGTTTGGACATGCCTGTTGTAAACCATCTCTTATTCTGTTAGGGATAACAGTCATGACACCATTTTTTCAGATCATATCTCCACCCCAACCACTGTGATCAAATATGGAGCTGCTGGCCACTGCACAATGGCAGTTTAATTCTGCTGTTTCTGTGTCCACCTGTGGCAATTAACTAAATAAATGTCTCCATACCTACAAAGTACAGCTATCTTCTTCATTGGGAACACATATATTATGCACCAAAGTTAAAGTGTTAAGAAAGAACAAATGGTAAAGCAACAAAGGAAGCTTTAAGCCTGCAGACAACAAAGAGGCCTCCTGGAGGTAACAAGAAGGAAGAGCTGCATGAAATAGTACCAACCAGGCATACTTAGTAAAGGAACAGAGGAACATGTAATAGGAACCTCTGGGCAATTAACAGATTTGAAATCTCAATTAGAATCAGAATGGCTCAAGTCAGGAGAAGCCACCGTGGAAACCTTTGAAGAAATTGGAGGAACCTCCCTAAGAAAGCCAAGAAAGCTTATGAACATGGCATCTACTGCCACACTGAAATATTAAACCATTGAAAAAAGGAACAGTGGTTTGAGAGGAAGGCTCATTGGCTTGAAAACCAGAGTTGGAAGGAGAATTTCTTTTTAAATTGAAACTGAGAGGAAGAACCTATTCAAAATAGGCTTGAATTTTGAGTTTAACCTCTAAAGAAAATAATGACAGATCAGACTTAGAATTTGAAACCCAGGTCTCAGAGAGGGCATTGGGTGAAAGCCCCAAAGCCAAAACAGGGAGAAGACTTGGGGAATTCACCATCTAAGCTACTAAATTTATTAGATGCAAGATAAAATCCTAAATGAGACAAAGAAGATGAAAAATGTATCCTATGCAGAACGCAAAGTGCTACACATGCACAGCACATATGATGTAAATGTCAAAAGTATGACACTTGAAAAATGATCTCACGGAGGAGGGGAGGTGTATCAAATGAACTTCCACACAGAATCTTCTTGGTGATTTAGGCTGGAACAAGAAAATTGGAAAAAGAAAATGGCTAGTGATTAACAAGTTTCCACTTGCATTCCTGATCACATGCATAAAATCAAAGATATTGTGATTAAAATTAAAGTTGTTGTTGTTGTGTATCAAATGAACTTCCACTTCCATGGAGTTTTCTTGGCGAGAATCAGTAAAATGATATTCCTGTACCCATCTTGCTGGGGCAAGATTGGATGTGCGGGGGCAAGGCAGCCCAAAATGTCCTAACAGCCATCCATCCTTCTATAATCATCTTGCTGGGGGTGGCGGGGAATTGTAAACCACCCAAAGAGTGCTTGAAGTGCTGTGGGGTGATGTATAAGCAGTTCACTTTTTGCTTCTATTTCTTATGAGTGCCTCTCTGGTCTTTGTTCTGCCACATAATTCCCCTGGAAATGCACAAGACGTTCTGATTTGTTTCAGATTTATACTTCATCAAAAAATTGTGCACATCCTAGTATCCAGCCTCATTCTGACTGTAGGTGACCACTGACTGTCATTCCTTTAAACAAAAATTTATGACACCATCATTTTTATAATAAATCATCTGTTCTCAAGAGGAGATGACTATCAAACCAAATGCTTAATGCTGGAGTAAAAATATGTCAATCCCTTTCCATTTTCAATGTACTTAGATTCAATTTGCCCACAACACTTTGCTATAAAATGTTTAAATACCTCATCAGGCTGTTTCTAGCTTTCTTGAAGCCATATGCAGAATATTGAAGAATTCAGCTATTAAGGTAAGATTGAGTTTATATCACCATTCTGCTACCATGATTTTTTTTCTTAAAATGTCCCTCTATGCTGAGGCTAGCATTGAATCATTGTCTAACAAGTATTTGAAATCATTTTTCTTACTGGCCAGATATGCTTAACTCCATGGCTTATTAGTGAAGAATTAGGACAAAAGAACATAATTCAATTAAGAAGCTACTTAAGAATTCAACTAAGAAGAATCACATTATCACAATTTAGCTGCCAAATGAAACATCTACCTGTGGTGGACTATGAGTATGACAATGGCTTGTGTAGGCCTGCTTACTTGTTTACCTGACAAGGTTGATGTGCCAAAAATAGTGTATAAGCCATCAACCCGGCCATGGTGATACATGGTCCAGTGTTGAATTAGCTGAGATGTCCATCACTTATTCAGAAGCAGATAGTTCTTCCACCGCATGATTTCTTTACAGATACAAGCAGAGACAATTCAAATTTCAAATGAACCTGCTATTCATCTTGCAATGACCATTTAGAAAATGAAGCTTGCTGGACTATAAGATACAGAGTTGAGTAAAAGTGTGTGCTGTACCAAACATATCTGTGAGAACTGGAGGAGAAGGGGGTTGTTGATGGATACAGCAATGCAACTTCTTCCCCCAAAATGTCAATAACTGAATGACATTTAAAGCCCCCAATCAGGAAACATGTGCCCTCCAGAGGGTCTATTCAGCTTCCTGGATTCCTCAGCATTGGCTAGGTAGTAAGCAAAGCTTGATAGGAATTGTAAGCAGAGGACAGCTGGAGGGTTACATGTTACCCACCCTTGCCTTGAATGCCCTTGACTAGATCATCTCAAGGATTGCTTTCTTCCAAATAAACTCAGGTCCATATTAAAGGCCTTGCTCCTGTGTTTCTATGCATGTGAAAGGGGTCTTTAGTGAAAAGCCCATTTCAGTCCTGGGCTTTAGAAATCCTTTTCTGGAATGTCCTCTGTGTTGTGTCGTTTCAGTCATGACCAATTCTTCATGACCCTATGTCCATGGAGTTTTCTTGGCAGGAATACTGGAGTGGCTTGCCAGTTCTCACTCCAGGCACCTACAGCACCTGGTATTCCCTGGTGGTCTCCCATCCAAGTACTAACCAGGGCTGACCCTGCTTAGCTTCTGAAATCAGGCCAGATCAGATGTGCTTAGGGCAATGATGGCGAACCTTTTAGAGACTGAGTGCCCAAAATGTGATTCAAAACCCACTTTTTTTTTTTTTTTTTTTGCAAAGTGCCAATACAGCCATTTAACCAGAATATACTGTAGGTGGCTGTGAATGGGCGATGTCAGATTCCCACAGAAATGGCTCTGAGTGCCACCTTTGGCACCCGTGCTATAGGTTCACCAACTCTGGCTTAGGGCATCTGGGACCAGGGAATCCACCAAACTTTTTAATTTAAATCAAACTTTAGTTTGCCTAACTCTTTTGGTTTTATCCAACACTGCACACTTGCAAGATTTTGTTTGCTTTTATCTGCTCTGGTAGTACATGGCAATGCACTTTATTATGATGACTTTGATTTTATCTATTATATTGTTGTGGCCCACCCTGGACACATTTTTTTGCAGCAATACATGTTCTGAAATAAATAAGTAAATAACAGCAGGTGATTATGTTTATCTGTTATGCTGTGAAAGAATTTGCCAGCTGGTTCCATCACAGCATAGTTGTTTCTTAAAAGCACAAGAGTACACTTGAAAGATATGCTTGCTGTTGTTACTGTAGTTACTGTTGTTGATAATGTTTTGGTCAGTGGGGAACTGCCCAAACTCAAGCACTTTGCAGACACATTGGCACAACTAGCAGAAAACCAAGCACATGCTTAATGCTCTATTAGCTAATTGTGGGGCCTTTCGAGTATCATGGCTGGGGTGGCAGCAGTATATATCTTTCCCATGTTGTACCATCCCAAAGGCTCCTTCTGCTTGCATCACCAGGAGAATCTTCTCAAGTTGTCGCAGCTGCCTATCCTCTCTCTGGGTCTGCAGCAAGACAGAAGATGGGAGAAGCACTGAACACAAATATCTGGCCAAAGGACCTATCAGAGCCAGACATTTGGGGCCTGAGTATCTTTCTCTGAACAACAAGTCTTGGAAGAGGAATGATGGCAGAGGACTTCTCCAGAGGTCAGACCATGTACAATGCAACCTGAATTCTAGCACTCAGTCAAATGAGTTGAGAATCTTAAACCACAAAACCTGGCCCTGTACTACATGATATGTCATGATCTAATTGGGGGGGGGGGTTGTCCTAAGTTTTGAAATAAGCCACCCACATCTGCATCCATACTTCTTCAGCACTTTTGAAAGTTTCCAATTAAGCAGGTTTTAAAGCCTCATCACTTGCAACTTTTATCTGCCTAAGGTGATATATGGGGGCATTATGTCCCCACCAGCACCACCATGTGAAGGCCCTGAGGTAACATAAACTGGGACTGCAACTGAGAGAAAAAGCATGGAAAGAGAGTGAGCTGAAGCCTAATGCAAAAGCAGAACCCATCATACACATCATCAGCAGGGACTGCCTTGTTACCATATCAAACTGCCACGGTCATATACAATTAGCAAGCACAGAGTGAGAGTTACACATGGGTGAATGCAAATGAATGACAGACGATGCCAGAGATACCTTCACATATATTACATGGGAATGGGAAGAGGAGAGGTCAGAGAATGGAGTTCGTTTTTCTGATAACATTGGTTTTCCACTCTTAATCATGCTTCTTGTTTCTAAGATGTTGAGGAGGCAAAATACTCAAGTTATCCAATAGTGCAGGAAAAAAATGTTCTGCATACCCACAAGGATGCCTAAAACATATCTAAGACTGATCTGCCTTTGATTTACTGGTAGATTTTTGTGGCCACCTATGGTTGCCCTTCTGAATTGTACTGTGTCAGTGTTTTCTGTCACTAGTAGAGGCATCATTCTTCATTAACTTTTTATTCCATTCATAAAAGCTGTCCAAGAGGTTTTAAAGGAGAGTGACCAATCTTAGTGAGGTTTAAGGTGTTGGTTGGGGACAAAGGGAAGAAGAATCCAGTTCAGCAATTAAAGTTGACTGATTAGGTTGTTGGTTGCACCCTTTGAGGATGGTTCTCTAATCTGGCCCTGTGTTGAACTATAAATCCTGTATCTCCAACGAGCAATTTTATTGCAAGAATTATGGTCCAAGGTACCTGTAAAATGCTGAACAGGTAAAAAAATAATTTAAACTGCAGAATAACAACAATGTGAGTGGGGAAGCTACAGAAAGAAAGAATAATTCCCCACTCCTCCTGAGGCAACATACCCCTGGCACTATACCTTGGAGGAATATTAATCTTCCCAGGACACTCACCTTAACTTTTTCTTTTTGAAATGAGGGGTGGTTTACTGGAAATCCTCCCTTGCATCATCTTGTGGTTAAAAATATTTCTACCAAAAATAAAAATAAAAATGAAGAATCTAAGAGGTCCTATGTGTGCTAGAAGCTATAAGTTTACAACCAGTAGTCTTTAATTTAATTGTTTGACTTAAAGGATAAAAAAACATTATTTTATGATATTAATCTAAATTAATTTGGGTGGGTTTTGTGCTTTTTTATCCTTTAACTTAACCAGAAATGAATTAGGATTTTTATAATAACATCCCAGCTGTCTGGGATCATGTGAAAGGTTTCTAATGGCACACACAACAACTTTCTATTGCCAAGGTTTGATATTCTGTATGCATAAAGTGCTGAATGAATAAAATATAACATATGTTATCAAAACACAAGCCTGAAAAATGTGCTTTAAAAAGAGGCTTGAACAGCAGTGTACTAAAGGTCGCTGCAAGGTCAGTCAGCCAATTCTCCATACAAAGCAATCGGCTTCACCACAACGTTTCTTCTTTAACAAGAGTCACAGCAAAACCCAGCCAATCTGCCATACTTGGAGATTGCACATGTATAAGGTATCTTATTAATCAGTTTGCACACACGTTAAACTCAGTAGCCTATACAGTTACTATATGACTATGTCAGAGGATTGCAAGGAAAGCAAGGCTAATGGAAATTAATGTGTATGTGTTGTGTCATTATAGTCATGACTCCATGTCCATGGAGTTTTCTTGTCAGGAATACTGGAGTGGTTTGCCAGTTCCTACTCCAGGCACCTACAGCATCTGGTATTCTCTGGTGGTCTCCCCCATCCGATGTAAGGTCATCTAAGTGTTTTTCAACCTTTTTGGGCAAAGGCACCTTGTTTCATGAAAAAAATCACGAGGCACACCACCTAAAAATCAAAAATTTAACTCTGTGCCTATATTGAGATCGGATGTACTTAGGGCATCTAGGCAGCAATGGAAATTAATATTGCCTTCCAAAGTAAGTAAATGGCTGCCTTATTGGGTCTCCTTCATAGTAAGCTGCCACTTGAACATGGAAATGTAAATATGGATAACAATAGAGGGAAAACTAATGTTGAAAATAGAAATATCTGAGGAATTGAAGTAGGAGGCAACACAGCCCGACACACCAAGGAACATTGGTAGCTTTGAAACCACCAGGCAACATGTAGCATCACCACCAGCCGCGGCTCAGAGGCAGGACACACAAGGATATCATGGCAGTTAGGAGAACGTAATAGCTTTCATGTGTGTAATATGTCAAAAGGTTAAGTTATATATTTAACTTCAATAAACCTTTTCTTTTAAGAAGTTTAATGTTTTAAGATAAGCACTCTGCTTTTTCATTGTGCCTTTAAGATTATAAGTGCCCACATTTTTTAAAAAAATGCAATTAAAACAGTCTTCTTACTGTGTTTTATTCATAAAGTATATTTCTACTGTACTTTTTATGATCCTGCATTTTCAATTGAAACATGATTTGATTTCTTGCCAGTAACTTTAACAGCTGCATGATTACCGAAACCTTTAATATTTTGGAACATTTTGGCATATCACTTATGCATATTGCCTGGGATTTAAGTTTCTCATCCATTTATTTTTAAGGATGTGTGTCTTTTCTCACAGCTGTAAGAACTTGGGGTGATTTTTCATGCTTTAAAAATTGAATGTCTATCTTTCTTTAGTCGCAATACTTGTTTTCTGTTTAAGTATTTCAAACCTACAATTTCTCACAAGTGATTGAATGGTTGGATTTCAATATAACTAAAATAAGGGCTTGTTTGCATTTATATTTGCTTTGCAATAAGCTGTGTTCTAAAGGGAATAATTTTGGAAATCATGTGGTAGTCACATTTGTGACGTACACACCCAGAGTTTTAATATTCCTGCTGCCACTACCAGTTTCCAGGATCACTTTAGTTATTTCAATAAGGGAGTCTGACACCAAGGTATATATTTTCAAAATAAAATATGTAATATTTATTGGTTTACCATTGGATCTTCAATATTATATATATATATAGTGTTGACTGATTATATGCTTTAATACAACACAGTTCACAATACTTCTTATTTATAAAACACAGTTACTTTGGTTTATGATTATATATCAATATTTATACCAGACCCAAATCAACCACAATATTTCACTTCTGACTGACTGTTAAATAACTACAGTAATACTTCGTAAGAAGATTTTAATTGGTTCCAGGGATACATTCATCCTAGGAAATAACCGTCTTACGAAGCACAGCTTCTCACAGGAATGCATTGAAAGCCAATTAATCCATTCCAGAGGGAACAGATTAATAGGTTTTTTAATGAATTCCTATGGGAATGCTGTCTAAAGCTGGCTTCGCAAACAGGGTTTTGGGGCTGGGGTGGGTCACACTGGTACTTGGGGGGCATAGATGTTGCAGCACCCTACCTGTGGCTCACCAGCCCCTAACACCTAGTTTCCCAACAGCAGTCAGGTGAGCCCCTTCCTTGGTTTCAGTGGCATTGAGCATCAACCTTTGTTTGGCGGGCCCCCAGCCAGTATGTGTCCGCCTTTCAGGCCATCCGAACAGCAGACAACTGGGGGGCCTGTCTCTCCCTGTGCAACCCCAGCTCACTTACCTTTTGCCTCGTAGCTGTGAGGATACCCACTCGCCTCCGAGGTGACCTCTGGGGGGGCTGTAGCAGCCTGTGCCTCTCCTGCACCCACCTATCGAACCCCTGCTTGAATGGACAATGTGGCTGGGTGGCCGCTCAGTGGGGCACTGGAGGCTACTGCCCAGGACATCAGCAGCACTAATGGAAGAGGCACCCATGCCACCCACCCGAGACAGTGGCATCCAAAGAGGCACCTAGGCCACCTCCCCGGGACATCCACGGCCACTGCTTGCCTAGGCTACTGGAAGACTTTTTTTAAAAAGCTGTGCTTTCTCCCCCATTCGGCAGTTTGGGGGATCTGCCACTACCACTTTTCTGGGCTACTGGAAGACTTTTTTTAAAAAAGCTGTGCTTTCTCCCCCATTCGGCAGTTTGGGGGGAAGGCGTGCCTTTTAAAAAAAAGTCTTCCAGTAACGCTTCTGCCCAATGCCCGTCAGTGGGAAAACACCTGCTGCTGCTGATGTCTCAGCGATCCTCCTGTTTAATGGCTATTTAGTTTCTCCAATGTAGAGTTCTGCACACTCCTCACTGCATTGGACTGCATATACTATATTGCTCCTTTTGTGTTTTTGTATCGGGTCCTTTGGGTGGATGAATCTCTGCCTTAGTGTGTTAGTTCCGAGACTCTGCATACACAAGCCTACACTACCTTTTTAATTTGCAGGAACTTACCACAAAGATTTATGCATAGTGACGGTGGGCATTGTTTAGTAGGATTTTGGCCTTCATATTAATGACCATTTAAGTTCATTTTACCCTGCAGAAAACTGGAGTAAAAATGAACAAAACAACAACAATGCAACTTTCCTTTCATCCTCTTGTGATTTTTCAGGCATTATTCAAAACACATGCATTCAGTCAAACTATTTATCCATGACTAATGTTAATCCCTCAGCAACTTCCCAGCTCTTAATAATTATCATTTAATTGAAAGAAAAATATTTTCTGTCTTGTTTTTCTAACTACTGAATTATTCCATTTAATTTTTGTCTTAATCTCTATGTGTTTTTTCCTTCTCTTGGTGAGAGTCATTTAATGTTTGCCCTAAAGTACTCCATCAAAGCAACTTTGCATACCAAGGGTATTTGAACCCTTTTTCTCAATCTGTCCAGAGTGTTTCTGCAGGAGGAAACACAGAGAGAAACAAAACAAAACAAATATGGGCCTTAAACCTATTTCAGTCCTTGATTCTCCATGAATAATAATGAAAGTCTAAATATAGCATTTGTACAAGGATCCATCATGAAAATAGGAGGGAAAGCTTTAAAGAGGAATACAATGTTGCCAAAAATCAATTGAGTGCATGAAACATTCATTCTAGCTTTTTTTGTAATCAGCTTTTGTTGTCTCATTACAATCATGACCAACTCTTCATGACCCCATGTTCATGGATTTTTTTCTTGGCAGGAATACTGGAGTGGCTTGCCAGTTCCTACTCAAGGCACCTACAGCACCTGGTATTCCCTGGTGGTCTCCCATCCAAGTACTAGACAGGCCCGACACTCCTTAGCTTTCCAGATCAGGCAGGATCAGATGTGCTCAGGGCATCTAGGCAGCTCTTGTAAGCAGCTTACCTTATAATAACAGGATATTTGAAGATATCAAAGGTTTTGTTTTCCCCATAAATCCCAACACACAATACAGTGGACCCTCATATAACAAACGGTTTTTATAACATAAAATCTGTACAACATAAAAAATTCCGGAGATAGGGGAAATTTGCTTAACAGAATCTCCTATGGGGCGAATCCATCCAACATAAAAATGGTCACGATCAGGGATTACTCTGTTTTCAATGCCTTCCTATGGGAAATTTGTATAAAGGAAAATTTGCTTAACAGAATTTCATTTGGAATGAATTAATTCCTTTATGCAAGGTACCACTGTAGGTAAAATCCTGTTGTTTAGTGTAAAATCAAAACTACATTAGGCCCCCTGGCTCAATGGAAATCATGGAGGGTTTGACTCACAAAATCTGATCCAATGAGTGCACTCTAGTTGTGCCTTTGTGTGCAATGTGACAGGCCTTAAGCCAATAGGCCAGTCCTCACTGCTGAAAATAAACTGAAGCTGTTGGAGATCTACTTTTGTGAATTATTTTTTAGAAACTGGGTTGATTCATACATCCTAGACCAATGTCCGTGAAGGTGAGGTTGTCTGGAAGTTTAGTTACAGCAACTGGACGTCTTTTCTCCTAGACCAATTTGCAGATCAGAATGCATGGAACAATTTTGTTCATGACTTTAAAGAATGGTGTGCCATGGATTTCAGTGAGGATTCTCTCCAAGAAAATGGATGTAGATTTGCAGCTCCAGATGTTATCAACCATCACCATTCCTGAATGTGGTGAGAGTTCTTACCTGTATTAAAATGTGCTTCAAAGTACATGTTATAGGAGACAATGAATTTACTGATAGATGGTGTGAGTAAAACAATTTTAGAAATGCAAATTTTGTTGCACACTTTTCATTTTCAGTCACAGAGGAATTAGCAAGTCCTTTTGCTCAGCACTTAGGATGGACAATTCCGACCATACTACAGGGGAGGATGCTTGAAATGACACCTCCCATTTAACTTAAACTCGCTTCATAGAAGCAGACTCAACACAGTAATCTGCTATGATTTTTTTCAACTCTGATCTCTAGTTTTTATGCTCTGCTTGTGAAGTAAGATTTTACTCACAAAGTTTGTAATTTGTGGTTTGTTTGTTTTTAATGGTACAATAATAAGTCTTCTGGGTGGGGGTGCCTGGTGTTGGCGGGTTGGGAAACTCCCTCACTTTTGGATGGGGGTGACTGTCCAAGGGGGATGAGGTGTGCAATCTTGGCGTAATTTTGGACCAGGTGGCACCAGTGGTCCGTACCACATATTACCATCTTCAGTGGATTGTGGAGCTGCTTGCTTTCCTGGACCCTGGTGCTCTCACTATGTTGGTCTATGCACTGACAGTCTCGAGATTAGACTACTGTAGTGCTCTCTATATGGGACTGCCTTGGGAGTTAACGTGGAGGCTCCAGCTTGTGCAGAATACTGCAGCCAGACTAGTATTGGGTACTAAAAGATTCTACCACATCACCCCATGCTGGCTGCACTCACTGGCTGCCGATCCATTACTTAATTGACTTTGAGGTTTTAATGCTGACATACAAAACCCCAAATGGTCTAGGATCTCACTATCTGTCAGAACAGTTCCTATCCCAGAATACTGACCGTAACAATCACTCGTGACAGGCAGGTCATTTGAAGGTGCTGACACTGAGAGGGGAAAGACAATAACGAGGAATTGAGCCTTCTCATTGGTGGCTCTCCAATTGTGAACCAGCTCCTCTTGGAGGTCTGCCAGGCCCCCACACTCCCGGTCTTCAAAAAAAAAAAAAACAATTGAAGACCTGGTTATTTAAATCTGCCTTCCCTGGTTACTAATTATTTTGCTGATTTGTGGATTCTGTGATTTGTTCTCATCTGCTCTTATCTTTCTCAGCTTATTTCTCATTTTTATGACTACAATGTTTCATCTAATTATAGTTTTATTATTTTGTTGACTTTTATTATTATTATTATTATTATTATTATTATTATTATTATTATTATTATTATTATTATTATTATTATTATTATTTATGATTATTATTAGTGTCATTGTACATTGCATATGGTTTGCTTTATGCTGTGAACCACCCAGAGTGGATCTGTGTTAGTTGGGCAGTATATAGATCAAATAAATAAATACATAAATATCACCCTACTCCTATATTTGATTAAGAGTGCAATGTGTAGGCATATCTACACAGAATAGGAATAGGAATCTTTATTGTCATTACCCCCTTGCAGGAACAAAGAAGTGTGTTCTACTAGCTTCAAAAGGGATTCCTCCAAGGTAGCCATATTACACCTTAATATGGAAACTGAACACAATGGGCATATAGTTGAATGATAATAATTTTAATAATCTTAGAACTGCAGAGATAGAAAAGACCCTGTGGATCTACATGGAAAACTGAAATAAGTTAGAGATGAATTGATACATCCAGGCCTGCCTGGGCCTAAGCTTTTTCCTACAGAAGTGTTATTTTGTCTTCTATATCAAATATCTTCTTGGAATGTTGGCTTGTGTTAAGATGGCTTTTCTGTCTTGGTGAAGAGGGGAAATAATAAAACAGAGCAGCACACCCAAGAACTGTTATTGGAAAAATAATACTTCAGGCTGTGAGTTCAAATGATTACAGAAACAGAACACACATTCTCTGTGTATAAAAATGGCACTTCAGAGAGACAGGTAGGTTATAACCTTGCATCTAACATATTAGCTTTTTATGCCTCAGTAGGTTGTTGGCATTTTTAACTAGTTATCAAATCCAGAGCTGCATTCAAACACTGTATTTGACACCTTCAGCCACAAACGGTGCTGTCCTGAAAAAAGAAACATTAAATGAGTGCTGCATTTTAAGATCACTTGCAACTAGAGATGGGCACGAAACAAAAAAATGGTGTTTTGGTTTTTCGTTTGTCGTTGAGAGGTCTGTTTCAGTTCATTTCCATTTGTCGTGAATTTTGGGGAAAATTTCATTACCGCTTTTCATTTTTTTATTTGTCATTTCTACCCGCTTTTTGCGCAATTTTTAAAGCATTTCCGTGCGCAGGCATCCCCCAACGCGCCCCAGACCAGAGGGAAAACACTAAAAAAATGGATGCTGGCAGAGACATAGTATAGACTGGGTACACAGGGAGGCTTCAAAGGCAGCGGCGGGCGTTGCCCAGGGTGCAAGGCAGCCGCAGAGTGACTGCACTGCGGGGCAGGGGAGGGTACTCACGGAGAGGTACGCAGCACGCACACACACAGGGAGGCTGCAGTACTGAAGCTAGAGTCGCAGAGACAGCAATCCCACCCTAACTCCCACCAGAGACTGCAAGGAGGACAGGGGCTGCCAGCACTTTTTATGCCCTCTGTGGCTGCCAGACCTGCCCGCCCAGTCTGCAACCTGGACATGCTATTGGTTGAACATGATCCCACATCACATGGCTTGCCTCCATTTTGTGGCTGGTGGCGATATCCATTTTAAGGGGAAAAGAAAAATACATCACGATGGGAGAAGACAAAAACAAATGTTTTAAGGACCCCAACCCCCTGGTAGGTATTATCAGACAATATAAATAATGATCACTGCATTTTTACGGATGTCCAGGGCGTTTTTTAACATTTAAAACAGCTCCTTTCATTGCGCGTCACCATTAACGGAAACAAATTTTTGTGGTTCTGTTTGTTTCGTTGCATTTTCATCACAATTTTTGTTTGTCATTTCGTTGCGTAATGGAAACGACAAACGGTAACGGAAACGAAAAAATGTTCATTCCGTGCCCATCTCTACCTGGGACAGAAAAGCTCCATACATTTGAATTTGGCACAGTCAGCATGGGAAACGATTCAGCACTTAATTTCAAGCCAAGTTCACATCCATCATGAGAGTGCAGCAGACCAAAGGTCCTTCTGAAGCACACTTCCTTTGTATATTCACAGCTGTTTCCTTCTGTAATTTTCATCTGTGGTGTTTGTGCTGTGCACACATTTTGCTGTTTCATTACCCAGAAGGCATCAAAAGAGGTTTATCTCTCCCAGGGCACTTTCCACTGTAGTCAGGTGTCCTCCATATTTTGTACTTTGCCTCTCACCTCAACAACTCTCTTGGGTGCCATTAATACTTTACCTGTCAAAGAAGTCACCTTCAACTGCCATGGACTGCAAGTTCATCATGTCTCCCCTAATACTCCCAGAGATGTTTTACAACTTGTTCTCACAGATTCTTTGGGGAGTCAAAATCTGGTCAATCTCACACACATTCTGAAAGCTTTACTATGGAACTGCACTTGGGATTATACTTCATTCCCCCTCATTTATGTTCAGTTGAATTGGTGGTCCTGATAGTCTTGGTTCCTAGCTAACCTCTGGGATGCTGTTTAAAATCTGTTTGGAGGAGAAAACAGTTCCTGGATGAATTTTGATGTCATTTCTGAGGAGGGGAAGCTCTTAATTAAATATGCTTTTAGTTACTTATGACTGAGAAATTTGAGAAGAAGGGGAGGAATGGATGGATCATTACCTTAAATCAGTGACTGCTCCTCCATCACTCCTATTTATTTATCTCACCCTGGTCTCTGGACTTATCACACTGCATGGACAGACACAACCACCGTGTATTTCCCATGTTTCATCTGCAATTGCTTTGGGTCAGATTGCTTCACTGCCAATATGAAGACACCATGTGAATCATCAGTTTCTATACAGTCTCCTCTATTGAAACCAACTGCTCCCTCCCCCATGAAGTGGGAGAAGAGGTACATTCCAGTTCTCTGAACCCTCAGAAGCCAGATTTAGGCTGAATTAGGCTGAATGTCAGGAAACACTCCTATCTCAACAGTTACAGCAGTATGGCCATGAAACCAATTCCTTTGGGAGAGAGTGAGCACTCCAGGAGAAAATTGAGCAACCCTCCCTCAGATCTGCTTTGATTTGGATTCTTGTCTTGAGTAGGGGTCTGGACTCAATGGCCTTATAAACCTCTTCCACCCCCATTATTCTATAATTAAACCCAAAGTCCAATTAAACTCTGTAAGATATTCTAGTTAAGTATGCATGAAAGTCTAGCTGAAATTGCAAGAGAACGTGAAAATGTCCTGGAATATGGAATGCTAGAATGTGATATTCCAAGCAAAAATAGTCTCTCTAAATCTAGCAAATGATGATTTTGCATCTCACAGCTGCAGGTCATGCTAGCTTCCTCCTCTTAAATGTTTAAGCTCTGGATGGTTTTTTAGGCTCCCAGCTGCTCATTAGAATGGCAAAAAGTGGAGTGTGAGCCAAAAAAAATTCTCTTCCTTAGGATTTGGAAAACAGGGAAGGGAGATACGATTAGAATATTTGCCCATTGAGATTTCATCCAGTGCTTTTGGAAACAGCTGTGATATCAAGTGCAATTACATTTCAGAAGTGACATTGATGCCTCTTTGTGAGACCAATGAGTTTGCAAGATCATTAGAAAGATTTTGTCAGTCGCAATATTCTACAGTTTCTCAAGCTGAAATGCCCTTTTAGCCAAACCGAACCAATCATCATTTAACTCCTTTTTTCCTTGCCTCTATGCTAGTGGGCCCTTTGCAGCATAGATCTGGATTCTGTGCTCGAAGTGATTGCTACCATAGGTAATACCAGCTGCAGCTTACCTTCTTAAGACCAACGTCTCATGTCTTTCTAAGAAAATAAGGAATCATTGCTTGGCATCACCTAGATTACACACGGGAATTTCTCAGCCTTTGGCTTGGACTGCTTCCATGATGCTGCTTTTGGATTACTGGTTGCTCATTCTCATGAAATGTTTTGGAGGAAATCTCCCCTCATCCATGACTACCCTGGATCCAAACACTGATCTGTTCCTCAATCTTAGGATTGCACTATGGTAAGGAAACGCTGCCCAAGGCATACATGCTGCAAAAACAAATGAAATTATTTAGGGGCTAATCATTCATCATCCCTAGCCAGATGCGTTCCTATTATTTTTTCAGATGCGACTATTAATAACATGTAAATATAGGCAGCATGGATTGTGGATTCTTTTGTGTGGCTTTAATGTGTTCTCATATTGCTCTCATGCAGCTGAGCTCTCCTTATTCTGAGACCTCAACGCTAAATTAAGAAGAGTCTGTCATTCCCTCTTCTTCCCAAAACTGTCCCTCACTCATTTCCATATGGCATGACAAAACACATGGTGTTTTCTGTACCATTTTTGAAGGAACAACATACTCATTTGTTTGCCTCTTCTCACTTCCATGCATTGGTATTGCTGTCTATTTATTCCACACATTTTATTTCCCTTCCAATGCCTTGTTATCCTTTGCAAGGCCTTGTTGACAAGGTCAAGGTTTGGGGTGGGTGAGGTGAGCGTGTTTGTTTTATGCATTTTGTGCTATGCATTTGTGCACTTGGTTTTAATTATATTGTCAAAGGGTAAACCCCCCCTGCAACTACTTGTTTCTTTTTTTACTAGAGAATCTCTCAAAACACAAACAAAAGAAAACACAACAAAAAAGCACCCTTACTCAATTAGTGAGTAGGATGAACATCATCATTTGAACACCTGAGGCTGTCTGTCTTGTTTACTTATAGAAGCTGCTTCCTTTTAAATCTAAAAGTGCAAGCAAAATCATAAGTATACATAATTCCACTAATAGTATACTTAGTAGTCCCATGGCAGCCAGTAGGGTAGTGAACTATGGCTCTTAACACAAAATAGCCTTGTTTTCTTCTTTCCATACTAAAGGAAGTCCCCCGTCTACACAAGAAATAATATTGCTCTGAAAAATTGAAAGAGCAAGGGAAAGTTAGGAAGATAAACATAGGGAAGCCAGCCAAAGTACTCCTCATCAAATACTTTATACGCAGAAAGCCACATGTGGGTCCCAACATGCATGGGGAGTCCTGAAATTAACCAAAGCAAGACTGCTGATTCTTGTCTTGGAAGACAATGGTGATGATAGGAATATGTGGGCATACAGACCAGCTCTACCAGCCCAGGCAGGTAGAGATGGCAGTCATCAGCTGTGACATTTTATTTTTAAAACCAACTTGTTATTTTCGATCAAGCCGCCTCTGAGTCAAAGATTTCCAACATGTCCTATCCTCAGTAACCCTACTCAGGTCTTTAATACTAAACCTGTTGGCTGCCATTTTTTTAAATGCTAAGAGATCCTCAGAGTTTCATAGCACTCTTGGGCTTCTGGATGTACCCTTTCCCCTGAAAGGCAGAAGTGGGAAACTTGTGACCCTGTCATTGTTATTGCACTATAGCTCCCTCATCCCTACCCATGCTGAGAAGGCTTTGCATGCTAACAATGTTTGGTGGGCCCCAGGTTCTCCATTCCTACCTTAGGGCTTGCCTCTAGAAAAACCTGAGATATCAACTTTCTGCTAGCCAGAGGTGTTGTTTCGTGAACTTTTACTAGCATAGCCTCTTCATCACATGGTTTCTCCCACAAGGCTACAAAGGATAAATCCCTTGTCTAATATGAGGGAGTGGGGGAAGTAAACTGGTTGTTCTCTAATAGCCAGCTGAGATATTTAGGCTGCCAAATATCTAGTGGAGATGGGCTTTTCCTTTTGGAAGTGGTCAGCAACCGAAACGAAACACTGGAGCCCAGGTGGCATTCAGTAGTCCATTAAACTCCAATGAGGAAGAAGTCTCTGATGTCATCTTTCCTTCTTCCTGGCACTGGCCAATCAGACAGGGAGGTGGGATGATGTATTTCCATACACAGCTCCTGATTGGCCAGCACCAGGGAGAAGGAAAGATGACATTGGAGGCTTCTTCCTCAGTGGAGTTTAATCCCACACAAGCCCAGCACAAGGTAAGGGATTGGTTGATTGTGTTCCTCCAGTTCCGAATGCCACCTGGGCTCCCACGTTTTGTTTCGGAAGCTGACTGCTTCCGAAATGAAAAGCCCATCTCTGATATCTAGTAACATATACAGAAGAGAGCTAAATCCATCTTGTATGTTTCTAAATTTTCCATTGTCTCAAGGAATGTTCAAAGAGGCCTCTTCATCCTTAAGTGTATTGGTTAAAAGTGGGCATTTTCCATTGAGAGAAAGAGAAAAATTAAAAGAAGGCTTGCTACCATTGCCACTAAGAAGTTTGAGACCAGCTGTTCATAATACTGCAGCTGAGCTAGGCTTAAATGTCAAGACAGTAACATTTATATTATTAGGAGAAAGCTTTTCAACATTCAAGGGCTGTTGCACAATTGAGCATAAAGTCCAAGCCACTGTGGATCCTCTTTCAAGGTTATAAAGTGGCTAGAAGACAGATGCTATCTAGCAACAAGAGCAAACTTCGGCTCCATGCAAGGGATTTGTCTAGATTATCTCGGAAGTATTGGTTTTATGGTTGCGGAAATAAGAAAAGTTGCATGTGAATTGAGCACAGCTTGAACATGATGGGGAGAATTCTCTGCTCAGCAGATACCCAATATAGCATTTCCACTTGTGGATTTTCTTTCTTCCAAAAATATTTTGTCAATAGCACATAGCTTTTGATCTATCTTTAGAAAGAGTTCCTAACTTCTACCACCCTTTTCCCTATCTTGCATTTTGAGGAGATATTAGTATTTTCTCTTGGCTCACACACACATGCCAAAACATATATCTAAGTAACTTCCTCAGCAATCAGATCTTGGCAGACAAGACGAAGAGTTGGTAGTATTTTGGATATCATGATTCTAGTCCCTGCTGAGCCATGAAATGCACTGTATGACATTGGGACACTCATAAACTCTTTCATCCTGGCTTACTTCATAGGAGTTTTGTGAAGAGGGAATGGGACAGGAGAAGTAAGATGTTTACCATTTTGTTTAAAATTGTGTGTCAGTATGTTAGATAGATAGATAGATAGATAGATAGATAGATAGATAGATAGATAGATAGATAGATAGATAGATAGATAGATAATTCCATAGTTGACTATATCCCACATGGCTCTCATCTGACACATTGTATAGATAGATAGAGTTTGGCATGCATACTAAAAATGTCCATAGATGTAAAATAGGCTGTGTGCTATTGACAAAATATTTTTGGAATAAAGAAAATCCACAGCAGGAAATGCTATAGTATCTGCTGAGCAGAGAATTCTCCCCATCATGTTCAAGCTGTGCTCAATTCACATGCAGCTTTTCATATTTCTGCAACTATAACACCAATACTTCTGAGATAATCTAGACAAATCCCTTGCATGGAGCTGAAGTTGGCTCTTGTTGCTAGATAGCATCTGTCCTCTACCCATTTCATAACCATGAAAGATTAGTGCCCTATAAAGGTATCACCTGTGACCTCTTTTTGAGGTACATGTGAATGCACCCAAGTCACATGAACCCTGAAATTCCCAAAGATACAGTAGCTTTGTCATCATCACAATACAGCTTGCTGAAATTGGGTTTCAGCTAATGTATTGCTAAGGATGGAATCTTATATATACTTACCTAGAACTATTCCTATTTAACTCGATGACATTTACTTCTAAACAGATATAGAAATGCACTGCAAATATATTACTATTGCATCTTAATTAGAGATGGGCATGAAGTGTGATCATACGACAGCACCGTAGGTGCTGTGTGTTACATGCCCACCTCCCTCCAGCCAGCTGGTCTACTCACCATTCTTTGCACACTACTGGGATCCTTCTCCAAAACTGTTCCATTCCAGTCAGGAGCTTGAGCTATCCTTCCCTGCCTTCTCAGGCAATTTGATTTCTCAGAGGGAGCAGGATGGGATTCTCCATGTGCAGCCATTGAGTAGTCAGCTGCCTGAGGAAGGCATCCTGTCTGAAATGACATACTGCCAAAGAATGGTGGTCTGGGCCAGCTCACTGGTGGGGAGGTTACCTGTGGTGACACATATTCAATTTGGCATGAAGCGCTTTGTCAGAGGACCCCAGGGGCACAAAAAGAATGGTGTGTAGGGGCAGCCAGCCAGGAGGAAGCAGAAGGTTAAGTGAGGCACCTGTGGTGCCACATGTTCGATTCAGTAATAAGTACTTTGTCACTCTTCATTCCCATCTCAAGTCTTAATGTTAATAACTGAAGTGTGACCTGAGTCCCTGATTTCATCAGAGAAGGAACATGAAGAGGCTGTTGTTTCTCATTAATGAAAAGCCAGAAAACCCTTTGCAGACTGAGAAAGGATGAGATAGCTTGCTGAGGGAAGAAGGTGGCAGTGACTGAAATCTTTGGATGGGGGTCCCCCAAGGACTCTTTTCAAAGACTGAAGACATTATTGTCTCATTGCCTCATTGTCACAGGACTTGGATTTCAGTAGTTGCTGTTTCCTTGTGGTCACTCTGGCTTGAATCCAGGATCTGACTTTTGCTGAAAAATACTATGGGATCAAAGAAAACTTTGAACATAATGGTTTCTGCCAACCCTCATTGAATCCATCCTTGTTCTAGCAGTCTTGGGGCAAATGGGAAACATGGTTTCCAACATTGTCATTCAAATTTCCCCACTTCCCCACCATCTCAGTTCTTAGATGTTAAGTAAACTACTGGGTGATTCTTGAGCCCAGGTCAAAAGAATAGGGCTGTTGTGATTACTCCCTATTGTTAGATGGAAAGATGGTGGAACTGTAGCTAATCACTTCTGCAATCTATTGAGCCAGAGAACATTGTCTAGGAAAGGTTCCTTTCCATGATTGTTGTTGTGTCGTTATAGTCATGACCGACTCTTTGTGACCCCATGTCTTCTTGGGAGGAATACTGGAGTGGCTTGCCAGTTCCTACTCCAGGTACCTACTGCACGTGATATTCCCTAGTGGTTGCCCATCCAAGTACTAGCCAGGCCCGACCTCTTAGCTTCTGAGATCAGGTGAGATCAGATGTCCTTAGGGCATCTGGGCAGATTACCCTTTCCATAATATCCTCAATCAAAAAACTGATGAACCCTAGCAGGGCAAAACCACAAGACTGCTAAACGTGCAAATACATAGTACCCATGTTATTAGCAGAGTTCTACAATATGTATAGCTGCCTAGATGCCCTAAGCACATCCAATCTTGACTGATTTCGGAACCTAAGCAGGGTCGGCCCTGGTTAGTACTTGGATGGGAGACCACCAGGGAATACCAGGTGCTGTAGGCGCCTGGAGTCGGAACTGGCAAGCCACTCCAGTACTCCTGCCAAGAAAACTCCATGGACATGGAGTCACATCGAGTCAGTCACGACTATAATGACACAACACACACACACACACACACACACACACACACACACACACACACACACACACACACACACACACACACACAATATGTATGGATTGTTGCTTTCTGAGATCCAATATGGATGCAAAATGTATTTGCATATTTTCATGCACATTTATAAAGTGTGAAAATAGAAAAGTGAGAAGAGCCAAGAGGCTCCCCACCCCACCCCACCGTTATTTCCTAAGCAGAGGCATTGGTTCTCACTCAAGTCAGATAATCCTTTCATGGGGGTTTAACAGTTCTTTCTGCTTTAACAGTGTTATGAAGACGATGTTTTGGCTGAGTTTGGGTGTTTGGTTTTTGGTTTTTTTGTAAAGATAAACTTCCTTACACACACACCTTATAATTGGCTAATTTATAAAAACACACTCCATGGTTGAAGAAAACAATAAATAAGCTATACTACAGCCTTTATTGCCACAGAATTATTGAATAAAGATTCCTTTTGCAATTTCACAAGACAAACACAAATAAATACATTATTAGAAAAATTGTTCTGCAGTGACATCTTCTGGAATAGAGACTCACTGCAATCTGTACCAAGTTTTTTAGCATTTAGTATTAATCAAGTACAGTACTGTAGAGAGTTTTGAAACTTGCTTCACTACAAAAAGCATTGTGAGTCAAAAAAGAGATTTGATTACTTCCATAGTTATCACCACTCACCCTAACTTGGGCCATTTGGTGGCCATTTTTTGAATTAGAGTTTTCAGCAGAATCAACAAACTTAGTTGTACTGCCAAAACATCCATCATAATTATTATGGCAGAAGACCCCATAAATGCTTATGTCTTCTTCTTCTTCTTCTTCTTCTTCTTCTTCTTCTTCTTCTTCTTCTTCTTCTTCTTCTTCTTCTTCTTCTTCTTCTTCTTCTTCTTCTTCTTCTTCTTCTTCTTCTTCTTCGTGTCTGTCCCACTTGGTGGTGGGGTTCACTATTCTTGTTTTGGCTTCCACTTGGCAAGGTCATTGGCTAGGTCTGGATGAAGCTGGAACAACTTCATGTTATTCATAAATGCTTATGTTGTATTAAAGTTTAATTTATGTTGTATTAAATTTCAAAAATTATTTGGGGTCTCCTTTCTTTTATAGATGACAAGATCATTGAAATTAGCACTTGTCAAACTGCAAGGACTGAATTCTGCATAGATGCCATTATTTTTTCTCCAGTGACCATAGATATCTTTTGTTCTTACCTTGTATTTATCACAGTCAGTCAATCATTCTGTGTGTATTTCCAAATTGTTGTATGGCTGAAGATATTAGCGCTGGTGATCATGCCATTAGTAAGGAGTGGCTTAAGAGTATCTGACCCCTCTTGCTTCTTGCCACTCCTGATGATTTTATTTTTGCTTATATTTCAACAGGAAGGAGGTCAGTGCTGTCATTAACAATTGGAGCTCTCAATGTTCATTAGGATGGGTGGCTCCAGTCTTAATCTCATTTGGAAACAAGGGCAGGACTAGATGATGGAATTTATAGCAATCTGGATCAGATTTAAAAGGTTCTTTTTTCAGTGTGATCTGTTTTATGTCATGCTTGAATGATCCTTCCATTTGCATTGGGAACATTTTTTTCTCCTGTAAGACAACACATCAGATCACCACATTCCTCCCCCTGTTGATTACTGGTAACCATCCCACTCCCCTTTCTACCTTTTACTGCAGCTGTCATTCTGTCTGACACAGTGACTTCCATTTTTAAAAATGTAGTAAGTGGCATAGTGCTACTACAGTAATATAGCATGGATACTCTCTTAGATCTGAAATAGCACTGTGTCACTTTGGACAATATATTTTAAAAATGAGATTAAAAAGAGAGGGCAGGGTTTTTCTAATGTCCTTTCTATTGTCAAAAGCCAATGCATACATCACAGGTCTACCATCAAAGAGAACATTGTCCACAGCTCTATTTGGGAGCAAATTAGACAAGAGCACAAGCTGCAGAATGGAATAATCAGGCCTGTTCCCCATTGCACCAAATAAATTGCAGCCCTAGTGCTGTGGCAGAATGACGCAAAATAGTTTACAAAAGAGTGGGATGGATTGCCCTTACTTAAAACACTGGTGGTCACCAGAAAACAATGCAGTTTGGTTCACTTTTGGTAAAAAGAGAACCAAACAGGAATCCATATTATCATCTGATTGCCCCATCAGCTCCTTTTAACACTAAAGCTTTTGGGGAAAATACAGCAGGATTTTCTGAGAGGCTTTCAACTCAGCAATTAGGCTTGCAATCTATGCCCAAGGCAAATAAAAGATATGTAGGTGCAGAAAGTCAGGAGCCCTGTAGCGCAGTGGTTAAATGCCTGTACTGCAGCTAAAACTGTGCTCACAAACTGGGGTTCAATCCCAGGTAGCAAGCTCATGGTTGACTCAGCCTTCCATCCTTCCAAGGCCGGTAAAATGAGTACCCAGCTTGCTGGGGGGGGGGAATGTGTAGCCTGCATATTGTAATTAAAAGGTATAAACTGCCCAAAGACTACTTGAAGTGGTATGGAGAGGTATATAAGCAGAACACTTTGCTATAATCATGTGCTACAAGGACCACTTGATAGAGCCCTTCTTCAAAAAAATGGGTGACGTATTGGGTCTTGATTGAGCCTCATGTGACACTAACAGTGAGATAGGGTGATAGGATGTGAGGGAAAGAAGGACAGAGATTTACAGTGGACCCTTGTATAACAAACAGCTTGTATAACATAAAATTTGTACAACGTAAAAATTCCGGAGATAGGGGAAATTTGCTTAACATAATCGCCTATGCGGAAAATCCATACAACATAAAAATGGGATTACTCCATTTTCAATGCATTCCTATGGGAATTTGTATAAAGGAAAATTTGCTTAACATAATTTCATTTGGAATGAATTAATTCCTTTATACAAGGTACCACTGTATTAAGTTTTATGGTAGAATGCATGATTCAGTTGCCTTCAGTAGAATCATTAAAGACCTTTAAAATATTCAATATATATAAATCATCAGCATATTATAATCATGTTGAATCATTTAAGAGATAGATAGATAGAGAGAGAGAGAGAGAGAGAGAGAGAAACAGATTTGTTGCTAGATTGATAAACTACTGAGAAAAATAAAAAATACAACATAAACCTTCACAAGCATCCCTGATGTAGTCCTGCTTTTGTTACAAATAGAGATGGGCACGACTTGAAAAAAATTTTTTCGAGTTGTCGTTAGTCGGGCCAGTTCCGTTTCGGGTCGTTTCCATTTTTCACGAAAATTTGCAAAAATTAGTCGGTTCATTTTTTTGTTTTTTCGTTTTTGTTAGTACTGTTTTTTTGGGGGGTAGTGGGCTCCTGGAGGCACCTCTGTGGGGTGGGTGCCTCCTCTGGCCCGCTATAAAGGGAAAGCGGGCTCCTGGAGGCACCCATGGGTGCCTCCTATCCTCACCCACTAGGAAGGGGAAGCAGGCTTCAAGAGACCTCTCAACATGGGGGTCTCCCCTCCTCACCTGCTGCTGCAAAATGCATGCATAGCCATATGGATATGCATACCAGTTGCAGACAGTGAGACTAGTGATGGCAGTGAATCCAGAGCAATAGGGTGATGCCTAAGGCTCTCGCACCACCATGTCTCACAAAGAAGGGAATTGTACTTGTGTGTAGTGCAATGCAAGTAGATCTGGCTTAGGGTTAAGGTGGGTTAGTGCAAGGGCTAGGGTTAGGCTAGTGACGGGTAAGGTTACGGTGGGCTAGTGGGTTGCACCTCTGGGTGCCTCTCTGTCCCACTAAGAAGACAGTCTGTGACGTATGGGTAAGGAGTCAAGGATTAGGGTTAGGGTTAGGGGGCTAGGGCAGGTTTTAGGGGGCTTTTTGGCACATCCCAGAAGTTTCCATGGCCAAGTGGCCATGGGATTGGTGGGATGGCTCCAAAAATTTGCATGGCCGTCCACTCCCACATGGCTGGCCACTCGGCCAGCCCATCATTGCACAGGTGTAAAAAAAATTAAATAAAATAAAATCAATGGAGGACAGAGGAGGAGAGGAGAGACATTTTGTTGCAAGAAAAACCCCACTGCTACTGTGAAAAATCTGGCAGTTTATAAATTTTCGTGTGTTTCTGTTGTGCTTGTGTGTTTTTGGACCACGATTTCAAAAACAATATTGTGTTCGCCGCCCCATTTTGGATCCCCCGCCCGCACCGCATGGCATGGCGAGTCCGGCTGCCCAGGACGGGGGGGAGGCGGGACCCCCCCTCCTGAAACCACCCCTCCGGTAGGTGCCCTGCGCCCTTAGTCAAGCAGGCATTTTTCCGCCTGCTTTTTTGGCCCGAGAATGGGTGGGGGGAGAGTTTAAAAGTTTTTTCCTGTGCCGTCCGTGCCACTTGCTTGCGCTTTAATTGCGGCGGCCGGCGGCGAGACTGGGCTTTTTGCTGGCTGCGAGCCTGCGGCGAGTCCCACCAGAGCAGCCCAGGACAGGGGATGGGGGAGAGGCCGGGGACCTCCAGAAACAACCCCTCTGGTAGGTGCCCTGAGGCACGGCAGGCATTTTTCTGCCTGCTTTTTGGCCGGGAACCGGTTTTTTTTTACTTTTAAAAACTTTTTTTCTGTGCCGCATGGCATCGCGCGATGCAAGGAACGAGCACGACAAATCAGACCAAAATTGTTCATTTGTCGGTTCGAGCTCGAAGTTTGGCAGAGTAATTCCTGTTACCGGTTCCATAGAGTAACGGAACCGAGTAAC
Organism: Phrynocephalus forsythii; assembly: GCA_029282475.1. NCBI lineage: Eukaryota > Metazoa > Chordata > Lepidosauria > Squamata > Agamidae > Phrynocephalus > Phrynocephalus forsythii. The sequence goes on from JAPFRF010000003.1 coordinate 27,263,285, forward strand.
GGAAACGGAAACGGGAATACCGCTAAGTCGTGCCCATCTCTAGTTACAAATGCTCCTGACTGAGGAGCCATTATTTCTACTACACAAATAGTGTTCCAATAATATGCTTTAATTAGTTTAAATAATCCTCAATTGCCATCTTTAGTTAATTTCTCCCCTGCTTTCATCCACTGCTAAATCAAACACCCTACTGAAAACAACATAATTTATGTCATTATTTCCCTGATACCAGTTAACTAAATCACTTAATGCAAGATGATAAAGAAACAAATACTTCCCCCACATTTCCATATTAATCTTGTTATAACATTTTAGAAGTGTTTATAATTGCAGGAGGCACACTAACTGTGAACATTAACTGTTCTAAAATAAGCAAACTCAGTTCTGAAATACTGTAATGGGATTTGGGATTAATATGACATTGGGATCAAATTGGTTGTTGCTACACAGACAATGGCCAAAATCCTGGCCATTTCATCAATCAGCTCCTTCATAAGCTAGGTTGATTCAAACAGACCTACTGTAGTTGAGATGTTCACAGCTAGAACCCCATTCAAATAAATGGCAGTTACCTGTATAGAGGAAATAAATTATGAAAGCCCCATGGATTCAATGAGCCTACTCTAGTACAAGTTACTATGCTAAGCAACAGGTAAGCTAAGCAACAGGATTTCAGTCAATTTTTAGTAGCAGTTCAAATATTTAGATATAGATCTTTATATCTGCTGTGAAATATGTAGCACTTTCCCTGAAATGTTAATCCCTGATCAATTCAACCATTAAGACCCATCGTCGGAGTCTACTAGTTAGGTGTGGCAATTCTGTCTTCCATTAGACTTCATTATGTGCCATCTGCTCTCAGTCTGGTTGACAAGGTAGAGCAGTTCTAGCTTTACATCCAGTGACAGGAATCAGATGAGGTGTGTGTGTGTGTGTGTGTGTGTGTGTGTGTGTGTGTGTGTGTGTGTGTGTGTGTGTGTGTGTGTGTGTGTGTGTGTGTGTGTGTGTGTGTGTGTGTGTGTGTGTGTGTGTGTGTGTGAGAGAGAGAGAGAGAGAGAGAGAGAGAGAGAGTTTGCCCACCCACTTGGAAGCAGGTGTGTGAGGGAATGTTTTCATGTCCCACATGGCCAGGCTTGGGGTGGGGTGGGGTGAACAGGTCTTATTTAAGGCATATCTGTCCCAGCCTTGGCCTGTTCTATTAGGTGTGTGACCCACCTGCCTGCTCTGGGGAAGCAGTAGGAGATGAGCTGGTTGCTGCAAGGGCTGGATAGGGACTTTTGGTCCAACTCACCTGATTAAACTACTGAAGAAAAGGTGAATGGGGAGGTTTTTTACCTGTCCCTTTCTAAGATTCCCCCAGGGTGATGATGGGTAGATTAGGGTGAGCTCTTAATTAACTTGGTCAGAGTGGTGGATAGCATGGAAGGAGAAGTGCTTTTAGTGACTTCCCAAGGGACACTCTAGGGTGCTATGCCTTCCAGCTTCACATGTTTAAGGTTGGAGTGGAGGTCAGGTGGGACCCCAAGCTACAAATTAGGATTCCACACACTACAGCAGGCCTCTCTTCTATTGGAAGTTTTCAGTTTAATATTTAATAAAGCTGTGGTCCTAGTTTCAACCCATCAGTTGTGTCATGCCTCTTCATTTCAAGCTTGGGGGGGGGGCTGCAAATTTATGAATAGCAATTGGTCTGCCATTTCCAAAGTGCTGCTGCACTTTTCTAACCTGGGTGCATTTTCCCTCTCCCTCAATTTTAAGTCATTGGATTTTCTCCCCAATCGCCACCACAATTCTCATTCCATTGACTGTTTCAGGGTGGTGCAGTTACAGGGCAGCCACAACATGTGCCAGGGTAATGAAGGGAGTTTGACCTGGTGGATCCAAGGCAATTCCTGGCCCATCTTTGGGCCTTTTCACATGACCCCTAAACTCCACGGCAAATGGCTCCCAGCTCCGGAGCTTAAAATTATGTCCCCACCAGCTCCGGAGTTTTCAGATATTTAAGTGCAACCACGCCCACCTAAGCGCGTCCCAGTGCACTTTTCATGTACCTGCTCTCAGAGGGTGAAAATCCCTGATGCGGATATAACAGTAATGACTGTCAGGCTCTCCTTGCTTCTGTTTGTTCTTTTTTTGCCCCCCTGCCCCTTTAAGAGATCTGAATGCAGTGCCGGGAGCAAAGCGAGATGGCAGAACGGAGGTGAGCGGCATTCTTTTCTTCCTTTTTTCCTCCCTCCCCTCACGCAGCCAGCAGCCAGGAGTGTGGAGGGGGTGGGAATGCAGAAACAGTGACAAACCCCTAAGATCTCTGCTCCGAATTTAAGTGGCCAGCGGATCTTAGGGGTTGTGTGAAAAGGCCCTTTGTTGTCCCTCCCCCAACACTCCTCCATGAACAAACCCATTGACTCCTTTCTTCTGAATTAAAAACTTCAACAGTTTAACTAAGGCCAGAGAGGTTTCCAGAGTGATAGCTGGAGTTGATTTCCTAGAGATCATTTCCTCTCCTAGACTGCGGTCATACCTGTGTTTTCTGCGTAGTTTCCTGTCGGCGAACTACACAGTAAAAGATCGCATGCTAACCAGGAAGAGAAGCAAATTCTGCTCCCAGATGACCATGCCCCTCGAACAGCAGTTTCAGAGACGTTTCCTAAACCACTGCCAGGGGCTGGATTTAGAAACTTCGCTCAAAAAATGCTTACTTGTTTTCTTCTGTTGCAGTAAATTCAGTTTCTCCCCTTTCTACCCGGCTTAAAAGATGGAGCCTTGGAAACTGGAGCTGGAAAGTAGGACAAAATGTGTAGTACACAGGTTAGGACAGAACCAGAATAGGAAGGTACGACACAGAGGAGAGGACACCAACTGCTCATTAAAAACCACATAACCGCTCCCGAAAAAAATACGCAGGAAATTTAAATATGAAGGAAACCCAGGTATGACCACGGTCCTAGACTGCAGCACTCCTCTCTGCCTATTTGGGCAGATAGGGAGATATGCCCTCTCCTGACTTCCATCCATTTCTTTTCCCAGAGATTAGGAATGCTCTGTTAATCAAACGTGTTGTTGTGTTTTTATTCTTCCATTGAAGTGTCCAGACATGTAGCAGTATGGAGAGTGATGGTTCTACTGCCAATCGTGTCAATCATACACTGAGGTCAAAGTCAGGGGAAAGCATAATTTAAGGGGCCAAAAGGAGACATTTTCTTCTTTATTTTTGCAGCAGCACCATTACAATCCACAGTGCAGCATAGTAAGAAAAGAAACTTGCCTCAGGGAATTTCCAGTCCAAAGGTGTTCAGTCAAAGATAGCCTGGCTATAAAACAGAAGGAGGCAGACTGCCTCAGGAGCAGCAAATGGTCAATTATTTACTCTCTCTCTCTCTCTCTCTCTTAGGCACATTCCTATAACACAAGAGTATGTTTAGATTTTTCTGCCTTTAAAGCAAACATGTGTTTTTTTTTTTTTTTTTAAACCAGGGTTTTCCCTTTGGAAGGGAGAGAATGTGTGCATGGGAGACATTCATGATGTGTGTAAGAAAATGAAATGAAGTGCATATTTAAATTGTATTCCTTTTGGGGAAGAAGACAGGGGGATTTAGTGAAAATTACACAGAAGGCATGGCATTTAAGAAGAGAGAGGTTATAATAAATAATAAAAGATGTTAATACAGGCAGAGTACAAAACAACAGCTTTAAAAGAAGGATGACAAGGGGCTTTGGCTAAAGAAATTAAGAGAGAAGGCTGGAATAAATAGTGGAATAAAGAAAAATTCAAAATATGTAAAGTTAAAAGAAAATAGAAAGTTGTACAGGGTTGGCACTTAACACCAGTGAAACAGAATCTATTAAATAAAATTGTATCATTATGTTGGAGGTGTAAAAAAAGGGCCACGTATACTGCACATTTGTGGTGGAATGAAGAAAACGAAATGGTCAATGTTAATCTAAGAGATTACTGCAACAACTGATATTGATGTACAAATGTCTCCAATGGAAACTTTGTTAACCTGATTAACAATAATCAATTAAAAGAGGAAGAAATGGAAGTAATTATTATTATGGTAACTATGGAAAGGCTGGTATTTGCAAAAATTGGAAAAATAATAACTAACTTAATATGGATGAATGGTGCAAAGGAATGTGGTATATAGCCATCAACGATGAATTGACCTCTGAAACCAAGAGCAGAGAAGGGATATTGAAAATATGGGAGTTTATGTAAAATACAATTTTTCAGGAAATATTAAATTTATTTTTGGTACATGTGTTTGAGAAAGGGAAAGAGCATGCCCCTGGAGATGATTCACTGTGCTTCTGGTGAGAAACAGGGCATCATAAAACATAATGTTAAATTAAAAATGAAAACTAGCCTTGGGGATAGCAGGGGAGCACAAAGTCAAAAATGTAAGTTAGAATTGTGTTCTTTAAAAGACTTTTTTTCAGTTGCTCTGTTGATAGTGTTTTATTAGCTGTTTTTATATTATTGAAAATTATTAAAATTGTATAAAAGAGAAAGGAGTGAGAGGTTAGGTAAATAGTATTCTATAGTAAGGGGTGGGCATCTGAGACCTTGCATGTTTTTAAGGGGGTGGGTGGGTGGGTAGGAGAAAAGAGAGTGTTGCCAGCCTACAGTCACAGAGTGGCCTGAAAAGCACACTCAATGGAGAAAAATCATGGGAACAATCGGGGGGGGGGGTAGAGGGAGCTAATGCCTCTTGTACCACCTATGGCAGTGATGGCGAACCTATGGCATGGGTGCCAAAGGTGGCACTCAGAACCCTTTCTGTGGGCACCCGACATTGCCCCTCCACAGCCACCTGTATACAGGTTAAATTACTGTATTGGCACTTTGCAAAAAAATTAGTGGGTTTTGAATCGCAGTTTGGGCACTCAGTCTCTAAAAGGTTCACCATCACTGACCTATGGCATGCAGAAACTCTTCCTTGTTGATTACATTTCTAAAACATATCCTCTATACCCCAGAATGTTTCTGTCTCCTTACGTGGATGACAGACTTCACCTTGGCACAGGAAACGTATTCTGAAATATGTTCCACTTCTGTGCCAGTTCTGCATCAATTCGTAAATTGTCATTTGCTGTGTAACTTTCGCCCTCCTTCCTGCAGTGGTTTTCTGCTCCTCATTCTATAGTATACTGAGAAAAGGAGAGGATTAGGAAAAGAATAGGCAGTGGGGCAAAAAAGCTGTTCATAACAAACTCAGCTGCCAGCTTTCACTGCATAAGCTTCCTCGAAATCTCCTGCAAAGCCCGGCTGATGGTCAAATACAAACCAGAAGGGATTTCACAATCCAGATGTATTTCACAAAGAGAAGGGGGAAATTCACTTTAATATTCCACATGCATGCCTTTTTTTAAAAAAAAGTAATATTAAATCTGTTATTGGTGTGAAAAATGCTATTTGCTTGTTTGATTTTGATGATTTTCATCATACAATGGAGCAATGCATTAGAAGAAATTGTTCATTTTCTGTTTCTAGCATTCTGTTGGAAGGAACAAGTTTGGGTGGGAATTTCCCTCCACACCTAAATCAACATGTGATATTAATTGTATTATATTATATCACAGTCTCTCCTTCAGTGCTTCAATTCTCAAAGGGACTTGCAAAATGAGCAAAATAGAAACACTGAATTTTAGCTAATTTATGTTATCAGAACTATTACATGAGATTAAAACAGTAGAGCATGGAGGGAAAATACAAAACAAAATCCAGCCATAATCAAAATGCAGAAAGTCTACAACACCCTATTTTTCCTTGCCTTGATAAGACATCAAGGGAGGTGGCAGGTAGTTACTGTAAGTTTGTACAGTGACCACCACCTGCCTAACTTCATGTATACTTACACCCTCATTTGATTTGCCATGTTCTTTTATTATTGCTGCATGATAGCACAGCAATGATCTTGCACTGGCAGAGCAATGCAGCATCCTACAAGGGAAGTGTAAAAATGAAGGCAATCTAAACAAAAACTGGACTTCAGATCAGCTTCAACTTTAGCACAGATGTAGCAGTCCGTTCTTGCTAAGTGCCAAATTTTTAGAAGTTTGGGCAAAGATTTTTCTTTGGTGTCTGTAAGTCTCACTTCCCAAACCACATTGCCCAGCAAGCCCCTAATAAAGAAGTGGGATAAGTTTGCATGGGTTAAAATTGGCCTGCAATTTATTAATTATAAATTATCTAATTTTTAATCGTTAACTTTCCCCTCTGACAAGGGGGCCTGAATGTAGTACAAGTGGGTGAAGACCTGGAATCTTCTTGACTTCCAGCCCATGCCCAGATTCATTGAGTTGTTCCTATTTCAGAAGGGTGCTGCCTACCTGTTCAGCACCTTCCTGATTTCTATAAATCTAATGATTCTAAGGTAGCCCTCAAATCCAACATTATTTAACAGTAGCTTCAAACCTATTACCTTATTATTCCAACTTTTTTCAAATTATTTATGAGGGCTGCCAAATACCTTTAGGGTGTCTTACTATTGGACACTTGAACTCTGTCACCTCTTGTACTACCCACCAATTTGTGACCAGGAGAACTATATGCTACCACCCATCTAAGACAGAGAATGGGATGGGCGAAAACTCACTGACAATCTGGCCACTCTGATGGATAGCCAAAAATTCCCATCTGGCCCTTATGCAGCCAACTAATCTCATTATCTCAGCCTATAGGGAGGTGGGGCAAATGCCACAGTGAAAGGAGGCTGATCGCCAAGCTTCCTGGCCCCTGAATCTCCAGACTCATAACCATAAGACCGAGGTGATGTTCTTCGGGAGTTCCCCGTCTGGGTATGAGGGCCCCCTCCCCAGCTTGGAGGGAGTTTCCCTTCAGCTGGCGGAGAGGGTCCGGAATCTGGGCGTGATCCTGGATCCTGCCTTGTCCCTGGATGCCCAGGTGGCGGCTGTGACCAGGTCCGCATTCTATCATCTTCATCAGATCGCCCAGATTCGCCCCTACCTAGACGGGGACTCCCTGAGGACAGTGGTCCAGGCGCTGGTGATCTCGATGCTGGACTACTGTAATGCTCTCTACATGGGGTTGCCCTTGACTCTCCTCCGGCGATTGCAGCGGGTGCAAAATGCAGCGGCCAGACTGGTGGCGGGTACGCGTCGTTACGACCGCATCACCCCGGTTCTGGCCCGGCTGCATTGGCTACCCGTTGCCTCCCAGATCAGATTCAAGGTCCTGGTTTTAGCTTATAAAACCCTCCATGGCCTGGGCCCGGATTACCTGGCGGAGCGGATCGCCCAGCGGTCAACATCGGCCCGACCGGTTCGGCAGTCGCGGGCGCACTCGCTTCAGGTTCCATCTATCCGAGAGGCCAGGCGGTCCCGTACCCGGAACCGGGCTTTCTCGGTGGCTGCTCCAGTTTTATGGAACAGCCTACCTAGCGAAGTGCGCTCTGCAGAGTCCCTGCTGGCCTTCCGTAAAGCGGTGAAGACCATCCTATTCCGCGAGGCCTTTGGTGACCTAGCCTAACCTAGCTTAACCTAACCTTTTTTTTTTTTTTTTTTACCGCCATCGATAATCAGGACTTTTTGCCATTGCAGCGGTGAGGCTAGATTTAAAGGGTGCGCCCCTGCTGCGGTTTTTCTATTGCTTTTATTGTTTCATGTTTGTTTGTTGACTATGCCTTTGTATTTGTTGTATTAACTATGTGTATTATGACTTGCCTTTAGTGTTCGCCGCCCAGAGTTCCCGCTGGGAAGATGGGCGGGATATAAATTCAATAATAAATAAATAAATAAATAAATAAATAAATAATCCATTCAAGCAGGCAAAGAAGCCCCGCCCAGAGACTTTGTTTCCTGTGGAGCAGCCATTCCAAATGAGCTGTTCCCCTTCCCTGTCTTTCTTCGCTGTCTTTATTTGACATAATTTGGATGAGTCTGACCATGGTTTTGAGTGATGATCTTTGCTAGGTAAATCCCAGGTCTCCTATTTAAACATTTTCTCTCCATTCCACTATCTTCACATGTACATCTTGTGGGAACACATGAAAGGGCCTCCTTGCTGCAACCAGACTCTGGAATTCCCTCCCGCTGGAGGCAAGGACTGCCTCCATCTCTGCTGTGTTTCTGGAAGAAGGCAAAGACCTTCCTTTGCCGAGCCAGGTTGAAAGAAAGAGGCGACACACATTCCGCTTGGGTTAAATAAGGGCCACAACTTTATTAACTACAGTAACGAATTTTAAATTACTTATCAATGAGCAATAACTTTAGGAGGGCCTGAGCCGTAGCGCATCATCAAATGGTAACAACAAATTGATTAGGTCCCGCTACTCCACCAATTTCCTGCGGCCCGTTGAACTGCCACAGTGAGGATGCCAATGAGATCCTTTGGCATCAGCGCTTGATTAAAGGTTGGCAGCCCTCCTAGGGTTTGGGGTTATTATTATTATTTGCTCCCTAACTAAATCCTATTGGGTTATTAGTGGAAGGCTGCCGAAGACGTGAAGATGTAATTAGATTCGGGACCTAAATGGTTAACTTTTATGCGCTACCCGCCACCAAAGAGGCGCACTGCGGCTCTTTACCCCACAGCCGAACAATTCGGCCCTCAGGCCCTCCTTAGGATTCTGAATAAGGATATCCAGGCCCTTGTCCAATAAATGCACACCATCTGGACGAATTAAGGTAGTTTCCCAGCAGGGATGTTGGAGTGCCAAAGGACAGCTCCTGCTTTGGCCTGCACCACGCGGGCAACTAACGCAATGGATAAGGTTTATCAGGTCCACTCTCTGAAGTAATTTATTGCAGCCAGTTATGCATGCAATGAGGATGCCAGAGTGTTTTGGGCATCCCCCATTCCCAATTTCTAGGCAGGCCACTTGATCATATTGGGGTTATTATTACTGCAGCCTACCAGCTACCTTACTGGTTATTACGATAGGACTGCCGAGGACCTTGATTATTATATAGAGATCTGCATGATGTTTAATATTAAATTGCGCTACTCATGGTGGCGCAAACCCCCGTTCAACCGAGGAAAGATCACAGATTAACAACACGAACCAATGAGCGAGTATGCTGGAACGCTCTCAGATCCGCGAGGATCTTGAGAATGAGAGACTTGCCTGCCATGCGAGCCGCCAATAGGCGAGTATGATGTAGCACTCTCAGATCCACGAAGCTCTTGAGAATGAGGGCTTTGCCTGAGTTACGGGTCAAGTCAATTCCTCCCAACATGGGCAACCACAATGCTCAGCAAGGCGGCAAGGGGGGAGGTCACTGGGAGCCACAGTAAGAAAGGCGTGTCAAGGCATCACCTTCTTGCCCTTCCACAGGAAACCGGCCCATTGGCCAAGGCCAAAAGTGCGGCCACGTCCCAGGCTGAAAGCGCGGCCACGTCCCAGGCCGAATCGCAGCCACGTCCAAGGCTGAAAGCGCGGCCACGTCCCAGGCCGAAAGCGCGGCCACATCCAAGGCCGAAAGCACAGCCACATCCAAGTCCAAAAGCGCGACCACGTCCAAGGCCGAAAGCGCGGCCACATCCAGACTGGGTAGCAACTCGAAGTCCCAGTAAACAAAAACTGAGTCTGTAAACCAACGCTCGAACCCGGCTCCCGGGGGGTAGAAGCTGTAATGGAAAGAAAAGAACAACTGGCCCGGTTTTACCGGTCTATTAGTAAACGTACAGAAGATTTAAAGTCTCCGGGATCTCCATCACCCAATCCGTTGGTTGCCACCCAATCGGCGCCAAAGGCAGCTGCTGTGGAAACAGCGCCTATCCGGAGCGAATGACGCCCAAAATGCCAGCCCGATACGCCAGTAACCTGCAGTGCCCTCAGTGAAATTGTCCAATATTGGCAACCTGTCAAAGGCGACCCCTCTTTGCGCAGGAATAGGTACCCTCGATAATTGTAAGCGAGCAGGGCGGACCTATATAACGCTAGGACCGGGCAAATATGAAGCACAGAACACCTACGAAGGTGTATCGTGCCAGCCTTACCTCGCTGATCAGTCTTCAATCTACAAAAATGCTGAGAGACCAGATCCTGCTCGCGGACCATACACGACCAACGTAATGCATAAGCTAGGAGTTGGTTTCTTGGATTGGGCAAGCAGCTCGCTAACGCGTGAGGCGGCGAACAAAGGGTACCAAATTGGCGGCTTGAAACAAGGCAACCTCATAACTGGCAGGACAAACTCGAGGCTATGCATTAGCCAGCCTATATGACCTATTAGGAGAGATCGGGATCTTCAGAAAAACTCGAAAATTGGATTAGGTCCGGGTAATCCCACTGCGCCGCCACCCCAGTGGGAACAAGGCAGCACACTAACTTTCGGCCGAAATGCGGCGCGTACGATGAGGACTACGAAGTCCCACAATACTATAGCGCAGTCTGCACCAAAGTGGATGACCAGGCGCCGCAACTCCCTGAAGGGTAGATGCTGGACTGCTGGAGCCGACTTACCACGCGAATACACATCCCAGGCCGAAACCAGGGCCGGAAGCGATGAGTCTTCAACGGCAGCCAGGAACATGACTACGTTGTAAGACACAGCAACTGGGGGGGGGTCTGAGCAGAGCATGCGATGACGTGGCTACTTCAGTAGTCACAGATGGCGTACCTGCAGAAACGATACTGGCAGATCCTGTTAAAACGGACTCAAGAGAAGAATTGCATGGCACCATTAGCCATTATTAGTGTGCGCTCCACCCCCTCTCTGCCTTAGCCACGCTTGTAGAAAGCCTTCTCCCATAAGACACGGCCGTCCCCTGCCTTTCAGCGTGCTCGCACTCCAAACGAGGCCGCTTCTACCAAGCTGTCAAAAGACTAGGTGACTCATCACCTGATAAAGAGGATGGATAAGTAAAGGGGCTGCTGACTAGGCCTCTTCTTGGCAGGGGCTTTACCTTTCCCCTTCCCATTAGAACCTCCCTCCTTAAGCAGCGTAGCTGAATATAAGGGGCAATCAGGTGAAAAGTAACCCATAGCGTGTGCGTGGCACAAACCAAAAACAGATTCAAGGAGAATGGGAAGGGTGGCCCTGGCGTGTAACAGCCAATCCAGATTGCGGTGTGTAACAGCCCCCACAATTCGTGGCGCCTGACTTCATGACAGAGGACCTTGAATGGAGTCCGCTGCCTGAGCCACCCCTCTTGGCTAAAGAATCAAATCAAATACAGGTTGAAAGAGAGGGGGTCTGAGGACTAATCGGTAGATTAAAGATTAACAAGCATAAATGAGCTGGAGACAGGATAAACAGTGAGGGGGGGAGCAAGTTTGCAGATGACACAAAACTGTTCTGTGCGGTGGAAACCAGAGAAGATTGTGAAGAGCTCCAGAAGGATCTCCCCAAACTGTGGAAATGCTGAGAAATGTCAAATGTGTGTTAATGTAACCAAATGTAAAGCAAGGCATATTGGGGCCAAAAAATTCAAACTTCATCTATCCACTCATGGGCTCTGACCTATCCATGACAGACCAGGAAAGAGATCCTGGTGTGTAGGTGGACAGCGCCATGAAGGTTTCTCCCCAATGTGTGGCAGCAGTAAAGAAAGCCAGTTCGTTGCTATGGATTATCAAAAAGGGGGGGGGGGTTGAAAATAAGAAACGAACATTATAATGCCATATACAAAACAATAGCAAGGCCCCCCACCTGGAGTATTGTGTACGATTCTGGTCACCGCATCTCAATAGAGACCCAGTGGAACTGAAAAAAGGTGCAGAAGAGAGCAACCAAAATGATCACTGGGTTGTGGCACCTCCCCCATGAAGAAAGGCCCAAACATTTGGGCCTCCTTAGTCTGGAAAAAAGGCGCTTGAGGGGGGGGCTATGATTGAGACGTACAAAATAATGCAGGGCATGAATAAAGTGGATAAAGTGGAGCTCTTCTCTCCCTCCCAACATATCAGAACTAGAGGGGGGGCTACACTCAAATGGAGTGCTGGGAGAGTAAGAACTGACAAAAGAAAATATTTATTTATGTATTTATTTATTTATTTTACCCAGCGCATTGAAGTCTATGGAACTCCCTGGTACAGGAAGTGGTGGTTGCCTCTGGCCTGAATGCCTCCAAAAGGGGGATTGGACAGTTTCCTGGAGGAACAGTCCATCACAGGTTATAAACCATGATGGAGAAACCAGGGTACTTCAAGGGCCAGATGCAGGGGAGTGGCATCAGGGGACAGGCATCCAGTCTCATGCCCTCCCAAACACATCTGGTGGGGTCACGATGGCATGGGAGAACATAAGGGCAAAACAGGGGACAAGTAACTCAGCCGAGTGGGTGTGGCACGGATCCAAAATGGATTCCAAGGGTATCGAAAGGATGGCCCTAGTACGTGACTGCCGAAACAAATCATGGCACGGGTCTAACAACAATGAAGAAAGAGGATGGATGCGGATTATGCCCACCCCCCGAACACACTGAAAGATGATGTGCACAAAATGGCCGAACAGGTAGGAAGGCAGGCCACCACCAAAGTAGAAAAAATTACCACCAATTAACTTCAGATGACCAATACAAACACACTATACTCCACTAAGAAGTCCACAAACGGACAGAGGGGTTCAGGGCCACTCAGAATGTCCAGCCGGGCAGATGGATGTAGATCAACACCTAAGGGGTGAGCCCATGAGGCATGGCCAAAATGGCCACCGAGTACAAAAACCAAAATGGCCTCCCTGAGCCACCCCCCCGATGGAAGGGAGTAATATCCCCTGCACAAAGCTAAAAGTCGAAAGCACAGGATAACTGGATAAGGAACCCTAACACACAGCAAAGATAGTAACAAAAAGGAATCTAAGACAAAAGGGGTACCCAAAAGCCAGCACACAAGGCAAGCAGATCAAAAGGGGGACTGACCTAATCCACCCTTACCGACCAAGGTGATTCTAAAATAAATTGAGCGGCCAGAAGGAACCCCAAAAGGCAGTACCCAGGGCGGGCTCAACAAGCTACCCCACAGGGGTAAGCTCCTCAATCCCGTCTAAAGGCAGCCCTACAGGGCTAGCAACAATAGCCAACCAGGGGCCGGGGCTCGCCAGCTCAGCAGGCGCCCCGAATTACGCAGGCGTCACACAGCCTACAAAGCCGGGCCCACAACTTCCCTACCCAGCCCTGGGAAACAAGACCTGACAGGGGCTTCGAAAGGTTAAAAAGGGGGGGGGGCACGCGGCAATCGAACACCTCCCCTATTAAAAACAGCCCTGTAAACAGAGCTGACAGGAGCTCAAATCACTCCAGCTCCCTGCTCCGTAAGGATGGAGGCTTCAAACAGCCCGCCCTCTGCCTCCTAGCGAACATAAGCGCAGAAAAGCGCTTATCCCCAAGCTCAGCTGTTTGTCGGAACCCGACAAACAGCTGAGCTAAAAGGAGCTCGAATAGGTCCCACTCGCCGCTTCTGCGGCGCTCAGCCAGGCGGGGAGCGCTTATCTTCAAGCCCAGCTGCTTGTCGGGAGCCGACAAGCAGCTGGGCTATAAAGAGCTGGAAGAGCTCTGGCTTGCCGCTTCTGCGGCGCTCCGTACTAGTGCAGGCTTCCCAGCCTGCACGTCCACTGCCCAAGCCTCCCGAACCCTTACCCGGACGACTCAACCTGTGGGGCTCGGGAGGTCCAGGAAACCGCTTCTCCCGACAATCAGCTGATTGTCGGGAGTAACAGGCAAGCGGGTGCTCGCCGAGGAAAAGGGGAGCACCGGACGCGTCAGGAAGCGCTCCTGCTTCCTGAAACCGGCAATTATGGAGGCAGGCTGAGGGGAGCGTGCCAAGGACTTATAAAGGGGCGCGCTCCCCTAACGTAGGCTACGCTGATAGCGGAGCCATTAGCCGCCTCCCTCAACCGGCTGGCAAAGGTGCCCCTGCTCGGCACGAGGCCGGGCGGAGCAGCCATTTCAGGCAAGCTTTCCCTGAATGAGGGACTACCTACTACAGTATGTGACTTTTATATGGATTACTATACATGATTGCATTGACTGATTTCATAAGAACATTAGTGTTTTCCATGTTGCTTTTCACTCCTCATAATGGATTTTTCTTTTCTTCTTGAATGCTCTTTATAGCTCTAATGTTACCAATTAATGTTCTAAGATGCCTCTTCAAACTCCTTGTTCTTAACTTGAATATGTCTTAAATGGACAGTATATTGTCCCTCATTATTGTAAGCCACCTTGGGTCCTTTTCCAAAGAGAAAGGTTGAGTAAAATATTCTAAATAAATAGATAGATAGATAGATAGATAGATAGATAGATAGATAGATAGATAGATAGATAGATAGATAGATAGATAGATAGATAGATAGATAGATAGATAGATAGATAGATAGATAGATGTCTAGCCTGGCCTTTCCCAATTCTGCCATCAAAAATATTGAATTCAGCATCATGGCAAGTTGTGAGGTGGCCATAGTCAAAAGAAGTTGCTTATCAATGGCTCCTTTTCAAACTGGGAAAAAAATTCTTCTTTTCTTCTTTTTCTTAGTGTCTTTTCCACTTGATTGTGGGTTCTGCCAGTCTGGTTTTTGCCTTTCACTTAGCACAGTCACTGGCTAGGTCCGGGTGAACCCCAGACAACTTCATGTCATTGTCAAGGGTGTTCAACGAGTACTCTTTTGGTCATCTCCTCAGTTGGGATCCACTGACCACCAGGGTGAGATCATTTCCTCATCAGCACACAAGATGTGTCCATACCAACACAGTTGGGTTTCACACGTCTTGTCAGAGATTGGTGTGATTGCATTAAAAAAAGTAATAAGTGGATTACCACAAGTCTCAGCTCTGGGCTGGTGCTGTTTAATGTTTTTATTAATGACTTGGATAAGGGAGAGAGTGAATGAAATACTTATCATATTTGCAGATGACCCAAAAAGGGGTGGAATAGATAAAATGATGAAACGGTGGTATCTGACATTGGATACACCATGAGAAGGCAAGAATTGCAGGGGAGTGCAATAATGGTAGGCAAAGTTGTGGACAGCAAGAAAAGAGAATGACCAAATATGGGATGGATAGATTCCACAAAGGAAGCAGCAGCATTTTGCTTACAGGACGTTTGTGACCATGTCATCATTCTTTGAATGGCTCCACCTTTCTGACACACGAGGTTACATTTTCTTTCTCAGCCAGCAAAGATGAATAATTTTGCTCCCTCACACTTGGCAGCCAATGCCCCTTTTCATGCCTTCTTGCTGATCACTGCTCTTTCATGAGGCTTTTTTAAAAATCATTTATCAGCTCATCATCAAAAGCTCCATATAAAACCAATTGTTTCACATTAATTGTAATATCTTGGAATATGCTGCTAACTGTAATATGGGTCAGGAGTCTTCTGCTGATTTGGAATGCACTGCAAAAGTAACTAGTGTGACAAAAGGAGACTCAGGATTTCTCCTTCCTGCATATTCATGTCTGCCGATTATGCCACTTACCTGTGGCAAGTGAGCAGTCTGTAGCCAGGAATTGGTATCACCCCTCTTTTTGTAGCACTAAACGCTTTCACAGATTCAAGAAAAGTTGCTTCCTTTGTTTGATTGCTGTACAATTTCACACCAGATCATCCAAAAGCTGTCATCTGAAGGCTTCTTGAAAGAAACAAAATCTTCCAGTGAAGCAAAATACACAGCTAGGAAATTCCTATGAGACATTCTCTACAGCAACAGGAAAAGTAAGTCCAGGAGATGCTAATGGAAGCTCCAAACAGCCATAGTGCTGGGTGGGGCCATTTTGCCCCCTGCCTGGCTAGCATCATAAGAACATAACATAAGAACATAAGAAGAGCCATGCTGGATCAGGCCAAAGGCCCATCTAGTCCAGCTTCCTGTATATCACAGCCGCCCTACCAGATGTGTTTGGGAGCGCATGAGACTAGATATCTGGATACCACTTCCTGCATCTGGTCCTTGAAGTACCCTGGTTTAAAGCCTGGAGATTACACATCTCCATCATGGTTTGTAACCTGTGATGGACTTTTCCTCCAGGAATCTGTCCAATCCCCTTTGAAGGCAGGTAAGATGCCATCACCACATCGTGTGGCAGGGAATTCCATAGACTTACAACGCGCTGTTTTTACTCTCCCAGCCCTCAATTTGAGCCCCTAGTTCTGGTATTTTGGGAGAGGGAGAAGAGCTTCCCTCTCTCCACTTTACTCATACCCTGCATTATTTTGTATGTCTCAATCATATCCCCCTCAAGCGCCTTTTTCCAGACTAAAGAGGCCCAAATGTTTTAGCCTTTCTTCATAAGGGAGGTGCCCCAGCCCAGTGATCATTTTAGTCGGTCTCTTCTGCACCTTTTCCAGTTCCACTATGTCTTTCTTGAGATGCGGTGACCAGAATTGTACACAATACTCCAGGTGGGGCCTTACTATTGCTTTGTATAATGGCATTATAATGTTGGCTGTTTTATTTTCAACCCCCTTTTTGATAATCCCTAGCATGGAATTGGCCTTCTTCACCGCTGCCGCACATTGGGGAGACACCTTCATGGAGCTGTCCACCAACACACCAAGATCTCTTTCCTGATCCGTCACGGATAACTCAGAGCCCATGAGTTGATAGATGAAGTTTGGATTTTTTGCCCCAATATGCATTACTTTACATTTGGTTACATTAAAACACATTTGCCATTTCTCAGCCCATTCCCCCCCCAGCAGGGGGAAGACTCTTCATAAGGCCTCACCATGTGATGAGAGGCATCTTTTGTGATCTAGCCATATTCCCTCCCTCCCTCCCACTCCCTCCCAATTGAGAGAACGAGATTAGCTGGTCATGTAAGGGCTAGACACGAATTTTTGGCTGCTACTCAATTGGGCTAGAGTAGCAGTGTGTTTTTGCCCATCCCATTTTCTTTAAGGCAAATGGGAGTTTTATAACTGGTCACAATTGGCAGGTACTACAAGCAGAAAATTTAAGTCAGGTGAAATGTATTGAATAATATTCCTTAGTGAGCTGGTAGCCCTCAATACGAATAACAAAATGAATTAGGAAATTAGGAATATTAGGTGTTAGGTATAAATAGGTTCAAATATTAGATGAGGGCTGCCCAGACTGCAGGTTTTAGGAAGGCGCTGAACAGGTGGGCAGTGGCCTTCTAATAATATTAGGAATCTGTCTGTGAAGATTCTCAGTCATCCAGGTGAGTTTATCTGGAAGTTGAGTCATGGCTACTGGACTTCTTTTTTGAGAGATAGAATCTCTAAAAATGAAGTCCAGTAGCCATGACTCAACTTCCGAGTATTAGGAATCATTAACTGATCCACTGGCACTACATTCAGGCCCCTTATTTTAAGGGATGTTTAACAGTTGAATTGAGTGAATTTCATACCAATAAATTGTGGCCCAATTTTAATCCCACAAACATGTCTTGCCTCTTTATTTCCGGGCTGGGATGGCAATGTCTGCTCCACCCGATGTACCTCTAGTCAGAACCAAAATAACCTAGAACATCCAGAGCTGAAAGGCTCATAATAATCGTAGCAGGAGGAAAGTGAGAAGCTTGTGGGATTTTTCTTTTACCTGTTTTAATTCCCTTCACCAGGATAAAAGGTGGCACATTTTTCACTCTCTTTCTCATCTAGCCCTTAAACATGTCTCAGCCTGCTCATCAGAGTCACTTAAGACCATATTTTAGATTGACTTGATACATACACACTCATTTCACATTATCAGTGCCTCAAAGTACTTACAATTGACAACTAAAAACATTCCCCATAGATAAGGTGTATGACACCTCTTTGGAGGGTACAACTTGAACAGAGGCATTTTCCTCTTTATGAAATGTGAATCTTTGGCCCAAGTCTGTTCAAAGCAAGGTTGAACGGTTTTTGCCATGTTGAATTGATATTACTGCAAGTTGTATGATTGTGCTGTGTACTGTGGTGAGCTTTCCACAGTAGTCTTGTTGGCCACTGTGTGTCACAGGTGCCAGGACTGAATGGAGCTTTGCTATGATCGGGCGGAGGTTCTATTTCGGTGAAGCATTTGAAAATGGGATCACAGCCAGCCTTTATAGGATTCTCACAAATCTTGCTTTCTGGATTTTCCTGTTGGGTTGTTTATTGTTTGCTTGTTTAAGACACCATGTCCTCATTTGCAGAAAGAGACACTGGTTTGGGTTCAGGTTGCTCTCATATTTTTCCTGCCAAGAGAAGGGGAGGCAGTATCTGCAGACTCCCAATTCCCCCTATAATCCCTTTAGGCCTCTAAAAATCAGAAGTTTGAGAGACCATCCCAAAAAATTATGGAACATAAAAATAAGAACTGTGGGGTAAGGAGGAAGAACCAACAAATACCTCCTTCCTCTATAGGCATGATCCTTGTACTGTTCTCAAATGTCTTCTGAAGTTGGAAATATCCATTGTATATGAAGCAAGTGAAGTCTGCATTCAGCCCATCATTCTAGAGTTACAGCCTGACCCCACTGACTGCTATGCAAACATGGCATGCATTTGTGTTATTAGAATTCCCCAGAAGTTCTATTCCTATCCAGTTGTCATGCCTGAATCCATGGAAAGAACTGGGGGTGAGGCAGGCATGTAAGTTCCACCCCATGGCACCTCCTCACCCAGAAGTCATTCAGATCTTCACTTGTTGAATATGGAGATCTGAAGCAGACCTTGTTACCATGTTTGGCTGATCTGCAGACCTATATATAGAAGTTCTGTGCACAGTAAGGTTGCAGATCTGAAGGGTGGCCTCTATGCTTTATTCAGAAGATTTTATCAACAGGCACAGGGCTTTGATTGATTTCAAAACAAATCCCACATGTGAAGGGGGAAAAAATGAGAAAGAAAAACGAATAAAATATTGGCAGTTCTGCGGCAGCATAATATCTAATTAACCTAATCCCTTTCTTACAATCTGAGCAGTATATTCCTACCATTTAAATAAACCTATAAATGAGAGGTTTGCTTCTGTGGGTTATACAAGCAGCAATGAGGTATGCATTAAACCATTAGTATTCATGGTCGAGACACTGGGGAAATCCTAATTATGCCTAGTGCTTGTTGTAAACTGATAATAAATTAATCAACAGACCCATGAAAGCTCAAACAACAGGCATTTGAATTCCTAAGGCCAAGTGTAACTGTGTCTTTGGTGTTAATTTAAAAGTGATATCACTCCTCAATGAATATTAACATTTATTCATGAGACATTAAATTAATGCATTTTATCTAATACTTTTTTGCTGTAATTTTCCTCCCTACTAGTGATGGCTTCTGGAACCCTTCCATAACACAATTAAGGGTCAGAGGGAAGGGGGGAGATAATTGGTAAACTGAGACAACTATATAAAGGGCATTAAAGGATGAAAAATGGATAAAATTATTCTGAAATAATTTATTCTGCTGACCTTGTCTGTGACTGTGAATTTCAGTTCTGGGTGCTGTTGTATTGGATGGAATATGAAGGCAGCACTGGTTTGGGGCAAACGGTTTTCTGGTTGTTGTTTTAAGAGTAAAGAAACACTAACTAAATCTATTTCAATATTTACCTTACATAGTGATTCTGCTTTTTTGTGGCAAAATGGGATAAGAAAATGTTAAGGATATTTATTTGATTTTTAAAAAATGAAAATAAGTTCAGTCCTTTCTTTTTTTAATTCTAAAAAGCCAAAAACCTGCTCCAAAGTTACAAAACTGGCATACATTTTAGCTGCAATGTGTTCTAATCTGTTGAGGAAGGTCGGTCCCAAAGTGGTTTTCTCTACTTCCTCACCTATCTTCTATGGTCAAATGTGCTCAGTGGCTGAGGTCTTTGGCTAAGAAGCCAAAGGTTGGGGCTTCCATTTTCCACTCTGCCTCCTTGAGGAGGTTTAGACTCAAAGATCCACAGGGTCCCTTCCAGCTCTGCAGTTCAAAATTTGCTACTACTGCTGCTGTGATTATGGTTATGAGTAGAGGTGGACATGAAACAGAAAACCGATGGTTCAGTTCGTTCTGTTTCGGGGCCTCTCAGTGCATTTTGTTTCATTTCGTATGAATTTTTAAAACAAAAATTCGTACAAACCGAACCAAAACGAACTGGTTTGGCTTACCTGGCTGGTGGCAACGATCCCGGTGGTGTTAGTGATCCTGGCGGCAGTGGGGGAGCCTAGGCCTCTGGGCCACTCCAGCTGGCTGGCGGGGTTCCGGCCCCGGCGATCCCGGCAGTGTGGTGGCTGCTAGGAAGCCTCCTTGTGAGCTTGCCAGGCTGCTCCTAGGTTCCCTGCCGCCACCGGGATTGCCACCACCACCAACAACAGGGGACTGCTGACACCGCCGACACTGGGGGACCACCAATGCCGCCAATGCCGGGGGACCGCTGACACCAGATCGGGTGCTACATGGTTGGGAAAGCCAGGTTAGAAGACCAGGCTTTTGAATTTTACATGCCTACACCCCAAGGCCTGATTGGCTTTCCCAACCATGTAGCACCTGATCCATGGGTGCTACACAGTCAGGAAAACCAGGATCAAAGCTGCCACCATCACCACACCTTCACCCACATTTCTGCACTAAGCTGTTTTGGCGCAGAGACCCTAGGAAAGGGGGGAGCAGTGGTGGCTTGTGGGCTTGTTCATGGCCCCAGTTTACTCTGTAGCAGCTTGGAACAATCCCACAAGCCACCTCTGCTCTCCCCTTCACCTGTGTCTCTATGATAAAATGGCTCAGCGCAGAAAAGCAGGTGAAGGAGGGGTGGCTGCCACAATGCAGGACAGGGACAAATGGGTTAATCACCCCTCACCAACTTCCCTTAAGTTTGGGGCAGCCAGCAAAAGGGAGGAAGCTTTTCCCTTGCCCCCAACCCAGCAAAGAAGGGGGAAAGCTTCATCCCTTTACGGGGTTGGGGGTAACCCCCTCCAATCAACTGGCAGTGGAAGGCTGTTCCACGCAGCCCTCAACAGACAGCTGATTTTGACAGCTGTCAAAATCAGCTGTCTGTCGGCTGCAGGGAAAAGCCTTCTACTTCTGGTTAATTGAGGGGGTTTGGGACAGCCTTCCCATAGGAATGCATTGAAAACCAACATAATCCATTCCTCTGGAATGGGTTAGTAATTGGTTTTCAATGCATTCCTATGGGAAACTCTGCCTATTAAGATGACTTTTTTGTAAAGCAAAATAACACATAGAACAAATTAAATTTCTCTTACAAGGTACCACTGTATGTGCATAGACTTTGCTTTAAGTGCAAAAGCCATACATAGGGAGGTGCTGAGATACATGTGGGATACTAGAGATGCTGCATGCTAGGAACAAGCACTTCAATCCACAGCACATGTACCCCTCACATTGGGCTAAACTGTACAAATGATGGAGGAGCCATTTTGGCATCATTTAATTTTTTAGGAAAAAGGGAATGGGAAGAAGCTTTGATCTCAGGAGGAAAGTCCATTCCCACTCCCATTGCCAGGTTCATTCATTATCAATTATAAACTTGGCTGCAGACTTATCAGTGTGAGTTCTCATCTAAGTAAGTCTTTCTCTTTGTCCCCTTTAATCAAAGATCTTTTACTCTCTCTCTCTTTCTCAACTATTGCATCTTGCTGTGATTTGAAGCTGATGTTCTTTGTTTGAAAAGTGGCTCCTTGGGTTATCCTTCCTTGATCTAGTCATCTGAACCATGCCATTTCAAAATGAGTAGACAGCAACTCTGGTGCCTGAAAACTCCTTCAAGTACAGACATTTCAAACATGGAGAAAATAAAGGAGAAATATGATAATCTAGCCTGCTCCCTCATATATCTTCTGTGTTTGAAGACTTGGGGAAACATTGTATTTTCTTTCATTTGAAAAAAGATACAGACCAGGCACAAGTTTGTCACTTGTTCTTAAGTTCATCCCTTCAGCCTTAAATACTACACTAGTTATTTCATTCATTTGAAGTATACCCCATAAATAGATCTCAAGTTAGCTTATAATAAGACATTTCATTTTCAGAGCCATGGATGGGTAATTTGTATCTTTCCAATTATTTTGGAGCTTCAACTCCTTTCTTAATTTATTAGTATGGCAGGTAAGAGGTCTCCCCAACTACTCACCAGTAGAGATGGGCACGACTTAACGGTATTCCCATTTCTGTTTCCGTTACTCGTATCCGTTACTCTACAGAAACAGTAACAGGAATTACTCCGCCAGACTTCGAGCTCGAACTGACGAACGAACAATTTTGGTCTGATTTGTCGTGCTCGTTCCTTGCATCGCGCGATCACGCGATGCCACGCGGCACAGAAAAAAAGTTTTTTAAAAGTTAAAAAAAACCCGGTTCCCGGCCAAAAAGCAGGCAGAAAAATGCCTGCCGTGCCTCAGGACACCTACCAGAGGGGTTGTTTCTGGAGGTCCCCAGCCTCCCCCATCCCCGTCCTGGGCTGCTCTGGTGGGACTCGCCGCAGGCTCGCAGCCAGCAAAAAGCCCAGTCTCGCACGGAAGCGCAAGCACAGGAAAAAGGAAAAACTTTAAACTCTCCCCCACCCATTCCCGGGCCAAAAAGCAGGTGGAAAAATGCCTGCTTGACTAAGGGCGCAGGGCACCTACCGGAGGGGTGGTTTCTGGAGGGGGGTCCCACCTCCCCCCCGTCCTGGGCAGCCGGACTCGCCATGCCATTCGGTGCGGGCGGGGGATCCAAAATGGGGCGGCGAACGCAATATTGTTTTTGAAATCGTGGTCCAAAAACACACAAGCACAACAGAAACACGCAAAAATTTATAAACTGCCAGATCTTTCACAGTAGCAGTGGGGTTTTTCTTGCAACAAAATGTCTCTCCTCTCCTCCTCTGTCATCCATTGATTTTATTTTATTTTTATTTTTTTTACACCTGCGCAATGATGGGCTGGCCGAGTGGCCAGCCATGTGGGAGTGGACGACCATGCAAATTTTTGGAGCCATCCCACTAATCGGATGGCCACTTGGCCATGGAGACTTCTGGGATGTGCCAAAAAGCCCCCTAATACCTGCCCTAGCCCCCTAACCCTAACCCTAATCCTTGACTCCTTACTTACCCATACGTCACAGACGGTCTTCTTAGTGGGTCAGAGAGGCACCCAGAGGTGCAACCCACTAGCCCACCCTAACCTTACCCGTCACTAGCCTAACCCTAGCCCTTGCACTAACCCACCTTAACCCTAAGCCAGATCTACTTGCATTGCACTACACGCAAGTACAATTCCCTTCTTTGTGAGACATGGTGGTGCGAGAGCCTTAGGCATCAACCTATGGCTCTGGGTTCACTGCCATCACTAGTCTCACTGTCTGCAACTGGTATGCATATCCATATGGCTATGCATGCATTTTGCAGCAGCAGGTGAGGAGGGGAGACCCCCATGTTGAGGGGTCTCTTGGAGCCTGCTTCCCCTTCCTAGTGGGTGAGGATAGGAGGCCCCCACGGGTGCCTCCAGGAGCCCGCTTTCCCTTTATAGCGGGCCAGAGGAGGCACCCACCCCACAGAGGTGCCTCCAGGAGCCCGCTCCCCCCAAAAAAAACAGTACTAACGACAACAAAAAAATGAAAAAACGAACTGACTAATTTTTGTGAGTTTTCGCGAAAAACGGAAATGACCCAAAACGGATCCGGCCCGACTAACGACAACTCGGAAAAAAAATTTTCAAGTCGTGCCCATCTCTACTCACCAGACATGAATGTGATAAGCAGGCAGCAGTGTTTCAACAAGACACAAGTAGACTATGACCCATCTTGAGGTGGGCAAAGAGCCCAGATCTCAAAACCCTTGTGTGGCATGATTCCTAGCCCAAATATTACAGGATAATATCCTATAAATATATTTCAAGACACTCCAATCCAAGTAGCACTACTTAAGGACGAGAGGTGCTTAACCTCTTTGGCTTTTCTACTATGAGGAAACCACATAACACAGCACCAAACCTTGTACTCTTTGAGTGCCATAGCTGTATGCTCAGTACTCCAAGATATTATTTTTTTTCATGGCAAAGTTGCATTGTTGTCTAGTGCTTGGGGTGTTTTTTATCTTCCACAGGACACTCCCCACATTAGTAGCATCCTTTTCATTTGTACCTATATTTGTGTTGGATGTTCCTCCCCCCCCATGGCCTCTATGTGGCATTAATGGGATAACGGAAGTAAGGCAGATCCACTTAATTTGGTTGTCAAGTAGCCAGTAAGGTAAACCAGATGGAATGGAGGAACCCTGACAGTGACCAAGATTTTAAGCAAAGAACAATTAAATCCACTGAAGTAAGTATCCTCAGGCATTTGTTGATTTATTACCAAAATTTAAGATGGGCAGAAAATCACATGAAGCACTTTGTGCCGAATAAAATGACTGCTGCCACACATGCTCTCCCTCACCCAGGAGGACCACTCACCTGGCTGCTTAATGGTAATTAATTTTTCAACAGGCATTGTTCAAAAGACCCAGGTCACATTTTATCCTCCATTGCATGCGCTGTATAATGTTGGACCACACAATCTGCGTATCCGGAAATCGCTTGTGGAATGCCTTGAGGTTGCGGATTATGCTCAGCGCCAAAACTTTGCCCACGATTGCACCAATATCATTGCCTCCCAGCGGTATACCAGCATCAGATTATAGGGGTTCAGTCATCCGCCATCCTGCCTCTCTACTTTCCATAACGTAACATGGTAGTCTGAGACGTGGTCAAGGTGTCCTGAAATCTTTGCATAAAATGCCATGGTAGAAACCTTGTCCTGCATAGATCTTGGCACCAATCCCTTCCTATACAGCTGAATTATAAACTGTTGCAAATGCTCGACGGGTTCAGGCCATTCTAGGGGGAGACCCTCCCTTTGCCTGAACTCACGGAACCCTCTTTCAGCAACGTCATAAACCTGTTGACTCCCTGGAGCCAGTGCCAGCCCTATGGCTCATTTGGCTTAGTTGTGCCAATTCACCATACCTCTGATGGGAGGACGTCTCCCTCCTCCTGGGCTGTCAGGCCAACTCCCAGAACAGACACATCTGTTTTTTACACCCAGAACATGGCATGCCTGCACTACAATGTTGAACCAGAGGCATCTCAAAGTGAATGCCCTAACAAATGAATAACCCTTTCAGTCTGACTTGTCTGTTTGTTAGTTATGTGGACCACCATTAGGTTGTTGCCCCAAAAGTGGACCACTGAATTGGTCCACTCGGTGGACCACAGCCACAGGGCACCAACTATTGGGAAGAATTCTAAAAACATAAGGTCTCTGGTAAGACCTGGTACATGCCACTCAGCAGGCCAAGGACCTGCATGCCATCACCCCATGCAGGAAATACCAAAATCCAAGGACTTGCCAGGATTTGTGTGAACTTGGAATTTCACCTTAAGCCTAATGTCCTTCCTCCGAAATGACACTCCATAATTTTTTTCCAGAAACTGAAGCCATACTCCCAAGTCCTGGCTCATCGTGTTGGTGACCCTGGTCCTATGATGGGGTTTATTTAGTCCTCACATCAACTGGCATATATGCCTTATACCTTAACTAGATCAAGGTACTGTATTAAGCCTGATGCCCACCATGGTTGGGCCTTAGTGATAACCACAGAAGGCCGGATGCCAGTTGATCCAAGATTGGTCTGGCTTGCGCTGGAGCCATCTTTCCTTTTCCTTAGCGTCCTCCCTTTCTGTGTCCTTCTTTTTGACTTCCCGGTTAAGAAGCTCAAAAAGGTCAATGTATTCACCTTTCCATGTGTACTCTTTTGTTGCTGGAGCCAAATGGTCTCCCAGTGATCACCGTAGGGGAGGGCCCTCAGAGGCACCAAGTTTTAACCAGTATCTGGAACCAAAGGGTATGGCCACCTGCCTGCCCCTGGTGTAGATGCCAAGGGTGCAGGAAGAGTTACCTGAGGATATGGAGCCTCCCAGGTGGAACATCCCTAAATCAGACTGTATGTGTGCCCTAGGGATGGCATGTAATTGCTGTGGGAGTTGAACGTATACCCTGCTTGATTGGCTGGGGTGGACCTCTTATACAAGGCCACACAGGTGGCGCCAATGTGGTGCCTGGTGCAGCAGCAAGCTCGCCTGATATGGGAAAATGTGGTGCATTCTGTGCAGGGTTGCCCACTTATTCCATTCCAGCCTGGTGTGATTTCTCTACCTCCACAGAATCCACCTCCAACTGAAGCAAAGATGTTTGATCCTCCTGGGTATTACCTTGAGGGTTCTGTGCCTTGGCCCTCTTAGGGGCTCCCTACGAAGAAGAGGAGGGCTCAGGCTGTGAGGTTTGCTCCACACCAGGCACTGGTGCTGGCGACCACATGCTCAAAAGTGAAAGCAAGTGCGGAGCTGCAGCACAGGTCCCCCATCAAAATGAGCTTCTAAAGAGGCTGTAGCCTGAGAGCAATAGGCTTAAATAGATCACTTCTCCTCCTTGCTATATGAGACTTCCTGTAGTCTCGCACCCTTCTGGATAGGGAGGCAAAGACACCCTGCCAGCTGGAGAGGACCCAGCAAAGCCTTGTCAGCATGTTGGTGGGTTTCTCCCTAACCAGCAGCAAGCCAGCCAGGGAAGGAACTCAGGCTGCCCTTTCCTGCTTCCTCAGGTAGCCAAGCTACTTCCCTGAGCGGCTTGTGCAAGGGTTCTCTCTCTTCTACCTCCTTGTCAGACTGGCTGGCTTTACATTTTTTTCCTTGATGAAAGAGAGTTAAGGAGAGAGAAAACATTCTCACAAAATTAGCATGCTTCATTCCAACCAATGAAGCATGCTAATTTTGTGAGACATGAAAATATGCTGTAACAGTTTGACCTTTCCAGTTTTTAAGAAATAAGACACTCCAGGGTATGCTGCTGAAATACTTTTTAACAGACTTCCCTGCCAAAGTTTCATATACATGCTGTTACTACATAGCAGTAGGCATCCTTGTATATTTGAATATGAAAGTGTCTGGAAATATTTGTGGAGAACTGCTTTTGATATATGTATTTGCTTTCTCAATAGTTTGTGACACAATGAAACTAACATCTCATTTAAGTATTCAGACAATATGATTTCTAAGGTTGCATGTGGCTTGTTCCTCTCCTCTCCTCTTCTTCCTCTTTCTAATTGATGTGAGGCATTTTTTGCCTACTAGGTAGAACACAAATATAATAAAACAGGGAGAAGTTGGTGCATGGTACTGGTTGGAACTTGTTTGTGTGTTGTGTGTTTTTCCCAACTGTGCCCCCATAAATCTTATCAAGGAAAACAACAGTAATGAGGGACAAACTTCCCTCTAATAGAACTTGTCCACTATTCTTGGTCTTCCCTTGAAATGTGCAGAGTTTTGAAAAGTTGCTTCTTTATACAGTAGGATTACTGTGCTCACAGTACCCACATCTGTGATGTCACTTATCCACTGCCTGAAAATGTTAAATAAAAACCCCTAGAAATGTGTGTTTCCAAGATGTATTACCAAACAGATCAGACCTTTCCAGGAAAGAGTGAAATCTGGCAAATATGCCTTAACTGTGCAAGGGCACTCTTGACCACCAGTGAAACCTGGGCATAGGGGTTCAGAGACAAATCTGAATGTACCTCTCTAAGTACTGAGCTAGATGGACTGATAGCATTGGCATATATATATATAATACACCTTCATGTATTCTATATGGCATTCTTAGTGGCGCAAATACCTTAACGTTTTTATCTCATTTACCTCAAACAACTTGTCATTTCCAGTTAGAGCCGACCAACTGATTCAATGTAACTAGCAGCCTCATGGTGCAATGGTTAAACTGTAATACTGCAGCCAATACTCCGCTCACAATTTAGGTTCAATCTCAGGTAGCCAGCTCAAAGTTCACTTAGTCTTCCAGCCTTCTGACAGCGATAAATTGAGTATGAAGTTTCCTGGGCAGGCAATGTGTTTGTTGCCTTGACACGATCATTGATCAGCTTTCCATTCTCAACATTGACAGAGTGGAATCTCTCAATATTCTTGGTCCTTTTACAGTGAGCTTTTATTAATTATTGATATAACAAGTCTGGTTGAAGGGCCTACACAGTTCAGGCTAGAATTGGATTTAGCTCTATGGATTTATAAGCTTCCTCAAAAGAAAGGGAATACGTCAGATTGTTGTCAATTTGCATAAGCAGACCATTTAAAATGAAGCACTGTACTTGGAAATGTGTCTGGCTGTCTTGTGATTAGAGATGGGCACGACTTGAAAAAAAATTTTTTTGAGTTGTCGTTAGTCAGGCCGGTTCCGTTTCGGGTCGTTTCCGTTTTTCGCGAAAATTCACAAAAATTAGTCGGTTCGTTTTTTCGCTTTTTGTTGTCGTTAGTACTGGTTTTTTTGGGGGGGAGTGGGCTCCTGGAGGAACCTCTGTGGGGTGGGTGCCTCCTCTGGCCCGCTATAAAGGGAAAGTGGGCTCCTGGAGGCACCCGTGGGTGCCTCCTATCCTCACCCACTAGGAAGGGGAAGCAGGCTCCAAGAGACCCCTCTACATGGGGGTCTCCCCTCCTCACCTGCTGCTGCTGAAAAATGGTATGCAATAGCCATATGGATATTGCATACCAGTTGTGCAAATGTGCAGACAGTGACTGTGAAGACTAGTGGATGGCACTGAACCCAGAGCCATAGGTGAGATGCCTAACTAAGGCTCTTGCAACACCATGTCTCACACAGAAGGGAATTGTACTTGCGTGTAGTGCAATGCAAGTACATCTGGCTTAGGGTTAAGGTGGGTTAGGGTTAGGGCTAGGGTTAGGCTAGTGACGGGTAAGGTTACGGTGGGCTAGTGGGTTGCACCTCTGGGTGCCTCTCTGACCCACTAAGAAGACAGTCTGTGACGTATGGGTACGGAGTCAAGGGTTAGGGTTAGGGTTAGGGGGCTAGGGCAGGTTTTAGGGGGCTTTTTGGCACATCCCAGAAGTCTCCATGGCCAGGTCATGCGTTTGGTGGGATGGCTCCAAAAATTTGCATGGTCGTCCACTCCCACATGGCTAGCCACTCGGCCAGCCCATCATTGCGCAGGTGTAAATAAAATAAAATAAAATAAAATCAATGGAGGACAGAGGAGGAGAGGAGAGACATTTTGTTGCAAGAAAAACCCCACTGCTACTGTGAAAAATCTGGCAGTTTATAAATTTTCGCGTGTTTCTGTTGTGCTTGTGTGTTTTTGGACCACGATTTCAAAAACAATATTGCCTTTGCCGCCCCATTTTGGATCCCCCGCCCGCACCGCATGGCATGGCGATTCGAGTCCGGCTGCCCAGGACGGGGGGGAGGCGGGACCCCCCCCTCCAGAAACCACCCCTCCAGTAGGTGCCCTGCACCCTTAGTCAAGCAGGCATTTTTCCGCCTGCTTTTTTGGCCCGGGAATGGGTGGGGGGAGAGTTTAAAAGTTTTTTCCTGTGCCGTCCGTGCCGCTTGCTTGCGCTTTAATTGCGGCGGCCGGCGGCCGGCGAGACTGGGCTTTTTGCTGGCTGCCTGCGAGCCTGCGGCGAGTCCCACCAGAGCAGCCCAGGACGGGGGATGTGGGGGAGGCCGGGGACCTCCAGAAACAACCCCTCTGGTAGGTGCCCTGAGGCACGGCAGGCATTTTTCCGCCTGCTTTTTGGCCGGGAACCAGGTTTTTTTCACTTTTAAAAACTTTTTTTCTGTGCCGCGTGGCATCGCGCGATCGTGTGATGCAAGGAATGAGCACGACAAATCAGACCAAAATTGTTCATTCGTCGGTTCGAGCTCAAAGTCTGGTGGAGTAATTCCCGTTACCGTTTCCGTAGAGTAATGGAAATGAGTAACGGAAACGGAAACGGGAATACCGCTAAGTCGTGCCCATCTCTACTTGTGATGTTTGTTGTTTGTTTCTGCAAGTGAGATGCTAATTGTATAAATACACAGATGTTGTTTCCAAAGAAAAGGTTTGTAAGTAGGTCATGTATAAAAAGAAAAAAGAAAGAAAGTGGGGAAATTGCCTGAGGGGAAAAAAGAACTTGAGAAGAAGGTCAGAACCAATGCTGATAATCACAGGGACAAGACCTCTTTAAATGATAATGAGAAAGAAGATAAACATGAAATTTAATCATTACTCAAGTTATAAATGAGCTTAGATTGATTTAACTTTCATGGAGCACACATTTGAAAATGTCACATTTGCACTCAAATAAACTTTCCAGGAAACAAGAATTTATATGGATGTATAAATATTTTTGGTGAATGGTTTCCTGCTTCACCAGGTTCTCCACACTTGAAATTCATTATTTTGTTAATTGAAATGGCGACTGGAGCACAGTGTTTTACACCTCCGCAGAAACAGTAAAAAGCATCAGGTTCACTTCATCAATGACAAGACACAAGATGATTTATTTGACTGCAGCCATGCTGGTACATGTCCAGGATCCATAGAGTGGGTGCATAAGAGGTATCATGATCTGACTTACTGAGGCTGAACTACATTAAGTGGCTGCTTTGCAATTAAAAAACTGACAACATGTCACCCATCCAGGTGCATTCTTTAAAGTTTGCATTGTCAATATGCAAATGATGCCATTGATTCCTAATTACCAACCAACAAATAAAAAAAGGCTAATTTGCATCTTGAAAGGCTCTGAAAATTAGTTGGAGGATAATCAAATATCTTCACTTCTTAAGGCAGTTCGGTTTTTAATTGCATAGATGCTACCCTTTCCAATTATTGAATTAGTTACTGAGTCAAAATACCTACTGAGCTACATCATATAGACTTTAAACAGAATGAGCCATCTCTAAGCTTCAGCAATCTGGATGAGTTTGGGAGAGTGCCCAGTAGGTTTCTGAGCAGCTTGGGGCCAGTGTACACCAGTACAGTAGTACTGCTTGTTTTAGGTTCCAGTGATAACCATGTATAAATCTTCCAAGCCTCAGCTAGGAAAAAAATCTTGGGTTGGCTCAGAGGCATAGCTAGGGCTTTTAGTTCCCAGGAACAAGGTCAGTTTTGCCCCCCCCCCCGGACCTTTCCGAGATGGTTGACTTTATTTTTTTATTTTTATTTTTATTTTTATTTTTGCTTGACGTGCAATACCTGGAACTGTTTCCGCCCATATATATATGATCATACTCCTTGATCTTGAAAAAAAAACCCTGCTTTTTTAAGCAGCGTCTTTTCAAAAGCAATTACCATAGATAGATAGATAGATAGATAGATAGATAGATAGATAGATAGATAGATAGATAGATAGATAGATAGATAGATAGATAGATAGATAGATAGATAGATAGATAGATAGATAATTCCATAGTTGACTATATCCCACATGGCTCTCATCTGACACATTGTATCCTCACATTAACCTTGTAAGTAGAGATGGGCACGAAACAAAAAAATGGTGTTTTGGTTGTTGTTGTTTTTGTCATTGAGAGGTCTGTTTTGTTTCATTTCCGTTTGTCGTGAATTTTTTGGAAAAATTTCATTACCGTTTTTCGTTTGTCATTTGTCGTTTCTACCCACTTTTTGCGCAATGTTTAAAGAATTTCCGTGCGCAGGCATCCCCCAACGCCCTAGACCAGAGGGAAAACACACACAAAAATGGATGCTGGCAGAGACACAGTATAGACTAGGTATGCAGGGAGGCTGCAAAGGCAGCGGCGGGCATTGCCCAGGGTGCAAGGCAGCCGCAGAGTGCACTGCAAGGCAAGGGAGGGTACTCACCGAGAGGTACGCAGCACGCACACACACAGGGAGGCTGCTGGACTGAAGCTAGTGTCGCAGAGACAGCAATCCCACCCTAACTCTCACCAGAGACTGCAAGGAGGATGCGGGCTGCCAGAGCTTTTTATGCCCTCTGTGGCTGCCAGACCTGCCCACCCAGTCTGCAACCTGGGCATGCTATTGGTTGAACATGATCCCATCACATGGCTTGCCTCCATTTTGTGGCTGGTGCAACATCCATTTTAAAGGGAAAAGAAAAATACAGCGCGATGGGAGAAGACAAAAACAAACGTTTTAAGGACCACACCCCCGGTAGGTATTATCAGAAAATATAAATAATTATCACTGCATTTTTACGGATGTCCAGGGCATTTTTTAACCTTTAAAACAGCTCCTTTCATTGCACGTTGCCATTAACGGAAACGAAACATAACAACCACAATTTTCGTGGTTCTGTTCGTTTTGTTGCATTTTCATCACAATTTTCGTTTGTCATTTCGTTACGTAACGGAAATGACAAATGGTAACAGAAACGAAAAAATGTTCATTTCGTGCCCATCTCTACTTGTAAGGTAGGTAAGAACATGAAACAGGGATCTGAATGGCCCAAGGTCATCCACTGGGTTTCATGGGCTCATAAGAATGTTGGGCCTGGATACCTCAACTCCAAGTCCAAAATGCTGTCTATTAATCCATGGTACTGGTGTGTGCACCTGTTCTCTAGGTCTACCAGAGCAGAAACAATTTTCTACAATTGAGAACCTTCCTTGCAAGTGTGGGTAGGTCCATGTGAGTGCATACACCCTAACAAGTCAGTCCTGATTGATGAGGGCCCTTTTAGGGTTTTCTATGCAGATGTTATTCAAAAGTGGTATACCATCCCTTTCTTCTGGGAGAACCATGGCATTGTGCAGGCCACACAGGCTGATTTCTCCTGGGATGAACAGTGGAGAACCAAACTCCCAACCTCTGGCTCCACAGGCATGGACCCAAACCACTGAGCTATCTGGAAATGGTTAGAAGTCTACTACCCATTTTGAAAAATCGCTCTTTTGAGGTCTTAATAAGCAAACGGTTCCCTATGAGCTATTTAAAAGGCAAATTGCCCATTCTAGAGGTTTCTGGGAGCTTCAGTTACCCGCTTTCATTCTCCAGCTGTTCTCAACAGGCTGAACTAAAGTTTGTCCAGGCTGTGTCAGCATCTGTTCCAATACTGATCTCTCTGAGGCCTGATATGGAGGGCCTCTGCGTTCCACATCAGGCCCCATTATGGAATCAATTAGACTTGAAGCAACACAATACTCATTTGGAATAGATGGCAGTTTTGGAGGACTCTAGACACAAGTTAATTTTTCATATTCTTGCTAGAGATAGAGGAGAATTACTTACATTGGGTTATTATATGCCACCTAACTTGCTTTGCTCCATTCTGGGATTGTGAGGTTCCTACAATGAGGGAAACAATATCCAAATTTATCAATACAGAGAGAAAGAACAATTGAAAACTGATCTTTCAATGTCTAGTCCCAAATGTTTAAACATTTTAAAAATCCAGATCAGCCAATCAAAGAAGGTTCTGTTGGCAGAAGGGCATTTCTGCCAGCAGAAGAGCCTATGACAGCAGACCCATTTTTTGAGTTAGGATTGCACTGATGGCCTGCTTTCTCCTTCTTTGTGCCTTTTTCACTTTCTGGAATTCTAGAGGAATTTGCCATCTGCTGAGCATCAAGACGCAAGAAAACCAGTTGAAGACATCTATTGAATAAACAGGTTCTTGTTCAGTCAAGGCATCACATTTGGCAGGAAATCAATTTTAATCAACACTGTTCATAGATACAAGCAGATTGACTTTTGCTTGCAAATGAGAAAAGTAGTCAGCAGTATTGTGCAATAAATAGGACTGAATCCCAAGTGAAAGAAGTTTAATTAATTACTTCTGGTAGTTCTTATTGGGTTAATTAGAATCCATAAAATCTGCTTAACTCCTCGTGCATAGATTAATAATTAATAATAAACAAAACTGCATTATCTTTAGATTTTTCAGGGATTCGCAGCATCACTCATCATTTTACAGAAAATATATCTTTTTAGAGCAATGCTTCCTAATCTTGGGTCCCCAAACATTCTTGGAATACAACTCCCAAGAAAGCCTGGCCATCACATCTAGTGGTGAAGGTTTCTGGGAATTTTAGTCCAAGAATATCTAGGTACTCAAAATTGAGAACCATTGTTATAGAGAAAATAGGTGTGCCTCATCTAATAAGGTCTGGGAACTTGTTACATGTCAGAGCATCTTTCCCCCAAAAACTCGTCAGAAATTCCTAAGAGTATCCCGTAATCCTGCCTGCACATCTAGTAGTGAAGGCTTCTGGGAATTTTAATCCAGGAACATCTGTGGACCCCAAATGGAAGCTGGTGTTCTTTTTAAAAATGAGGTTAGGGACCTCATTACTTGTTGAGTTGTCTTTTCCAAAGATTTCAGCTATTCTGCATCCCTGCCTTGCTCGTGCCTCCCTTTACGAAGCTCTGGTGAACTCGCCTGCCCAGAGGACACCCATCGTGACTTATGGAGCTGCCGCTTGTCCGGCAGCACGCTGCTTGCTTACTTCATTGCAACAGCCATGCCACAACTTCATCCTCTCCCAGTTGCCATGGTGGCTGCTCACCTGGCTTGAAGAACAGCCACATTGTGCTGTTCAGTGTTCTCCAAACAGTGTTCTCTTTCTATTACTCTGCAAGAAAAAAACTTGGAGGGTGCTGGCAGCAGTTATTTAAAGCTAAAACTCAACCCCGTCAAACAGTTAGCCACAGAAGCTCCACCCCCTCAGCCATGTGCTCACTCTATTTTTCTCCAAACACTCCTCTCTTTCTGCTGCTCTGCATGAAAAGTGAAAAAGCTTCTTCGCACAGCACAGTTAAATTGTTTTATCTTCTACCAGTTAAAACAACGGCATGCTGAGATGTGGGTGGCATGCAAGCAAAGCAAGGCAAGGCCAAGACAAAGCAAAAATGTCTTTGTTGTACAGTAAACCAGGATTTGTTGTTTGTTGAGCTGTTTACAGTCCTCTGCTCAAAAGCTTCAGCAAGCTCCCCCTGAACAAAAGTCCGAGAGATCTTCTGACAGAGAATTGAGTATGGCTCTAAAACACAAAGCTCAGAATTCTGTTGCATACAGCAGTGGCAAATAAACTGATATCACAAGCTATTGTTGCACACTGTAGACACTCATACTCTCCATTGCCCCCAATGTCACCGAAGAGTCACAGTGTGGAAATTTTGTTGACCAGTGCTACATCAAGATCCAGCAGTTATCTTAGCAGCACACATAAGTCCCTTATCAGTGTTTCAGATGTTGAAGCCAGCATTGGATTACACCTACTGAGGGGATTCCTGAAATAACACTGATACGGAGGACATTTGAGAAGTGTACGACTAAAAAGAGAAGCTTTAAGCACTTTCTGGCATTGTTACACCAGTGTCATATATAATGAGTCCAGTGAATATGTGTTTGTATCTTTCTTTTTGTTTCTGCTGTAGCTCCAACTCAGTAAAACCCAGGCACATGATATTTGGTGTGGGTACTAAGGCGAATGCTGAAAATATTAGAATATGTATATTGGGATTATTTTCCTTTTAAAATGTGTCAGTTCTCATTAATTGAAATCTTGCTGTAGCCTGCAGTGGTCTTGAGGTAACAGGTGACAGGTATCTTAGGGGTAAAACATTTCATCACAAAAGACTGTCCAATAGTAGAGTGTGGGACAGGCAGAACTGTTGGAGAGCAGTCTTTCCATTTGCAAAAGAAAGAGACAATAAAATTATAAAAATGCCATTTCTGCTTCATTAGGAATCTAAATTCCATTTTCTCTTACTGGAAGTCTGGCTTCGTAAGCAATTTTCCTTCTCTCCATGATTTTTATAGTATCTTTAACAAATGAAGACTTATGAAGAACTCCAGAATTCAAGCTTTAACTTTTCAGAACCCAATAAAAATGTTGTTCATTATATTTGTTACGGGAAACAATTGTATGTGTGTGTGTTCAGATACAACTGGTCTTTCTCTTTTGAAAACAGAAACCAATGTCCTTCTCAGAGCAGAGATAATATGGAGAGAGATTGGTTTATTTTGTCATCACTATTCTACAGTAACATTACTAGTAATACTATCAGCATTACTAGTAATACTATCAGTACATCTTGAACACAGCACTTATTCTTTATCAGTCCAGAAAGCCATACAGTAACTCTGACCCTATGTCAGGTGGGTAGGTGGGTGGCATATGGGAAAAACACTGAGTACAGGTACAGGTGGGTGATATTAGATGCTTCAGCCAGGACCTCAAACTTTCTGAAATGTCAATTTTCCTCAAACAGTGGTATCTGCTGAGTTTCTAATCTTCTGCATCTTAGTCACAGAGATAACTCTTGGGAGAAAAAAGGCAATGAAATCAATATGGATTCCGTAATAAGCAAATATGGCTGCCTGTATTTGATCAAGTATAGTAACTGCAGGCTAGCTAGAGTTTAGAAAGTTACTTTTAAAAAATAACTGGTTAGTACTACTCTTTCAATTGTCTGAAAAACAACTCACTCTTGTTACCAATGGCAATGATAGGGATTATGCTGCTTGTTACTTTGTAGCTAGTTTTTGTTATGTTTTTCCAGAAAGAAATAGATCAACTGATACCATCAAAATTGCAATAAGATCCTCTGAACCCCCTGAAAAATACCTTTAAAAACTAACTAGAAATAATTATTTCTTACACCAATGAAATAACATGTTTTCCATTCTTTGTGTTACTTATGAAATGTTAGTCATGTTAATAAAACAGTAACTTATTACAAGGGACTATGGGCGTTTATACACGACCCCTAAGCTCCGCCGCAAATGGCTGCAAGGTCCGGACCTTAAAAATGTTTACCCACCAGCTCCGGACTTTGCAGACAATTAAGTGCGACCCCGCCCACTTTAGGAAGACCAAACAGCAGTTTTCAGGTACCTGCTTTTTGGAGGTGACAAATATTTGATCCGGTGTAAGGATAGTGAGTGCAGGGCTCTCCTGGCTTCCGTTTGTTCTTTTTTTGCACCCCACCCCTTTAAGAGATCTGAATGCTGCCTGGAACAAAACGGAGGTAAGAAGGCATTCTTTTCTTTCTTTTTTCTCCCTCCCTCAGGCAGCCAGCAACCAGGAAGTGCGGAGGGGGGTGGGGACAGAGGAAGACAGAAGAAGAGCGACGAACCCCTAAGATCTCTGGTCCGAATTTAAGTGGCCAGCGGATCTTAGGGGTCATGTAAAAAGGCCCTATGTTACCTCTGACTCACCACTACCAGCCTTATGTCTACTACAGATATTTATTTTGATCTGTAATCAAAATACATACTTAATAGAACTGTTTCATTATTTATTTATTTATTTATTTATTTATTTATTTATTTATTTATTTATTTATTTATTTTAATTGGATTTTTATACTGCCCATCTGGCAGCAAGGTCACTCTGGGCGGTTTACAACAATTAACACATTCAAACAATTAATACAATAAAACCATTTTATTTATAAAATAAAAATAAAAATAAAAATAATATTAAAGTGACATTAAATTAAATACTGTACAGTGATTCATGGTGGGAAATGAAAACCCTCAACTGGTGGCACTTTAAAAAAAACCAAAGGGTTAATTATCTAGTTTGTCTGCTTGTCCAGATTCCCACAGAACACATTAAAACCTATGTCATCACTCCTTTTCCTGAAACTATAACCTGACATTATTTACTGAAGGCCAAGGTCCTAGAGAAAGGACAAGATATGCTTGTTATTTGGGAAGGCAATATTCCAGCCATTTGATATCTTCTCAGATTAGTGCAGTGGTTCCCAACCTGGGGGTCAGGACCCCTTTGGCAGTCGAGCGATCATTTCACAGGGGTCGCCATGAAGAAAAAAAGGCACAAATGGCTTGGGTCTGGACAAGGAGAGGGGAGAATGAGTTACAGCTCGATAGGTTGGTGGGGATGTCAGTCAATGGCACTGGAGGCTGTGATTGGCTGAGGGTGCCTGTAGAGGGAAGTTCTCTATGGCACCTGCGGCAGTGGCCTGCCAAAGGGGGCTTGTGGCCTCTTCCAAGCAGGACAAGGGGTCACCACAACATGGGGAACTGTATTAAAGGGTTGCAGCATTAGGAAGTTTGGGAACCACTGTTATTAGTGCATTGTAGCAGAGGATATGCTGGGGTTAGGCAGCAGGCTCATGTAGTGTTTCTAGAAGGAATATCCTTATCTATCTGCTGGTTCCCTTTCTTGATGACTGAGTGGAAAATAATAGTGATAAAAATCCTTTTAGCTTCTGTCCCAAGTTCCCAGAATAGTTCCAACCCCCTTTTTCCAGTTAATTGATTCCTAATTTGGTTTGCTCCGTCTTCTTCCAGTAAATAAAGTTCAAAATCCAAACACAATTTTTATATATAACTTTGAAGTCATTTTTTGAATATGGAATATAGAAGCGGTGAAGATTAACATAGCTTTTAGAACTGGACGAGCTGCCATTGCCCAACCTTATTGCAAAAATGGAAAGATACTTTGATACCCATGTGAATTTTGTTATGATTGTGATTATTTTGGTTTCATTCTGGAATCAACTCTTTATTGGGATAAAGGGAGTCATTAATTGCCATCTACAAACTATTGAAAGTTCTGCAACTAAGCAGCAGGATTTTGACTGATAAATAAGATCAATGAATAAATGGAACATAAAAAGGCTGCTAATTTTAAAAGACAGTTATTAAACCACACACAAATAACTTAACATGTTATTATACTTGCTCTTAATTTCAGTTTAGATTCTCCATGTTAATCACTTACTTAAAAGCTAAGATAGAGCTAAGGTGGCCCTCCATTCCAACTCCATTTGGCAATAAATTACTTTAGGGAAGCCACCAGAGGAAGACATTTTAAAGTGATCATTATGAGTTAACCATTTTGAGTGCACTAGCTGAAACAAGCAGAGGACAGACAACAACCACGTGCAATATGTGATTGCTGGCAATTACATCCACTGTTTCAAAGGCCATAAAAAGCTTACTTTTTATAGAGAAACATGCATTCACTAATCATCGGAGACAGTCACAAAAAAATCAGTCTTATTCATTACTTGGATTGTGGATAGAGACGGAAATCCTGAGCTTGCTTGTTATCATTTGGTAAATAAATAAATAAATAAATTCTTCTCACTACAGGACAGCAATGTTTCCACTACCTTGGCCATCTTTTGATATTTCCTTGTTCTGAGAAAACTTTCAGCATCCCCAGGATTGAAATGTTCCAGATTTCTCTGAAATGTTACAATGCAGTAAGTGTCACTTTGTTGCCTAGAGTAGTGGGTAGAGATGGGCACAAAACGAGCGATTTTTTGTTTTCATTTTTGTTTTTTCATTTCGTTATGCAACAAAAATGAAATGAAATTTTTAAAAACAAAACAAAAACGAAACGACCAAATTTGCCATGTTTTTCATTTTCGTTGCAGCAGATGCATTGAACTAAAAAGAATGCTAACGAAACAGCAATTTTTTATTTTTGTTTTTGTTTTTTTGTTTTGTTACCTAACAAAATGAAAATGAATTTTTTTGCAAAAAACATCACAAAAACGAAAATGAACCGAAATGGACCCCTAAACAACCAAATGACAAATGAAACACCATTTTTTTGAGTCGTGCCCATCTCTAGTAGTGGGAGCACTGCATGGGTTGGTTGGTGGTGTCTTTGTGACCAATCAATTTGTGTTTGCTCAACACATAGTTGCATGAGTAACAGCTGAACCAAAGAAAAAGGCACTCATTTTGCACTGAGTCAAGAGTTCTGTGCAAAGTGTATTATGTACATAATCCATAATCAACAATTTATAAATACACTTGGCATCGTTGTCCTTTGCTGGAAGAAACTAGGTCTCCTGAGAAGACTAGAGATTTCTGGAGAAGGTGCTTCATGTGTTGAGATGCCCAGTTTTTACTAGAATCTCACTAGTTGTGAAAGATCTTCACATCCTAATTGCAGCTAAGTAGTGCCTCAGGAATTGTAAATGGAATTGCTCAGTTCCAGTAATATCTAGGTCAACCTTGGGCATCTGGCAACTCTCAAGCCTGCGTGTTCATCTTTCTCCAGATTATGGTAGACAGCTGAACTAGATGTTTGAAACATCCTTCACATTAGATTCATCTCATAAGTACATTCTCCTAGTGATTAATTCCAAGCCGTGAATTAGCCTATAAAGCAAAAGTCAAATGAAATTCCATCAGTGTCCAAAAGGTGCTAAATTACATATCTGTCATAAGAAGCAATATGACGAGGTGAAATGCAGATTAGTTTTTCATCCAAGGGCTATCACCTAGGGTTCAGCTGCTGGCCTTCAACAATTAGAAAGACACTGAGAGAGTTTCATGTTTACACAGAATACTGCCAATAAATTAATACGATAATCTGAAAGATGATCTATTGCAGTGCTCTCTACATGGGGCTGCCCTTGAAGGTGTTAGGTAAACTGTAGCTAGTCCAAAATGCAGTAGTCAGGCTGATATTGGGGATCACTAGATATTATCATATATCCCTAGTCCGGGCTATCCTGCAATGACTGCCTGTTAGCTTCTGTACCAGATTAGAGGCACTCATGCATCATTGGCATCCTTCAGTCTCAAATACTATGGTATCACGCCTGGAGTAGAGATCCTAAAAACAACACCTAGTGTGACTAAATAAACCAATTCAGGAACAGCAGTCTCTATCACACTGGGGGCAGATATATTCTGTTTCTTGCCCAGTCCTTGGGTTTCATTGTTTCCGTGCCTGCCTCTTTTCCTCTGCCTGTTGAACAAATGCCTCTTCAAATTTATGTAGACCATGCTGTCTCTTTTGCCTCCAGACAGTGTGATCAGAGGTCAGGGTTTCCCATCTGTTGAGGTCCATTCCCAAGGTCTTCAGGTCCCTCTTACCGATATCCTTATACCACAGCTGTGGTCTCCCTCTGAGGCGCTTTCCCTGCACTAGTTATGGGATCCAGCCATTGTCCATTCTCACAACGTGTCCAAACCATTGTAGGCATCGCTGTTTCAATAAAGTATACATGCTAGAGATTCCAGTTCGTTTCAGGACTATGCTATTTGGAACTTTGTCGTGCCAGTTAATGTTGAATATTCACCTAAGACAGCGCATATGGAAGGTATTCAGCTTTCTTTCATGTCAGGCATGGAGGGTCCAAGACTCGCTGCAATACAAAAGTGTGCTCAGTATACAAGCTTTATAGACCTGTTCTGTCACCTTCTTATTGAGCCATACTCTCTTTGTTAGTCTGGAAACATAGTAGCTGCTTTACCTATGCGTTTATTCAGCTCAGTCTCTAGTGAGAGTGTATCTGACTATATCCAAGAAATGGAC
Source organism: Phrynocephalus forsythii (assembly GCA_029282475.1). Lineage (NCBI taxonomy): Eukaryota > Metazoa > Chordata > Lepidosauria > Squamata > Agamidae > Phrynocephalus > Phrynocephalus forsythii. The sequence goes on from JAPFRF010000003.1 coordinate 27,304,234, forward strand.
ACTGTACAAAAAACAGCTGTCATTAACAGGGAACTGAGCAGACTGCAGATGGACATTGATGCTCTCCAGGAGGCAAGGCTGTCTGTCTCTGGATATGTCAAGGATTAGAGGCACTAAGGTTGACATATAAAGATCTAGGAAGTCTTCAGCCAGGAACAGGGCCTTCTTGGTGATGGCCACCACTTGGTGGAATCCTCTACCTATGGACGTGTGCCAGGTCTATTCTCTTCTGATATTTACCCAACACATAAAAACCTAGCTCTACAGAGAGGCATTTCAGGACGTCCTCCCTTTATAACTGTTATATGTATGATTTTAGCACATATGCCAACTGTTTGCAGGATGGTCTCTGAATACATCTACTGTCATATGTTTCAAATATTTGTTGACTGACATCTTGTTGTGCAATTATACAAACAGCACAATTTTTAGGGACAAATTGCTGCAACTTAAGAAATCTGTATCAGTACTATCTGTTGTACGCAAAATAGCACAAGATTTCTTAACTTTCTCAATTCAAAATTTGACATTTGTATGACTGTTTAGTGTTTGACAGTATTTGATAAATGTCATGCTACAGTATTCACAATATGTGAATATCACCATAAAATATGATATGGTATTTAATATTAAAGTGTTCTGCTTATATTAAACAGTTTTTCCCTGCTGCCATATGATTGGATTCTTGTTCCAAAAAGTAAAGCAATATAATATTTGAAGGAAGGAAGAATATCCTAAATAATTGTACATCCTGTTGTACTGTAACATTTCTTATTCAAAATTCCAGCCTCCTTTTTTTTCATTCAAACTTTCAATTTTAAAATACAAATGCAAAAAATAGGCTGCAGGCAATACCTCTATAGGCCACTAATAAAAATAAAAAACATTGCAAACTTTTGATTGCAAAACACTCCTCTTCAAAGCAGGTCCCAAATGTTCAAACATGGCAAAAATGTGCTATGCCAGGTTACTCTTAAAGTCATTGGCAAATTCGATGTGCTGTTTAGTATAACCTGTGAATATGTTTTCATTTATATATTTCTGTATGGATCCATTCAAAAGCTAATAATGTAATGAATACTCACATATCTTTTTTGTCCTTGGTGAAAAGATGGCTCCCAATAAAAACAACTGTTAATTATTGCAAGAATTTCTTCTCCTGCATAATAGCAAAAAAAGACCAGCAGTTGTGATAGCAAAAAAGGGAGTAATTTGCACTAAAAAACAACCCTGTCCTTTAAAATAAACACACTTGCCATAAAAACCTTGTTTGTAAAAGGGGTTTTCAGTGACATAAGCACTGCTGCAATCTTTTCACCAAAACATTTCCAGAATTACAAACAACAACAACAACAACAACAACAACAACAACAACAACAACAATCAAGCTCTTTTAATGCTACTCAGAAGGGAGAAGAGCCCCCCCCCGATTTTTCATTCTCAACTGTCAGAAAGAAATAAGTTCACATTTACACACCTCCTAAGGATGGTAGCCACAGAAAGCAAATTTTGCATATCCTTGTGATAATCCAATAGTTGCAGACATCTGTAAACCATAGATAGTCTACACTTTCCAAGTTTAGGCAGGTAATTCATATGGTCGACAATCTTCCAATTGTGTTGAGAATACAAAAGCACATCTGAAGTCAAAAGCACATGGGTGTGGTCCTTAGAGTGACAGGTCTCAGTTTAGTATGAGTGTTTATATGAAAAATCAACAAGATGCTGTATCAGAAGCAGTGTACTAGAAGGAATTAAATCCAATGTTCTCCAGGGGGTGGCAGAGTTTCCATTCTGCTCTTCCACTGCAGCTCTCAATCCCACCCAAAAACTGATGATGGAGGTCTTTCTGGCTTACTTGATCTGTTTTTGAGGGGCTACACTAAATGGGGGAGAATGGCTTCTCGCTGGTTCCAGTGAATCACTCCACCCCTGTTTTAGTCCTCCTAGGAGAAAACCCTTCCATTTGGATACTGTGTATTCTACCTGATTCATAGTTACCTTAGAATAGACTTTGTGCTATGCTGAAGCATTCATAATGTGGCTCCTTCCAATATTACGGTTTTCCCCAAGTGCTGGGATATGGGTTACTGGTGTGTGAACAGAAATTCCATCATCTGCTCCTTCTACATGATTTTGGTGATCTTTGAGATCTGACATTGCTTCAGCAGCAGAGCAAAGATGATGCATGAACTCCCACATCACAGGGAGTTTCTGGAAAGGGCCCCTGAAGTGAAGTGAGCTACAGTGCTGGTAATATTTAAGCTGATATTGTAAGTTTAGTTGACATTTGTGTAAGTTGTTCTTTTCATCGGGGAGAGCTACATCCCTCAACATGCTGCTCTCCATATGATCCGGACTACAATTTCCATTAGCCCCCAAAACCTAGAGGTGATGGGTATGCAGTCAGAGGATACCAGGCTAATAAAATCTTATGCAGCCAAGAATTGAAATCTGAGATGTTAAGTGCAATTGGAAAAATCTCCACTATTCTTTTTTTCCCTGCCAAAGAGACAGAAATGCATACACATGCCCACAAGATGGTGCTCTGCCCATTTCTGATTTCAAAACCATAAGGAAACCAGTTATACCCAATTAAACCCTCTGAGTCATAAATTATTGAAGGTACCTTTGCAGTAGGAGCCCGTCTTGCTCCTGAGGCTTTCACATTTACAAATAATTTGCATAACATTTCCACAAGAGAGATTAGAAAAATGTGGCACTTCACCGATAATCTCACATTTAAAGTAAACTATGATGTTGAAGTGATCGTAATCCATTATCTTCTGCCAGGGGGTTGTGCAAGTATTTGTTAAGATTGGGGGTGGGGGAAAAGAATACTATTTTTAGATTCCCATTTAATCTTTTTTAAAAAAATAGTATGAGATTAGTCAGGCATTCTGCTATAATTAATTTTAATAAAATTTTGGTCAATATTTAAAGCAGTTGTATGAAAGATAGCTCTGTTCTATATCTTGTACATATTCTGCATAGTCAAAGCTATGAATAAAATTTTTCTTAGCCACTGCTATATCAAGCCAAACACAGAGCTCAGATACATGATGCATGCCATATATTTTTTAAAAAACCGTTCTCTACAATTACAATCCAATTTAAGAGACAGCTATTAATAATCTATGGGCTGATTGATGAATAGGAAAACACTTAGCCTCAGCAGAATCATAATTTTTTTCTGCTTAAATAAAAATAAAAACTGCCCCCCTGGCGGGAGGGGGCTGCTTATAATAATCAGGGAGCTGTCAACTAGAGAGGCTTAACACTTCAGAATCCTGTCTTGATTCAGGAAGGTTCTGTACTTGTGCTGTCCTTCAGTGGACTGGAAACCATACGACTCGGTGACTGATGGTGTGCATCTACATTGTGATATGCATTCCATTATAACCCTGGCTGGAACATCAGTTGTGAAGGAATAGCTCAATAATGGAGCACCTGCCTTGTGTAGAAGCTATCCAAGATTCTGTCCATAATGTCTGCAGAAAGCGTGAAGCTGACTTCATTTGGAAACACTGGAAAGGAAACAGCATAGGAGGCCAGGACTAGGGAACTTGTGACTAGACATGGGCACGACTTGGTGAAATTGCCGTTTCCGTTTTCGGATATCATTTCCGTTACGCAACGGAAACGGTAATGACAATTAAGCTGTCAGAACTCTCGAACCGAAAAAAGAAAAATTGGCTCTGATTTGTTGTTGTCATTCCTGGCATTGCGCGGCGATCGCGCGATGCCAAGCGGCACAGAAAAAAAGTTTTAAAAATTAAAAAAAACCGATTCCCAGCCAAAAAAGCAGGCAAAAATATGCCTGCCTGAGGGCACCTACCAGAGGGGTAGTTTCTGGGGGGGTCCCCAGCCTCCCCCCCTCCTGTCCTGGGCTGCTGGTACCGGGCTGGGAGGGGGCATCCTCGGTGTCTCCATTTGCCATGCGGTGCGGGGGGATCCAAAATGGCGTCCACAATTTTTTTTTTTAATTGTGGTCCAAAAAACCACCAAAGCACCACAGAAACATGCGAAAATTAGCTATTTTAAATGCTTGAATTTTTACAGTAGCAGCAGTGGGTTTTTTATAGCAGTAAAAGGTTGCACTGATTTTATTTTATTTTATTTTATTTTATTTTTTTACACCTGCGCAATGATGGGCTGGCCATGGGATGGGACCATGCACATTTTTGGACCCATTCTACCAATCGCATGGCCAGGTTTTGACTGACACTTCTGGATGTGCAAGAGGGCATAAAAAGCCGAGGCACTCCCAGAAGAGTTGCAGTCCGGGCTTGGATATGGGTGGGAGAGGGCTGTGTGTAGCTGGCTGCTGTGCTAGACTAGTTTCGATTTCGTGGAGCCTTTAGATTTCAGTTAGGCAGGCAGGGAGGGAATTGATTCAATTGAATGTTTAGGAAATAATAATAATTCCTTTCATTCTCTGTCTGCTGTGGGGAATAGCAATGCAGTTTATTCTTTTTTATTCTCCTGCAGTTTGTTAGGATTTCTTTTCTGATAGTGCTTCAAAGGGGGAGATTTGAGTGGGAGGGGAGGTGTGGATTTATTTTTAAAATTTCAATTCCTTGGTGGCAAGCAAGCCAAGGTCCTTTCATACCCTGCCTGCAGCTCTGCTGTGGGTGCACTGCCCACTTTGTTTGCAATAAAAATTGCAATTGCTTTATTTGATGCAGTCTTGTGCAGCAAGTCAGTTTAAAGTGTCTTCCGCCTGCTCTGGGTCATTGTGGGACCTGTGCCCTCCGCCCACCCGCCCGTGCGCCCGCCCCTCCCCCTGCCACTGCTGCTGCCCGCCCATGCCCACCCACCACCCCGCCCACCGCCTAGGGTGAAAAAACACCTAGCACCGGCGGGACACCACTCGCTGAGACGTCAAATCGCGCGGAATCGCGGCGGCGGTAACGACAAATGATAAACAACACGAGGAAATGACAATTTTTAAAACATTTCGCAAAAAACAGAAACGACCCGAAATGGACCTGTCCCGAAAAACGACAACTCGGAAAAAATAATTTCTGGTTGTGCCCATCTCTACTTGTGACTCTTGAAAGGTTGTTCCACTCCAGGTCCCATCAGACCCATCCAGGTTTGCCAAAGCTAAGGGATGATGGGAAAAGCTGCTCTGGAGGGCGGCAAGGAGGAGGAGGAGGAGGAGGAGGAGGAGGAGGAGGAGTCCAAATGTGCTGCACATTTCTTTGTTCTCTGGTTTAGTTTTAAGGGTAGCAAATTCAAGAGGGCTTATTAAGGCACAGGAGTAGAAATCACAAGGACATTATTTTGGCCCAAGTAATCCAAAAAGTTTAGTGTCAAGATTCTGGATAGCTTCTAGAATCTGCAAAACAGCTGGGGGGGGAGAGTTTAGTGTTGAGATTCTGGATAGCTTTTGGAATCTGCAAAACAGCTGGGGAATGGGTGCCTGCAGATCGTGAATCACACTTTGACCATCGTATTTCACACAACGCTGAATTATACTGACCTACTCTATCAAGCCAAACACATTACTTTATTGCACACAACAGTGTTACTGTACTTCAGGTCTAAGAACATTGGGTTCTTAAAGTGCTGAGAATTTCTGATTGTTACAGCAAGATATTTCATCACTTCTGCAGTTTTCAGAACAAGCTCTCTTCATTGTGTTGTTGGTCAAGCAGGGATCCATGGGCTTCCTTTGCTAGTACTACTGTATCAATTTGTCACAATGGTCTCCCTGAATCCTATCTCTGGAACACTAAGATATCTACTAATAAGCTATCTGTAAAGCACAGCTTGGTCCTCACCAGGAAGCAGATTCTATTTTTGCCATGTGAAATGCTTGACATATGAATTGGGAGTCAGAAATCCAGGCAATTAGGTGTGAACCTTACCATTGCCCTGGGTGGTTAGTGCATTCATGTTATTTTTTTACCAGGGATGCAACTTTCTTTACCTGGGGGGGGGGGTTGTGTTTCCTACTTCTCACCCCACTTTCAGTCTTTAAATCTTCTGATGCTGTGATAAATATGTGGGAGGGTATTGTGAAGTGCAGCTGTGGTGCAAGTGTAATTGTTAGATTCCCCCACAATGAACTCTATAGGAAGCCACTCCAAATTTCCCTGTTGATAATGTGGTTAATTAATGAGCACTGTGTGTTCTGAAAATGTAGCTCATGCTAGTTGAATACCAACTTTGCATTGATAACTGGGCATATTATGCTGCATAATATAGTGAGCAACAGTTGCATTGCAGGTTTCAACCAGCTGGAATGAAGCTCCTGCATATTCATGTCTCCGAGACCTACAAAAATGAACCACTTCCAAGCACTATGGAATTTGGAGGTAATTGGCTGATATTAAGAAGAGCCTGGAAATAATTAGATATAAGTAAAACATTCACTTCCAACTGGTGACATAGGAGTAATGATTTACACAGTAAGCATTTGCAAACTAACAATAGAAGTAATGTGACAGGTAGCCAGTGCAGTTAACGTTCAAGCTTAATGTGCATTTTTTTCTATTTACTTTGAAACTTTTTTAAAAATGACATATAGAGACATCTGACAGATAACTTTAATCATTGAAAGTAATAAAAGCAGTAATGTTAATGACAATATTGTTGCTGAGTAAAACAAAGAATTTCCTTTTGAAAGTATCTGGAAGTTGAGTCATGGCAACTGGGCTTCTTTTCTTAAGAGACTGAAACGTTTCACTGCTCATCCAAACAACTTCATCAGACTGATGAAGCTGTTTGGATGAGCAGCGAAACATTTCAGTCTCTCAGGAAAAGTCCAGTTGCCATGACTCAGCTTCCAGATAAACTCACCTCGATGACTGAGAATCTTCACAGACTTGTTGAAAGTAGTATTTAGTGTCTGTGAAGATTCTCAGTCATCCAGGTGAGGGTATCTGGAAGCTGACTCATGGAAACTGGACTTCTTTTCTTGTGAGATAGGGACATTTTGCTACTCATCCAAGCAGCTTCATCATTATTCATGTTCTGTAAATTAAGCAGAAAAGACAATCAGTTATTTTTGGAGCAACTAGCATGTGAATGCATTGCATTACAAAAGTAATATGACAAATAGCTGTTAGTTTTTCGGGCTATTTGACTGTGTTCTGGATCATTTCTTCCTGATATTTCACCAGACTCTGTGGTCAGCAAATGTGACAAATGTTTGTGTGCAACAAGCAACATTTTCAAGTTACTTTCAGCAGGAATTTTTCCGGAACATTTTCAAATATTCTCATAAAGGTTGACACAATTTTTTCAAGTTTCATTATATTTTCTTATTCCTAAAAGAGATTAGAATTGTTCTTTCATTTTTTCATTTTTCATGTTTTTGCATTTTTAATGCATGATGATACAGAACTGTCCACTAGAGGAAAACTGAGTATTTTCTGCCATATGCACTCCTTCTGGAAAGGTCGACACAATAGCTCAACACAGTTCACTTGTTGCAAACAGAGCAATCATAGTAATAATGATCACCTGGGTATCTCAAAGTAACAAGTAAATGCAATGAGCTTCTTTTACAAAACAATATTTCAAGGTCCACTAGGATTAAATAAAAGCAGAAAGAAAGCTTGCAAACTTCTGTTTCTCTGGCTGCACCACAAGTATTAACTCGTTTCAGGTTCTCAGTCCTTCCTTTTTCTTTGGAAAGCTTTTGGGCACATCAGGATGCAGGTGGACAGCTTTTAATAGTAAAAAAAATCACAACTGGATTGCCTTTCATGGTCTGAGTCTCACAGGGCCTTTTTACACGACCCCTAAGATCCACTGGCCACTTAAATTCGGACCAGAGATCTTGGGGTTCGTCGCTCTCCCTCTGTCCCCACCCCCCTCCGCACTTCCTGGTTGCTGGCTGCGTGAGGGAGGGAGAAAAAAGAAAGAAAAGAATGCCGGCTTGCCTCCGTTCTGTTCCCGGCAGCATTCAGATCTCTTAAAGGGGCGGGGGGGCAGAAAAACAACAAACAGAAGCCAGGAGAGCCCCACACTCTCTATCCTTACACCGGATCAAATATTTTTCACATCCAAAAAGCAGGTACCTGAAAGCTGTGCTGGGATGCACTAAAGTGGGCGGGGTCTCACTTAATTTCCTGTTAACTCTGGAGCTGGTGGGTAAACATTTTTAATCTCCGGAGCTGGGAGCCATTTGCCCCGGAGTTTAGGGGTCGTGTATAAACGCCCACAGATCCTGATCTGGCTACAGTTTTCTACTGTTAAAGACTCCACCCATTCCAAGGCTCCCAAAGGTGTCTTCACAACAAAAGGAACTTGAAAGGAGGTGCTCAGAAACTTCCCTTGAAATAATATTGAATGTTTCTAGTTGCACAAAGATGGATTTTTGTCCCATATATTCTCATTATTTTTAATCCATATTGTTTGAAAGGTCAATGAATTGTGAACGTATTGCCAAGATTTAGGGAACGGGAAGAAGATATAGTATCTCATGACAAAACATAACTATACAGATGCTTAGATATACTAAGGGAGAGCCTTCCCGAGATGTGTTGAACTATTTAGATTTCTCAAAATAAAGACCCCACAGTCTGGGTGACTAGACTAGGGATGTGCACTCTGCAGCCTCTCACTCTCAGAGAGAACAAAAAAATCACTCGTTTCTCCTTGCAGCAAGATTTCTTGGTAAAAATGTTATTATTTTCCCCAAGAAATCACAGGCAGTACCCAGGATTTCTTGGAGGTTTCATGGGCATTTCCTGCCCAGACCAAGAAGTAAAAAAATAATTGCAACCAAAATAAAATAAAAAGGGTAAATAAAGCTTATTTTTGCAGGAAGCTGGGAAGTGTCACTCAGACAGAGGGAAGTCTTAAGTGTAGACTCACACATTGGCCAGACTTCATGAAAAAAAATGAGAGCAAGAACAGTTCTGGTTACTGTCACAGCCATTGGATGAACATATGGATAAGCACAAGTGAGAGACCACAAACTTGCTTTATCATCCTTCATTGTGTTGAACATACAATCTGTCTGCTACCTTCAGTATTCAAGTATATAGATGGGCATGAACCACTGGGTCAGCAGTTCATAACGGTCATTTATCACCTAAACAGGTGTCCAGTACTTCCAAGCCCCACCTCCTCCAGTGAGTGTCCACTCAGAAGCCACACCCTGGCTTCCCTGTCCTGCCTCCTTCGAGTGGATGTCTATCAGAGGAGCTGGGGTTCCAAAGTACCAAATACCTGTTCAGGTGATAAACAAAATGGAGAGCCTGTGGTTCATGCCCATTGCTAGTCCCGTAGTTATTAACACTCAACAAAAATGAAAAAAGGAATTGCACCTGATAAACTGCAAGTTAGTTCAGTATTGATAAAACAAGACTTCATACATAACCCTGATTTGGAGGCATTTTTCTTCTATCTAATTAAGACAGGATAATCATTTATATTTCTTTTCTTTTTCTTTTTTTCTTTTTAAGCTCTTTAGATTTCTATAGATTTGTGAGAGTGGGTAATCAGATAAAAGCAATTAGCATTTTTATTTTTAAACTTCATACTACCATCAGTAATTAGCAGTATTTCATTTACACTAATGGGATAAGCATACATGGTGGTGAACATTGTCAGACCATTTCTACAAGCAATCTAGGCAAAATCCTTTCCTCACATAAACGCGTGGGCACACAGTCATATTTCCTCATCCCCAGTTTTCTTAATATAGACTGTTGGGCCAATTAAATGTCATGTGAGTGATTATCGGTTCATCAAATGAGTAATTAAACATGCAAATCCACTGCTGTCCCACTCCTGTCCTTGTGATTCTGTCATATTTTCTTTGTTTCCAGGACAAACCTCTGTGCAATATTCATGTTGTGTTTCTGTTCTTTTCTACTTTAGCTCTTCATCCAGGGAAAACTTTTCTGTAGTCACACTTTTCAAAAATAATAATGCTAAATTCAGAGGTGTCCGTGCTGTCATCGAGTCGATTGAACCCCAAGGCAGGTAGGCGGCAGAAAAAAAGGTTTATAGGATCATGCCCTGATTCAAACTGAACAGAAAACATACTCCCCATAAACGTACATACCTATCACTTGAAAAACTCTTGGACTTCAGCTCAAATTGAAACATGGAAAAAAGATCTATCTGCTCAAAATATGACATTTGATCGAAACAGACTGGATGTGTTTAACATTTTTGGCTCTGAAACGAAATGAGTCATATCAACATATAAAACAGGTCAATTTTGGAGCATTTTGTTCTTATACAGTTTGGATTCTCTTGAGGTTCTGTGCTCCTTTGTTCTCTCAACAATTTGGAAAGTAGCTAGCAAAACAACCACCTGCAGCTTTAAAGGTGAAAAATTCTACTACAGGACTCTTTCAAGATAAAAAAAAAAACCTGTTGTGGGAATCTAGTTGTCTGCATCTAATTGATTTGTATCCCAATGTTGCATTGTTGAGACTCAGAGATGATTCACTCCCGGATTTTTTTATGTCTAGCAATGGTGAAACAGAAGGCCAGTCCTATTAGGAAGGAAGGTGAATCAAGCTGCTTCAGGTGGTGTGATTTAAAGGAATAGCTGGACAACAGGATTCATATCTGAACAGCACAGCTAGACTTACTAATGTATTGGCTTTAATATAAGAAGGCTCCATTTTGCGCCCTCGGGTGAACTCTAGGAACACCCATTGAATGCCATGTTCCCCCTTCTAGTACCAAGCTGATGGGCCATATTCTGCCAGAAAGTGGAAGTAAAGCAAATCCCATCAAGTATACCAGGGATGTGCTTTCAGCTTCAAAACTTATTCAGAATGTGAAGTGAAGCTGGTGTCAATTGCCAAACAGATCCAGAGCAACCTGGGTATGGCTCACCAATGGAACACTGTAAAAAGGGACAGAAGCCCTCATTTTTGCAACTCAAGAACAAGCTATTAGAACAAATGCAGTTAAGGCTAGAATAGAAAAATCAGCTGAGTACCCCACATGTAGACTCTGTAACGAGGCTGATGAAACTATCAACCATATATTGAGTTGTTGGAAGAAAATTGCTCAGACTGATTACAAATAGAGATGGGCATGAACTGAACATTTAATTCGTTTCATTATTCATTATTTGTTTCGTTAGCTAACGAAATGAATAATGAACCAATCCATCAAAGAAAAACAAAACAAAATGAAACGGAAATTTCCATTTTGTTCGCTTCATTTTTTGTTATCCCTCCTACCTTGTTGCCACCACCAAAGTCCTCCTGGACCTGGAACTCCAGGGAAGCTGCTGCTGTAGAGGCACTGGCCCCAAGCCAGCACCTCAAAAAGCCCCTGGCTGGGAACTTTTTAAAATAAAATAAAAAATTTAAAAATAAAAAAACCACCCAGCACCGACCCAGCCCCAGGAGCCATGTGGTTGTGCTGTAAAACAAAATAAAATAAATAAAATTTAAAAAATAAATAAAATGAGTGTGGATCATTGATCTTGCTATACCAGGTGATAGTAGAGTCACTGAGAAAAACAACTTGAAAAAATTACCCGATATCAGGATCTGAAAACTGAACTTCAGAAACTCAGGCATAAACCAGTACAGATGGTCCCAGTGGCAATCAGCACGCTGGGTGCGGTACCTAAAGAGCTAAGCAAGTATTTAGAAGAAATTGGAGTTGACAAAGTCACCATCAGTCAGCTGCAGAAAGCCACCTTCTTGGGATCTGCTCGCATAATTTGCCGATACATCACATAGTCCTAAATTCTTGGGAAGAGTTTGACTCGTGATTTGTAGTACAAAATCCAGCATAGTTATCTTGTCTGCTGTGTGATGATGATGATGATGATGATGATGATGACGACGACGACGACAACGACGATGACAACAACAACAACAACAACAACAACAAAGACTATGATGACGACGATAATAATAATAATAATAATAATAATAATAAAATTATTAATAATAATAATAATAATAATAATAATAATAATAATAATAATAATAATAATAATAATAATAATTACACTGAGGCTAATCTACTTTGCATTATCATAAGAAGGCAAGACAGTAGAGATTTAAACCAGATTTAGGGCTATGCTTTATTTGATTTTTATCAGATCCTATGTTCCCCTTTGTTTTGTCAGCAGCCCTAATTCTGGTTTCAGTTTCTCCTTAATTCTTTAGGTCTTGTGGAAGAGATGTTTTGTTTTTCCTTCTATGATTATTTTAATAGTTCTCATTATACCTACAGTCACTGCTAGCAAGACAGGAAATTTATTCAGGCTGGATCGTCAGTTAATCTTGGATTCAACAGGTGACTCTTAATTTTATTGTATGTCTCCTTCATAGGCGTTATTAGCTATGACTGTCAACAAAGCAGTGTTGTGACAGGCTGCATGCATTAAATTGCTTCCTCTCATTATATAAGCCAGAACTTTAATATACCTCCCCTCTCTTTCTCTGGCACAAATTGGAACAAAGTTGCAATGACGGGCTGAAATATATTTTGAACTTCTTTTGCCTTCCCTCTGAACAAGACTTGCTGCTGCTGTATCTGAATGAAAGGTTGCTGCAGCTATTACTTCTGGATCACTGTCACAAGGCTCCTTCCCTTTGTAGTCTGAGGAAGGCTTCATATTTTATTGTAGAGGTGTAGAGAGTAACTGGGTAGAAAGATTGGCTTTCCACAGGTGGTTCTAACTGATAATCGTTACTAGGGCAACAAAGGACAAAAAAAAAAACACACCACAAAACAAGTCCCATGCCACTACAAGAACCTATTAAAGAGTGCAGTTACAGAAAGGAAGCTCGGGAGTGGCATATTATAAATAACAATGTTACCTGTGAGATGTTATTCCAGGGGGGTAAAAATGCATAATATAACAGTGCACAACAATGTCACTATCCTGAAATAACGAATAACCAGCAAGAGCCTGAAGTAACATCAGTTTTAGGGAGTTCTTTAAGGACCCACCCACCCTCAATGATAGCAGTTTTTGCAAATGAAGGGCTATCCCCCTCTGTGTCCTCCTGAAAAACCCAAAAGTTGTTTTTCCCAGGTTGAAAAGGATCCCTAGGCAGCCTCTGGATCTGAGGGCTGGGTAAGAAAAGTATAAATTAAAGGTTACATTCTCTGGCTGATGAGATATCATTCTTTATGTGCCTGGACGTGTGCAATAGGATTCCAGCCTCTGTCCTAATTTTGTGTTGCTGGAGTGCTTACAAACCCAGGCAACTGGACAACACGGCAACCGTCCACACCCATTCTTTTTCATTATTTTTTCTTTCTTTCAATATTTCATTCAGTTTTCCCTTTGTTTGCTCTCTCTCTCTCTCTCTCTCTCTCTCTCTCTCTCTCTCTCTCACACACACACACACACACACACACACACACACACACACACACACACACACACACACACACACACACACGCCAATATTGAACAGGAGGGATTTTCTTTTATTCTCTACCTATAATGCATGCTCCGCGGGCGGCTTGTCCGCCCGCGACGCGGATTTGCCCCTCGCGAGAATGGCGAGGGGCGAGACAGGACCCAAGGGTCCTGGAAGGGAGGGGGGAGGAGCGCACTATAAAGGGCGGCTCCTCCCCCCAAACAACAGTCAGTTCCTACCGGCGTTCGGGCGGCGAGGATCGTCCGAGCGCCGGGAGCAGAGGGCGCCACATGGCGGGCGCCACTTTAAAGGCCGCATCGGCGGCGGAGCAGGACGCGGTGCGGCGGCGCTCCCCGGCCTGGGCCGGGCCGAAGCGAGCCGGTAGAGCCTGGGCCCCAGAGCAGCCGCAGCGCCGTGAGAATCCGAGCGCCGCCGCCGCCGCCGCGTGGAATGAGCGGCGCCGCCGCCGCAAGGCAGGGCGGCCTGGCTGGTCCCGGCTGGGCGGGACGATGGAGTGGGGGAGAGGCCTCAGCCCTCCCCCTCGGAGTGAGCGGGGCCGCGGAGTGCGGGCGTCGTGGCGTGAAGCCAACCGCCGGACTTCCCCCCTAACCCTTTGAAGCGCGGGGGCGGGAGTCCACCGGGGCATTCAAGGCCGGCGACGGGGGGGGGGTGCCGGCCAGGCCGGGAGGGACGCTTAGGCCAGCGGGGGGGCTCCTCACCACCACCCCTACCCATGGCGGTTCGGCGTGACGGAGGGCCCGAATCCCGACTGGGCCCCAGGGGAAGCCCAAGCAGATTAAGGGAGCGGCATCAGCCTTTCCCCCCCCCAGAGTGAGCGGGGTCCCAGAGTGTGCAGGGCCGCGGAGCCAGGCGGCACGGCAGTAGAACCGGCCGGCCGCCTTAACCTCACCTCCTCAAATGGGAACAGGGACGGCGAGGGGTGGGGTGGGGGGAAGTTAACAGGGCCAAGCTGGGGGCAAGGCAATGGGGCCACGCCAGGGGAAGAAAGCCACCCGGCCAGCCAGGCAGGACACGTGGGTTGGCGGGCGGGCTCCTTGTCCATCCTCCGTCAGCAGGTCGCGCCGCGGTGCGAGAGAGGATCCGGACCCCTACCAGGCCCCTGCCAGGCCCAGCACCAAGCAGCGGGCCCCGGGGGGGTTGACATGCCGGTGGAGGCCAAGGGGGACCCCCCGATTCCCGGGGCAGGTGGGACCGTCTGCCCCCCCTGCGGAGTCAGCCCCCCCGGCTGCTCCCCCCCCCTTGGGGGCCGTGGCTGGCCTGGTTAAAGAAGCGATCCAGGCCTTCCGTTGCTCAGTCAGCATGGCCCGGCCTGCCCGGGCATGCTAGGATACTTACAGGAGAGCGCATGAAGAGCCATGCTGGAGGAGGTCAAGGGCCCATCTAGTCCAGTTTCCGGTGGCTTGCAGTTGGCCGCACCGGATGCGTTTGGGAGAACGGGAGACTGGAGACCAGTCATCCAATGCTACTCCCCTGTGCCTGGCCCTGGAGGTGCCCTGGTTTTGGGTTGTGGAGATCCATCCCCGCCATGGTTGGTGACATGTGATGGAATTTTGCCTGGGAGTCTGTCTAGCCCCTTTTTGGGGGGCATGCGGGCTGGATGCCACCGGCACATCCCGTGGCAGGGAGTGCCATAGACTAACAAAGCGCTGGGTGACAAAATACTGGCTTCGGTCTGTTCTTCCTCTTCCAGCCCTCAATGGGAGTGTATGTCCTCTAGCGCTGGTATTCGGTGGGAGGGAGAAGAGCTTCCCTCTATCCACTTTACTCATGAGGAAGGAAGTATTTTCTTAGCAGAAGACATTCAGATTTGCAAAAGCAAAGGGTACAGATCATATACCACCCCATAGTGAGAACATCGGAAGAGCCATAAGAACATAAAAACAGAAGAAGTGCCACGCTGGATCAGGCCAAGGGGCCCATCTAATCCAGCTTCCTGTATCTCACAGTGGCTCCACCAGGTGCGCTGGGGAGCGCATGAGACTGGATGTCTGTCTCCTGGGACTATTTCCCTGCACCTGGTCCTTGAAGTACCCTGGTTTAAGGCCTGGAGATTACACATCTCCATCATGGTTTGTAACCTGTGAGGGACTTTTCCTCCAGGAATCTGTCCAACTCCCCCTGTTGAGGCATCCAGGCCAGATGCCACTACCATATCCGACAGGGAGTTCCATAGACTTACAACGCGCTGGGTATTAAAATATATATATATACGTTCCCCAGTCGAGCGGGCCAAAGGCCCACCCAGTGCAGCTCCCTGTATCTCGCTAGCGGCCCCACCAGATGCCCTGGGAGCGCATGAGTCTGGATACCTGCCCCCCGATACATCTCCCCTACATCGGGCCCTTGAAGTACCCTGGTCAATCCATCATGGTGTGTGGTACTCTGTTTGAAGGGCCCTAGTTTCTCCATCAAGGGCACGCCGACGGCAGCGAGGCAGCCCCATAGCGGGCCCAGCCACCGGCAGGGGTTGCAGGCGATGAACGATGGCCCCGCCTTGTTACACGGGGAGGCTCGCTTTAAAGTATGGGAGGCGCCAAAGCGGGTGGTGGGCTCAGGAACCCAGCCAGGCCCACCTCTCAGAATAGGGGCGCGTCCCGCAAGTGCACGTCAGGGGGAGCAGTTGAAGGTCTTGACTCATGATATGTCGTCTCGTTGTGCAGCGCTCGAGCAGATGGAAGCAGCCACGGGACTGGCCGCGGGGTACAGCGAGGCCGCAGCCTCGGACAAGCGCCCACTGCTGGCCCCACAGAACGCAAACGGGGATGAAATCCTGGCAGTGGAACCAGGGGGAGGAGACCAGCCCCCGAGGCCTGCAACAGAGAGCACAGCACTCGGTGAGTTGGGGTGCGCACCTGGAACTGCGCCCACTATCATTTGGCCTTGGCCGGGGGGGTAGTTTCCGGGCGGGGATAGCCTCCCCGGTGCAGGGTACAGCCCAGGCGCCGCCTGCCTAGCTACCGGCAGCCAGACTCCTGGCGTGGAGGCCAATCCCATCGTGGATGCCCGGCCAGTGCCCCCGCAGGTGGGGCCGAGACCGGTCCGACCGACACTTTCAAGGGGGCGGGCCAGGTCAGCACCAACCAACTTGGCCAGGGTTCCCCCCCAAGGGGGGCACCCGGCCTGTTGCTGGGCGGGTCTGTGATCGGCCTTATGGCTGGGGGAACGGCAGTATGCCAGGGATGGGTGCACCCCTGGGTTACCCCGGAGCGACAGTGGCCGCCGTGCCCTATGGCGACTACGCCTCCCCATTTGGGCATCAATTGTCTCAGCCCACTAAGGAGAAAAGCTAGCAGGGGGCAATCATAGACATCTTCAGTTTGCTCGAGCGGGAGCTGGATGTCACGGCCTTGGACAGGGAAAAACCCCACAAGGCAGGGAGCGCAGTTTCAGGAAAAAGCTGACCCGATCCAGGACAATATGGCTGCCGGCCTACCTGGAATTTGGGTCTTTGACCTGGCAGGCCCACCCATGGGGGTCCCAGGTGATGTTTAAGCACTTAGATTTTATATACAAGGCTGTCGGGGATCTGGACCCCTACGTCCGTCGGGGTGAGCCGCTGCCACCCATTTGTGCAGTTCGGGACCCCAGTTGGGCCAATACTGGGGGGGAAAGGTACCACAGTGGCCACACCACAAGGTCAGGGCCGGCCAACTCACCCGCCCGCGCGGCTGGCCAGCCGGGTCAGGTCCGGCTGGTCTGCTGAGGTTACAATGGCCAGGGAGTCTACGACAGGAAACCCTGTGGTTTTAAACGTGAGTGTTTCCCTGGCGGTGCACATCGTCCAGCGACCGGTTGCAGCAAAGGCCCCCCCCCTAATATGGACGGCCCACGAAGGGGTATGGGTCCAAAAGTGGGTGGTACGGAGGGAACCCCCCCTGGTAAAGGGGCCCAGCCAGATTAGGCTGGAGGTGTTGCGGCATTGGGCTGCGGCATACCCCATTAAGGCAGCAGCACATTTTCTAGTGCAGGGTTTTGGGTCGGGGTTTCGTATTCCGTTTAAGGGGGCTTAAAAACCCAGGTCAGCGAGCAAACTGTAACCCCGGGATATGGTGGTTGGGGCGGCCGAGAACAGCATTCCCAAGGAAGTACGGGGGGCGTGTCCGCGCCCCTCCTAGGGGCCACCAGTACTATAGCGGCGAGTGTCCCCGATTGACGCGGTACCAAAGGTGGTTCCAGGGGAGTTCCGGGTACTCCATCACCTGTCCCGTCCCAGCGGGGTATCCATCGGGAACGGGATATCGCCGGAGCGTTGCACAGTCAGGCGCACGTCCTTGGAAGCGGTCGAGCGCATGGTGCGCACCTGCGGAGGGACGGCGGAGAGGGCGAAACATGACATTAAGTCCGCCTCCCGCCTTCTCCCCGTTCCCCGGAGGACTTCAAGCCGTTAGGGTTTCGATCCCGGGGCCGGTTCTACGTGGACAGGGCTCTCCCATTTGGAGGCTGGGCATCCTGCGCCATGTTCGTGGCCTTAAGCTCATGTGCGGAGTAGAGGCTTCGCCGCTGCGGGGGCTGGAGAAGTATGGTGCGTCACCGGGACGCTTACCTGTTATGTGGACGCGACGGCTTCGGTAGATGCAGAGCCCTGTTGGATCATTCTGCTCACTGGCCCGCGAACGGGGGCATCCCATTAGGGAAGAAAGGACCGAAGGGCCCAGTCAGGTGCTCACTCTTCGGGGCATACAGAGGGTCACCGGGGCCCAGGCGTGCAGGTTCCCACTGCCACTCTGTCGCCACTGGGACGCAGCGGTGCTCCGCACCGGGGGGAGGAGTTCACTGCCTTTAAGAGACACCCAGGGCCTGGGTTAACGGTCCCCCCTGCCCATGGGGCACTTTCAGTGAGGCTGGGTCTACTTACATCACAGGGGACTGGCTTCGAGCCCATTGAAGGGGAGTTGGCTGCTCACAGCGGCAGCGGGGGCCATGATCTGTCCCGATGTGCCAGCTGGGAGGTGGGCCCCTCAATCTTTGCAGATGCGTGCAACATCTTGTTTGTTCCCCAGGACCGGAAGGCTGCGCATAGCGGGCAAGCATTAGTTTGGTGGGTCACAGCTACGTGTACCAAGCCGAGGAAGGCCCACGTGGGACAAACGGGCACTCAGGGAGTGGAGGGGAATGAGAGGAGTGGGGTGGCCGGAGGGCCCCATAGTAGCTACGGGTGCAGCGGGGGGCACCTCGACAGACATTCCCTCGACTCACTTGGGGGGAAGGATTTGACCAGGCAAGCTGGCAATTCCATAATTCTCAAGGTTGGGCGACCCGGCGTCTGAGGAGGCCCGGTCCACGGTCTGCAGGGTGCTCTGGTTAATGAGGATTCCGCACCAGATTCGGAGAGCAAACTGTGACCCACACAAAATGGAACCACTCCTGGGAAGGGGTACACTAAGAGGTTTGTCGGGCGGTCTGCCGGGATGGTGGGGCAGTGATGGGCCACCCGGAGACCAATGGACGCAGGACGGAGCCATGCAGGCCGGACGGTGTACACCTGACGGGCATGGGCACCGAGGTGTTCCTGCTAGACGGGAGGAGGGGCCAGGCTATGGAAGGGGCAGTTTGATGGGTGACCGGGGCCATAGCAAGGCTAGGCCCTCGGCAGTGGCGGCTAAAAGCTGATGGAGGGCAGCGGTGAGCATAATATTAACATCTGGACACAAACCTCCTCATCCACAGCACTGCGGGCCAGGAGGTCTCGGTGCTGGGGTGGGAGAGAGGAAACGCCTCCCTGCCCTGGGAATCTCCCAGATGGGTGACAGAAGGGGCATGGAGGATCTAATAAATCAACTGGCCTGGTGGGTGCTGTCGGACGACTGCACCACCTGGGGGTTCATGGCTCGCCCGATGCTGCCCGGTTGGAGGGGTCCCGGGAGACCCCGGGGTTCCAACCAAGTTATGGATGCCTGGCCCCTCCTGTTGTTGCTGATGATGTTTGGTTATATGTGTTAATAAAGTGTGGCCCATTTACCCCCAACACACTGTCTCGCCTGGTCATTTCGAGTGGGGGGGGCAATACTCCCATGTGTATTCAAAATACTTGGGAGTCAGAAGAAGGTACATTTTCTGACGAGATGGTTGGCCAGGACAGACATAATGAACAGACTTTTGACCTAAGCTGGGAAGAAGAATGCGCTGGGAAAACAAACTTGGGAAATTGCCTGCTGATACCTGGATATGGATACAGATATGGTTACTCTTTGTCCAAAATGTTCCAGATGTGCTCATAAAACTGGCATTCCCTGTAGACCTCAATGGTGTAGTTTACTTTAAGGAACAAGACCCATGAAGCCAGCAGCTAGCAACTTGCGCAGGTTCTTCCTGTAAAGAGAAGAGAACTTTAGAGTGGCAACCAAGACTTCGTCCTAACTGGATCTGGAGAGCTTGTTTATGATGGTTGATTTTGTAGCCCTTGTTGGCAGTTGGTGGCACCCTCCCGCCAGCTGTCCTTTTTCACTTGAACTAGAGTTCCATCTGTTCGACAAGCATTGCCGGGCGAGACCAACGTGGTGAAATGATTCCTTGGCAAATGGCAGTCTCCTCAAAGGCCACAAGGGGCCAGAACAACTGGCATGGACATCCCAAGCACCAGGTGGCATACTAGATCATTATAATTATCAATATATGAAGGCAAAAAAATATTTATCATTTGCTAGCAAGTTATAGAATGTATGAGAAAAATAACTGTAGCCCAGAACCAAAGAGCCACAAAACATTGATTTATGTGGAATGAAACAATTACTGCTTTCGGTGATCATGAGTTACTGACTGAGATTAAAAAAGCTTTATCCAAATATGTTCCCAAGTTTATATAACCCATGTGTTTAGGGAGGCAGTTTGTTGTCCATGTGGGCTGCCTTGTTTTCATGCGTATAAGGTCATACATATGTATATGCATTCTAACATACACAGATCCAATTGCAACCCTAACCCTAAACTGGCAAAATTGGTGTGAACACATGTTAATTATTATATAGCATCTGAATCACAAATTAGCAGAGCAGGGTGCAAGATTAGACCTGCCAAGTATCATAGAAGGTCCCTCTCCCTTTCGCAAGCTCCCACTGTACAAACAGGAGACTGAAGGTATTGGGGAAGATTCCGTTGTGCACTTGCTCTCCCTTCTAGTGAGGAAAGTCAGCAAGGATTCTGCTCAGACATGGCAGTGAGAATGGGCTTCAGCTCCCTTACATCATCCTGTGTGTGAAGAGTTGAGAAGGCATAGCCACCCTTTCCAAACCATTAAGAACATAAGAACATAAGAACATAAGAAGAGCCATGCTGGATCAGGCCAAAGGCCCATCTAGTCCAGCTTCCTGTATCTCACAGCGGCCCCACCAGATGTGTTTGGGAGCACATGAGACTAGATATCTGTCTCCTGATACCACTCCCCTGCATCTGGCCCTTGAAGTACCCTGGTTTCTCCATCATGGTTTGTAACCTGTGATGGACTTTTCCTCCAGGAATCTGTCCAATCCCCTTTTGAAGGCATCCAGGCCAGATGCCATCACCACATCCTGTGGCAGGGAGTTCCATAGACATACAACGCGCTGGGTGAAAAAATATTTTCTTTTGTCAGTTCTAACTCTCCCAGCCTTCAATTTGAGTGTATGTCCCCTAGTTCTGGTATTTTGGGAGAGAGAGAAGAGCTTCCCTCTATCCACTTTACTCATACCCTGCATTATTTTGTATGTCTCAATCATATACCCCCTCAAGCGCCTTTTTTCCAGACTAAAGAGGCCCAAATGTTTTAGCCTTTCTTCATAAGGGAGGTGCCTCAGCCAAGTAATCATTTTAGTCGCTCTCTTCTGCACCTTTTCCAGTTCCGCTATGTCTTTCTTGAGATGCGGTGACCACAATTGTACACAATACTCCAGGTGCGGCCTTACTATTGTTTTGTATAATGGCATTATAATGTTGGTTGTTTTATTTTCAATCCCCTTTTTGATAATCCCTAGCATGGAATTGGCCTTCTTCACCGCTGCCACACACTGGGGAGACACCTTCATGGAGCTGTCCACCAACACACCAAGATGTCTTTCCTGATCCGTCACGGATAACTCAGAGCCCATGAGTTGATAGATGAAGTTTGGATTTTTTGCCCCAATATGCATTACTTTACATTTGGTTACATTAAAACACATTTGCCATTTCTCAGCCCATTCCCCCAGTTTGGAGAGATCCTTCTGGAGCAGTTCACAATCTTCTCTGGTTTTCACCACACAGAAAAGTTTTGTGTCATCTGCAAACTTGGCCACCTCACTGTTTATCCCTGTCTCCAGGTCATTTATGAACAGATTGAAAAGCACCGGTCCCAGGACAGAGCCCTGGGGCACACCGCTTTTCACTTCTCTCCATTGTGAAAATTTCCCATTGACACCTATTCTTTGTTTCCAGGATCTCAACCAGTTCTCAATCCATAAGAGGACCTGTCCTCTTATCCCCTGACTGTGCAATTTTCTCAGCAGCCTTTGGTGAGGGACTGTTTGAAAAGCCTTTTGAAAATCCAGATAGACTATATCCACTGGTTCACCCAAATCCACGTGCCTGTTGACCTTTTCAAAAAATTCTAAAAGGTTTGTCAGACAAGATTTACCCTTACAGAAGCCATGCTGATTTTCTCTCAGCAAGGTTTGTTCTTTTATGTGTTTTAAGATTTTCTCTTGGATGAGGCTTTCCACCATCTTCCCTGGGACAGATGTAAGGCTAACTGGCCTGTAGTTTCCTGGGTCCCCCCTCCTTCCTTTTTTAAAAATTGGTGTGACATCTGCCATCCTCCAGTCCTCCGGCACTGTGGCAGTTTTAAGAGACAAGTTGCATATAACCGTTAAGAGATCTGCAATTTTATTTCTCAGTTCCCTAATAACACTTGGGTGGATGCCATCTGGGCCCGGTGACTTCTTAATCCTCAATTTATCGATTAGTCCTAAAACCTCCTCTCTTTTAACCTGTATTTGATTTAATTCTTTAGTCAAGAGGGGCGGCTCAGGTAGCGGAATCCGCTCAAGGTCCTCTGTCGTGAAGACAGACGCAAAGAAGTCATTCAATTTATCTGCAATGTCCAAGTCCTCCTTAACCTCCCCTTTTCCTCCCTCACCATCCAGAGGGCCAACTGGTTCTCTGGCAGGTTTTCGACTTCTCACATATTTAAAGAAGCTTTTATTATTACTCTTTATATTGCTAGCCATTCGTTCCTCAAAATCTTTCTTTGCCTCCCTTATCATCTTTGCCTCCCTTATCATTGCCTGTAATATTCTTAATTATTCTAGCTATCAGGGAAAAATAAGACATCAGAAGGGAACATGTCATCCTACTTGCCTCTCCTTTTAATACAGTAGAACTGGTTTATCTATGGGATGGGTATTCATTGATTCACTGACCCACTATCTTAAGATATTACAAATATATTTCTAAAAATCCAGAAAAATACTGTTTTCACACGTATTACCAGAATGAGTGACTAGAGGGAGCACAAGACCATGCTATGTATACCTGTTAGGAAAGAATACCAAGCATGGTCTCTGGAACCCTCTTGTGATAATGCATATGAAAACATTTTTCGCTTTTCTTCTATATACATGTTTGCTATTATCCACGGTTTCTAGTACACACAAGAGGCTAGGAATGAGTTCCCAGCAGATAAGGGGTGTATGTATGCTTTGCAAGAGGAATGAAAAATGTTAGAGAAAGAGTAAGGAAGGATTGGGTATTGGAATTTTTATTTATGTGTGGGAGTTTATACTTGCTTTTGTAGAAGTTTGTGAGCAAACCTTGCTTCCAGCAACATTTTACTTAATTGCATGTACTTCAGCAGAGGCTCTTCTGGGATGGGTTCCCTTTGCCACCTTCTGCTATGCTCTTTTTTGTTATGGCTCCAAAGGAAATGTGATCCGCAAAGGTTGAGGATCAAAGAACATCCATCTCTGGTGAAGTGGAAGAGAGTTAGAGGTATATTAAAGAGTTGCCCCCATGACTGGCAGGGTATGTTACACATTTTAATTGGCCAGGCCTGAAAAAAATAACCATAACCTGTTCATTCTTCTTTGGCTTTGGAGGCAGAGCACTACATGCAATTCTTTTGATATGTCAGCACTGTCAGTTTCTTACTTAGGGATCTGACCTTAGGGATCATGTCCTGAAGAGCACACTCTTCGAAGGAGGCATCCAGATTTTGATTAATTGTGTGGCTATCAATGGCCACAGCCTTGCCTGGACATTTCTAGATTTTCCACACATGTCTAGAGTCAGGCAGAGTTTAGCTTCCAATTTACTAGCTTGGGTTCATAAAAAGGAACTACCAAAACTTCTCCTGAATTTTTATGGAGCAGGGAAATGTAACAGCATAAATGGCTACTACACCTTTATAAGTACAGTACTAAATTCCCAATACAGTGGTACCTTGCATAAAGGAATTAATTCATTCCAAATGAAATTATGTTAAGCAAATTTTTCTTTATACAAATTTCCCATAGGAATGCATTGAAAACAGAGTAATCCCATTTTTATGTTGTATGGATTTGCCCCATAGGCAATTATGTTAAGCAAATTTCCCCTATCTCCAGAATTTTTTATGTTGCACAGATTTTATGTTATACAAACTGTTTGTTATACAAGGGTCCATTGTATATATTTCTTCATGTACATGTATGGAAATCAGAAAAGCTATACAGTTGGACCCTTGTATCCTCTGGGGATTGGCTTTCTTCCCCATGGATAATGAAATCTGCAAATAATAGCAAATGTTAATTATATAGTATAGTAAAGAGAGGGGACCCAGAAAATTTTTTTAATGTGCTTTACCAGAACTGGCCACTTACAGGGCCATACTTTGTGCAGTGTTTTCAGACTACAGATAAATTAATCCAAGGATACAGTGGTCCTGCTATATAATGTCATTAAAAAGATCATTTCTTTCTGAGTTTGTAAGTGGGTTTGTAATACAGTGAAAACAATATGAAGTCATTCTTCCTTTTTACACTATTAACACCTGAAAAAAGTCATGTTTTTATGTTCAATGAAAAAACAACTCTTCTTCATTTAGCAGAAGTGTTTCTCAGCCTGGGGTCCTTTGGACAACTCCCTCCCCGGTGGTTGCAAAGCATTTTCACCTTATTATGTTTAATAATGTCTTCCTTGTCCTTACAGAGAAGGATATAAAAGCTTTTGTGTGTGTGTGTGTGTGTGTGTGTGTGTGTGTGTGTGTGTGTGTGTGTGTGTGTGTGTGTGTGTGTGTGTGTGTGTGTGTGTGTGTGTGTAGAGAGAGAGAGAGAGAGAGAGAGAGAGAGAGAGAGAGAGAGATCCTTTGAGGCAAAAAAGAAGCTTCTACTTTTGGGAAAGGGATGACTTTACCCCATAAAATGCCTTTTAATGCAAATAAGGTGGAGGAAACTCACAG
Source organism: Phrynocephalus forsythii (assembly GCA_029282475.1). Lineage (NCBI taxonomy): Eukaryota > Metazoa > Chordata > Lepidosauria > Squamata > Agamidae > Phrynocephalus > Phrynocephalus forsythii. Next base: position 27,328,966 of record JAPFRF010000003.1, read on the forward strand.
GTTAATTAGCTACCTAATTTGGGATTGTACAAAGTAAAAGCAAAGAAAAGTGGGGAATCACTGTTTTGGATTCACTGAGGAATTTTATGAAGTAAAATCATCCATAAGATTCCTCCACCACCTAAGACCCTTGAAATAATTTTAAATTCCTTCTACATTCCTTAATCTTTGCCTCAACTACATTTTTACTTGTAGACATTGTTTTTGAAAGGCTAAATTTGCTTTTCATCCCAAGAAGTAATGAAATTCTATGTCCCATTCACAGCCAGCAATTTGGAAGCAGGAACCATTTTGGTTTTGTTCCAAGATGGATATTCTCCCTGACCCCTCCTTGGGTGGGGTCACATCAGAGGCAGCTTGGGTGGGAAAAAAGGAAGTTTATACAGTTGTTGAGGTGATTAAGGAAATGTCCTGCCTTATATCCAACTCCTTCTCCTTCCCCCCCACCCCAAAAAGCTTAATTTCTCTTCGACTTTGGCGAGCAGAGAAGCAGAAGAGACCCAGTGCCCACTGTGGCCTCGATCCCATAACCACTAAAATCCACTTCTTAGGGCCTTTTTACATGACCCCTAAGATCCGCTGGCCACTTAAATTCGGACCAGAGATCTTAGGGGTTCGTTGCTCTTCCTCTGTCCCCACCCCCTCTGCATTTCCTGGTTGCTGGCTGCATGAGGGAGGGAGAAAAAGAGAAAGAAAAGCATGTCACTCACCTCGTTCTGCCTCTCGTCTCTGTAAGGCCATCAAGTCCAACCCCCTCGTCTCTGTAAAAGTAGCTCTTAAAGGGGCGGGAGCCAAAAGGAGGAAACAGAAGCGAGGAGAGCCCCGCACTCACTATCGTTGCACCGCATCAAAGCATTTTTCATCTCCAAAGAGAAGGTACAAGAAAAGTGTGCTGGGTCATGCTAAAGTGGGCGGGGTCGCACTTAATTGTCTGCAAACTCCGGAGCTGGTGGGGAAACATTTTTAAGCTCCGGAGCTTGCAGCCATTTGCAGCAGAGCTTAGGGGTCATGTATAAACGCCCTTACTTCAAGATAAACCACCTCCAAAAATCATGTCCCCACAAGTAGCCAACTTTAGCGAGTTTTCCAAGCACCAGCCCCAGAGGTAGGAGTACTTTGCCCCAGTTTGGATGCAGCTTTTTAGCTGAAGCAAATGGCATTGGGGACTCTAAAATCCGCTTATGCTTTTGAGTTGTCTGGCTCAGCAAGAGCAGCAGCAGCAACAGCAACAGCAAAGGGACAAGGAGGCTGTGTGCGAATAGGTGTGCACCCATGGGTGCGCTGACAGAGAGCAGGGGGAGAGGTGAAGCGAGACCTTGACACCCCACCAACTACCATCAAATTAGCTCATTCTTCAATATAACTTGTACAGGCAACCAAACCTGAAAAAGAGAGAGGGAGATATCCTCCAATATCCACCCTGGTTCTTTTATCTCTCCCCCTACCCTCTTCCCACACCCCCTTCCCAGCTGCTTTGATGCAACTTCCAGGTCATGGAGGCGGTTAAGAAAACAGAGTCCGTGAGGACACCAAAACTGCCTTTAATACCACATGAACGTTGCTGCAGTGAAACCGCCTTTTACTTTCAGCAGGCATGGCCAAACTTTGGCCCTCCAGATGTTTTCGACCAGAACTACCATAGTTCTTTGTCATTGGCAATCTAAGCTTAGAATTCTGGGAGTTGTGGTCCAAAACATCAGGAGGGCCGAAGTTTGGACATGCCTGTTTTAAGCCATTTCTGCCTTAATGCCCAGATAGGGGTCTGTGACAACCATTTCCCTGCTCCAAACTGTGACTGAGAAAAAAAAGAAAAGCAGAAAGCAATGATCTCTGGCTGCTGTGACACCTTCTGGCAAGTCCAGAGGGGTTCTGTAAGTAAAACAGAATAGAGGAGAAAAAGGTTCATGAAAAGGAAAAAGTAAAGTTCGGAAACTTTTCCCCATGATTGGTTGCACATTCCCCCCCCCCGGTCCATAAATTGTTCTGGCTATCCTTTTTAAACCCTTTGAAATGCCACTCCAAATAGGACTGAACTGTCAAACCCAAATAAACTTCTGAAATGTTCCATTCTTGTTTCAGGGATTGGAATAGAAGTGACTGTTTTGCTGAACATTTATTCAGAAAGTAGTGTGCATCTGATTATTTTTCGCTAGTCTGGCTGTTTTAGGACCAAGTTTCCTTTGGTTTCCATGGTTTCTATTGCATTTTTTGAATGTGTCTGTATTTCCCAGTTTTAAAAGCCCTCACTTTCCCCCACCCAGTTGGGTGCATTGGGGGGAATGGTGCAGGCTTTTTAAACATTCTTTTTTGCCACCAAAGCAAGCGCCGATCAGCTGGCATGTGGGGTTTTGATGGCAAAAAAAGTTTTAAAACCCTGTGCCATTCCACCACCCGATCGGGCTCATGGGGGTGGGGAATGGCGTAGGGTTTTTAAAGCAGTTTCCCATAGGAATGCATTGCTTCATTGCATTCCTATGGGAAAATGAAAAATGAAATGGAATGAACTGAATTTTTTTGTTTCATTTTCTTTCTTTACAGGGGCAGTTTGTTTTTCAATTTATTAGGGAATGAAACAAAATATGAAAAAATAAAAAAATTAATTTTGTGCCCATAGCTACATACACTACAAACACAACTGCTTCATCTTGAAACCTACATTTTCTGGGCATGAATAAATTATCAGGCAAGATAGCCCTGCTGCTAGTACCCACCTTGGGATTGTACATTATAGGAGCAGAGACAAAAAAAATAAACTGTTAGAAATAACCAAAATTAATTGGCTTGATTGGCCTGTGTTTGTACATTAATCCAGGTGGTTGGCTGTAATAGTGATGGAGCAGGAGCTATTGAGTTTGATGGGTCATGCAAGCCTAGGGCGCTTTTACACGACCCCTAAGATCTGCTGGCAACTTAAATTTGGACCAGAGATCTTGGGGGTTTGCTCCTTTTGCTGTGTTCCCACCCCTCCGCACTCCCTTGCTCCTGTCTATGTGAGGGGAGGGAGAAAAAAAGGGAGAAAAGAATGCAGGCTCACCTCCACTCTGCCGTCGGGAGCTGCCCTGAGAAGCATTCCAGTCTCTTAAAGGGGTGGGGTGGGGGCAAAAAACAAACAAACAGGGCAAGGAGAGCCCAGCACGGACTGCTTTGCAATCTGCATCAAAAATATGTCACCTTCGAAGACCAGGTACTTGGAAAATGCGCTGGGACGCGCTTAGGTGGGCGTGGTCGTACTTAATTTTTTTAAAAGTCCGGAGCTGGTGGGAAAACATTTTAAGCTCTGCATCTGGGAGAACTTTGCCTCGGATTTTAGGGGTCGTGAAAATGCGCCCTTAGTGGACAGTGAGTATGGGAAGTTAGGTTCCCCCAGGGATTGCATAGGATATGGTTGAATTTAAGTTATTGTGAGAGTATGAGACTGAGACTTGGGGAGAAAATACCAATCAGCCCTAGGGAAAAGTAGCTTAATTTTCTAAGTATCCCAACGGCCTTACTGCAGCTGTTATTTGCCTGTTCCTGCTGATCATGAGGTTTCTCCAAGGAATGTTTCTTTTCTCAGCTGCACAGAGGGAGGGAAGGGGTGGAGGAAGATCATCCGGCATCATTTCCTGATGGATTAAACAGTAATTTGCAAAGGGGATTCAGAAGGCACCTGTAGAATGACTGATGGAGAAAATTATCTATCACCAACTTGGTATGTGTCTGAAATCTCTGTCTCATTCTCTGAGCATCTGGAAATATTCATCTGGCACTTGAGGTTCCTCATCCTTTGACAACTCGGTGTCTCTGTATGCATAATAAGTATTTCTTGTGCTACACATTCACCTTAACTAAGCTGGGGTGGGGGTGGGGGTGGGCAAGGCCTGTATGTGTTGTGATTTGCCACATCAGGGACATAATCTTTTTCTTAAGTCACACTGATTTAGTGCATGTGAATTAAAGCCTGTCAGGACACTATAACTGTTCAGAATTAAAGAGTTTCCCATATTTCTAGATTTGAGATTATTATTATTATTATTTAAAAGCTATAACAATATAGATAACAGATGTAATTATACTGCATCAGAAAGGGTTTTTGGGAATTGTAATGTTGTATAATGCAAGTTTCTGGAAAGGATAAAGCTCAGAAAGTAGCATAAAGGACATAGGGAGCTGATCATAAAATGCACAGTATTTTCAAAATGCTAAAAAAAAAGTTCATATCATATTCCTGTAAGAGAGGTAAGATGAGCTAAACCAAAAAGGAAACCAAACAGAAAGCCACCAAAGTAAGCAGCTGAGGCCCTTTGTACACAACCCCTAAACTCTGCAGCAAATGGCTGCCAGCTCCAGAGCTTACAATTGTTTCCCCACCAGCTCCGGAGTTTGCAGGAAATTAAGTGTGATCACGCCCACCTAAGCGCGTCCCAGTGCACTTTTCTTGTACCTGCTCTAGAAGAGTGAAAATCCCCAGGTCTGGATTTAATCTGGTGAGCGTGGGGCTCTCCTCACTTCTGTTTGTTTGTTTTGCCTCCCGCCCCTTTAAGAGAAGGGGCAGGAGGCAAAAAAAAAAAAACCAGAAGAGAAGGAATCAGGACGACGGGGCTTCGACTGGCTTTGGAGGTGAGCCTGCATTTTTTCCTCTCTTTCTTCCTCCCTCCCCTCACGCAGACAGGATCAAGGAAGTGCGGAGGGGTGGGGACGCAGGAAGAGCAACGAACCCCCAAGATCCCTGGTCTGAATTTAAGTGGCCAGCGGATCTTAGGGGTCGTGTGAAAAGGCCCTGAATCAGATAGGAACTGCTCAAGTGGGAAGCATCCACAGCTTGGAGTGTTCCTTGTGTGACTAAAAAAATCAATGCTCATGGAGCCTATCCTGCCATTGAGACTATGGCCTCAAATGTTAGCTGGTGAAGGACAATAGCAGCCACCTTCAGGTTGTCCTCATGGACTTTCTAACCATCACCTTTACTTAGAGGACAGTACTGGTGCGTGCTGCTTGGTTGAACCTGTCTTCCCTAACTTTTCTACTGCCTTTGAAGTCACCTTGAGTCCAGTTACTGGGAGTAAGACAACACAGAACTGCCGTAAATAGGGGACAAAGATGCTCTATTCCTTGTATTAAAATGCTTGTCTAACCAGTTTCTGGCTGCGGAATGGAGAAAGAGATTTCTTTTCTTTTCCATTTGCCTCAGCAGCAAAATATCTTGGGCTGATTCTGTTGTCAGCTGAGGAATTCTGGGAATTGCCCAAAAGAATGGGCAGTTTTCTGAGCTCTTATTACAAAGCAACTATATTCGCTCTCACCACGGAAGTAGCAACACTCACGAAGAGGTTTTCTGCCTAAGTGCTCCCAGGCTACTTCTCTCTTCCACGCTCTCGGGAACTTGCTGTCAACTAATGGGAAACAATATCAAGGTGTTTCAAATGCCATTTGTTGAGAACATTTTAATAAAGAAAATACAATGGTCTTGAACTTCTGCATGTAGGTCTGTCCTTTGGTGTGTTCTGAGCCTCCTTGGAAACTTTGTCTGAAAAAGAGAATATAAATAAGTACAGCAGGAGGAGGAGGAGAAGAAGAAGAAGAAGAAGAAGAAGAAGAAGAAGAAGAAGAAGAAGAAGAAGAAGAAGAAGAAGAAGAAGAAGAAGAAATTGCATAGCTATTTAATCTTGTCTCAAGAATGTATAAAGCTTGGCTTGAAACATAAATTCCTTTTTCAAGAAATAAAAAATGTTGGTATCCTGTAATTCCTAACCAAGCTGCCGCCACTCAAATAGTCCCTTTGTGCAAGTGATAATTTATTATGTATTTTAAAACTTTCATATTGTAAACCTCTTGAAATCAAAGCAATAAAAGAATATGGTTCCATTTTTTACTCATAAAAGACATGCAGGAAAGAGGATGTTATGAATCCAGGCAGTTGGAAGCCAGAAGATAATGAGATCTTGGGTAGAAGCAACCAGGGCTAAAGGGAATTCATGCAGCTCTGAGTACAAAATTAATCGCGTTGCAAAAGAAATTCAGAGCCAATCACTGCAAACTGAACCAAGGGTAATTGACTTAAACCAGAGAGGCCTCCAACAGCAAGATTCCCTAGATAAGAAAATAATAAGAAAACATATTTTTAAGAGCTAGTTGTAAATACAAAAGCAAAACAGCAACTTTTTTTTTTTGGCTGACAGTCTGTCACCAGGCATGAAGCCACTTTGCTCAATGGGAATAGGGAGGAAACGACTCTTAAAGCCTCCGATATGGATTGACCACAAGGGAATGATCAAATCAGAAAAGGAAGTAACAAAATAACTGGAAGAACTTTACCTAAGGTTCTGTGGGGAGGGGGGAAGCAACAGCAGGTCTATTTAGCTGAGGCCTCAACTTACAGGGGCATTTTATCTCTGCCAAAAGTGAGTGAGTGACATGCATTCTATAAACAGCTTTTTCTGTAAACATACTATCATTTGTATGAATGATGGAGGCTCACCATTAGAGATGGGCACGACTTAGCGGTATTCCTGTTTCCGTTTCCGTTACTCGTATCCGTTACTCTACGGAAACGGTAACGGGAATTACTCCGCCAGAATTCGAGCTCGAACTGACGAATGAACAATTTGGTCTCATTTGTCGTGCTTTCGTTACTTGCATCACGGCGATCGCGCAATGCCAAGCAGCACAGAAAAAAAGTTTTTAAAAGTTAAAAAAAAAACTGATTCCCGGCCCTAAAAGTAGGCGAAAACTGTCTGAGGGCACCTACCAGGCCAGAAGGGTGTTTTATTTGGGGGGGTTTCCCCGCCCCCCTCTCCTTGGCTATTGTTACTGCTGCGCTGCTGGTACCAGGCTGGGAGGGCGCATCCATTTGCCATGCAGTGCGGGGGATCCAAAATGGCGACCGCAATATTTTTTTTGAAATCGTTGCCCAAAACCCCACCAAAGCACCACAGAAACATGCGAAAATTAGTTATTTTAAATGCTTGAATTTTTAGAGTAGCAGCAGTGGGTTTTTCTTGCAAAAAAAAAGTCTCCGTTGATTTTATTTTATTTTATTTTATTTTATTTTATTTTATTTTATTTTATTTTTTTACACCTGCACATTTGCAATGATGGGCTCGCCCATGGGAGTGGACCATACAAATTTTCCACCAATCGCATGGCCACTTGGCCAGGTTGACCACAGAGACTTCTGGGATGTGCCAATCGGGCATAAACAGCCCACTAATCGTAGCCCAAACCCAAACCCTAAGACTAAGCCTAACCCATACGCCAGTACACTGCCCTTCTAAGTGGGTCAGAGAGGCACCCAGAGGTGCACCCCAATACTCACCCTAACCTCACCCGTAACTAGCCTAACCCTAGCCCTTGCGCTAACCCGTCTTAACCCTAAGCCAGATCTACTTGCATTGCACTACATGCAAGTATGTGAGACACAGCGGGTGCAAAGAGCCTGCCAGTCCGTCACTTGTGGCTCTGGCTGACTCCTGCAGCTCCCTCCAGGAGCCCGCTACCCCCCCAAACCAGTACTAATGACAATGAAAAAATGAAAAAATGAACCGACTAATTTTTGCAAAATTTCGCGAAAAACGGAAACAAGCCGAAACGGACTGCCTCCGACACACGACAACTCGAAAACGTCATTTTCCCTAGTCGTGCCCATCTCTACTCACAGTGTATCTAAAGGGGCAGGTTTAACCTATAGCCCGACTAGTGACCATGGCAGAGCTATAGACGTAGAAATATAGAAAATACAGTAGCTCAGTTTAAATCGGATTACATCGGTGCTTCCCTACCTTTTTTTAGTCATGGCCCTCTATTATAACAGCCAAATAGCCTGCAATCTCCCCACAACTTTTGCATAAGAAGGGAGAGGACCCCACATACCAGTTCTGCCACAAAGCCATCTGAAATTAATAGTTAACACATATTGAAAATACAAACATTAGCAGATGCCATAAGAATGAAAGACCAGGTAATGAAAAGAATAAATATAAGGTGATCCAGGACCCCTCCCCAAACATGCATTTTACTTTCTTGAGGCTCATGACCCTCAGGTTGGGAAATGGAATAAGAGGCATCACATCTGTACTATGATCTGTTTCTTTAGCATGAGACATGCATGTGTGGATCTTTTTAGAAGGATCATTTGCTCTACAGTCTCAAGTAAAGTACATCTCATACTAATTATCAATCTTGCAGTTTTATTTGACATTCCCAAAGAAAATGGAGTCTAGGTTCTACTGCAATCTACACTTGGGATGAGAAAAGGAAAGAATATGTCTAAAGAAATAATTTAATGGATTTGTGTAGCTAATGAGCACTCAGTTGCGTACAGTCACCCCCCGCCAATCTTGGGGGTTAGGGACCCACCCCACCTGCAATGCATGAAAATCTGCAATGTGAGGAAGCGGGTGGGTGGGGCCTGGGGGCAGGGGAATCACGAGCCTGTCTGAGGCTTCTTGGAGGAGCGCGGGGGTGGTGCTGAGTGACCGGATAGCCCCCCACTGCCCACTGCGTGGCTCTGAGGCTTCTTGGAGGAGCGTGAGGGTGGCGTGGAGTGATCCAATCACCCCCACCCCCACGTGGCTCTGAAACTTCTCAGAGGAGCACGGAGGCAGTGTGGAGCAACCCGATCACCCCCTGCCACCCCTGCATGGCTCCGAGGCTTCTCAGAGGAGCACAGGGGCAGCACGGAGCAACCCATCGCCCCCTGCCGCCCCCGCACTGCTCTGAGCCTTCTCAGAGGAGTTCGGGGACAGCGCGGAGAGACCCAATCACCCCCGCCGCCCCGCATGGCTCCAAGGTGCAGGTACTGCAGTCCCACGATGTAGTGGGACAGCAGTACCTGAACCGCAAAATGGCGGGGATGACTGTAATAATGAACATTTTCAGTTGTTTGTTATGTATTCACTATCTTTATGCACATGTTTTCATTTTGTGCAGTAACATATCGCACTAACATGTTTTTGTTTGTTTTCATTACTAAATATACTCTATGTGTGGAAAATATGCAGTATGGCATATTCATTCTGATTTAATTAAATGCTATAAACCTGTATATTAATAAAGTTCTTAAAAATCATGACATCAACAGCTCTACTCACATCTTGAAGATTATTAGCAACTTTTTTGTTATTTTTCTAGTAGCCTAAAGGTATCACCAGGAATGAGCCACCACCCCCTCTATACCTACCAAGAAGGCAAATGGACCATCAACGGAGACATGAGAAGACTGCAACCACTAGGTAATTTCTTTCCTTTTTATTTGATCCATTTGGCTGCACCTAGTGGACTTTTCTAAATTTTATCCCAAGCTCCAAATGAAATGCATGGGTCTTCTGCACCACCACCACCCTTCCCTGGCCAAGAAGGGACTATTAAGAGCCCTGTACATGAGCTGTGAAATGTTGTTGGAAGGACTGGGACAATAAAAACACCACACTTTACTTCTGATGCAGCCTCAGAACATCTATGCTCCACTGAGAAACTACCTGGCATATTTTCCATCTTGCCAAGGACTTTACATCTAAGAAATAACTCCTGGCAACTCCATCTTTTGGCATGTTTTAACCCATTGGTACAACTCTGAGAAAGAGCTATAAGGCGGGAAGTCCCACCATAGGTGAAAAATAGGGTTTTTGCCCTCAAAATATTAGTAACTTTTTGTTATTTTTCTAGTAGCCTAAAGGTGTTAACTGTTCTACTTTTGTATTAAAACATGGGTCATCTGTTGAGCTTGTCCATTTCAAGTTATGCTTTCCTCTTTTCCTGGATCCTTCCACCTTTACTAGCATGACTGTCTTTTCCAACGAGTGCTTCGCTGTACAATCTGTCCTTCCTCAATATGAGAGCATACATAACTTTAGGTACAGCTCTGTCATCCTGCCACTCCAAAAAAATGAATAAATAAAAACCAACAGTGGACTAAATCCAGCATTAGCTCTTCCAAAAGGACTCCCATTGAAATGAACGAATCACATAAATATGATTTAGAATTGCATCATATAAATGGAAGGAGACATGTTTTTCTCATTTTGGATCCTGTAGGCAGCCAAGCCAACACCATCCATGTTGAAAGAGAGGGGGCATCAGCATGCTTGGGAGCAACCCAAAGCTTTCGGCAGGAGGACAAAAAAAAAAAAATCCATTGGTCGGAGGATCTCTGGGGGAACCTAAAACTTGGTCCTTTTCCAAGAAGAAAGGTGGGGTAAAAATGTTCAGTGAGCATCGAGCATGCCCACTCGATATATAGAGTGCTCACTGACCATGGGAATGGAAGACCAGAGGTAAGAGGATTGGCCTTAAAATGGTATTCTGCCTGCCTGCCTGAAAGCCTGAACAAATGGAGCATGGTTGGCTGCAGGACAACTAGAGTTCCCCTGTCTATAAAATTTGATCTAGTACATTGTGCTGATTGTTAAGAAATTTTTGCAATGTGCAGAGATGGACAGACTGACAGTGAGAATCAAAGAAAATGAGGACTGTATGGAATCCGTTTCATCAATGGCTAGAAACAAAGAAACAAAGAGGAAAGCTGGTTGTAACATAATAATGATTGAAACCCACGTATCATGATGTATAACAAATATTACATATGCTTTTTTCTTTGTTATAGAAAATGAATAAAAATTATAGTTAAAAAAAGAATTTTCAAACAGCATTACATGCAATTGCAAATCTCAGAAATAACACAATCAGAGCTACTAAAATGGCTATATTAGGAGCAGCATATATACTGTGCCAATATTTAGCAGATACATAGGTTTTAGTTAAAACTTGCATCTGTTATATGATACCAGTCAAAGGTTTTATAATTTCAATTTATTATGTCTCATAGTTTTTAATAAAATGAATAATATTTGTTGGAAAACAGCACTGATAATTGTTTTGTGTTTGTGTGAAAAGTGGTTGACTTTTGTGAATGAGATGGAGGACAAGAAAGTAGCCTGCAGACCATCTCGATTGCTGCTATTGCTGTTTTTCATGTTCAGGCTGCCCTTTGCTACATAAAGCTCAGCATCCTTTTTCTTGCTGACATTGTGGACATGATATTGTGCAGAAATATCAAGCAGAAGCATAATATACTGCATTCACAAACCAAAGGTGTTTTTATTTTTATTTTGTTTTGTTTTAAATAATTGAATTAGCAACAGCCACAGCTAGGGATGGGCACAAAATGGAAAATAATGTTTCATTTCATTTTATTTTGTGCTCACCCCATTTTGCTTTGTTTCATTTCTTTAATAAATAAATAAAAATTCATACGAAATGAAATTAAATGAAATGAAACAGCTCCCCTGGGTCCTAGAGGCACCAGACTTGGTTCGTGGGAGCCATTTTAAAGGCTCCTGCTGAGCTGTTATCAGCTGGCCCCTTTAAAACTGTCCCAGTCAACATTTTTCCAGGTTTAAAGGGCTTCCTGCTGAGCTGTTATCAGCTGGCCCCTTTTCTCTGTCCTCAAAACTGTCCCAGTCACCTCCGTGCTCCCTTCGCAGGGTCCGGTTTTCGCTTTCTTTTATTTTTTAAAAAAATTTACCACTGGATACCCGGCTGTCATTCCAAAGGAATTACTGTATGATCCTTCATTTTCCACTCCCGATTTGTATTGCTTCGTCCATTGACATTGACAAAAAAATGCTGTTCCCGTCAGGGCCCTCCAGAAAACATGATCCATCGGTCCTCCAGGGCAGGGCAATCCCTTCACTGCAACTTCCTCAAACTACCATTACAAAGCTATCATGCCTCCCATTTATTTCCAGAAAAATTAGGGCTGACTTTGGATGCGAAGTGGGATGCCAAGCTGTCAATGGCTGAACACCTTTAAACCTGGTCCAGTTGGTACGGCTCGCCGCTGGCGAGGAGGCTCGGTTGACAGCTTGTCAGGGGCCCTCAGAAAATGGTCAGGACCAGGTTTTCAGAGGTGTTCCTGCCATTGACAAACCTGGTCCAGTTGGTACAACCAGGTTTAGCCCATTGACAGCTCAAAAAAAAATGGTGGGGTTCCAGTAATCATGCTGCCCTCCCCATTTTCCAAGGGCTTCTGCTGAGCTCTCAGTGGCTGGACTCCTTTAAACCTGGCCCAGTCGGTACCAGGGGGGTAGGCAGTACGATCACATGGAACTGCCTACCCAACCATTTTCTGAGAGCTCTTGCTGAGCTGTCAATGGCTGGACCCCTTTAAACCTGGCCCAGTCAGTGCCAGGGGGTCCCCCTGGTGTCGACTGTGCCAGGTTTAAAGGGGTCCGGCCATTGACAGCGTGGCAGGAGCCCTCTGAAAATGATGGAACAAAATGGTTCATTTCAATCTAAAAATGATGATTTTGTTTCTTCTATAACGAAATGGTCCTTCCTCATTTTGTTTCATTTCATTTCGTTTTGTTATGTAATGAAACAAAGAAACAGCATTTCAATTTTTGTTTTCCGCTCATCCTTAGCCCATCTCTATGACATCAAATCATTTCTAGGTATAGAGTTTTCCAAAGTGGTTTTCTGATCCCTCCTTCTGGAGGCATTTATGCACTCAGAAGCTTTCCCAAAAGCTACACAGGCTAGTTCTTCTAAGGCAGTTACTTTACGTCCTGTTCATCCCTCTTTGCTGTCCCGCTTGGGACCAGTACAGAAAAAAACATATTTTACGTCCACAGCGGGACAGCAAAAAGTTGTCTCAACCACGCCCTGGAACCGGGAACAGAGTGTGACAAGCCGTACCTGCCCCTGGGCTGGGGAATTGTTTTTTCTGTGTTCCTGTTCCAGGACAAAGTCCCATGGGGTAAGAACTGTCATGCAATGAAGACAATCTTCTGCTCATGAAATTCCGTCCGTCCATTTCTCTCATACTTTTGAGTGCTGTGGATTGACATTTCAAATAGACGAAGGCACAGGGGGTGTGGTGCACCCTGTATTTTTATGTTGGTTTTTTTTTTCAAAAAAGCAGATCTTGTCATGAAACAAGGCCATGAAGTAACACTTGTCACGAGACAAGTTATCACAACCGTGAGTAAACAGAAACAGGGACTAAACAGGAACAAAACCACGTCACCACGAACAACGCTGTCATGTTGGTGTTCAGTCGTTCAGTGATGTCCGACTCTTCGTGACCCCATGGACCAGAGCTCGCCAGGCCTTCCTATCCTCCATTGCCTCCCAAAGTTTTGTCAAATCCATATTGGTTGCATCAATGGCATAGTCCAACCATCTCATTCTCTGCCGTCCGCTTTTCCTTTTGCCTTCAATCTTTCCCAACATCAGGGACTTTTCCAAAGAGCCCTCTCTTCTCATGAGGTGGCCAAAGTACTGGAGCCTCAGCTTCAAAATCTGTCCTTCCAGTGAACATTTGGGGTTGATTTCTTTCAGGATGGATCAGTTTGATTTCCTTGCAGTCCAGGGGACTCTCAAGACTCTCCTCCAGCACCACAGCTCGAAAGCATCGATTCTGCGGCGATCAGCCTTCTTAATAGTCTAGCTTTCACGTCCATACATAACTACTGGAAAAACCACAGGTTTGACTATCCTGACCTTAGTTGGCAAAGTGATGTCTCTGCTCTTTAGGATGCTATCTAGGTTTGCCATTGCTTTCCTCCCAAGAAGCAAGTGTCTTTTTATTTCATTGCTGCAGTCGCCATCTGCAGTGATCAAGGAGCCCAAGAAAATAAACTCTGTCATTGCCTCCATTTCTTCCCCTTCTATTTGCCAGGAGGTAATGGAACCGGTGGCCATGATCTTAGTTTTTTTTTATGTTGAGCTTCAGCCCATTTTTCCACTCTCCTCTTCCACCCTCATTAAGAGGTTCTTTAATTCCTCCTCACTATCTGCTATCAGAGTTGTATCATCTGCGTATCTGAAGTTGTTGATATTTCTTCTGGCAATCTTAATTCCGGCTTGTGATTCATCCAGACCTGCCTTTCGCATGATGTACTCTACATATAAGTTAAATAGGTATGGTGACAGTATACAGCCTTGTCGTACTCCTTTCCCAATTCTAAACCAGTCAGTTGTTCCATATCAAGTTCTGACAGTTGTTGCTTGTCCCACAAATAGATTTCTTAGGAGACAGATAAGGTGGTCAGGCACTCCCATTCCTTTAAGGACTTGTCATAGTTTGTTGTGGTCCACACAGTTAAAGGCTTTGGCATAGTCAACGAAGCAGAAGTAGATGTTTTTCTGGAACTCTCTGGCTTTCTCCATAATCCAGCGCATGTTGGCAATTTGGTCGCTAGTTCCTCTGCCCCTTCGAAATCCAGCTTGCACTTCTGGAAGTTCTCTGTCCACATACTGCTGAAGCCTGCCTTGTAGAATTTTGAGCATAACCTTGCTAGCATGTGAAATGAGCGCAATTGTGCGATAGCTGGAGCATTCTTTAGCATTTCCTTTATTTGGGATTGGGATGTAGACTAGAGATGGGCACGTATAAAAAATGCATTTTGTTTGTCATTTGGAGGGTCCATTTTGGTTCGTTTCCATTTTTCATGAATTTTTGAAAAAAAATCATTTTTGTTCATTTTGTTACTGTTTCATTTCCATTTGTTTCATTTTTTGCGATTTTTAAAGGATTTTAAGCAATTCACTCATATTGCAGTAACGGAAACGAAACGCACGACAAAATTTCTGGTGTTTCTGTTTGTTTCGTTTCATTTCAGAGACAAAATTCGTTTGTCATTTCGTTACGTAACGAAACGAAAAAACAAAAACAGAAACGAGAAATTGTTCGTTTCGTGCCCATCTCTAATGTAGACTGATCTTTTCCAGTCCTCTGGCCACTGCTGGGTTTTCCAAATTTGGTAGCATATCGTATGAAGCACCTTTACAGCATCCTCTTTTAAATTTTTAAAGAGTTCAATTGGAATGCCTTCACCTCCACTGGCCTTGTTGTTTGCAATGCTTTCTAAGGCCTACTTGACTTCACTTTCCAGGATGTCTGGCTCCAGGTCAGCAACTACAATATCTTGGTTGCCAGGGGCATCCAGATATTTCTGATATACTTCTTCTGTATATTCTTGCCATCTCTTCTTGATATCTTCTGCTTCTGTTAAGTCCCTACCATTTTTGTCCATTATCATATCCATCTTTGCACGAAATGCCCCTTTAATATCTCCAGTTTTCTTGAATAGGTCTCTGGTTTTTCCTTTCCTGTTTTTTTCCTCTATTTCTTTGCACTGTTCATTCAAGAAGGCCGCCCTGTCTCTCCTTGCTATTCTTTGGAAGTCTGCATTCAATTTTCTGTATCCTTCCCTTTCTCCCTTGCATTTTGCGTCCCTTCTCTCCTCCGCTATTTGTAGGGCCTCGTTGGACAACCACTTTGCGTTCTTGCATTTTCTTTTCTTTGGAATAGTTTTCATTGCAGCCTCCTGTACAATGTTACAAGCCTCCATCCATAGTTCTTCAGGTGTTCTGTCCACCAAATCTAGTTCCTTGAATCTATTCTTCACTTCCACTGTGTATTCATATGGGATTTGACTTAGGTTATACCTGACTGACCCAATGGTCTTCCCTACTTTCTTCAGTTTAAGTTTGAATTTTGAGATAAGAAGCTGATGATCTGAGCCACAGTCAGCACCAGGTCTTGTTTTTGCTGACTGTATAGAGCTCATCCATCTTTGGCTGCAGAGAACATAATCAATCTGATTCTGGTTTTGTCCATCTGGTGATGTCCATGTGTAGCGTCACCTTTTGTGTTGTTGGAAAAGAGTGTTTGCAATGACCAGCTTGTTCTCTTGACATAACTCAATTAGCCTTTGCCCTGCTTCATTTGGAACTCCAAGGCCAAACTCGCCAGTCATTCCTTTTATCACTTAACTCCCTACTTTAGCATTCCAATCCCCTATGATAAGAAGAACATCTTTCTTTGGTGTCAGTTCTAGAAGTTCTTGTAAGTCTTCATAAAATTGGTCAATCTCAGACTCTTCAGCACTGGTAGTTGGAGTATAAACTTGGATTACTGTGATGTTGATAGATGCCTTCTTTCATTTTTAGGTTGCATCCCAGCACTGCTTTTCTCACTCTTTTGCTGACTATGAGGACTACTCCATTTCTTCTATGGGATTCTTGCCCACAGTAGTAGATGTGATAGTCATCTGAACTGAATTCACCCATTCCTGTCCATTTAAGTTCGCTGATGCCCAAGATGTCAATGTTTATTCTTTCCATCTTACGTTTGACCACATCCAGCTTACCCTGGTTCATAGATCTCACATTCCAGGTTCCTATGCAGTATATTTCTTTGCAGCATTGGATTTTCCTTTCTCTTCCAGGCACGTCTGCAGCTGAGCATCCTTTTGGCTTTGGCCCAGCCACTTCATTAGCTCTGGAACTACTTGTACTTGTCCTCCACTCTTCCTCAGTAGCATGTTGGACACCTTCCAACCTGAGGGGCTCATCTTCCAGCGTCATATCTTTTAGCCTTTTGACTCTGTCCATGGAATGTTCTCAGCAGGGATACTGGGGTGGCTTGCCAGTTCCTACCCCAGGAGGTCTTATTACAGGCCTCATTGTCACCAGTGTAATTAGCCTTACAACGATGAAAGCACAGCTCAGCCTGTTTTATTTTGTAGCCTCACTGATCAACTGGGACACAAAAGTAGAAATGTGCCCATTTATAAGATATTCCATACTGAGGCTGTCATAGTACAAATATAATTGTGGAAGAAGGTAGGACATGAAGTAACTGCCTAAGGGCCTTTTTGCACGACCCCTAAGATCCGCTGGCCACTTAAATTCGGACCAGAGATCTTGGGGGTTCATTGCTCTTCTTGCGTCCCCACCCCTCCGCACTTCCTTGCTCCTGTCTGCGTGAGGGGAGGGAGAAAAAGGGGGACAAAAGAATGCAGGCTCACCTCCGTTTGCCGGTCCAAGCCGCCCCGAGCCGCATTTCTTCTCTTAAAGGGGTGGGAGGCAAAAAACAACAACAAAGAAGCGAGGAGAGCCCGCACTCACCAGATTACATCCGGATTTGGTGATTTTCACCCTCCAAGAGCAGGTACATGAAAAGTGCACTGGGACGCGCTTAGGTGGGCGTGGTCGCACTTAATTATCTGTAAACTCCAGAGCTGGTGGGGAAACAATTTTAAGCTCCGGAGTTGGGAGCCATTTGTGGCGGAGTTTAGGGGTCGTGTACAAAGGGCCTAAGAGACACAACAGAGTATCCAAATAAAGTGTTCCTGCCCATTGAGCCATCCAGCCACCGTCTAGTGCATTAATATCAATATCTCAACCCCCCTACACTGCTATAAAAATGTGTGTGTGTGTGTGTGTGTGTGTGTGTGTGTGTGTGTGTGTGTGTGTGTGTGTGTGTGAGTGAGTGAGTGAGTGAGTGAGTGATTCCTGAGTGCTGTTTTAAACAATTACTTCAATATCATTCATTTTGATATTGCGTTTTTTTCTGAGCATTTCCACTCTTCCTTGAATGGTCTTTGTTCACTATTGTTACTTACTTCTTCTTGGAAGAAAATCTGCATTTCAGTAGCACTCTTCTTTTGGCATCATTTCAAACTTCAGTTAATCTATCTAGCAATCCTGAACATAAAAACTAGCCCTCCTGGTCTTCCAATCCCTCATTTCAACCTTATCCACTGGCTATGATCACATCACTTCTTATCACATCATTTCTTGTCTAATACAGCCACTCAGCATGTTTCCCAACCTTACGGCAGGGTTCTTATCTAATACAATTTGATGCATTTATTTCAGAATCCACCTTATTTCAATTTCCTTCTAGCTTATGCCAGAATTAGTGGCTACTGTCATGTTGTTTTGGTTTTGAAAATACAGGGTTCTGTTTTGCTAAGTGGAACTGTTTTGCTGAAGGCACTACACAAGCTATTACAGCTAATAGTGCAAGAGCTTTCTTATTAATTCTAAGATGTCCTCATTATATTTCTGGGGTATTTAAAAGGCATCAAGGGATTTCATTATGCAGACAGCTTCTGCTTATTCAGGTGATGGCTCTTTGAATTAGATATTTGAATTTTGTTTGGGGAATTGAATAACGTGTCTTATCCATCTAATTATATGCCAATAAATCAAGCTCAGTAGAGGCTTATTCCTTGTCATGTCGGGGGGGGGGGAGAGAATCTGGAAAATATTAAGGAAGAAAGGGTGCTTTTACACGACCCCTAAGATCCGCTGGCAACTTAAATTCGGACCAGAGATCTTGGGGGGTTGTCGCTCTTCCTGTGTTCTCACCCCTCCGCACTCCCTTGCTCCTGTCTGCGTGAGGGGAGGGAGAAAAAAAGGGAGAAAAAATGCAGGCTCACCTCCGCTCTGCTGTCCGAGCTGCTCCAGGAACCATTCCAGTCTCTTAAAGGGGTGGGGGGCAAAAAACAAACAAACCCAAACACAAGGCGAGGAGAGCCCGGCACTCACTACTTTGCAATCCGCACCAGAAATTTTTCACCTTCAGAGACCAGGAAAATGTGCTGGGATGCGCTTAGGTGGGCATGGTCGCACTTAATTTGTTTTTAAAGTCTGGAGCTGGTGGGAAAACAATTTTAAGCTCTGCATCTGGGAGCCCTTTGCCTCGGATTTCAGGGGTCATGTAAAAGCGCTCAAAAGCAACTTGCAGTAAATATCTTGGTATTTCTTTGGTATTTTGGAAAGTGGAAAAATAAATTATATTTCCTCACTTTGTGGTTTTCTTAATGTGACATGCTTTCATATTTGTTTAGGACATGTGTCTTGACTTTCTCCCATGTGCTCTGCTGGCACATGCCTACCATCAATGATAGAATAGACAGATGGCTGCCACCAATACCAAGCAACCATAGGAAATTGAGGTTTCAGTCACCCTCCTAGTGCCAGCTCTCTCATTCTTGGCTGGGAATTAAATGTGACTGATACACAAACTTGCAGCCAGACAACCAGATGCTGAGAATTTGTAAGTCCTAGACCATTGAAACTCCCCTTCAATAGTTTATGCCAGTGTTAGTCAGTCAGCATAAGTGGGCACGGCTATTATATTGTGCTGTTTAAAATAGCACTCAGGAATCACTCACACACACACACACACACACACACACACACACACACACACACACATAATGAACTGAACCAAAATGAAATCCGAAATGATTTTTTTAAAAAAAAAAGTTTAGTACGAAATGAACCCCCCTCTCCCCAAACTAAAAATGAAACGAAATGAAATGGAATTTTTCATTTCATGCCCATCTCTAATATTGACAGAAAAAGAGCAGGAAAAGGATTCTGAAGCAGAGAATCATGGGTCTCTTCAAAATTGGAAGCAGAGAGGGAACAGCTGGTTTCCTGCTAAACTGATTGATAGTCATCTCAGAACATAAAGTCTCCTTCTAGCAAAACCTCTTAAATTGAACATACAGGATTGAAGTAATTTCAACAGTTTCCTTGTCTGAATTCTATGTCAATACTTTTCTTTACTATCTATTTGCAAGTAGTATTTTTGGCTTTGTCTATAATGTAAGAGAATGTGATGGAAGGTCAGGGCTAAAACAAGCTATGGAAAGACAATATGTGTTCTTTCACTTGGAGAGTGACACTTTACTAGGAAAGTAAGTGTCCACATATTTTGGCCCACTGGTTCCAAAAAAGCATGTCTTTTGCAGATGTCCAGACCAGATATAACTCTACTATAACTCTATCAAAACTGCCTTCTCTTAATGTTCCCCAGATGTCTCCCTTGGGAAATAATCCCCAGATCTCTTTTGAATTTTAATTAAGCAACATTTTCAATAACACCTTGCAAAAGAAATCAGATCAAATTCTGGTTGCCTAATCTAAGGCCGTTACTTCACGAAGTACTTCGCTTCGCAGCGGGATTGCCTTCGCTTTGAATGCGAAGCCGGTCACGTGGTCTCCCTTCGCCCCCACCCCTCTTTCTCTGTCCTCATTATGCGAAATTTTAGGATTGAATCCATTACTACCTCACGTGCTCCCTTCGCATTCGGAAGCTTACTTGCAACGTCCGGTTTCTGCTTTCTTTTATATTTTTTAAAAAAATTACCACGGCATATCGATGCATCAATACCCGGCTGTCATTTGCGGTCAGAGGCGCACAAGCCAGCGGTCAAGCCCGGCGCTCAAAGGCCCCTGCGGTTGTCCCGAGGACTTGTGGGCGGCCATCGTGTTTCCCTGAAGCAGAGCAGCTGGGTTGGTTTTATTGGGGGGGGCGGGGAGAGGCTTCTCTCAGCTTCATCACCCTGTGTGCCCCGCCGCCGCTCTCTGGGTGGGCGCGCGCGGGGGTGTCTTGCAGCGGCGGCACCGACACCCCCTCCCCCCTCCCTCTGCGCAGCCCTTCACCATCCCTTGCCAGCGGAGGGGCTCCGCTCACATCACCCGGGGACGCTTGCCCCCCCTCTGTTGCCCCTGCCCCGTGTACAGAAGGCAAGATCGAAAGAACGGGTTAACCGAAATATCTATGCATCGGCATTTCAGAGAAAAAGTAAGTTTTAAAAAAATAAAAATATATATTAACTGGCCACACGTGACTTTGGATGCGAAGCGGGATGCGAAGCGAAGAAGATTCCCGGCCTCCGGCAGGGGAATCTCTCGCCCCGCTTGGAGCACGGTTTAGGGGGCGTGGTCAGGGTGGCGCCGAATCCAAAGAGGAGGAGCGTGCGGACTGAAGCGATCGATTCGCACGGAAATTACGGCTCGCCGCGCAGCGAGAGGTTCGTGAAGTAACGGCCTAAGTCTGTGGAAGGGGTGACCATGTCCCTGGCAGTCAGAGATGTTTAGCAATGAAAGACTCCTTTCCTGTAGCTCCTCCAACTTGTAAGCAGCCCATTTCATTGTGCAGGTGCCATGGGAGCTCAATTCGTTCCCTGTGGGTGCCTTAGAAAACCACTCTGCTCCTTTACGAGATCAGAGCTTTCCCCTAGACCATAGGGGAAGAAAAAGATAGTGCTAAAATTAAAACTGCACAGAGTGCTCAGCTCTGCGGCCTATTCCTGCCATGGCCAGAAACCCTTTCCTCCTTTACTCCAGGGGGTCTTTTTTCATATACTGAGGTCCTGTGATATAGCGGGACTGCAGTACATGAACCATGAAAGGGCGGGGGACCACTGTACCATCATACGTGTTGCACATTCTTATATTTATTATATCTTACTTTTGTCTTAATATGGGCAAAAGACTTATAACACTTCAAAGCACCAAGGTTTTGATGGTAATTTGCTACGCTATGTGCTTTTATTGCAATTGAAGTTCCTAAACTGGATTTTCATTGAAAAGAGATGCCCTCATATCGAATTTAAAGCTTGGGAGCTCTGGATAAAGAATCATGCCTTCCTGCCTACCAAATCACCATCCCCACCAAGAAACCCAAATGGACTGTTTTAGCCAACCAGCCAGTCTAATGTAGTGACTCAAAACATAGTCAATCCATAAATGTCCATATTAGAGGCATGAACTGGGAAGATGGCAGCTCCTGATGGTTCATGGTTCATTCCTATTCATTTATTTATTATTATATTTATTATTATATTTATATACCGCCACCATCTTCCAAGACGGAACTCAGGGAGATGTACACTAAAAAAAAGAACAAAGAACAACCACAAACCACAAATGTTCTCAAACTTTCCAAAAAAATGTACAGTTGTGTGGATTGTGCAGTTTGGGAATCCCAGGTGTTATAGAATGGCCCTCACATAAATTAGAGATGCCAAATCAACCTTTTCCCAATGCTATGACACACCTTTGGCACAATTACAGCTCTCTGGCAGGAAACTATAAATATCTACCCATTTATAAATTTACCAACTTTGACAGCTATGATTAAGAATGGGAGAATCTGGTCACTTCAGGGCCAGATGGGATTTTTTGACCTGCTACGTGAATTGGATGCATTTAGCAGATGCATTTCACCCATCTCATTCTTAATCTCATGTTAGGGCATTATAAGGATTCACGTGTGAATTGGCTCACAACTGTGGATAGTGTGAGTGTTTGAGAGAGAGATGAGTTCTTGAAAACACCTAGAGAGCGTGTAAGACATGCCACATCCCAAAATTTGAAGAGCCAAAGGGCTTGGAAGAGGATGTTGGAAATTTCAGGGGATATCACAGGTATCAGAGCTCCTAGGGTCATGAGTCTCAGGTGGCTGGGGCTTTGGGGTATCCCTAGAGTGTAGTGGTGGCAAACCTTTGGCACTCCAGATGTTTTGGACCACAACACCCACAGTCCTTTGTCAATGGCAATATAGGCTTGGAATTCTGGCAGTTCTGGTCCAAAACATCTGGAGTGCTGAAAGTGCACCACCACTGCTATAGTTGGTCACTGAAGACATGCTGTTCAGTTGGAGCACACTTTGGTGCCAGGAACTCTTCATTTGGAAAATGGTCCGGATGTCAAGTGACCACAAATTCCAAATTTGATATCACACTACTGTGAGTCCCCTTGGTAAAAGGAAGTTTAACTATTCAGATAAAGTTGTGGCCCTAGTTAACCCAAAGAACCTGCGTCTTGACTCTGAACAGTCAATAGAACCTAATTCAGCATGTAGTCTGGTAATGAGCTTTCCAAAACAGTTGTTACTTTTATTTTACAGAAGATCCTGTTGGATGATATGGAACTGTTTTACATACTGTATGTCACACTGACAAACCAATTCCCCATATTACAATAATATTGGATAAAATGGCCCTGTAGTTTTCCAAGGAGCTTTCTGCCAGTTTGCTGGCAGAAACATGTGGTCTCTTGTTATCATTGCCTCTCTTATAATCCAAGGACATGAGAAGCCCTCAGGCACTGCCTTCCTGATCAGCTGAAAGATACCACCCTTGTGCAGGTTCTGGGATATGTTTCCACCCCCAAGCTAACCCAATTGGTTAAGTATCTACAGGATGGCCAGGTCCCCAACCTGAGGGGCATTCCTCTTCCTCTGAAGTGAGAGCCAAGAGGGTGGAAGAACAGCCCTGGTTTTCAGAGAGCCATGAAGCAATGGCCTCTTCCAGATCCTTTCAGACATGTGTGGGTAGCTCCTGGGACTGTCAAGAGTCATAGGACTACAAGCAGTTTCTATAGCAACCTTTCATCATGACACAGTTGGAATGGAGATGCGTTCTTTTAGGGCAATTGGCTTTGTTGCGATGATCAGTTGTGTGCCAAGCTGGACAGGGCTACTTCCAGCAGCATCTCTCCCCATCTGTGGCAGGCTTGGGAATTGTTTTGCTGTTTCCTTGTTGTTCAGTATTTACATGCTTATTAGACAAGGGGTAGTTAGTAGAGATGGGCACGACCAGGAAAAATGACGTTTTTGAGTTGTGTGTCGGGGCCGGCCTGTTTCGGCTCGTTTCCGTTTGTCGTGAAATTTCTCAAAAATTTGTCATTTTGTTTGTCGTTTTTTCGTGTGTCGTTAGTACTGGTTGGGGGGGTAGCGGGCTCCTGGAGGCACCTCTCTGGGGTGGGTGGGTGCCTCCTCAGGCCCGCTACAAAGGGAAAGCGGGCTCCTGCGGCACCTGGGGTGGGTGCCTCCTCTGGCCTGCTATGATGGGAAAGCGGGTTCCTGGAGGCACCTCTCTGGGGTGGGTGCCTCCTCTGGCCTGCTACAAAAGGGTATGCATAGCCAATTGGATATGCATTGCATACCAGTTGCAGTGGCAGGCAGAGGCACCTCTCTTTCTTTTGGGTGGGTGCCTCTACTCTGACTCACTAAGAAGGACAGCATACTGGCATACAGGTGTACGGTGCACTTGGGCTGGGGAACGAAGTGAGAGAGGACCCCTATGGGCGCCCTGTGACTCACTAAGAAGGGAAGTGTACTTGCGTGTAGTGCAATGCGAGTACACAGATCTGGCTTAGGGTTAGGGTTAGCGCAAGGGCTAGGCTTAGGATTACGGGTAAGGTTAGGGTGAGTTAGTGGGGTGCACGTCTGGGTGCCTCTCTGACCCACTAAGAAGGACAGTGTACTGGCGTATGGGTTAGGGTTAGGGTTACGGTTAGGGTTAGGGTTCGGGCTAGGGTTAGTGGGCTTTTTATGCCCAACTGGCACATCCCAGAAGTCTCGGTCAAAACCTGGCCAAGTGGCCATGCAATTGGTGGAATGGCTCCAAAAGTTTGCATGGTCCACTCCCATGGCCAGCCCATCATTGTACAGGTGTAAAAAAATAAAAATAAAAATAAAATAATATAAAATCAATGGAGACGTTTGGTTGCAAGAAAAACCCACTGCTGCTACTGTAAAAATTCAGGCAGTTTTAAAATAGCTATTTTCGCATGTTTCTGTGGTGCTTTGGTGTGTTTTTGGACCACGATTTCAAAAAAAATATTGCGGACGCCATTTTGGATCCCCCCGCACCGCATGGCAAATGGAGATGCCGAGGATGCCCCCTCCCAGCCCGGTACCAGCAGCCCAGGACAGGAGGGGGGAAGGCTGTGCCCCCCCCCAGAAACCACCCCTCAGGTAGGTGCCCTCACTCAGGCAGGCATATTTTTTGGCCGGGAATCGGTTTTTTTTTTAATTTTTAAAACTTTTTTTCTGTGCCGCTTGGCATCGCGTGATCGCTGCGATGCCAGGAACGACAACGACAAATCAGACCCAATTTTTCTTTTATCGGTTCGAGTTCGAGTTCTGGCGCAGTAATTGTCGTTACCGTTTCGGTTACGTAACAGAAACGAGGAACGGAAACGGAAACGAGAATTTCGCCAAGTCATGCCCATGTCTAGTAGTTAGCCATTCATCAACCTCCCCCCACAATAGAAAAATATATGGCTCCACTTTGGCTGGGAATAGAGGCACACAGAAAGACAATAAGGCCCATATGTGTGTTTGTTTTTTTCCACAAATTTTCTCCACAACCTGTTGCGCATAACTTCCTAAACCCTTTGTCACAGTTCCCTATTATTTTCTTATTTGGAGAACCAACTATTATATTCTTCACTCATCACTGGGACAATCAGTCTCAAACCACTTGTGTGAGATTCTTCCAATGTGAAAGGCAATACACTGAATGTAGAGTCTTCCAGATGCATCTGTTCCAGTTTTGAGATATAACAGTTCCCTGTCAGGTAATGCAAATGTATTTGTTTTTGTGGAAATGAGGACTGAAATTCCACCCTAACCTTCTGGACAATATCCTTCCCTGCAAAAATGGGACTTTCTCCTAATTTCTTGCAAGTAAGGGAGGGTTAGCAGTTATTTAAACTTGTGACACATCCAAGTATTTTCCATTCTGTCTTGCTTAAATTATGGATTTTTATTGAAAACCTAATCCTATTTGCTCCTGGCACTTTTCCTTCCTAAAGGGTTTTGCCTTCACCAAAATGTGATGTGGTGTAATTATTGCTTTGTTGCCTATAGCTAAGCCTTTTATTTCCTAGTGTATAAAGTAATAACCAAACATGACCATTATAGTTGGGAAATCTTTAGGCCACAACTTTATTGATTATACAAGCAGTACTCTGGCTGAGTCGTTGGGTCGGATCCATTGCATCAAGGAGCCCATCTGCCTCTTGATGCTCATGTTTCCCATGGTCCTTTAGGAAAGTCCTTTTGGTTGTAGGATCCCCTGGGGTGTCCACCCCATTGGTCTCCCATGTCCATTATGCCATTACAGGTCCCTGCGGGGCATAGACCCCATCTGTGGCCTGTGCCATACGTCATTACTGGGGGCCTTCGGCTGTATCCTGGTGCTTCCGCCAGTGGCCCCTCCCAACTGACGTGACCTTGTCAGCTGGTCCTCCATTGTGCAGGTTATCGCCGGCCAATTTTTAACCACTTGGACCTGTCCCAATGTCTGTAAAACTGAAATCTGCCCCCAAAGTTGTGACAGACATCATATACCATTATCTTAACTAGCACCTTGCTCCTATATTCCATTATATATAAGGTGGGTAGGCCAGGATTGCTCCATCTTCTTCTTAAAAGGAGGTTTCATCCACTGCCTCTCCTTTTTATCTGGGGTCAGCCCAGGCTCTTGTGAGCATGTCACACTCTCCAAGAGGCCTGGATTAATCCACGTCACATGGTTCCCAGGCCCTTGCATGTGACGTTGCTGCTCTGGCTTCCCTGCCATGTTGGTGGATGCTATTCCCTTTTGTTTTTCTCTGACACCACTCCAGCAAACATCTGCAGACCCAGTAAAGTCAAGTCCTTTCCTTTCATGCATTACTGCAAATTTAGCAGGAATTTGTAAAGGGAGCTTCTGCCAATGTGGATAGAATATAGATTTCAAATGTCCTACAATCAAAAAGCCAGAAAAAGAAAGAAAGAAAGAAAAAGGAAGTCCTCAGTTCACTGGGAGAGTTAAATAATTTAGGTTGGTACCACAGTCTTCAAATCTGGGAGACAGCCTATTCTCCAATCATGGTGATGAGTGAATCTGTTTCACTACACATAACAAGTTAATGGTGGGAAAATACTATTTAAGTTTTCAGTCCAGAAGATGTTTGTTCATAACTCTGAATAGCTGCAGTGGAATCAATTTACAATGGCCTGCCCTCTCTTAAATATCTTAATACCAGGTACCAGAGCTAGGATGGCTACTGAAGTGTTTAGAATGTTACTACAAAAGTAACTAGTTATAGTTACAGCCACTCAGATGTAAGGTATATTGTAGTAGCATTGTAAAAGTTACTTTGTTGCTACAAAAAAACTATAATGACTTTGTGGTTTATTTAACAACCATCAGAGTACTATAAGGGGTTCGTCTCAGTTACAAAATGCTCACTAGGTAGTGAGGCAATCCACTTTCAAGTAGAATTATAACAGGTTTTATACTTGCACCACAAAAGAAATCCATATTTATTATACCATACAAGAAGGAGCAAAATTATTTTACCTAGTTAAGATGGTGTAGCATAAGCTGAATACCTTTTGCTGGGGAATTGCCTCCAGTTAAGAAATTGCCATAGTCATTACCAGTTGCATACTTAGCTGTGTGACTCAAGGCACTACTAATAATTCTATGATGATTTCTCAAGTTGAGGCAAATTATCTCACATATAATGCCATTTGTGTAGGTATTCTAGAGGGTTTTAGCCACTGTTGCACAAATATAATCTAGTTGTACTCCACTCACTGCAAAAGAAAATAATTAATTACATGTTACTCACTGTTTGACAGTCCAGACAGGCAATGAACTAGCCATTTGAGTTACTGTACTATTGTAGGCATTGAACGGTTGTGGGTTTTTGGTCAGTATTTCAGACACATTTATTTATTTATTTATTTATTTATTTATTTATTTATTTATTTATTTAAAAAAAAACTCAAATGTTCCAACAAAATGGGACTGCAGTGATTGTACTAAAAGACCTGGAAAATGTAGACCCAAAGTATTTATTAGCAGAGTGAAATTTTATGGAGAAGAAATACCAGTAATATGGGACTGGGGGACTGGAAAGCCAATTAGAGAATCCAAAGGTGAAAAGCCAAACTTTGAAAAAATAAGTGATAATCTTAGTCAGCTAGAGAAAGGATTAGCATGGAGAGGTGATAATAACAGTTTTGTGGTTGAGATGGGTTTAAAATGAGATGGTTTTCAAAAACGATGAACTAAAATGTGTTCAGAAAAAAATAAAAATAAAATGATTGAGAATGGTGTCATATTGTATTCAGTTTTAATTAATGAATTAGTGATTTATTCAAGAAGAACTTCTCAGTCTTTTATTGGTATGATCTGTGGTAATTTCTTGGAAAAACATTTTGCAAATGGGAATAAGTCTCTCATACTCTTTTCCTAAGCAGGACAGAAGGAACCTTGATGCCGCTTATCTTCTCTCGCCACACCTGATTTTCATAGGCAGTCACAGAAGCAAGGAAACTGTTTCACTGAGTGAGGCAATAATGCTTTGTCCCAGGGAAAAGTCTCAGTCCTGATCCTGATGTGTTTATGACTGCCTAGAGCTCTCTGCCATCTTCTACAATTTACACTCTAGAGATGTAGACAGCGATGGCATGCAGCCTGCCTGCAGCTCCCAGGTCTTTTCTCCACACAAAAATGTATATTTGGGGGGGGAGGGGGTTAGTGGAATTGGCCTTCTGAGAGGTTGGTATGACACACCCCAAGCAGGGACCCAGAAGGCAAAATCGATCCTTCAGCTGAGCCTTCTAGACTTTTATAGGGGTTGGTCCCTCAACTGGGCCATCTAGACTTTCATGGGGTTGGTCCCTTGGCTTTCCAGTTAAAGGAATGGAAGGGTAGAAAAAGGTCTTGGCTTGAGACACCATAGAGTGCCAGTCAGAGTAGGCATCATTGGCCTAGGTGGATGAATGGTCCACATCCACATAAGGCAGCATAATTTTTGTCAATAGGTACCAAAGAAAAAGGAGTAAAAATGGCATAGTTGTAATACCAGGGCTCTAACACTGCTCCCTGTGTGTTCTGTTTATTTCCACAGTATTGGACAGGGAGGTTTGCACAGGCTGACCTGGCAAGGAAATATGCTCAATATCCAGAAGGTGAGAATACAACAGAGCCAGTTGGTTGTCCTGGAGGTTTTTGTATCTTTGCCTAACTTTCAAAAACAGCCAATATTTTTCCCCCCAGCACTACAATTTTGGCGCCTGAAACTCTTCCTCATTAACAGCATTGTCAAATTGTAAACAGACTGTGTGATGCAGCTTTAGCATTGGCATCACATGCCAATAATTATGCTGAAGCTTTCCACAGATAGAATGTCCTCCTTATATTTTAATCAGTTTAGGATACTTTCTACCATGTACACACTAGCCCCAGCATCACAGATGTATAACTAGTAGGGATTTGTACACAGACGATGCTGTTGGTGTCACTTAATTAAAGCAATTGAAAAGAAAGTGGGATGAAGTAACCCATCCAATTTCATGTTCTCTAAACTGCCAGTTGTTCTCTCCCAAATATTAAACGTCCAGAACGGTTTTGAAGGTAGCACTTCTGGGCTGTCTGCTCAGGAGAATGGCAAGGTGGGCAACTTAGAAAGATGTTTTCACCGTGCTAGATTCCTCTAACGGGGTGAAAATGTCTACTCCCTTCACTGGTTTTCATTGGATATTAAAAATTTGCCAAAGTTGGGAAATAACTCTTGATAATATAAGGAGTTAGGCATTTAATTAATCAGCATTTCTCCCCCAGGGTTTCCAGATATAATTGTACCTTATGATAGCTGAGGAGTCAATTGCATGTAGTAAGAGCTGAATTCATAAACAGCACTCATTAAAAAGGCAGTGGTTCACTAGCTGGTTTCAGCTAAATGTACCGCAATGATGCCACATCCATATATTCATGGCGGCAGTTAATCATTCCAAACCAGTGTCATCTCTGAGCAGGAACCAGCCAAAGTGATGCACTGTTTAGATCCCTTTGGTTTTCAATGGCAAAGATATAAGGACATGTTTACCTCTCCAATTTCCTAGAGAACATACCCAGCTGGCAGAAGGAACAGAGGTTTGTGAGCTTCACATGGTGGACTGAGTAAATAAAAATAGGTTTCCAAGGCTTTCCTGTGCCATCAGATATGCTCTCATTTGCATGTGGTGTGAAAACCTGTGGAGTTGTTTATTGCCTGAATTGATCTTCTCCAACCCCCTTCGGGCTTTGTTCTGAACATAGCTGCAGTCTTCGTGATAGCAATACATTTGTGGTCTTTCAAAACATTTTTGTGAGGTATTCAGCATGTAAGGCTAAGTATTTAAAAGTGCATTGGCCTTGAATCAGCTATCAAAACATATTAGCTTCACAAAAGACCTGCTTCTGGTGGTTTGGGAGTTGTGTATGGAAGTTGTCATTGTTCACATGTAGTTCAAAACTATCTTCACATGCCTGATTTGTATAGAGCCATGTTTGGGAAGATTTCTTACTCTGATAGCCTACCTGACACTTAACCTACAATCTGTGTCTGGCATGATGACTAGGTTTTTTTTTTTTTAAAAATGATCTGGCATAAAAAAGACACACTGGTTTATGACAGTACTGAACCTGCCTGTGCAGTATGGCATTTGCCATCTTTTTCATTATTTTTGTTAAGGATGGGACTCCCACTTTGTGGTGCATATTTAAGTGTGCCAAACTAATTCCCACTTTTTATAATAATATGTGGATCAGATTCTGCTCTCAGATGAAGTGGACACTGGGAAAAATCATATTCATGCTACCTTTTTCTCTCAGGATTCACAGACTAACATGGGAATTTGATGGAGCAGACATATAACTGAATGTACATGAAACTGATAAGAATTGGGAATAATTTCCTTCTCTAGTCTTAAGAACAGTGAGGTCTTGCTTCTGGATGAACCCAAAGTAGTAGAAAGATGATGTAAAAGAACCAAATAAAAGGTAATTCATGTGAAGTGCACTAAGCGATTATTGAACCAGAATTTTTCCTGTAATGTTTTGACTGAACAGTTTCGGCTTCGAAATAGCACAATGGCGGATGACCAGTACTCGTTTTGATAAGACATTGTTTTCATCCCAAAGGGGGAAAAAGTTTCAAAGTGTCATAATGGATTAGTGTCTGATTAATTTGTATTGGAAATATAAGTAATGTATTTCATCATCCAGAGAGAACTGAACTGAAGGTTACTTAGAGCGTGGGCAGTTGAATAAAAATGACTAGATGCCTGTAGCTGCTATTTGATAAATTTTTGTGTCCTCATCATGTTTCTTCTAATAATCAAAATAATAAAGCTTCATCCCTTCTGCAGCCCCTTCTACTTGGCTGGGTCCAATCCTTACCACTCCAACTGAATCATTAAGTAGTCATGCACATGAAATATGTTTACAAGGCTCTTATTCAGGTATTAACTAATGGATTCATGTCATCACACCACATCATCTTATTTCTGCAGCAAATTGTTTAAGGGTAGAGCGGGGTGGGATGTTTCATGCTTGGCCCAGCATTGATGGAATTTGATGCAATTCGAAGTAATGAAGAAATTTGCATGAGAAGCAGAGCTGCTTAGAGATGTTATGGGAGAGAAGCAACCATGCTAATACATGCCATTTTCATCGGCTTCCGAAAGGCAGCTGACGGAGGATACATCCCGATGCAGCTCTATTAATGTAGAACATTTTCTCTTGATCTGTAACTACTTCTTAAAAATAGAAAAGGCAAAATGGAAACTTCAGTTATCGCCGAACACAAAGAACCTCCATTCATCTTTTGATAGAAGTAATGAGCAGAAGGCAGCCGTTAGTCATCGGCTGCAGATTTTCAGCGGAGAGACTCTGATAATTTGATTGCTCATTTTGAAATAGAATTTCTCCTTCTGTCCCTGGAAGGTTTTTCTTCTCCTTGGCAGCTTTGATAGGTGGTTGGTTTCACAGAAAGGAAATGAATAATGACTCACAAGATTCACCTTGTCAGGCTTGCCATGTTGCCAGTCCCCCCCCCCGCCACCCCTCTTTCATCTACAGAGAGGTCCAAACCTCCATCTCTGTGGAATGAGCAGAAAGCAGTACCTAGGCAACTCACTTGCTTTGCCTCACTTGCTTTCCAGACTTCAGCCTGGTCTCTGAAGCAACCAATGTGGCCGCAGGCAGTCAGGGAGTAGAAGAACCATGCCAGTCCTATTAAAACATGGCTAGGTTTCTTTTGGTTTGTTTCAGCCCGGAATTGAGAAAATCTATCAATTCATCTTTTTTTCCTGTATCTGAATTTTTGAAATCTCATATTTTCCCACCCCCAAAAAATGTTATTTGTATATTTTGGTAAATTCTTCCAAAACAAACTGAAATGAAATTGTCACTCAAACTCAATCAGTACAGCTATTTCCAGCATGGATAGGACCATGTTAACCTGGCATCTTGGTTCTAGCCAACATATGCTTCATGAGAAGTTCCTATGGTTTCTCCAGAGTAAGTAATGGTGGAGACCATGCTTTCTGGGGGGAGAGGGGTCAAGGAGAAGCAACCTCTTTATTAAAGGTAATATTAATTGCTGTTATTGGTCTGTTTCTCAGTCTTGCAATCTTCAGAAAATGTGAAAGTTCAATTTGTGTATTTTGATCCAGGTTGGCAACTATGGGGGGAAATTGTGACTTTTCTCCTTTCTAGGGAAGAACAGGTTTTTCCCCCCTGTAGAACATGCATGATTATGGAATGTGCTTCCCATGAAAGAAAGTTTGAACAGTATGCCAATTATATTTTATGTATTATTATTATTTTATTTGCCTTATTTATAGGCTGCCTTTCTCCCAATCAGTATGCAGGAGTTGTCTCTTTAAGAAGCTTAAGTTGAAGTTCTCCCTGACTTCTTTAAAGACCCAGATGCCTGAAAGGAGTCCATGAGATGGAATTGCTTCATTGCTGTTGTCTATTTACTTTCTGTATTGAGGTGGTAGGTTTTTTAAAAAAAAACTATTTACAAATAGTTTTTAGTAAATAGCTTGAAATTATTCAGTGAATAGTTTTATTTAGTAAATAGCTTGAAATTATCCAGTGAAGACAACACTGAATGTCTGTCTCTGTGCTTCTGTTATGAAATGCCAGAAAATTCCAAGAAAAGAGAGACTGAAATCATCCTTCAATCAAAATGAAAAAGGTTCTAGTTGAAGCTGTGCAGTTATACTGTAAATAAATTTATTTATTTGTTTCTTGGATTTTTAAACCACCCATCTGGCAGTGAGGTCACGTGTAGAGATGGGCACGAAACGACCATTTTTTCATTACCGTTCTCCGTTATTCATTCCGTTATGTAATGGTACGAATACTGACTGTTGTGATGGGGCAGGCTTGAATCGAACAGAACCAAGAAAATTTTCTTCAGTTCTGTTCATTTCCGTTACTGGCGTTGCGCCACTCGTGTGATGCAAAATGGAGCAGCGGAGAGTGGCGAGAGGGGCCTGGGCCTGGTGGAGCCTCTTTGCCCCCTCCCCACCGGAGCCGACACAAGACTTTGCCGGTCTCGCGAGAAGAGGCAGGATCCGAGTCCTTATGGGCTGGGCTCTGGGATCCCGGCCACGTGGTGAAGTGGCGACGGTGCAGCCGGCTTGGAAGCCAGAGTGGAGAGCATTGTTGGAGCATGGGGGAGTGAAGCAGCACCCCCCACACAGGTTTCCTGGGTCTAGGCTGGGGGGGGGTTGGGGCAGCAGTCTGCTGGGGCTGGGGCTCCCGGGGTGGAGTGGTTCGTGGGGAGAAGGGCCCCAGTTAGGGTGGTGCTGCGCGTAGCTCCGGGGGTAGCAACCCAACAGGGCTGGCGGACAGCACAGCGGATCAGTCCTTGGGGAGGGGTCCCAAGGGAGGGTGGCGCTCGGCAGTGCTCCGGGGGTGGCGGCCTGTTGGGGTGGTGATCGGAGCAGCACCCAGCTCTGGGAGGACTCCCCATGGCAACGGGATCGCTCTGCCAGCAGGCTTGCCACCAGCTCCGGTGGCACCCGGCTCTGCGAGGGCTCCCTGCGGCCGCAGATTGCTGCACCCAAAAAATGAAGAAACGGAAACGAAGCGGGCCCCAGAACCCCGAAAAATGGAAACAGAATGAAGCGGACCCCCAGGCCCAAATAATGACCACGAAATGCCATTTTGGCATTTCATGCCCATCTCTAATCATGTGCTCTTCCTCACTGAAAACACAGATACACTGATACATTGTACTGCACTATTTATTCCACCCCAGACACCACAGCATAATCCTGCTAGCTACCTCACTCCTAAAATACGTCATCACAAGTGGTGTAGAACTGAATTTAGCAATATATATCGGTGTAAAAATGTTTATTTTCAGAATAAACATAAAACAATCTTCATTCAAAACCAACATGGTTGAATACAGGAGCTCAAACTTTTTAAAAGCATTCAAAAGTGATTGGACTTGTAGTTTTTTTCTTCTTACATTCTTATTTATTGTTTGTTAGTAATTAATGGGAATAAGATGGAGAAATCTTACAAAATATGATCTGAGTGGATTTTGCCCCCATTTCTATTCCAAGGATAAACATTAAAAGATGTTCCCCTTTTGGTGAACTTCAACAGCAAGCTAGAGGTGAATGAAATTTTGCTAATAGGACAAAAACTCTTGTCTTTTAAAATTTCCTGGATATTTCCTACTTGCCAGAACACCTTTTTCAAATACTCTGTGTTGGGTATAATGAAATTCTGCAGATTACTTGTCATAAATGGACACCAATAAAACAGACATTTGGAAGGGCCACGGCTTAAAAGATGAATGCCTAAGGCATGACATCTCCAAACAGAGATGAGAAAAAACTGTGTTCAAAAATGTTGCTGCAGCTCACAGTTAAACTGGATAAATGTGTCTTTGCTCAAAAAGTAGTTGCTGGATTGACACGTTAAAGTGAGGGTGAAAACTTCTTCTTACTAAAGAAGCTGAAGGCAATGGAACCAAATCAGTCTAAAAATATAGGCATCAGGTTTGTCCCTCAGGACAGACAGTACTAATCTGGACAGACAAATGGTTGAACTCAATAAAAGGTAACTTCTTATAAACAATTCTCTATAATCATTTCTATCTCACCTCCACTTTGGAGCTCAGGCTTCTGAGAAATTATGTGCGAGAAGCATCAGTGATGTTTAAGCTCCTGTTATCAAAGTCAAATAGTCAGTATTGCATTAGTGCAGAAACATTTGAAAATCTGATCTAGCGATCTGACCCTGGTATTTGCAGTCAATAAGGATTGAGTCTAGACATTTCAAAGGATATGCATGATACAGTTCTCCAGGGGCTGTTTCATTTTAGAATGCAGATAAAGGCAACCTGTGGGTTCGCATTCTCTCCTCCTCATATCTTATTGCCTGTAGAAAGCTCATATAATGGGAAGGAAAATTCAGGTCCAACTTTCTTCCTATTGAGTATTCAGTGTACGCAGAACTACACATAGTGCAGCATTCAAACCAGAGCTCTGCCAATAATGACCTCCTCATGTGTCCACCTGTTTTTGTGCAATTTGACCAGGGCCAGATTTATGCATAGGCTAAGTAGGCTGAAGCCGAAGGCCTCAAAATCTAGGGGGGGGGGGGGTTGCTCCACAGTCCTGATCCAAACCCCCAGCGGATAGTCTCTTCTCTCCCAAATTTGCAAACCCAAGAGGGCAGGGCAACTTGGGCCCAGCAATTATGAGACTCAGGGCAGTTGGCTCTTTTTGGAAGTTGGCTTTTTAAATGGCTAATATGGAATTGTTGGATGGGAGCATGATGTTTATTGCTGCTGGAATTATTAGATCAGAAATTATAGAGTAGTACCTTGCTTTATGAACACAATTCATTCTGGAAACATGTTCGTGATCCAAAATTCTCTTATATCAAAACCAATTTCCCAATAGGAATGAATGAAAACTTCCCCAATCTGTTCAGGGGGGCCTTTCACAGCTGCTGTTGTTTCCTTGGTGCTGTGGCTGCTTGTACCACAGCGGGAGATTCAGGAATTTGCAGCTGGGGCCTCCACTGGTGCTGTGGCCGGGTCTCAGGGTCTCCGCGGCCAGGACCTCCACCAGAGCTGCAGCCAGGGCCAGAGGCCACTGCAAGTGGGGCCTCCGCTGGGGCCATGGCAAGGGACGAAGGCCTGCAGAAGGGTTCGGAGGCCTTCACCAGTTCTGTGGCTAGGTCTGGAGGCCTCCATGCCCGAGAGATATGCTGGGGGCATGGCAAGGGCCAAAGGCCTGTGGCTGGCTCTGGAGGCCTCCTCTGGTAATATGATGAGGGCCAAAGGCCTCCATAGATGGGACCTCTTTTGGTGCTGTGGCCAACGGCTTGTGGGTGGGTCCAGAGGCCTCTGCTGGTGCTGAACTGAGCAATGGAGGCCTCTGCAGTAGAGATGGGCACAACTCAAAAATGGTGTTTTGTTTGTCATTTGGTCGTTTAGGGGTCCGTTTCGGTTCATTTTAGTTGTCGTGACGTTTTTTGCAAAAAAAATTGTTTTCATTTCGTTAGGTAACAAAACAAAAAAATGAAAACGAAAACGAAAAATTGCTGTTTCGTTAGCATTCTTTTTAGTTCAATGCATCTGCTGCAACGAAAACGAAAAACACGGCAAAATGGGTCATTTCATTTTCATTTTCGTTTTGTTTCAAAAAAATTTTCATTTCATTTTTGTTGCATAATGAAACAAAAAATGAAAACAAAATGAAAAATCGCTCATTTTGTGTCCATCTCTACTCTGCAGCACAGTCTCTGTCTGTGCTGCAGCAAGAGCTAAAAGCCTATGGCCTGGTCCAGAGGCCTCCACCCATGCTGTGGCAAGGGCCAAAGTGAGGAAGAGGAGAGCCAGACCATGAGGAAGGGAGGGACACCCCTGATCTTCACTGCTGTCACTCCCTCATAGCTGCCTTTGTCATCACCCCCTTGCCAGTGTGACGGCTCATAGAGCAGAGCAAAAATTTTTGAAAAACTTTGCTGCCTTATGAAATGCTAGTACACCAAGGTGCTCACAAACAGAGGTATTACTGTAGTTAATTATTAACCTATGCTTTTGCATCATTTCCCAGCCTTCTAATTGCATGTGTCTTGGAGAAAATTATTTTGAATCCTTTTGGTCATTTGGGGAATTTATATGCTTTTGAAAATGCTTAGACTGGGAAATGATGTTGTGTTATAGGGTTTGCTTGTTGTTTGTGGCAGAACAGACTCCATCTTGTGTTTGCTTTAGTTTAGGTTGTGTAGTTTAGTTAAAATAGCCACCCACACAGGGAAGTAGGCCAAAACTCTAGGGTAGGCCTACAAATCCCAGAAGCTTCTATGGGCAAGAAGTACAGGAAAGATAGGGGGTGGAGTCAGAAGATATGAATGCATCATGTCAGAATATATGAATGCATTAGCTTGGGAGGTGGAATCATCCTGCAACCCACAGGAAGGCCAAGAGGCTCTTGCTGCAGCTTGCCCACAGGCAGAGAGAGGTGGAAATCAGGAAAGGCAGCAGTGGGAAGGGATCCTCAAGGGATCCAGAATTACCTGTAGAAAGCAGAAGGCCAGTCTGCAGGTTTGTAACTGAATCTCATCCTGAAAAAGTACAAAATTTGCAAGTGCCAACCCTCCAGCAGAAACCCAAAGTTAGGGGGTTTCATCTCCAAACCCCAGGAGTCAACCAGAGGGCTCTCACTGCCCCTCTAAAGAAATGCATAGGGAAGTCAGTGAGTGGTGGCAGCCACTGAAGTGTGACAGAAGCCCATACAAATTGCACCCCAAATATCATATGGGATCTGCTCTGCCCCCCCACATTGGTGACTGCAGCTACAGCGAAGGCCTCCAGATGCAGCTGCAGAAGCCTCTGGCCCTTGTGGAGGCCTCTGGACCTCATTGAGTTTCCGTCTATGGCATCTGCATATAATGGATTTTCATTTATCATGGTAAGTTAGGAAAAACTAAGCCTTGTGATAAATGGGGGACCAATATATTACACTTCCTAGGCAATATAATTTGTAAACTCAAGGGAGATTGGTTCCAGCACACCTGATAGATACTGAAATCTACAAATAACAGAAGTAGTGGGTGTGAGGGGGTGCTGAAGGTGAAAGCTTTTGCCTCTGTCACTCCACCACCTCCACTGGGCAGCACGAAGGGCCAATAATTTTGGCTGCCCTCCCTGAACAGTGCATACCTGCGAAACTTCCCCTGGAGCCAACCAGTGAAGGACTGGGCCCCTCTATTGCCCATCGCTCCTCCTCCTCCTCCTCTCACCCACTGCCACCGGCTCCCGGGCTGGGAAAGCCCAGTGCTCAGCTTCAGGTGGCTGCAGCACTTCCTCCTCCACTTCCTCCTCTTCCTCCTCCTCCTTCGTCCAGGGCTTCTTTCCCAGGCAGTGGGGCATCTTGGGCATGGGCATTGGCCTCCTGCAGAGCAGTTCTCAAGCAGCTCAAGCCACGCTGGTAGAGAGGAAGCAGTGGGGAAGAAGCAGCCATGCTTTCTGGAAGCACCAAGTGCACTGCTCTGGATAGCTCCAGCCCGGACCCAGGACCCCTCCACCCTGCCATGCCACCTGGGTGCCTGTGGGGTGCATGCAGCTCTTGCTCCCAGGCAGTGGGGCATCCTGATTGGGCACAGGCATAGACCTTGAGTTGCACCAGTGGGGAGGAAGTGGCCACACCAATCATGTCTCATGGCAGCGCCAAGCATGCTGCTCCAGGTGGTTCAGGCCCAGCACTGCTCCAGTCCACCATGCTGCCCAGCTGTGGTGATATGGTGCTGGAGACAAAGGTGGTACTGTTGTGCTGCCCAGTCCACAGACCCCTTGAATGTTAACTTGTAAATGTATTTCAATCAGAGAAATGTCAGCAAATGATACCTTTCTTTGATCAAACCATCTTAGATCGGTGTACAGGTTTCTAGCAGCTTGTAGCAATTCAGTTATTAATTTTTCTTCTGCCCTACTGCCCCACATCCTGTTAACAATTAAATATTTTCAGGCTGGGGATAAGGGAAACTGCTTACATGCAGGACTTACTACCCATCCCTTTACAAATCAAATATTAAAAATAAACTTACTATTGGTAAAATCCTGACAATTTTCACTCTGAAAAGGATCCATTGTTGTCCAAACTCTTATATTAATCTCTAAGCATAATGGAAAATAACTATTTGTTACCACTCTGGACATCAGAAGTTCTTAAAGCAAAACCTCAGCACAATCAGGCCTCCCGCACCCAAAAAGAAATGCTCGATACTTAACTCAGCAGAAGCTGACTGTCACAATTTCCACAATGCAGGTAAGTTGTGTAAAAGCTGGCTGCAGGCCTACTGAATGTATGCAGGTTAGGGGAAAGAACTCCTCCCCCCTAACATTTGTGATTAGCTGGCTTAGACACATCCTTTATGCTAATAAACCAAATCCCATTCCTCATTGGTGCAACATTTTCATCATACCTCAGCACCACCATGCTGTTTCTCCCTCTCAATAGCAGCCTAAAGTTCCTTGAATGATGCTAACAGCTGCAGCCACCATAATTTTTCCATGTCTATCTTAATACTTCCCATGCTACCATGTAAATGGCATAAGGTAATTTTTGTGTTGCATTTCTTAAATTTTTATTGGTGTAAGGTCTACGCCATAAAAGACATGGTTGTGCCAGTTGGCTATAAATATCCATATAACATCCTTCACACAATGTAAACAAATTATCAATAATGGTGTACATAATAACTAGACATGGGCACGTCTCGGCGAAATTGTCATTTCCGTTTTTGGTTATCGTTTCCATTACGTAACGGAAACGGTAACGATAATTAAGCCGTCAGAACTCGAACTCGAACCGAAAAAAGAAAAATTTGGTCGGGTTTTTCGTTTCTGTTTGTGGCATCGCGGCGAAGCACAGAAAAAGTTTTAAAAGTTTTTTTAAAAAAACCCGACTCCTGGCCAAAAAAGCAGGTGAAAATATGCCTGCCTGAGGCTTTGCCACCTGGTTTCTCGGGGGTCCCCGGCCTCCCCCCCTCTTCTCCTGTCCTGGGCTGCTTGCACCAGGCTGGGGGTCATCCTCGTCGTCTTGCCATGCCATGTGGTGGGGGGGGATCCAAAATGGCGACCACAATTTTTCTTTTGAAATCGTGGTCAAAAACACACCAAATCACCACAGAAACATGTGAAATTTATTTATTTTAAATGCCTGAATTTTAATAGTAGCAGCAGTGGGTTTTTATAGCAATAAAACGTTGTATTTATTTTATTTTATTTTAATTTTAATTTTTTTAGACCTGCCCATTTGGGCTGGGCATGGGATGGGACCATGCTAATTTTTGAACCATTCCACCAATGGCATCGCCAGGTTTTTGACTGACACTTGTGGATGTCTCGGAGGGCATAAAAAGCCGAGGCACCTTCCAGAAATCGCAGTCGGATGTATGGATGTGGCTGAGGGAGGAGGGCTGGCTGCTGGTGCTGGTGTGATCCAATCGAGATTGAGGAGGGAGGCTGGAGGCTTTAGGATTTAAGTTAGGCAGGCAGGGAGGGAATTGAATTTAGAAAATAATATCTTGGATTCCCTGCAGCTTTGTCTGCTGAAGGGAATAGCAGTTTATTCTTTATTTCTTCTCTGGCAGTTTGTGAGGATTTTTTTCTGATATTGGATAAAGGGGGAGGTTCGACTGGGAGTGGGAGGTGTGGATTTATTTTAAAAATATATTATATACTACCATTTATTTTCTATTTTCCCAACTTCAATTTGCTTGCACACACACACATTTGGGGTGCAAGCCAGGAACAGAACCTCTATCCTAAGTGATATCCTAACTGCCCACTCGCCCGTCCGCCCAGCGCGCCAACCTGCCCACCCACTCGCCCGCTGCCCACCCATGGCCCCCGCCACCACCGCCCGCCCGCACCTTCACCCCGCCACCCACCCCCACCCCGCCCTCCGCCTAGGGCGCAAAAACACCTAGTGCCGGCCCTGATTGCCTGCTCTGGGAAGTCAAATCGCACTAAATCGCTGGAAATGACAAACGACAAACGGAAACTCGCCCGGCCAAACGGAAACGACCCGAAACGGACCCCTTCCGACAAGCGAAAACTCAAAACGTCATTTTTTCTGGTCTTGCCCATGTCTAATAATAACTCTAATAGATGAATTTATAATGCTTCTGATCTTGCCATGGATTGCTAAATCTTCAGGCTATATTTCCAATTCAAAGTATATGTTCAGCTGATCATGGGATTGAGCTGCCTAAAATTTTTCAAAATCTGGTCAGAGAACTATACAGTCACAAGTCTTTTCATCTTTTCATCCTGGCCATCTTCTTCTTCCTAAAAGTAATGACATAATTTAAAAGTTGTACATATGCTATCTACTTATTAGAGATGGGCACGAAATGAAAAATTTTTTCATTTCCATTTTTGTTTTTTTGTTTTGTTACGCAATGAAATGACAAATGAATTTTGTCTCTAAAATGAAACGAAACGAACATAAACACCAGAAATTTTGTTGTCCGTTTCGTTTTCGTTACGGTAATACATTGAACTGCTTTAAATGCAAAAAAATCACAAAAAATGAAATAAATGGTAACGAAACAGTATCAAAATGAATGAAAACAAAAACTTTTTTTTGCAGAAATTTGCAAAAAATGGAAACGAACCAAAACGGACCCCTAAATGACAAACGACAAACAAAACACCATTTTTTATTCATGCCCATCTCTACTACTTATTATGTGTAACATCCAGCATGTGGCCACCCCCCACATACCTCTTCTTTGCCAACAGTTTGAAATATTGGGACTCCATTAGTAGCACACACTTCTTCCTCACAAGGTGTGGGAAACAGCCTTGTAATCACAGGGTCAAATGCTTCAGGGGCATCTCTGGCATGGCGTCTTTTCAGAGCCTTGATGTTCACCACTCTGGGTGCTGTGCCTTTCTCCATTGGTGTTACATCCCCACAAATGGTCATGTCTGAAGAGCTGGGACAAGAGTTGCAGCAGGAGAGCGTCAGTCTCGGTGACAGGCATGTTGTACCGGGTAGAGGCTGTATCCCTGTGTCTCCTCCCATATATACACGGCCTTGAGGACATGTTCCCCATCTCCTCTTTGCTCATTGGCTGCCCCAAAGGCTTGAGCAATCTGACCAATCAGCAACCTCCCTCATCCCACCCCCTTGTGGGTGGGGTTTCTATGAGGCACTGTCAGGACTCTCAAATCAATCAGAGGCAGGTTCCTGGAATGGATGTGTGTTAGCTAATCAGAAGTGAGCCCTGGAATAGGGAGTTGTCTTGGAGGAGGGGCCTAAAGGACCTCTTAAAACCTTCCTTCCACCGCTACCAGCTTCAGACAGGCTCTGACTGCTGGACGGATGCTGACCAGATGACCCCCTCCCTAAGATGATGAGAAAACAGCTTTCTCAAGGTGACCCCTTCTATTTTTATAGCTTTAATAAAAGTCTGTACCCTTGATTTCACAATGCAATATGATGGCTTGGGGGAATCCTTGGGTCCCCCAAACACCCTGCACCATTCATGGAGACCAGGGCAAGATCATAGACTGGTCACACCCCACTCTAAAAAGCTTGTACTCTACATGCAAAAAAATGGCCGCTGGGTGTCAGGAAAAACAGGCTGTCACTGGAACAGACCATGTCCTAGAGCGGGGGTCTGCAACCCGCGGCTCTGGAGCCGCATGCGGCTCTTTGGAACCTTTGCCGTGGCTCCGGGAGGTTCCCCTCGTGGAAGGGGTCCCGCGGCATTTAAACTAGGACCGCGGGGGAAACTCCAGCTTGCCGCCGCCGCCGTCCTCCTCGTCTTCATCTTCCTCTTCCTCCTCCTCCTCCTCCTCCTCCTGGTGCTGCTGCAGCCGCTGCTGCTGCCGCCGGTGCGCCGCCGCCGCCTCGGCCGTGGCGAAGGCTCCTGGGCTGGCCAGGGCCAGGATGGCGGCGGCGGCAGCGTTGGAGTGGTGGTGGGGGTGGCATCGGTGGCCGCCGGGGTCTCCTCCCGCCACGGGGGTCAGGGGCCGCTCAGCAGCAGCAGCAGCAGGAAGCCATGCGTGTTGGTAATCCTCCTCCTCCTCCTCCTCCCCCCCTCCCGCCCAGGCAGTGGAGGAGGCGGAGGCGGCAGCGGCGAGGGGGAAGCGGGCACAATGGCGCGCCCGGCCGGGAAAAGGGTGAGGGGGCGGCGGCGGCGGCCAGGCCCAAGCAGCCGGTCGGTTCGTGGTGGTGGTGGTGGTGGGCGGCGGCCCTGGACGGACAAAAAGGGGGTCCGAAAGCAGAATGGAGGAGCAGACCAGGGAGATCCACGGTGGCCCAGCGCGCCACTCGCCCTCCCGCTTCTTTTGGCCTCACCCGCCCCTTCCCTCGGTCTCCTTCACAAGCCAAACTTTGCCCACACACGAACACACACCATGGCTGCAAGAAGGGTGTGTGTGTGTGTGTGTGTGTGTGTGTGTGTGTGTGTGTGTGTGTGTGTGTGTGTGTGGCATCACCCGCCCCTTCCCTCCGTCTCCTTCACAAGCCAAACTTTGCCCACACATGCACACACACCACGGCTGCAAGAAGTGTGTGTGTGTGTGTGTGTGTGTGTGTGTGTGTGTGTGTGTGTGTGTGTGTGTGTGTGTGTGTGTGTGTGTGTGTGTGTGTGTGTGTGTGTGTGTGTGGCATCACCCGCCCCTTCCCTCCGTCTCCTTCACAAGCCAAATTTTGCCCACACACACACACACACACACCACGGCTGCAAGAAGGGTGTGTGTGTGTGTGTGTGTGTGTGTGTGGCATCACCCGCCCCTTCCTCCGTCTCCTTCACAAGCCAAACTTTGCCCACACACACACACACACCATGGCTGCAAGAAGGGTGTGTGTGTGTGTGTGTGTGTGTGTGTGTGTGTGTGTGTGTCATATCACCCGCCCCTTCCTTCTGTCTCCACAAGGCCCACACACGCACACACACCACGGCTGCAAGAAGGGTGTGTGTGTGTGTGTGTGTGTGTGTGTGTGTGTGTGTGTGTGTGTGTGTGTGTGTGTGTGTGTGTGTGTGTGTGTGTGTCGCATCACCCGCCCCTTCCCTCCGTCTCCTTCACAAGCCAAACTTTGCCCACACACGCACACACACCACGGCTGCAAGAAGGGTGTGGGGGAGGTCTTCCAAAAAAAGGGACCATCCGCGGGGTCGCAGGCCCGTCCTTTCAACCGCTGAGGCGGGCGCCGCTCCCTCGCCTCCGGCTGCGGGACCGTGGCGGCGGCGGCGGCGGCGCTGGTAGGCCCGGAGCACGGGTCATCGCCTCACGGAGCCTCAAACGGCGGCTGGCCCAGCGCCCGGTTGCTGAGGCGGAACAGCGAGAACGGCGGCGGCGGTTGTATATATTTGTTTTAAATGTCGCAATGGTTTTGCGGCTCCCAGTTTTTTTTTTCCCGTCGGAAACGGGTCCAAGTGGCTCTTTATGTCTTAAAGGTTGCAGACCCCTGTCCTAGAGCCTCAAAACCTGCACCCAGTAGTTGATCGCCATGAGACACACATGCAGAGGGGTCACACAGCTCTTAAGTAGTCAGGATTTGGGGGTGACCTAGGGACCCAAGAGGTTTTGGGGTGACCTAGGGGGGTCCAACAGGCTTTGGGTTGACTGAGGGGGCACCTGCTTGGGAACCCCTAAAAACCAGGGGTGGGGCTAAACTCTCAAATGGGGCAGGGCCACCTGTCACTTTTTGTTTGACAAGAAGTACCCCCTACATTCTTCTAGTACCCTTTAGCAACTGGAATCTTCACCAGGGATTGTAGAGGAGAGTCAGGGAATGCTTCTGTCCAATTTTGGTTCTCTTGGTGCCTTGGGGGCATTTTATAGTCTGATGAATTAATGAATCAAAAATTGCTAAAATGAATTGATTCATATTCATCAGAGACACCATTTATGAGAAATATGAATTGATGAGTTTTGATAAATTGTCAGAAAACATGATTTGGTTTTCATTTTGTCTCCATCTCTAGTGGCAATATATTTTGAGGGCAAGGCATGAACAGGTAAAGAAATTTGGCTATAGAGGTCTACTGGCATTATAGTATCTGAGGACTTCCTTAGTGTATATTCCCAAATATACACTAGGCAACAATGATGTTTGTGCCTTCTAATGCTGATCTACCTCCTGGAAGATATTTTAAAAAAATCAAAAGTTCCTCTCATATGCCCTGTAGAAGAATGCAGACTTTTCCACACTATGTTTCATCACTTCATTTGGCATTCCTTCTTTGGATAGAATGGCATTATATAATTTGTGATTACTTTGTTCTGACATCTAGTCTTCATAAAGGATGGATGGCCCAAAGTCATGGAAGTGTCACCCGTAATAAATTCTAGCTCGACTTTAATCTTTTTCTTACTTGAGGTAACATCAAAGAAGAATATCATAGACTGCAAGATGCTTTAGACACATGATCAGAAGAGCAGGGAAGGGGGAACCAAGCTCCTGACAGACTGAATGAAAATTGTATGGATATTT
Source organism: Phrynocephalus forsythii (assembly GCA_029282475.1). Lineage (NCBI taxonomy): Eukaryota > Metazoa > Chordata > Lepidosauria > Squamata > Agamidae > Phrynocephalus > Phrynocephalus forsythii. The sequence continues at coordinate 27,373,658 of JAPFRF010000003.1, forward strand.
TTGTTACTATTCTTCTAAACAGCTGAACTGAGTGTTGAAAGTAAAATTACAAATTGAAGTGATTTTTGTAGCATTTTTTAAAAGAAATAATTATTTGCCCCTTGAAATTAATGGTCAGTTTATGCTCCCATGTCCAACAATGACTATAGAGCTGACTTGCATATATTGATACTTAGCTGCAGATCAGTCGCTGCAGACAAAATGCTTATCACCCTCACATCAGGTACTCTCAGACACAATGCTTTTTCACATTCCAATTGTCCAGAAGTTGTGAACCTGTGAGAAATCTTGGGACGACACTAATGAACAACATAAGTGTTGTTCAGAACTGACTTATAGCAATACTAATGGGGTATTCTCAATAACTGAAATAAGGAATGGATTTAGCATTGCCACTACACTTCAGTGAGTTTCCATTGCTGAGCATGGATTCAAACTCAGTCCTCCTGAGTCCTAATCCATCACTCTCTCCGCTGAGTATTTGTATAAAAGAAAAGACATGTTTAAAGATATTAGCATGATTCTAATCATATTCTGCACCAAGGTATGTGGTTTTCTTTTATATCCAAAAATAATCTCCTCACCACAACATACATTTTGCTATTTTATTATAGTACCACATCCAGCTTGAAGAAATAGGCTTAAAAATCCTGCCTAGTTTGTAGCTACAGTTAAAAATGATAGAGCTATTACTCTGTCAATGCTTTGCTTGGGACAGCTGAAGAGTATACGCTTTATAAATAGTTACATTCTTGGAATATAAGTAATATTCACTAATTTTTTGTTCTCGTCAGTTTAGGTTGTCTCAGGTGGATAAGTCTTTGCAATGAGGAGTTATAGAATCCTAGAATTATATCAAAGTATATCTGACAGATGGTTTTTCTAATTTCTGCAAGGACCCTGCCTGTCATGGAACCCGAATGTGAAGGGTTAAATGCTGGAGAGAAGCAGGAGGAGCCTTGTAGTTCAACTCAGCAGGCAGCTGAGTCTGAGGACGCAGCTGAGGGCACATCTTCTCCTCCTATAAGGGCTAGGAGCAGGATCCTGCAAAGGAGAACTAACAGGAGAGCTAGGGAAAGGATCTTTAATGATAGGCATAGAATTAGATCTGAAAGCCCTGAGTTCTAGCAGGAGCCTTGCCAGAGATATGGGTGTGCTCCCTGTTTTAGGATAAAGCTAGCAAGTTTACCCTGAACCCTCTGTGGGAGCAACGCGTCACTTACCTTGCCACCACGTTCCTGTGTGTTATCCTGACTTTGTTTCCTGACCTTGGACCAGCTTTCTGACTACGGCGTTCTCTGTTTCCTGACCTTGGACCGGCTTCCTGACTACGACGTTTCTCTGATTCCCTTGAACTTGGCATTTGGCTCTGTAAATTATTCTGGATTGACTCAGACTGTACTTTGTACTTTATCTGGACTTACAACTAAAGTTCCTGGCAAAGAACTGAACTTGGCTTGCTGTGTGTTCTGTGTGCGGGGCTTGACAATTTCTTTTAAATGCCTCCAGCATTGGCACACTACCTCCTCCTGAGGTCGTTGGTTCCACTGACATACTGCTCTAACAATTACTGTATATACTTCAGTATAAGTTGACCCGAGTATAAGCCAGAGCCCCTAATTTAAAGGGCCCCTGGGAAAATTTATTGACTCAAGTATAAGCCTAGGGTGGGAAATGCAGCAGGGCCTGGCAACTCCTCCTTTGTGAGCTGGGTGTGTGTGTGATGTTTGAAATGACTTTGAGCCACCGAGGCAAGTGCTTGAGTTGGTGGCTAAAAGTCATTTTAAATATTGTTTTGAAATGACGTTTTAAAAAGTCATTTTAAACTTTGGGGGTTCAGGAGAAGTGGCGCACAATGTTTAAAATGACTTTTAGCCACTGACCCAAACTTGCCTCAGTGGCTAAATGTATTGACCCACATATAAGCTGAGGACCCCTTTTTTCAGCCCAAAATTAGGGCTGAAAAACTAGGCTTATACTCGAGTATATACAGTAAGAGATTTTTTTTCCTGGTACAGAGACTAAATCAGGGTTCCCTTAACTTAAGCCCATTATTGCGTGCCCTGCATTTTGGAATGACTGAGATCAGATCCTTCTCTTCCTCTGTATGACTATCTTTCAAGTTTTTGAACAATGCTATCATATCTCCCTCAGTCTTATTTTCTCTAGGGTAAACATGCCTTCAGTTTGTCCTCATAGGACGTCTTGTGCAGTCCCCTTATCATCTTTGTTGCCCTCCTCTGAACTGATTCCATTTTGTCGGCATCGTTCTTTAAATGTGGCACCCAGAACTGGACTCAGTATGCAAGATAAGACCTGACCAGTACGAAAAAGATAGGGACTAGTACCTCATGAAACCTGGAAACAAGGCCTCTGTTAATGCAACCCAAAATTCCATTGGCCTTTTTAAAGTTACATCACACTGCTGAATACTTAAACCACACAAGGTTCTTCGTCTTCAGCTAAGTGTCGGACATGAAAGTGCTTTTAAAAAAAAAAAAAAGGGAAAAGAAAGCAAGGTCTCTGCAACTGACAAAAGGAGCAGGTTATAATTCACAGAAGTTCACACTGATATAAATCTGTTCACCTTAAGGGGACTGCTTGTTGCTTTTGTTCACTGGACATCTACAAAATCGATGATCTTGTTCTTTGAGAGGCAAAATATGGGCAGAGACAGCAAGTGCACAGTGACAGTTGAATTAAAATACATCTGTGATGTTTCTAACCTTTCAGAGCCCATGGAACAAATCAGCTGCCATCATCATTTAGAGCAAGTTGCATTTTCTGAAATTCTGCTTCAATAGCAACATACATACATACATACATACATACATACATACATACATACATACATACATACATACATACATACATACATACATTCTCATTCTAGTCATGTTTCAAGTGCCACAAAATACAGCATTTTTCATGGATAAGTCTATGTTTTCATCTAAAATTGATATACTAAAATTTAGAGTTGTCTTATACATGGAAGTAACCTGAGGAGACAACTGTGCAGTTATGAAACTGTAATTTTGGGTTGGAAAAGTGGGGGGTGTCTTTTACATGTGGGTAACTTGTAGATGGAAAAATATGGTCCCTCACCCTCTTGTTGGGCAAGGAGGATAGTTTTATGCTTCCTTATCTTCACATGTGACTAGGTGACCAAAGAGGATTAACATCCTTGTCACATTTATTTCACATCATTATTTTTGTGGCCTTTTCATTACTCTCCATTGCCAAGAAGGGATTCAAGCTCAGGTCTCCTGACTCCTAGTCGATCACTCGGTACATTGGATCATACTGGTGCCACAACACAGTGTATACTGCCTGTAGGCAATGTATATTCAAATCAATTTATTTTGCTTGAGACTTGATAGGCAAAACATGTAAGATGGCTCAGAAGTTCCTGGTCACTAGTCTGTTTTTGTTTGTTTGTTTGTTTTTTAACAGCTAGATACTGTTAATGTCTATGTGGAATGTGAACTCAGATATTTACTCAGTATTTTCTCAGACTGTCATGAGGTTTTACACACACACACACACACACACACACACACACACACACACACACACACACACACACACACACACACACACACACACACACACACACACACACACACACACACACACAGAGAGAGAGAGAGAGAGAGAGAGAGAGAGAGAGAGAGAGAGAGAGACTGATTTTTCTGCCCATAAGCAGTGAAATAATTCTTCAGAGAACAGGTCACATAAGGAAGCATAAAACTGTCTAAATAAATTGCAAAAGCTAACACACACAGCTTAGAGATGGAACTCATCCAGCAACTACTGTATTTGGGATACTGCCTGATTGACTCCAGAAATTGTCACAATGTCTGGAAACATGTACATAGATAATTTCTATGAATATACATATAACCTCAACCATGATCTACCATTTAGCTTCAATATTTCTTCCTCATGTTGAGGGGTGATTGCATTCATGTTCCTCTGTCAACCATTGCCCACCCAGCCCAGAATAAGGAGATGAGACACATAAATTGGATTATAGCTGGACCACAGTATCATCTAACTTTAACTCTTAACCTTTTACTTCTTACAAGAGGGCAAATGTAGTGCAAGCAGGTATAGGTCAGTAGCCAATTGACTTCCAGCCCATGCCTGATTTTAGGAAGTTCCTAGTTGAGAAGAGTGCTACGCACCTGCTCAGCACTCTTCCAGACTTCAAAGGTCTGATTACATTGAGGCAGCCCTCACTTCATGATTAACCATGTTATCCTGCAATTTCTTATTATCTGTACACTGATCTCCTTCCTTTCTTAATTCCAATCTGAGGGCTGTCTGGCAGCCATTGGACACCTTCGTAATGATCTAATCTAGGCATGGGCATTTTGTTTCAGAAGTGGTCCAGAAACACCAGTGGAATTAAGATTAAGAAACACCAATTTAAAATGCAAGCCTTTGCTGATGATTTGAAGATAATATTAGAAAACCCAATAAATATAATCTCAAATTTGATGAGCTCTCAAAGGGAATATGGAACAGTAGCAGACCTGAAAATAAAGATAGACTTAAATGTTAATAAAGAATCTGGCAAAGATAGAAGTTAAAAATTTAGAACAAAAATCTAATTTCAAGGTGGTTAATAAAGTCTGCTATCTAGGTATCTATCTCATGGCAAAAACTAGTACCCTCATTCAACACAACGTGTGTGTGTGTGTGTGTGTGTGTGTGTGTGTGTTGTGTCATTACAGTCGTGACCGACTCTTTGTGACCCCATGTCCATGGAGTTTTCTTGGCAGGAATACTGGAGTGGTTTGCCAGTTCCTACTCCAGGCGCCTACAGCACCTGGTATTCCCTGGTGGTCTCCCATCCAAGTACTAACCAGGGCCGACCCTGCTTAGCTTCCGAAATCAGGTGAGATTGGATGTGCTTAGGGCATCTAGGCAGCTCCCAACACTAGAGTATTAAAAGAGATAAAAATAGAAATAACCTCATGGAAAAATCTACAACTATCTTTTATGGGAAGAAAAAAGGCAATAAAAATGAATGTAACAAAACTACTATTCTTATTCCAAACTGCTGTCTGATGTGGTTAAAAGAGTGGATGACCCTGGAAGATAATCAATTAGTATCATTAGAAGGGTTTAACTTGAATTATGGATGGCATGCCTATTTATGGTAAGGGAAAGCTAAAGCTCAAAAATACTGTGTAAATCATTGTATAAGAAATGCCCTGTTGTCGGTTTGGGATTCACTAAGAACTCTATCTATACAGCAATGCCACTCTGGCTCTCCCCACAACTGACACATACAAAACCCACTATAACACAGGAAGAAAAAAGACTTGTTAACAGACTTGTTAACAGAAAAATTAGAACTAAAATCAAAAGAAGAATTGCAACTACAAGGATTTAGAATAGATATGTGGTTAGAAATGCAAATGACATCTTGGTTTAGGAGTGATAAAAGTTAATTAAATGAAAAGTTAATTAAAAATAAAATTGTTTATTAACTAGACAGGTAGAAGGTGAGATAATAAAAGAATGTATGATAAGATGGGCACAGGATCTTAAGTCAGAAATTCAGTTGACTGAATGGGAAAAATTATGGAAAGTTAATATTAAAATTACAAAGTCAACAATATTTAAAGAAAATCTTTATAAAATGTTCTATAGGTGGCATTTAATGCCTGATAAGCTGGGTAAAATGTATAAAATATCTGATGTTTGGTGGAAATGTAACAAAGGGCAGGGATCTTTTCTTCAAATGTGGTGGATGTGTAAGAGGGCTAAAAAAATTGGTGTATGGTACAAAAATTTATTTTACAAACTATCTTACTTAATCTTGAGTTAAAACCAGAGCTTTTCATTGTCTATGATACAACAAAATATTGGTGATGGTGAAAAAATTGTAATAATCTATATTATCACCACAGCTAAAATGTTGTATGCAAAACTATGGAAGACAAACAAGATTACTGACGAAGACCAGTTAATTATGAAGGTGCTGAACTGTACAGAAATGGACAAGATCTCAGCATTACTGAAACCAAATGGACATTAAGAAGATTTTGATGAAAGATGGCATGATTTCTATACATTTCTAGATCAATATTACAAGTCAAACTAAGTTCCCGTTTAATTTATCTGTAATTGAAACAGTTAATGATCAAAGATATATATATAGATAGATATTATTATGATGGGATGCAAATTTTGTTTGAGAGGACTAGAATCGTTCCATTTTTTTTCCTTTTGGCATTATATTCTTTTTTGTTTGTATGTATGTTTGAAAACTATAACTAAATGCAACAACGACAACGACAACGACAACGACAACGACAATGACGACGACGATGACGACGACGACGATGACAACAACAACAACAACAACAACAACAACAACAACAATAATAATAATAATAATAATAATAATAATAATAATAATAATAATAATAATAATAATAATAATAATAATAATAATAATAGAAATGGAAAGAGAGAAAAAGGAAAAAGGTGGAAACTTGCAAAAATATTATTCCAGATGGTAGAAGAACTGGGACTACATAATATATGGCGAGAAATAAATACCAAAAAATCCCAATTTACATTTATTCAAATATACACCAATCCTGGTCAAGAATTAACGTGATATGGATATCTACAGAATTAAGGGCAGGGATACAAGAAGCAGAGATAGAAACAAATATATGGGCAGGTCACAATCCGATAACCTTGAAATGAAAAGGAGTAAGGAGAAAACAAAGATGGTCTTTGAAACCAGCCTTAATGAAAGATAAAGAATGCTTGGAGAAAGCTAGAAAATGCAATTTTACTTTAAAGAAAACACAAATGAGGAAACCTCTTTGCAAACCATTTGGGACACAGCTACAGATGTTTTCAGGGGATTGGCCATAACATATACCATAAAAATAAAGAGAAAAGACATGAACAAACTAAATTGTAAGAAAAATTTAAGAAGGTAGAATCAGAACTGCAGATATTTCCAAAGAAAAAACCCTCAAAAATCAAATGGAAGTGATTAAACACAAACTAAACCTAATGTAATCAGAAGAGATAATTGAACAAATTAACAGAGCAAAACATTTTTTTAAATGCTAGCAAACCCGGAGGATGGCTTTCATAAAGCAGATCAACAAATTGAAAGATGTAAAAGGAGATATACAATATCAGAATGAGAAAATCCAAAAAAAGTTACAGAATACTATAAAAATCTGTATGATACACAAGAAACTCCCCTAGAAAAAATAATAGAGTATAGGGAAAAAGCAAATCCATCCAAGGTCCCAGAGAAATTTAAAGTTACATTAAATGAGAGAATTACAATGATAGAAATACATAAAAGAAGCACTTAAGAACCAAAAGAAAATAATGAAACACCAGGACCAGATGGATTGCCTGGGGAATTTTACAAGAATTTTCAAGATATAATAAGTATTCCAATGAAGGAAGTATGTATCAAAGTATTGCTGGATGCTAAAATTCCTAGGACTTGGTTAGAAGCAAACTTCACACTAATTCCAAAAGAAGATTCTGATTTGACACAAATAAAAAATTATAGGCCAATATCCTTACTGAATGTAGATTATAACATTTTTGCAACAATTATGGCAGAGAGGTGGGGGGATAACGGAATTTATTCATCCAGACCAAAATGAATTTCTATCCAAAAGGCAGCTGAGATATAACTTGAGAATAAAAATGGATATCCTAGAATACTACGAGGCACAGTCAGAAAAAAAATGCATTTAATATTCCTGGATGCACAGAAAGCAATTGATCATATGAATTGGAAATTCTTGATACAGCAATTAAAAATAACGGATTTTGGCACAAACTTAATTAAAGTAAGTGAGACAATTTACAAGAAACAAATAGCAGAGATAATACTCAATGGGGACTTAACAGAACATAAGAAGAGCCCTGCTGGATCAGGTCAATGGCCCATCTAGTCCAGCTTCCTGTATCTCACAGCGGCCCCACCACATCCGTCTGGTAGTGCATGAGAATAGATATCTGTCTCCTGATACCATTCCCCTGCATCTGGTCCTTGAAGTACCTCGGTTTTAAGCCTGGAGGGTATACATCTCTATCATGGTTTGTAACCTGTGATGGACTTTTCCTCCAGGAAACTGTCCAGTCCCCTTTTGAAGGCATCCAGGCCAGATGCCACCCACCTCCTGTGGCAAAGAGTGGTACAGACTAACAATGTGCTGGGTGAAAAAATATTTTCTTTTGTCTGTTCTTACTCTCCCAGCCCTCAATTTTAGTGGACGTCCCCTAGTTTTGGTATTTCATGAGAGGGAGAAGAGCATCCCTCTATCCACTTTACTCATGCCTTGCATTATTTTGTACGTCTCAATCATATCCCCCTCAGGTGCCTTTTTTCCATACTAAAGAGCCCCAAATGTTTTGGCTTTTCCTCATAAGGGAGGTGCCCCAGCCCAGTTTAGTCGCTCTCTTCTGCATCTTTTCCAGTTCCACTATGTCTTTTTTGAGATGCAGTGACCAGAATTGGCCTTCTTCACCGCTTCTTCACTGCTGCCACACATTGGGTAGACACCTTCATTGAGCTGTCCACCAACACACCAAGATCTCTTTCCTGATCCATCACGGATAGCTGAGAGCCCATGAGTTGATATATAAAGTTTTGATTTTCTTTTTTGCCCCAATATGCATTACTTCACATTTTGCTACATTGAAATGCATTTGCCATTTTGCAGCCCATTCTTCTGGTTTGGAGAGATCCTTCTGGAGCTCTTCACAATCTTCTCTGGTTTTTACCACATGGAAAAGTTTCATGTCATCCGCAATCTTGGCCACCTCACTGCTTATCCCTGTTTCCATGTCATTTATGAACAGATTCAAAAGCACCAGTCCCAGGACAGATCCCTGGGGCACACCGCTTTTCACCTTCCTCCATTGTGAAAAATTCCCATTGACACCTATTCTTTGTTTACTGGATCTCAACCAGTTCTCAATCCATAGAAGCACCTACCCTCTTATCCCCTGACTGTGCAATTTTCTCAGCAGCCTTTAGTGAGGGACTGTGTCAAAAGCCTTCTGAAAAGCCAGATAGAAAATATCCACCTATTCACCCAAATCCACAGGCCTGTTGACCTTTTCAAAGAAGCTGTAGTGCGGCCATTGGCTTTTTTTCCTGGTCACCATCCCAGATGCCAGGAAGACCGGACCTCCGGACCAGCACCACGTAGGAGACATCTCTGACCCCCTCCATTAACGAAACGAACCTAACTGTTTTTCTCAGTTGGTTTTGTTTCATGTTAAATTTGCCCCTAGGTTCATTATTCATTTTGTTACATAACAAAACAAATAATGAATAACGAAATGGAAAAAAAATCATTTCATGCCCATCTCTACTCACAATATTACCAATTATAGAATCTGTTTTATCAATGGCTAGAAAAAAGAAACAAAGAATATGAGAAAAGCTGGTTGTAACATAATAATGACTGAAACCCATGCATCATGATGTGTAACAAATTCAGTATTACATATTTGCTCTTGGATAAACTCAAAGGATAATTTTTAAAACAGTTTGTTCTTTTTTGTTCTTGATGTTTTCTCTCCATCCTGCCCCATTTTTTTTTTTTAGTTCTGAGTGACATATTTGATGGGCTAAGTAAATATAATGAACACAGGACATTTTCTCTCATTGTAATTTATATTACATCAGCCCCCACCTCCAAACCTTGTAATGTATGTGGATGATTTGTGGGAGCATTTTAAGTGAGATTCCCTTTAAAAGCAATGTCATCTTTGTTCCTTTATAAAAGATATATCTTGAGGCCTGAAAAGGTATTGACATTTATCAGAGGAAATGGATTTCAGGTTGTTGCCCAGTAAAATGTAGATGGGAAAAAAATTCCATATATTTCACCAAAGACAATGCAATTGACCTTGGGTCATTGGATAAAAAGCTCCCATTATGAATTGATGGAATAACAGTGTGTCTTGTAATGTTCAGCATTCAGTCTTACGTTCTGTCAAACCAGGGCCTTTAAGTAGAACGAAAATATAGACCATGGGAAGTATATGCTGTACTTTAAAATAACTGTAAACAAATTCAAGGGGAGTATACAAAAATGTAATAGCATAAGAAAGCAAATTGCTTTTTCTTTATCCAGGTTATGGAATGTCTTGAAGTCATTTGTGTCTTGAAGTTTGTGAAATTCTCCACACCACCACCACCAAGGGGAAAATATACAATTGAAAACCACAAACATGCTTTCTATTCTGCTGGATAGCTCAGTGTCTTAGGTCCCTGACTGTGGAGATAGAGGTTGGGAGTTCATTTTCCCACAGTGCCTCCTTGAGAGGGGCTGGTTATATGCAGTGGTGGCAAACCTTCGGCACTCCAGATGTTTTGGACCACAATTCCCACAGTCCTTTGTCCCTGGCAATCTAGGCTCAGAATTCTGAGAGTTGCAGTCCAAAACATATGGAGTGCCAAAAGATTGGCCACCCTTTCCAGCTCTGCAGATAAAAAAGGTCCAAAGGTTCTATAAAAAGAAACACAAACCCCAGTATGAACAACAAAGAACTCAGCCACATATTTGTGCCTAAAATTGAGTGATTGGGAACATCAAGTGGTAACTTCACTATGCTCATGAACCATCAAAAATCACAGTTCACTTCACATTTCCTTAAATGACATGCTTTTTGGTAGGGTCAAACCAAATACTTATACAGTACTCTTGTCCTGTTTCTATTTTCTGAGAAGTCCCTCTGTATTCTAGGGAACTAGATACATGTGGACATGTGTGGCTCTTCAGACTGCAGTCCTACACATACAGACATAAGAATAAATCCCATGGAATTCTTGCTTGGCATTAACTAGGCACAGCTTGTATTACTGATGATTTTGTCAGCAATTAGGCAACATATGTGTGTAGATTTGATTAAACGTGCATGTTCAAGAGAATTTGATTGGAATAATCAGTTTGAGACATAGGAATTATATCTTTTTGTTACCAGCCTCTTGCCTTGATGTGCTAAATTTCTTTCAGCTGTTCATATCTAGCTTTTAAGTTTTTGTGTCTTTTAGTTCATGCGTGTTTATGACTGTCCAGATTTCAACTAAATGTATGTTAATTGTCTCTTTATGTAAAATTCTTTTAATTTTTTTAAAAGATGAAACATGTATCTAAATCATATCCCTGGAATCAGTAGGTTTTCTCTTTATCAAGCCTTACCTATTTCTAGAAATCTTTGCTTTAATTCCATTCATGAAACATGCAGTAAGTGGATTGTTTTGTGTTTTTGTTCCATGAGATGATTTCCACCACCATCTCTTAACAAACAGAAGAGATATACATATGACCTCACCTAATTATCCACACACATCAACAAGGAGGTGTGGAATGTGGGCCCTTTCACAATGAGGTTACCAGAAATAGTGATAAGATTCATTATTTGTCTGATTGAAGAGGCTATTTTCATTTTCATAATTTTGTTAAAGACCTGGCTAGACAGTATTGATCACAGAAAGCCAGTATCTGATAAATCAGTTACATGTCAGGCATTATCTAGTTGCTGAGGGAAGTAAATTTTTAAAATGTCTTCTGGTAATTGATGCAGAGAAGGGCTTTAAGTACCTGAATAATGGTTTGGAGATGGGGAGTGATTCTAAATCAAAATTCATACCTTTGATATCTTGCACACTTTCCTAACATAGAGATTTGAGAGAGAAGAAGAAGAAGAAGAAGAAGAAGAAGAAGAAGAAGAAGAAGAAGAAGAAGAAGAAGAAGAAGAAGAAGAAACATTGTAGTGCAACAATTTATCCCTTTGTTTAAAATAAGGTATTTCTGTACTGCCATTTAAAGTGAAGACTCTCTGCACACATAGGTTCACATATTCATATATATATGGCTATATAGAAAACTCAGGCTGAAAATATATTCCTATAATTACATCATGTAAAGGTGATTAAATCATCAGTCATGGAGATTGTTTTGGAGACAAAACATTTCTAATTTAATCCTGAAGGTCCCAAAGTTCATGTTCATCCTTTCATAGATGTCTTGGGGCAGGGCAAAATTGTCTAACATCATTGTACCTTTATATTTATATGTGTGGGGTTTTTTCGTGGGGCTGTGAGATTTCATCTGCCTTATATGCTATTTAACCATACAGTAAAATGACCTCAGAAGTTAGACAATTTTGCCCTCTCCCCCAGACACTGATATAAGTCCCTCATATAACTGTAGCAGCCTCGTAGTCTGAAATGTACATCCCCCCAAAATGTGAACCCTTCATCATTTGTCTATATTGTTCTTTCTTTCAAATTCCAGTTGGAAAGTCAATCTTCTAATCTTAGCCAGGGTGCTATGGAAAGAAGCAAATTCTGAACCTCAAAGATTTTCTTCTTCTTCTTCTTCTTCTTCTGGTCAATTGATAATAAACAGTCAGCAGCAGGTCACAAGTTCAAGAACCAGATAAAATGTCTTTTGATTGTGAATTCTGCACTTTCATGTATTTTAAAATGTATGAAGCTAGCCAGATTCTTATGTCAGTATAATGTTATTGTGCAGCAGAGCAAGATCTAAATTCTATAGGCCAATTCTAAAATTGGCAGTACCCATAGAAAACATACTTATTTTGAAGCTAGATTTTGCATCAGCACAACTTTGGCACAGGAATAAAAACAATCAGCTCCTCCACTGTAACAAACATGGGGAGGTTTGGGCAAAGCATTTTTGAGCTATGATTTTTAAAAGTAAAACTATTTTACACCCATTCAAAATATGTAACTCTAAGCAACCCCAAATTTTAAATACACAATATAAACTAGAAAGCTCAACCTTGCTTATCTTGAGAGAGACCAATTGCCCACACTTCCTATTTGTAAAGAATACAGGTTGCAGTGGGTGAAATACAGATCCTCAAAAAGTGCCTTTCAAAATGGAAACACAGTAACACAGTATAAAATGAGTTTAGGTAGAACAGGCTTACCAGCTGGAGAATTCCAAAGTAGATACAATGTTGCAGCTTAATAGGCTAAGAAGGGAGAAGTTCAGATAGCAAAGAAAAGTCACAAAACAGACAAAAGACAAATTTTATTTAAGGAGTCAAAAAACAAAAATAAAACAAAACCCAGGCTTGGTTTTTTGTTTAAGCAATGGAGTGGAAGTCCTCCAGAAATGGAAATATTTCATCTCCTGATCTGGGACAATCTGAACTTTTCACTATAAATTAGTGCCCAATTAACTGATTCAAGTCATTTACTCTCAGATAAACTAAGGCTGCTATGTCTACTCCTCAGAGTGCCAATTAGAAAGATGTCTTCCAATTACCATTTTAAAACTCTTTTCTTTTTGTAAGCAACTTAAGATACAAAAGCTATATTAATCCAAAAGCTGTACAAATTTGTTGGGTGAAGTTTTTGAAAATCTGTCCCCCTGACTTTTAAAATGAAAACAAAGAGTGTTCAAGCCAGGGGTTAGCTAAGATTGTGCAACTATAACTAATACATTCAAAATATGTTTATTTTAGCCTGTGATTTTAAAAAAAATGTTGGGAAGAAACAAGACTGGGAAAATATGACTTCATTGCGGAGCTAAATCCCATTATTTCCAAGTAAATATTAATTTCATTGTAGGAAGAAAATGTTGAGAATCAGGGAAGAATAATTGGGAAGTAATTGGAGGAATAACTGTCAGAGACTAAAAGATCCTCAAATGTTTCTTCCTTAGCTGAAATATTCCCTAAGGTAAAATAACAGATCACATAACATCTATACTTTTTAGTATTCCAATTCATAACTTAACTTTAGGTGAATAGGCAAGGTCTAATTATGTACCCATTGTGTTCTGTTGTGTTGTGTGCTTGTGTGTGTGTGCATGCATGTATGTGTGTATGTGTGTGACTAGTTTGACAATATTTATGGTTTTGATTAGTGAGTGCAGTACTGTGTGTGTCTATGAGAGAGAGAGCATCTACAAAGCATGACCCATTTCCCCCTCCTATAGATGTCAATAATTATTGACAGAGAGAACTGCCCTTCTAATACAATTCATCCTTCACTGATCTCTGCTTCTGACTGGACTGCATACTATCCTAACTTATTTTTGGAGTCAGTATTACTGGACCTTTCTACTGATCCCCAAATATCTCCAGAGGCACTTGCCTGGCCCCCAGCTTCCAAAGATGAAATCCTTGAATTTATACCCACCCCAAAGCTTGGCCCAGATGGTATTCCTGACAATCTTATAAAAAACAACCTGCACTGGTGGGCTGAACCACTGTCTTGTCTGTTCTCTTTAGTTGATAAATTTGGGATACTTCCAAACTCTTGATTAACTTCAATTATTATTCCAGTTTTCAAAAAAGGCAACCCAGAAATCCCCAGTAGCTATCATTCTATAGGTTTACTCTCAATGATATGGAAATTATATTCTAAACAACTTTTGAATCATCTGTCTGACTGGAGGTTCAGTTCCAATCTCCCAGGCACAGAACAGGTGGGCTTCCACAATAGACACTCTATGCTTAATCATACTCATTCTTGCCATTCTGGCAGAGAAATATTCCCAGCATTTCAAAGGCAAACTGTATGTAGCATTTATAGATCTGCTAGGAACATTTGATTCTATTAACAGGTCCCTTTTGTATGTGGGGGATGGGGACAAATTTGCCATCATGAGAATTGACTCATGTCTGTTATTTTTAATATGCCCATTCCATTCAAATAGCTGCCAAGTTTGCTTAAATCACAAAGGCCTTCTAACCCTTGAGATCCCTGTCACCAAAGGGGTAAATCAGGGCTGTCTCCTTGCACCTACTCCCTTCAATATGTTCATGTCTGATTTGCCAGATTATTTAGCCCAATTTGACAGCCATGCACCAATGATGAATCAACCCCTTGTCCCACTATTACTGTATGACGATGATACTGTGCTCCTATCTATTTCCAGGCTACCCCTCCTGTGCTTCTCTCTACTTCCTCTGAGTTCTGCTCCAAGAATGACTTGACTATTAACATCGAGAAAACCCCAAGATTCTGATATTCTCCAAATCTTAGAAACTCACTTCATGAAAAGTAGAGAGGAAACCTGTTGAACAAGTGAGATACTTGAGATATTTGGGCCCTCCCCCACACACACACTATCACCTCAATTGGTCTCCACATCAGAAGGCAGCTACAACAGTTGCGAGGAACCATCTCCTTACTGTTTCTCAGTTACACTTCCACAGTGGGAACAAACGTACCAGAAGCTCTCAAGATTTTCCAGATGAAGATTTTAAACCAGCTTCTATATGGGATTCCAATTTGGATTGCTGCTGCCAACTTAGAAATAGACTGGGATGCAATCATCTTTCTGCATTGCATCCTGGGTTCCAAATATGATCAACCTTTTTATACTTGTCAGCGAATCTGTGGTATTGAGAACAAGACCATTGCTGCAGGTCTTAACTCAACCTGTTCCCTCATTTTTATGGTCTGCTGCCCACTCCAGGGCTAGGAACTAATTACAGTAATACCTTGGATAACGAATGTCTCTGTTAATGAATGTTTCAGATAGCAAATGGAAATTTCCAGGTATAGGGCTGCCTCGGATAATGAATGTTCCTTAAAGGGCTACATCAAATAATTTTTTACCATGCCTTCCAAAAAATGTATACCCAGGATGCATTGCACACACACCCATAGTTTGTGGAGGGCTGGGAGGAGTTTGAGCATTTTTTCATCATGTTTTGGAGCCATTCGGGACATTTTTTGGTGAGGGATTTGGACCTTTTGAACTTGGAAAGGTAGGGAGCTGAGGTTTACTGGCTTTTTCTGTCCTTCCATTGCTTTCCATTGCAAAATGGAGAGGTGAGCTGAGGAGGGTTTGCAGAGAATCATCCTGGCTTTTTCCTGTCCATTTCCATTGCTTTCTGTTGCAAAACAGAGGGGTGAGCTGAGAAGGGGTTTGCAGAGAATCACCCTGGCTTTTTCCTGTCCATGTCCTTTGTTTTCCATTGCAAAATGGAGGGTTTGCTTAGGAGGGGTTTGCAGACAATCATCCTGGCCTTTTCCTGTTCATTTCCATTGCTTTCCATTGCAAAACAGACGGTGAGCTGAGGAGGGTTTGCAGATGATCGTCCTGGCTTTTTTCTATGTGTTTTTTTTTTTGGGGGGGGGAGACCACATTTTTGTTTGTTTTATTGATCTTTGAACTGCTTTCCATTGCATTTTTGGTGGGAAAAGGCTGGGGTAGTCTTGCTGGATTCTTTTGTCCATGTTTGCATTGCACTGCAGGGGGTGTTACATCACTGCAAGCCTTTAAAGTGCACTTTTAAAAGAGGTCTGGAAACACCCCCAGCTTTTTTTGCCTTTTTCAGACTTCCAGAATGGATTAATCAGTTTCCCATTCATTTCAATGGGAAACTGCATTTCGGATAACAAATTGCCTCGGAGAACGAATTTAATTTGTTATTAGAGGTACCACTGTGTATGAAAAATCTTACTAATCCTCACCACTGCTGTGCTTTCATGCTTATCAGACTGAATATCTTTCCCTCAGCCATCCTCTCAGGTAGATATCACAGCATACCATTTGAGAACAGACTATGGCCGCTTTTACATGACCCCTAAAATCTGAGGCAAAGGGCTCCCAGATCTGGAGCTTAAAATTGTTTTCCCACCAGCTCCGGATTTTAAAAAAAAATTAAGTATGACCATGTCCACCTAAATGTGTCCCAGCACATTTTCCAAGTACCTCATCTCCGAAGGTGAAAAATTTCTGATGTGGATGTAAAGCAGTGAGTGCCGGGCTCTCCTTGCCTTTTTTTTTTTTTGCCCCCTGCCCCTTTAAGAGACTGGAAGAGATTGGAATGCTTCCCAGGGGCAGCTCCCAACAGCAGAGCGGAGGTGAGTCTGCATTTTTTTCTCCCTTTTTTTCTCCATCCCCTCATGCAGACAGGAGCAAGCGAGTGCGGAGGGGTGGGAACACAGGATGAGCGACAAACCCCCAAGATCTCTGGTGTGAATTTAAGTTGCCAACAGATCTTAGGGGTCGCGTAAAAGCGCCCTATATAAACATTGTCTACTGAAACCTGATTTAGCCTCTCATATTCTTCTTTCCTGCCCCATGCCCACTTTCTGAATCTTCAGAAATTATCACTCAGCACCTACTTGTGGACTAGTAGGTATAGCACAGATATATACCTGGGGTATAGCACAGAGAGAACTCTTACTTCCCTGAGCTCCTTGCCCTCTAAAGATTCTGGCTACAGAGACTGGCAAAATGCCAGGAAGAAAAACTTCCAGAACACGGCCAAACAGCCCAAAAAACTCAGAACAGCTATCAGATCCTGGCTGTGAAAGCCTTCAAGAATACATTAAATAATCTTAGCTATGAACATCATCATTATTCTGTGTGCCCAATGCATATTTGCTTTGATTTGCAAAAATGTTTCTGGTCTTTACAAGCTCTAGATTTACATTATACAATGTGCTGAAAAATGATGAAGAAAGCTAGCATGATCTGAAGAAATAAAATAAAATTAGTTCCAAAACTTTGTAAAGTACAGTACTGTACTTGTATTAGTAGGTAGTATCAACACTACTGATTTTATAATTTTGTTTTAAATATATCTTTGTGTTAAATTCATCTTCCTTTTGATTCTGAAAGAAAACACACAGGCTCAGCAGAGTTCCTCCAACAGCTATTGTGCTTGCGTAGAATTTAAGGTTTCAAAGTGCTTATCCCTATAAAATATAATTATATTTTCAAAGTTGTTAGGAGCTATTGTTATCACTGAATACTTAAAGAGTGCCTCTTTGGAGACTGTAATTTTAATTTTAGCTTAGCTTGGGTTGTCAAAAGATTATGCATGCAAATGAGGAACTGATTTTCAGAGTGTTGATATTGCAAAAGGTTTCTGACAACCTAAAATTATTATAATGGCTTTGACCATGCTTTTAAAGACATGTCTGTATCAAAATATTCTCTGTTCTCAGATCTTTACATGGGGACTGATCTATGCCTAGATATTCATGACTGTTTCACTCTGTTCAACATCACTTTTGCTAGGAAGGAAAGCTGATTATATGTTGTTAAAGGACTAACAGATACTTAGTGTGGCTTGGTGGATATAATGATGGAAGAGGATTCAAGGGTCCTGGGTTTGATTCCTCAGCTATGGCTTGGAAACTCAAATGGTTAAAACCTCACTGACCTTGAAAACCCTACTAAGGTTGCTGTAAGCCAATTCTGACATGACAGCACATAACAACAAAAAGAATTGCTAGCAGTCTTCTTGTGGCTGTTCTTTAAAGCTATTTTGCAATGCTCAGTTGCATGTGTGAAGGAGCTACAATAGGAGAAATCATCTATAATCTCATATATCTACATATAAACACAACTCTTTTTTAATAGTCTTTGTAGTCACCTCTCAGAGCCTTTTTACACGACCCCTAAGATCTGCTGGCCACTTAAATTCGGACCAGAGATCTTAGGGGTTCATCGCTCTTCCTCTGTCCCCACCCCCCTCCGCACTTCCTGGTTGCTGGCTGCGTGAGGGAGGGAGAAAAAGAGAAAGAAAAGCATGCTGCTCACCTCATTCTGCCTCTCGTCTCTGTGAGGCCATCAAGTCCAACCCCCTCGTCTCTGTAAAAGTAGCTCTTAAATGGGCAGGAGCCAAAAAAGCAGCAAACAGCAGCGAGGAGAGCCCTGCACTCACTATCGTTGCACCGCATCAAAGATTTTTCACCTCCAAAGAGAAGGTACAAGAAAAGTGTGCTGGGTCGCGCTAAAGTGGGCGGGGTCGCACTTAATTGTCTGCATACTCCGGAGCTGGTGGGGAAACATTTTTAAGCTCCGGAGCTTGCAGCCATTTGCAGCAGCGCTTAGGGGTCGTGTATAAACGCCCTCAGTCAAGTAGTGAGAAAGCATGCAATATGGGCTGGGTATTGGAGGCAGAGCCTGTTTCTTCTCCCACAGGTGAGTAAACCAGCTCCATTATCATGGCCTTGATGCCAGGGGGAACCTTTACCTTTTTATGATAAGTGAAACATTTCAAATAAATAATTTTTTAAGAAACTAATTTTAAAACCCAAGCTCATCAAGGACACAGATCAAATTAAAAGCTATTTTAGACAATAAAGATGAAGTAAAATGGAGTTGCCTTGGTTGTCTGTCTCTCTCACCTTCAATTACATTCAGATTTCTTGTGTCTGAGGCCTAAGAGCCAGTAAGACCAAGTGGCCTTCAGGTTTAACGGATAAGGCTTAGTTTGAACTCCATTCTCATACGTGCAGCTATTAATTAGGCAGCATGTCTTTTTTTCTCATTGTGTGTACAGGTTGTTACTAGACTAATACATTACAATATCTGAACAGCCCTAAGAGTATGTTTTAGCCAAATGTTACAATATCGGTTTCACTTTGCATCTTAGCTTGTTTTGAAATTAAAGGAGGCACACAAAATCAGCCATGTTATTGAAGTGGCATCTCACTGAACACCATGTTAAATGTGTGTTCTCTTTTATATGCATGTATTAGCTGTTGGTGTCTGACTGAATTTGATCTCTTCCAGAAAATTAATTTAACTTCGTTTCAGTTAAGCTGCTAACTATTATTCATGTCCTTTGTTTGGTTCTCCAGGTGGGACAATGAAACTGGAGCAGAGATTTTCCACAACAGAGCAGCAAGAGGCATGCTCATCCTCAAATCAAGAGGCACAGAAAATATCCAAAGCCAGCTGTGTTATGTTGCCATATGACCAAGCCTTCTGGGATCCATTTGTTAGCCAGTTAAAAACAGCAACCTAGTAAAACCAAAGGAAATGCCAAATCAATAGTAAGTAATTTGCTGCCCTGTCATGTCACCTCACTCTATGTAATGATCATACTGAGATGGATGGTATAACAGGAAACATCAAGTTAATCCTTAGGTTTAAGGAGAAGAAAGTGATGGTTTCTGTAAACAGAGCTAGCTCAGAAGGTGGGTTACATTGCTTAAAAACAAGCAAGCAAACAAACAAGCACTTCTTTTTAAATCGGGTTGAGACTGTTAATATACACCGTAAAATAGGCAAATACACATGCGAGAGCAGAATAATTTGGCAGGGAATCTTTTTTTGGGGGAGTGGCAGTGAGAGCTTTTGGTCCTCTGCCAGATATTCATTTATTTTAATACTGATGCAGAATTGATTCGCATTGGCTGTTGGTGCATATGTTTTATTTGCACATTTGCATTGTGCATTGTTACTGGTTCTCCTACATGCGTCAGTGCTCACAGGGGCCCCCTGTGACCCTGAAGGGGTTGGAAAGGAAGCACACACATCTTTCAAGTAAGTAAATAAGTAAATAATTCACCGTTTCCCCCCAACATTTTCCCCAAGAGAATGCAAACTGAAATTCAAACGCTGTTGGTCTCACAGTCACTTTATTTTACACCAACAGATATTCCAAACTATTTATTTAACGTAGATGAATTACCTGAGTTACCTGTATTATCTGTATTACCTTCTGTAGAATAAAATGGATGGGCCTGACATATACAAAGTAGCCAGTTTCATCTTTTTAAATTCTTGCTAAACCAGACATGTCCAAACTTCGGCCCTCCAGCTGTTTTGGAGCACAACTCCCACAGTCCTTTGCCATTGGAAATACAGGCTTGGAATTCTGGGAGATGTGGTCCAAAACATCAGGAGGGCCAAAGTTTGGTCATGCCTGTGCTAAACCAATGCAACTCAAGCAGGCAAAGATACATGTGGGTTTTAGACAGAGATCCCAATTCAATGGGATTTCCATGACTTAAGCTTTTTGAACTCAACAGCCAGAGCTAGACATGCCTAAAGAGCAAGTGTGGGCCATTTTCCAGGTCACCTCTGCCTTTCTTGACTGTGAGGACCCCTGAGAAATACGTATTGAAGAAATGCATGGTCCTGCGGCCAGCTGGTCTCTAGCATCTCTTCCTCCTATTCTTCTTTCTCTGGTGGTAGATTGGTACCATAGCCACTTCCTGCTCTTCAGCTGTTCAGGAGCAGGGAGGATGCAGTTATTCCCATGGCTTCTCAGGAAGCATTGACCACTCCCTCATCTGCAGAGTGCCACTCCTGAAGTTGCTGCTATTGCTGACAACAGAGAAGTGATGTGGGTCTCCAGGCAATGGAAGAGCTACTTCTTCCACCATGCTTGGTGTGAGTGGAGCATGTAGGAGTTGTATAACATGTCCACTTTTTTCATTCGGCATTTTTTAAAGTATTGAGATCTCTCTTTTCCAAATATTGAGGGCAGGATGAAACTCCTGAGACTTCTCACTAAAGAAAAAACTGTAATGAACTACTCACCCATCTGATCTTGGTGAGGATTATGTTTTATCTACCTCTAATACAAGTATTAATCTTAAGAAGCCTATTAGAAAAAGAGGTGGCTGTCTTTTTAGCACTTAGATGGTTACTTCACGTCCACTCTCGTCCTGGGGGGAAGTTCGTTGCGTGTTGATATCAGTCGCGGTCACGTGATCTTCTTGTGGTTCTGTCCCTGTTCCCATGTACGTATGGGCGTGATTGATGATACAAGCATGACTGTTTGTGCATGTCCTTGTTCCATGATGAGATGTCAAATTCCATGCCTTTGTTCTCCTTTTTTTCGGCCCGACCTTCCATTTCTCGATGTTTCAATTCTCCGAAGCCTTGCCTTCAATGCGTTACGGAGCTAAATTTGAGGCATTTGTCTTTTAATCTCTCTGCACTGCATTGCTGACTCCATAGGGAATGTACTGGCGAATGGCACTTCACACTCCTGCCACTAGATGGAGAATGGCATGTTGCGTGAGGAGCCTTACCTCACGGCCACTCGTGTCAGAATGAGAAGCAAGACAAGGAGATTCCCGAGGCCAGGGAGGGGAATCTCTCATCCTGCTTAAATCGCAGTTCAGGGGGCGTGGTCGGGATGAACTCCCCTCATCCCGCAATGGACGTGCAGTTAGATTTCTTCCTACCGGTCCCCAGTGGGACCACAAACAGTGATGAGATGGACGTGAAGTATCAGCCTTAGATGATGCAATGGAAATGAAGAAAAACTTAGTTGTTTTTTAAAAGGTAAGCATTCAAATGCTGTCTAAATAGCTTTTGAATAGAGATGGGCACAAACCACTGGTTCAGCACTTCATGCCAGTTCATTTATTAACCAAATGGGTGTTCCACACTTCACCTTTCTTTAGAAACAGTGTTCCGGCTTCCCTACCCTGCCTCCTCTGGGCACTGTCTCTGAGTAGACTCCCACAGGAGGAGATGGGGCTTTGACCCCCTGTCCAGCTGATAAATGAACCAGCACATACCAGTGAACTAACAGTTCAAACCCATTTCTGAGGAGCTGGAAGTGAGAAGTTTAATTCTTCATTGTGCTTTTCAGAACTAGAGCCAGCCTGTGTAGCCTTGGACAAGCTTCATTGTCTCCAGGATACCCCAGGAGAAGAGAATGGTGCACCATTTGGAATACTAGATACGAAGAGAAGCTTTCA
This sequence comes from Phrynocephalus forsythii, assembly GCA_029282475.1. Classification (NCBI taxonomy): domain Eukaryota; kingdom Metazoa; phylum Chordata; class Lepidosauria; order Squamata; family Agamidae; genus Phrynocephalus; species Phrynocephalus forsythii. Next base: position 27,396,144 of record JAPFRF010000003.1, read on the forward strand.
AAGGTCACCAAAAGTCACAATTGACTTGACAGCAAGCACACAGTTTCAGTTACAGTGATTTTTTTAAAAAAGTATTCAATTTATTCCATCTGAAATATGAAGAAATTTGTGAATTTTGTTAAATTCTTGTAATAAATATACTAAATGAAATGTTCATCCACCACAAGTAATCTTATTCTTGTGCACTGTGCCTGGCTCTGCTACTTGTTCTATGGAGAGTAAAAGCCCCCCATGATGTTTAATAAGATTTTAATAGTCTAAAGCCTTGATGCAATACAGAGTTAAGTATCCCTAAGCCTGAATTCTATCGGCTTAAATCTGTTTGCCTTTTAGTTGGCTTTGGGCCAAGGGGTGGGGAACTGTGAATCAGGCTAAAGGCATAACTACTGCATTTTAAAGGCTAGTGTAGGATTAAGATGTATGTCTAATGGCTATGTTGATCGCATATACTTAGTTTTAGTTGGACACATATTATCCATGTTCATGTGTGTGTATTTGTATTTTGTCATGCTTTTCTTCATTTATTATTTTAGTGATCAAGCTGGCATATATTGGAACTAGTATACCTATCATACTGCATCAGAATGGATCAGAATGAGTCCCCTATGAGGGAATAGGCACAGTATATAAATGTGAAAATAAATAAATAAATAATAAATAAATCATAAAGAGTTCTTCAGAACTACAAAATTCAGTCAATCTTACTTCAGTTGATAATCATATTCAGCACAGGTGTGCTGGGCATTACACTCAGACAGTCCAGATTAATTAGATTGTGCAACTAACTACAAAACTCCCCTTTTTTCCAGGGCTTTATCAAAGGGCTTTATCAATAGCATTTCTGCCCTGCTGTACTTTCCACCAGTGTTGCCACAGCTCAGTGTTGCACACTTGGAGTTGTACAACAAGGTATCAGCCATTAAGAAGCAAAACTATTCGTGTGCAGCTCTATTTTAAGGCTGCATCCAAGAAAAACCTCAAGGACTTTATATGTGGTTGGGGTGAGCAAGTTTATATACAGTCTACTGCAAAAGCCTTGGTGTTCTTTCAGTTACCTTCCACAGGACTGGCACTGTTTTGTGACAGAGCACAATCTCTCCTAGTCCCAGGTATCTCTTCTGTCATTTCTGTCTCATTTCAGAACACTTCGTTATTCCCTCAGTGAAGGTAATTTCACTCACCTTCTCATGCATTCATTCGTGAAAAATCTTTCATGAGATTTTTGGTTGATTATTTTCAAGATGAATGTAATTGTGGGTGTATGTTTCTCTGAAAAATAACCCACTTACATATGAATTTGTGCAGAAAAACAGCACTCAGTATTGAAGTTAAAGTCTAATGTACAATACTCTAATTGAGCAGCAAAGTGGGATGTGCTTTAGGGTATGGGAACCTTCCTTTGAAGGGTGTGTTCTGGAGGGACTGCAGTGACTGTGCACACTGTCCTGGTGCAACATTGCATATCTGGAAAGGAATTGACCTTCTATTTCCCCTGACCTTTTGCTTAGAGGCAGGACTGAAAGGCTAAAGGACACCTGTCCCCTATCCAAGCTATTGTTTCTATAAGCACTTCAATATGTTGCTAATAAACATTGATAAGAGAATAGAAACAGGAATGCAATTTTTGCATGCATTCCTTCTCCGCTGGCTAGGCATGGTCTTTCCTTTGTTCTGTGGCCAAGGTTCTGTGGTGAAACTTCTTCAGCAACTCCCCCACATTAGGGTGCAATCAGAGAGGCTCCTGCATAGAGATGGGCACAAATCGGGAAAAAATGACATTTCAGTTTTTCGTTTTTTGTTGCAGGTCCATTTCAGTTCATTTTGGGGTTTTTTGAGTTTTTTTGAAAAGATTTCATTTTGTTTTTTCATTTTTCATTTTTCGTTTTTACCCGCTTTTTGCACGACTTAAAGCATTTTCGTGCGCGGACGTCCCCCAATGCCCCAGACCAGAGGGAAAACACTAAAAAAATGATGCTGGCAGAGACACAGTATAGACTAGGTACGCAGAGAGGCTGCAAAGGCAGTGGCAGGTGTTGCCCAGGGTGTAAGGCAGCCGCAGAGTGACTGCACTGCGGGGCAGGGGAGGGTACTCACCGAGAGTTACGCATGCACACAGGGAGGCTGCAAGAGAAATCTCTTCTTTCTCTCCCCTAAGAGCCAGGCTGCAGTCAGCAGGAACACAGAGACACACACCTGCCTGCCTGGCCTAAAGTAAGGAGTCGCAGTGACAGCAATCCCACCCTAACTCCCACCACAGACTGCAAGGAGGACGGGGGCTGCCAAAGCTTTTTATGCCCTCTGTGGCTGCCACACCTACCCAGTCTGCAACCTGGGCATGCTATTCGTTGAAATTGTCCAAGAATTTACATGATCCCATCACATGGCTTCCATCCATCTTGTGGCTGGAATCCATTTTGTGTCATCCTTAAAGGGAAAAGAAAAAATACATTGTGATGGGAGAAAGAGAAAAACAAACGTTTTAAGGACCGCAACCTCCTGGTAGGTAATAATTTCAAATAATTATCACTGTGTTTTTACTGATGTCCAGGGCATTTTAATACCCAGGAAATCAATATTAGGCATCTGGGAGCCATTTTGGGTTGATGTCCCTTAACTCCCCTTAAAGGAAAAAACTACAGCAATCTGAGAAAAGACATAAATGCACGTTTTAAGGACCCCAACCCCCCCCGGTAGGTATTATCAGGCAGAATAAATAATTATTGCTGGGTATTTATGGATATTCAAGACATTTTTAACATTTAAAAACAGCTCATTTTATTGTGTGTCACCATTAATGAAAACAAAATGTAACAAACATAATTTTCGTGGTTCTGTTCGGTTCATTCCTATTTCATCACAATTTTCGTTATTTGTTTTGTTACATAAAGAAACAAATAACGAATAACAGAACGAATTTTTTTGTTTCGTGCCCATCTCTACTCCATATTCATTTGGATATATCCTCAGCAGACCTTTTTTTGTCATTCTCTCTCTTATTCCCAAGCAATGGCAGGAATCACTGATTTATCACACCAGCGGTTACAGTACTATGCTTCTGAGGAGAATATTGAGCTTTTCTAGCATGTTTCACAAGCCTGAGTGGTGCTTCAGTGACCAAACTGTGGGGGAAATGCTGACTTGATATTGCTGGTGCCATGTTACAGCCTCCACTGATTCCATCAGAAATGTATTGGTAAATGCATTTCTGTCACAGAGACAGTGGTGTGATAACTTTTGAGAGGAGAGCATACTGTACATCTGTTGCAGGCATAGGATTCTGATTTCATTACACTCACCCATCTGTCACATTCCCAATTCTGCCCACTTTTCACACCCTGTGCTACCAGTGCTCCACAGATAGCAATAAATCATTTTGTGGCATTGTAAAGACTAAGCAGCACATTTCACCACAAAATAAATGTGTTATTCTTTAAGCCCCCCCTGTGTGTGTGTGTGTGTGTGTGTGTGTGTGTGTGTGTGTGTGTGTGTGTGTGTGTGTGTGTGTGTGTGTGTGTGTGTGTGTGTGTGTGTGTGTGTGTGTGATTCATATATGACTTTCTCTACACGAGAGAAAGACTCTTCTCTGGTATATAGTTTGTAGTGACTCAGCATCCTTGCAACAGATAAATACCAGGATAAACCCACTATGCCAGTATAGAATTACATTCTGATTATCTAAGGCAGTAAATGCCAGTCTTATCTAGAGATGTAAATTCTCACTTGTTTCATTTTCCCCTGAATGAGCACAGTGTCAAACTAGGTTAATTGCTTCTTAGATTCATGGTAAATAAATAACTTAAGTCTTATGCCTTGAATGGGTTGTTCATATAATTCTTAACTGTCAGTCATCCTATGCTCTCTCTCTCTCTCTCTCTCTCTCTCTCTCTCTCTCTCTCTCTCTCTCTCTCTCTCTGTGTGTGTGTGTGTGTGTGTGTGTGTGTGTGTGTGTGTGTGTGTGTTTCCCAGGAGAGAAGACAACAGCTCTCTGCAAAAGAGGGGTAAAACAATTATTTTCATATCTTACAGTCATGAGGAAAGGGAGAAAAAAATTAATGAAGCTTCCAAAATCATCTTGACAGGTTAAAACAGCTTAGATCGACAAGGAAAAGAAATCAGTTTTTGTTCACATCCCTTATCCTGCCATTATTAAAGTAGTAAACCTGAATTTTAAATTCCATTGTAAGTTTCAGATCAAAGTTCCTTTTTGCGTACAAAACTACTTTATTTTTCATATAGCATCCTGCATTTTACTTGTAACATTACAACACAATATTGTGGACAGCCATAAAAACATTATAAAATAATGACATTCAACATAACATTTGTAAAATATGGGTTCATTACTCTCGGGGCAAGCAGTCATATTGCATTTAACAGGGGAGAAATGGGAGATAGATAATTCTGGGTGGATTGCCTATGAAATGAGTGGAAAATGCCACCTTGTTTTGGCATATTAAGGTCTTTTCCACAATGCATTTTCCCTATGGCTTTTTATACTGCAGCTTAGTGAAGGAAAAACACAGAACATCTGCTAAAGTATTAGTAAGTTTTAAAATGCACAGACTTAAACTGCATGTAATATGGCCTTTATCAAGCTGATTTCCCAAAGATTTTTTTTTATTTCTTGGATGGTGGTGGTATGATTCCAAGCACTGTGCAGCAAGCATTTACCCTTCTCTGCTGCATTTTTGTGTATGATTATTGACAATATACACATTCTTAGTGTACTTTTCTTTCATACTGTGCAATCATGTATTATTTCCAGGGGCAACAGCAGCTAGATCCTGGAGATTCTGAAAGGCGTAGTCCCAGTAAATTATACTGGTTGGCTAACTGAAGTCACAATTAGAGATGGGGACAAATTAAAATGGTGATTTGTTATGATTCCTAATTCATCAGGGATGGCCAACCAATGAATCAATGAATTTCTAGTGATGAATCAATGAATCAATAAATTGATTTATCTCCCCTTAAAGTGCTATAAAAAAAGATCCCCCTGGCATATAGAGGCTCAATATTTGCCGGAACGTAGACTCAAGTCCAGTTGTCCGACCAGCGGAGCAATGATGATCGCCCCTTGCCATTCGGGTTTTATTACATATCATTTACATTCCACAGTATGCACAGAATCAGGGATTGGTTACAAGGGAAACGTTACACACGTTACATATGCTGGTTGGCTAGGGTTGCCTCGTGACTGCCTGGTGAACAGAGCATGCCTTGCCCAGTTATTGATTGCCATGACCCATGCCCTGCTGTTTGCAGATGTAATTAATGAGAAAATGGCAATAGATGAAGGGAAGACAAAATTAGGTAAAGGGAAATGAAAAGCAAACAGGAAAGCAAACAGGAATTATCCCAGCAACCAAGAGTAAATAAATGAGAGATGAGCAGGCAGCGCCAAGTCAGGAATAAACAACCTGAGTAAATTAAAGGCAAATAATAGGTAACCCAGCCTGGATTAGATTCCATGGTCTGGAGTCTGGAGCATGTGGATTTAGGCAGGAGGAATACCACCAGGTGGGCTTTCCCACTCATGAAATGGAAATGCCTCCTAGGCTGAATCCCAGCTATTAGATCCCCACAGGGATGCTTCCTCTACCTTTCCTTTAAAGGTCCTGAAAGTTTGATTAAGATTGGGGTTTATAGATCCTATCTATGCACCTCCAAAGAAACTCCCACCAGAAGATTGGGTTTCAGACATCTGAGTTATATACCCACACAGTGGCCACCCTGGGAAAGTACCCTGTAGCAAATTTGTTGGGGAAATCCAATCTCCACCAAACTTGGAGAGATTGTAGAGGAGTAAGAGGAAGCTTCTGTGCAAGTTTGGAGTCTCTCTAGGTACCTGGGGAAAACTTACCTGTGAGGCCTTATTTTGGGGATGCATAACTCAGACACCAAAACTCTAATCTCCCCCACTTGGAAGAGACTTTAGAGGAGAGACAAGGAATGCCTCTCTCAAAATCGGGTGTCTCTAGGTGCCTTGGGGGGCATTTTATAGCCCAATGAATTAACAAATCAAAAATTGCTAAATATTCATCAAATTGTGTTCATTGGTGGAACCCAATTTATAATGAATACAAATTTATGCATTTTGATGACAGCCAAATTTGCCAAAAAATGTTATTTGGTTTTCCAATTTGTCCCCTTTTCTAGTCACATTAATATAGGAAGTACTAATTTTAGTGGGAATCTTGGTTTGCTTACTCATTGGTTTAGGTAGGGAGTTTCAGTCCCCACTGGGCCTCCTGTGAGTAGAACCAGCCTATGTGACTTTGGGAAAGTTGCTCAGTCCCAGCCCCCAGAAAAAGGGCATGGTAAACTACTTCTGAATTCTCTCTACCTGTGAAATCCTGGAAAGGGTCACATAATTGACTTGATGGGTTCTTCTTCTTCTTCTTCTTCTTCTTCTTCTTCTTCTTCTTCTTCTTCTTCTTCTTCTTCTTATTATTATTATTATTATTATTATTATTATTATTATTATTATTATTATTATTATTAATAATAATAATAATAATAATAATAATAATAATAATAATAATAATAATAATAATAATAATAATAATAATAATAATAATAATAATAATAATAATTTAGGAGGTGTGAATGTGGCAATAAATATTATAAATATTCACTAAAAAAGATACTATGGGTAATCATTACAGCTCTTACTATGGAGGGGAGGGAATCCTTTGTAGGCTCATTATCCTGCTCCAGCTCTGAATTTCAAAGTGACTAAAATAATGAAAGTAAAATGGAGGTAAGACAGGGCTTAGGACAAAAGCCTTGTTTAGAAACACATTAACCTGTTCCATCAAAACATTGCCTATTGGACAATGGAATCAAGCAAGGGTTAGGACTTGAATGGTCTTATAGGCCCCTTTCAATTCCATGAAGCTATGTTTCTATGGTTTGATCATCATTAATCTATTTTAATCCATGCCTAGCCATGGAAACTTACTTAAATCTCTTACCTTGAAAGGCCTCGTTAGGGCCACTATATTTTGGCTCTGACCAGAAAGCATGTAACAAACAACAAACCACTTTCTGCATAAAAGGAAAGAGAACCAAGTGTGTATGACAATTAGGGTATCCCAAATTTATAGAAGTAACTGTTAAAATAACAAAGTCACAATGACATCAAAAAGGAGTGATGAGAGACAACAGGGAGAAAGAATCAAAGGAGAGTGTGCCATCTGGGAAAGAAGTAGTTTTTGCTGGAGATATTAATGCTAAATATATTGAAATTGAAATAGTTGGGTTAAAGATGAAAGAAGATAAAAAGGGTGGTGAGGAAATGTTTAGTAAAGAAAAAGGTGATGAGAAAGGAAAAAAACTAGGTGAATGTAAAGAATCAATAGCAGAATGTTTCTGGGTCATAGACAACAAGCAGGACAAATGGCATGAGACATGGGAGAGGGAAGGGGAATTAAAGAGACAGACCAGGGAGGGGACGACTCAGGCAGAAAAGGAGAGAGGCATAGGATTGCCCCTCCTCCCTTGCCAGCCAAATGGTTGGTGCAAGTAGTGCCATTTTATGGCAATGAAGGGCAAAGAACAACTTCACCACCATGGATATATGGGAGGAAAGAGATCCCTGTAGCAGTTTGGGAAAGACACCCATGTTGCGGGACTTGGTGCGCGGGTCAGGGCATACCAACACAGTCTCTGTACAAGAAAGGGAAATAATCAAAATGTCGTTGAGTAAAAGTTCATCCCCTTCAGTGTTGGAACCTCAGTGTTTCCCTGAATTTGAAGAATTTAAAGTATTGAAAGCTAGAAATGAACAAACGGTGTCAAGAATAACCGTTTATTGAATTTTGAATTGACACCTGTCATTCATGACCAATTTGTCTCAGAACCATTACCGGATCTCAACAAAACCTCACACTTTTGCAGAATTGCAGTCATAAAGGGGAAGGGGGGGAAACTTCAATTACAGTAACAAATAACGTACAAGCTTTGTGGATATGTTTATGATTGCAGGAAAGCTTTACTAGATGGAATTAAATGAATGGATGTCTTAATACTGTGGAACACTTTTCCACCCCAGTACTGAAATAATATAGAAGAGATACCTCTTGGAGGAAAATGTATTGTTTTTGCCATCCACAACATTGCAATGCCTCATATTTTGAGGTCAGGTCCTGAAAAGAAAAGGCATGGACTAGAAGACCAAAGGATCCAACTGGAAAAATCATATATTTGTTGGGGCAAACAGTGTCCCGGTAGAATCTCCAATCTATTCATTTTCCTCCACAGAAAGAAAATGCATGGTTGTGTAATGGGGTGGGACTGGATCTCTGGCCCACACATAAAATTTGCTCTGTGGCAGTTCTAAATTCCTATCTCAGTCAACAGTCTTGCTTGTAATTTCCAATCACACTGATTGCAGGGAGGGAACGGGATGATATCACCAAAAGTATACAGTAGAACCCCGGTATCCACTGGGGATTGGTTCCAGGCCTTCCCATGGATAGTGAAAACCTTGGATAAGAGAGAACACCTGCCTGCCCACCCCAAACTGCTGTTTCCTGACAATAGCTTGCTTTATGAGTGCTGTTTTGGGATGGCAGCTTGTTTTATGGCTACTGTTTGTGACAGTAGCTTGCTTTACATATGCTATTTGCGACAATAGCTTGCTTTGCAGCTGCTGTTTGTGACAACAGCTTGCTTTACAGCTTGCTTTGTGGCTGCTGAATTATTTCATTTTTTCCTCTGCCAACCGTGGATAATTGAATCAGTGGATAATGAATCGGTGGATACGGGGGTCCTACTGTATTTGTATCTGCATCTCTTCTGCTCTGTGTTACTTAGCTTCATTTAGGTCAGTTGCAGTGTTATTAATGAACCACTAACTGGATTGCTCAGGCATTTCATGTAGTTGATTTGATGGTGTTTCAGACCTAGTTCCAAGCTTAAAATCATTTCTTAACTTAGTTCACCTTTGGCTTTTAGCAAGTGTGATTGATTTTACTGTGAACGCAAAAGGTACTTTATTCGTCAGTACATGTTGCACAGTGGGAATGATGTCATCAACCTTGGCAGGTGCTTTCTAATAGTTCCTTTTTTAATTTCAACTTATATACTATGATGTCAAGTGACATGTACCCCAAAATAAAAAATGGATCTCTTTATTAGTGGTAATCCACCATGATTGGTGATCTCACTCCTAACGCCTAGGTAGAGTGATACAATAAGATACTGGCTATAATTTACACAACCCATTTGCTCCATTTATGTTTCTAATTGTTTATTTATTGCTAAGTTATGGTATTAACATTGCTAACATGTTCTAATTAATCTAACTTTCTCATTTGTGTGTGTGTGTGTGTATGATTGTTAGACTTGGCATCATCAAGTCATGCAAAATCTGATTGATGCTTTGACCAAAACAGAACAGTTGATCTTGCTTTCAATTCATTATTTTCACATAAGCCATGGGAAAATATGAGTTCAGGTCAACTGAACAGTTCCTCTGCTCTTCTGCAGATGGGCAGGCAAGCTGAATGCATTGGCAAAAGTGAGCAGTTAACAGCTTTTTAAAATCTTGAGGGAAAGAGGGAAGCAACTTTCCAGGTCACTAAAAAATGGCTGCTCCGGCCGGCCTCGTGCCGAGCAGGGGCACCTTTGCCGGCCGGTTGAGGGAGGCGGCTATCGGCTCCGCTATTAGCGTAGCCTACAAGCGCGCCCTATTCGCATCCCCTCAGCCTGCCTCCGCAATTTTCTCCCTGGCGATTGCACGCCTCCGGGGTTTGCGTGCCTGACCGGCTGCGCTCCATTGCTTCCCTGCTTGCAATAGCTCTTCCGACAATCAGCTGATTGTCGGGAGAAGGCTTTTGGCTGGACCGCACCTCCTGGAGCCTCCGTGACAGGCGAGTTCTTTCTGGTAGGGCTCCGGGAGGCTGGTGGGTTGGCTGGCCAGGCTCTTCCGAGCCTGTGCGATTGCGGGGTGCCCGTGAGCAGCGAGCGGGAGCTCTCTGCATTTCTCGCCTTACTCAGCTGCTTGTCGGTAGTTCCGACAAGCAGCTGGGGTTCGCTTAAGTTGGCGCCAGAGCCGTTGAGGAGCTTTTTCAGCTCTGTTTTTTTACAGTGACCTTGTGTGGGCTGCTTTGCAGCCTCCTGGAACGGCTGGCGCTCTGGTTGCGTTGCCAGCCACTGCTCCCCCTTTGGCTCCCGACAATCGCCCGATTGTCGTGAGCAACTGTCCTTCGCCTCCCGTACCTCCTTCGCTCCAGGGGTGGTCGCTCCCGGGTGTTGCGGGTGATGGGGGCTTAGCGTTCGGGGTGGGTGGAAGCGATCAGTCAAAGCCGTCCTGGATCCCTTTAATTTTGTAGAGCTCCTGTTCGCTCAGCCTACCGGGCTGCCATTTACCGGAAGAGTCTCTCGTTTCTGCACGCTGCCTCCTGCTTGCCTTTTCTAGCCCCTGTCAGGGCTTGCTGGCAGGGGCTGACTGGGTAAGGGGCACACCCGGCTTCTTCGGCTGTGTCAAGCCCGCATGATTGAATTGCAGCTTAGCCCTGTAGGGTAGCGGGTTGCGCTTCCCAGGTGAGCGCCTTTTGGGGTTCCTTCTGCCCGCCCGAATTTCTTGTAGTAGCACCTTAGTTGGGTAGGTGTGGATTGGGCTAGTGAACATGGTAACCTAAGCACGTAGGAAGAGCCCTGCTGGACCAGGCCAACGGCCCATCCGGTCCAGCTCCCTGTATCTCACAACGGCGCCCCGGGATGTGTTTGGGAGTGCATGAGACTAGATATCTGTCTCCTGATACCACTCCCCTGCATCTGGCCCTGAAGTACCCGATTCTTAAGCCTGGAGATTACATATCTTCAGCTTGGTTTGTACCCTGGGCCTTTGGGTTGGGCAGCCATTTCCTGCCTTACCACTTGTCGGCCATTTTGGGTGGACGTGTCGGGCCTACGTTTAGCTCTTAAATCCGTGCCCATCCGTCGGGCTGGGCGCCCTGGACGGCCCTACCTACCTCCAGTTAGCCTGGGCTGTAGGCCCTTAGCTTGTTTAGGGGATATTACACCCTTCCTATTCGGGGGTGACCGAGGGAGGCCGATTTGGCTGGGTACCCAGTGGCCAGTTTGGCCATGCTTCCTGGGCTCACCCCTTAGGCATCGATCTACATCCATCGGCTCGGCTGAACATTCTGAGTTGCCCTGAACCCCACTGTCTGTTTGTTGACTTATTAGGGGGGTCTAGCGTGCTTGTATTGTTCATCCACAGTTAATTGGCGGTAATTTTTTTTTTTTTTTTTTTTAACTCCAGTGGTGGCATGCTTGCCCACCCGCTCAGCCATTTTGTGCACATCATCTGTCAGTGGGTATGGGGGGGTGTAATCTGGATCCATCCTCTTTATTCATGGTTGTTATACCCGTGCCACGATGTGTTTTGGCAGCCACATATTGGGCCATCCTTCGGATACTCTTGGAATCCATTTGGATCCGGGCCGCACCTACGCAGCTGAGTTACTTGTAGCCTGTTCACCCTTCTGTTCGGCTATGCCATCTAGGCCCCACCAGATGCGCCTGGGAGCGCATGAGACTAGATGTCTGTCTCATGATACCACTCACCTGCGTCTGGCCCTTTAAGGACTCTGGTTTCTTCATCATGGTTTGTAACCTGTGCTCGACTGTTTCCCCAGGAACCGTCCAGCTCCCCCCCCCTTTTTGGAGGCATCCAAGCTGGATGCTGCCACCACTTCCTGTGCCAGGGAGTTCCATAGACTTGCAACACACTGGGTAAAATGAATGAATACATAAACAAATAAACGGATATTTTATTTTGTCAGTTCTTGCTTTCCCAGCCCTCAATTTAGTTTATGCCCTGGTTCTGGTATGTGGGGAGAGAGAAGAGCTTCCCCTAGCCCCTTTACTTATACCCTGCATTATTTGGGTATGTCTCAATCGTATTTCCCCTCAGGGGCCTTTTTTTCCACATGAAAGAGGCCCATATGTTTTTTGTGTCTTTCTTGAGATGCGGTGACCAGAATCTTGCACGATATCCCAGGTGGGGTCTTACTATTGTTCTGTCTAGTGGCATTATAACGTTGACGGTTGGTTTTCAAACCCCCTTTTTCGATACTCCCAAGCAGGGAACTGGCCTTATTCACTGCGGCCACATATTGGAGTGACACCTTCATGGAGCTGTCCACCAATACAACGAGATCTCTTTCCTGACACATCATGGATAAGTCAGAGCCCATGAGTTGATAGATGGAGTGGGAATTTTCCCCCAAGAGGCATTACCTTATATTGGGTTACATTGAAAACACATTTGCCATTTCTCAGCCCATTCCATGGTGTGAAGAGATCCTTCTGGAGCTCGTCACAATCTTCTCTGGTTTCCTCTGCTCAGAACAGTTTTGTGTCACCTGCAAACTGCCCCCTCCCTCACTGCTTATCCCTGTACCCAGCTCCTTTTCGCTGTTAATCTTCAATTTACCGATCAGTACTAAGAACTCCTCCCTTTCAACTTGTATTGGAAGTAATTCTTTAGCCACGAGGGGCTGCCCAGGCAGCGGAATCCACTCAGGTCCTCTGTCATGCAGTCAGGCGCCACGAATAGTGCGGGCTGTTCCACACCACATTTTGGGGTTGGCTGCTGCATACCAGGGCCACCCTTCCCATTCTCCTTGAATCCGTTCACGGTTTGTGCCACGCCCACGCCACGGAGTTACTTTCACTTGTTTGCCCCTTAGATTCGGCCTCGCTGTCTAGGGAGGGAGGTTATAATGGGAGGGGTAACCCCCTGGCCAAGTACAGGCCTGGTCAGCAGCCCCCTTACTCATCCATCCTCTTCATTAGGTGATGAGTCGCCTAGTATTTTGGCAGCTTGGTAGAAGCTACCTCGTTCGAGCACGAGCACGCGGAAAGGCAGGGGAGGCCGTGCCTTTTTGAGCGGGCTCTCTACGAGCGAGGCCAAGGCTCAGGGGAGGGCGGAGCGTAAACTAATGATGGCTAATTGTGACATGCAATTCTTCTCTCAAGTCCGCGTTAGCAGGATATGCCAGTAGCGTTTCTGCGGGTACGCCATCTGTGACTGCTGAAGTAGCCGCGTCATCGCATGCGCCGCGCTGCCCCCTCCAGTTGCTGGGTCTTCCAACGTAGTCACATCCCCGCCTGGCACCGAAGACTCAACGCTTCGGACCCCGGTGTTAGCCTGGGCTGCGTATTTGTATGGTAAGTCGGCTCCGGCAGTCCAGCATCTACCCGTCATGGAGTTGCGGCGCCAGGTCGTCCATTGGTGTGCAGACTGTGCTATAGTCTTGTGGGACTTCATGGTCCTCATCATACGTGCCGCATTTCGCAAATTTAGTGTGCTGCCTCGTTCCGCCTGGGGTGGCAGCGCACTGGTAATACCCGGACCTAACCCAATTTCCGAGCTACTCTGAAGATTCCGATCGCTCCTAATAGGTTATGTAGGCTGGCTACTGCATAGCCTCGAGTTTGTTCCTCCAGTTAGGAGGTTGCCCTCACGCGTTAGCGAGTGGCTTGCCCAATCCAAAAAAAAAAAAAAAAAAAAAAAAAAAACGACTCCTCGCTTATGCATTACGTTGGTCGGGTCTGGTCCGCGAGCAGGATCTGGTCTTTCAGCATATTTGTAGATCGAAGACTGACCAGCGAGGTAAGGCTGGCACGATATACCTTCGTAGGTATTCGGTGCTCCACATTTGCCCGGTCGTAGCGTTATTGGTCCGCCCTGCTCACTTACAATTATCGGGGGTACCTATTTCTGTGCAAAGAGGGGTCGCCTTTGCCAGGTTGCCAATATTGGATACTTTCACTGAGGGCACTGCAGGTCGCTGGCATATCGGGCTGGCATTTTGGGCGTCATTCGCTCCGGATAGGCGCTTCTTCCACAGCAGCTGCCTTTGGCGCCCGATTGAGTTGGCACCCAACGAATTGGGTGAGGGAGATTCGAGACTTTAAATCTTCTGTACATTTACTAATGGACCGGTAAAACCGGGCCAGCTGTTCTTTTCTTTCTCGTTACAGCTTCTACCTCCCGGGAGCCGGGTTCGAGCGTTGGTTTACAGCCTCAGTTTTTGTTTACTGGGCCTTCGAGTTGCTGCCCAGTCTGGACGTGGCCGCTGCCTTGACGTCTCATTGGACGTGGCATGCCTTGGGACGTGGCCGCTTTTTCGCCTTGACGTGGCCGCGCTGGCCTGGGACGTGGCACGCTGCCTGGGACGTGGCCGCACTTTTGGCCTGGGACGTGGCCGCGCTGTCGGCCTGGGACATGGCCGCTGTCGGCTCGACATGGCCGCGCTTTCGGCCTTGGCCAATGGGCCGTGCCCCGGGAAGGGCAAGAAGGTGGCGCCTTGACACGCCTCTCTTATTGTGGCTCTCGGTGACCCCCTGCCACCTTGCCGAGCATCGTGGTTGCCCAATTTGGTAGGAATCGACTTGACTCATAAGTCGGGCAAGTCCTCATTCTCAAGATCCTCGTGGATCTGAGTGCGTTCCATCGTGCTCGCCCATTGGCGGCTCGCAGGGCGGGCAAGTCCTCATTCTCAAGATCCGCGTGGATCTGGGAGCGTTCCCAGCATACTCACTCATTGGTTCGTTTTTGGTCTGTGATCATTTCCCGGTTGAACGGGGTTTGTGCCACCATCCGCGAACTTGCACTACGCCTGTAAGGGCGTCTCTGGAGTTATTTGCCCGCGTTGTGCAGGCTGAAGTGGGAGCTGTTCTTTGGCACTCTAACATCCCTGCTGGGGAAACCCTTAATTTGTCCAGATGGTGTCCATTTATTGGACAAGGGCCTGGATATCCTTATTCAGAATATTAAGGAGGGCCTGAGGGCCGAATTGTTCGGCTGTGGGGTAAAGAGACGCAGTGCGCCTCTTTGGTGGCGGGTAGCGCATAAAAAGTTAACCATTTAGGTCCCGAATCTAATTACATCTTCACGTCTTCGGCAGCCTTCCATTAATAACTCAATAGGATTTAGTTAGAGAGCAAATAATAATAATAACCCAAAACCCTAGGAGGGCTGCCAACCTTCAATCATGAGTTGATGCCAAAAGATCTCGTTGGCATCCTCACTGCGGCAGTTCAACGGGCCGCAGGAAATTGGTGGAGTAGCGGGACCTAATCAATTTGTTGTTACCATCTTGATGATGCGCTACGGCTCAGGCCCTCCTAAAGTTATTGTTCATTGATAAGTAATTTAAAATTCGTTACTGTAGTTAATAAAGTTGTGGCCCTTATTCAACCCAAGCGGAATGTGTGTCGCCTCTTTCTTTCAACCTGGCTCGGCAATGGCTGCTCCGGCCGGCCTCGTGCCGAGCAGGGGCACCTTTGCCGGCCGGTTGAGGGAGGCGGCTATCGGCTCCGCTATTAGCGTAGCCTACGGTAGGGGAGCGCGCCCTATATAAGTTTTTGGCGCACTCCCCTCAGCCTGCCTCCGCAATCGCCGGTTTCCCCGCCCTCCCGCCACTGTTTACGATGTGCTGGTGTTGCTTTGCTGGTAGCGTCGGGGCCGGATGGGAATTTTTGACCACTTCTCTGATTGGCCTTGAGCGGTGGTGTTTTTCGCCCATCCCACCATTCACATATTGGCGGGGTGTTGTAGGTAATAACCCGGTCACAACTGGCGGGTAGCGCATAAAAAGTTAACCATTTAGGTCCCGAATCTAATTACATCTTCACGTCTTCGGCAGCCTTCCATTAATAACTCAATAGGATTTAGTTAGAGAGCAAATAATAATAATAACCCAAAACCCTAGGAGGGCTGCCAACCTTCAATCATGAGTTGATGCCAAAAGATCTCGTTGGCATCCTCACTGCGGCAGTTCAACGGGCCGCAGGAAATTGGTGGAGTAGCGGGACCTAATCAATTTGTTGTTACCATCTTGATGATGCGCTACGGCTCAGGCCCTCCTAAAGTTATTGTTCATTGATAAGTAATTTAAAATTCGTTACTGTAGTTAATAAAGTTGTGGCCCTTATTCAACCCAAGCGGAATGTGTGTCGCCTCTTTCTTTCAACCTGGCTCGGCAAAGAACCCAGAACAAATTCCATCTCAAATTTGGCATCATTAACCCCTCCTTTAGGACAGACCGTGTCTTCAGGAACCATAAAGGTTTTTTTTTTTTTTTTTTTTTTGGTAGAAAAGCAGCAACAACAAATCAGTTGCAGTGCTTTTAATTTCCCAAGGGAACGTGAGGACTAGTGACCTGGTTTTCTGATTCACAATTTAGTTTTTGGCCAGTACATATTGGAGTGGAGCCAAATAGATACAGGCCAAACTGGTTTCCAGACTGAATCACTGAATTGGGCTCCACACCAAATTGGGGGAGCATGGAACCCTAACACACACATGCAAACACACACAGAGACAGACAGACAGAGAGACAGAGAGACAGACACACACACACACACACACACACACACACACACACACACACACACACACACACACACAGAGAGAGAGAGAGAGAGAGAGAGGAGGGAAGGAGAGAGGGAGAGGCTTGAAATTTGTGCTACATGCAGTTCACCTTTCAAAAATTATATTCTCTGTTCCAAAAATGATATTTTTATGATTGTATAAAAATCCCTCTCACAAGATTCATTTTAAAACAGCTATAAGAGCAGGTTTGGGGTCAGTAAATTTTCATCCTTGTTCCATTTTCCCACTTAGCGTGCCTTTTTTTAAAAAAAATGAATGTCGTGTTTATTCATACTGTCATGAACAATAATACCATGCTTGAAAGACATGTGCATGTTTTAAAATATTGTTTCCTTCTTTGCCAGCCTGTGCAGATTGAAATGTAAATGCTTCTTGTCTTCAGTTTCAAGTTCATCACAAAACCTATACTTACAGTACATTTCCAGTTTATAGCTCTTGGAGTATGGCTTGTGTGTGTGTGTGTGTGTGTGTGTGTGTGTGTGTGTGTATCTGACTTTGTTGTGCGGATTAGGTTGCTGAGCCTGCTAGAATAATGTCCTGCATGATTTCATTAAAATATCTGCACAGCGCCAGTGAGATATTTGCGCCGACTTTCATCTAATACATTCCTTGCTAATTGAACAGGAGCTGTTTTTTAAAAATGGATTAGGAAACTGAATAAATAAAGGATCTACTAATCAAGAGAGAAATACCAATCGGCTCTGATAACTCAATTATCAGCTAATTGATTTCAGTTTGAAACGAGAGTGCAGCTCAGTTTACAGGTGGCCATTTGATTTTCCATCTGTCGTTGCAATTCATGCTAGATCAAACTGATTAATTAATTGGAAGAAATTATTCAACTGACTGAGAAAGTTTTATGAATCTGAATATGCTTTAAAGTCTTATGTAAAAACCAGAACATTATCTGAATTTGTCTGTTAGACTAGTGCTTATGATATCTTGTGTGAAAGACTTCAGTCAATGTTGCAGTTATCACTGCTGGAAATGTAGCAGTTGCCCACTATGGGTTAAGACGCTGGTTTCTGAACCAGTTTGTATGCCTCCTGCCATCTCATCACATGCACAGTAGAAGATATGTGGGTATCTGAACTGTGCCACAGTGTAACCCTAGAAAAAAAACATTCCCTTCTTACTGTGTGACAGTGGGTCCAAGTAGTTCATATTGAGCCTGTTGCAATTAATGAATGAGATGCACCACCAAAGCCCAGATTGGAGGGATATTTTGGTTTTCTTTTTTCCAGCCACACAGATGGTTCCTGGCTCCAACCGTTGCCACTCTGTTTGCCTCTCATCTTGCAAAATGTTTTTCTGGAGATCTAAGTGATCCAGATGCTGCCTTTTCAGGATACTGCTCTGTGGTTTCCATTATTCTCATGGCAGCTTTTGCTAGACATTTTTTTGGCCATCTGGCTTCTCACAAAATCATTTTCAACAGAAGACAGAATACTGTAGATATGTTGTGACTACAGGAAGCAAACTGTCCCTTCTTCTTCTTCAAGTTTCATGTCCTCATAGAACATTGGCAATCAATAGCCTGAACTGGTGTCTATATAAAGCTATTCTAAACAGAGCACCTGTGCTCACTGCAGACCATTGGTTTAAGTTTTTAAGCCAGAATGTTCTTCTACGCCCCAGGCCATACTTCCTGTCCATTTTTCCTTGAAGGCTAACATGCAGCAGAAGGTATTTCTTATTTTTCATTATGTGTTTGAAATACTGCAATTTTCTTTTCTTTACAGTATTGAGGATTTCTAACTTCTTATTCATGCACTGTAATACAGCCACATTAGTGACTCTGGCTGTCCAAGGTATCTTCAGAATTCATCTCTACATCCATATTTCAAATGCTTCCAGCTTCCTGCATAATGTGTCTATAAAGGTCCAGGTTTCAACACCATAGAGAAGTATGCTGAATACATAGGATTTAAGTGTTTGAGTACGAAGTCTGATAAATAAGTCCCAGTTTGTCAATACAGTACTTTCCTCATTTTCTGGAAGGAATTTCTAGCTTGTTCAATTCTACAATGGATTTCACATGAAGGGTCTCAGTTATCTTTGACAAAGCATCCCAAGTATTTGAAATGATACTATCCATATACTTGAGATGATACTCTCTCGATTATATCACTGCCAATCTTGAGAAGGTTTTGTGAACCATTTTGTTTTTAACTGATAGCCATCCATTTTGTATTCTTCACGTTAAGTCACAATCCCATGCCACTGCTTTCTGCAGCAACGGAATCCAATAATCCTTTCAAATCTGCCAGACTTGTTGCAAGCAGTACAATGTCATCAGCATATCTTATGTTACTAACAAGAACTCCATTCACCTTCACAACTTGGTTATTTCCTCCAAG
Organism: Phrynocephalus forsythii; assembly: GCA_029282475.1. Taxonomy (NCBI): domain Eukaryota; kingdom Metazoa; phylum Chordata; class Lepidosauria; order Squamata; family Agamidae; genus Phrynocephalus; species Phrynocephalus forsythii. Next base: position 27,414,924 of record JAPFRF010000003.1, read on the forward strand.
AGCATCCTGGAAAATTCTTTCTGAATAGATATCAAAAAGTAGAGGTGAGAGAATACAACCTTGATGAACACCTTTAATAATTGACACCTCGTGATATCTGACCATCAAATTCCCAATCAATCTGATATCACGATTGTCCAAGTCCAGTTCCTTAAGAACTGTTTAACTGAGTCAAAGGCTTTTTCATAATCAATGAAGCAAATAAAAATATCAACATTGACATCTTTGACACAAGATGGTATGTGTTGTTTTTTAGTCAGGCTCACAGAAATCCTTTCTTGAGATTAGGTTTTGTGAATGTCTGTAAAATGCACCACACTACAAAGTGTGATAACTGTTTTTTATTCTATTTATTTCTCTTTATTTCTTGGATTTCTTTGCTGCTGCATGAGTGCTGCAGGAAGGCATGGGCTAGGAAAAATGATAGCAGAGCATAGGTTGTTTGCATCTTGGTGATCAGTCAACTGTCCTGCTCTATTGCTGCCTGTGTTTAGCTGCACAAAAGCAATAAACATTAATTTTGTAAAGAGGCATTTTGTTCAAATTATAACTTCATGATAAAGGCAGAGAAAATATCCTTGTGTGGCATATCACTAGAACTCTAATTTTTTCTTAGAGTTCATCTTGATAGTTTATTTATTTATTATTCATTTATTATTAGGTTTCTATACCGCCCATCTTCCCAAAGGGAACTCTGGGCGGTTTACATAGACTGAAGAGGTTCAGCCAGCCAACAACACAAAACTAAGACAGCAATACACATACAATATTAAAATGCGAAAGTTAAAACAAAATCTAACCCTGGCAACTGCATATGGCTAATTGTTCTGATGGATGGCGGAAAAGAAAAAAAAAACAAAACAAAAAAACTACACTAGGTCACCAAAGGCTTCCCGGAAGAGCCAGGTCTTCAGCACACTCCGGAAGGCCTGCAGGTACTCTGCAAGGCACACTTTGCAGGGGAGGTGGTTCCAAAGAGAGGGAGCCACACAGAAAAGGCCCGGTTCCGAGTTGAGGTTTTCCGGGCCTCTCTGGGCGTAGGCACCCGAAGCGAGTGCACCCGTGACATCCTCGTAGGACAGGCCGAAGTTGACTGCTGGGTGATTCGCTCCGCCAGGTGGTCAGGTCCCAAGCCATGGAGGGTTTTATAAACTAAAACCATGACCTTGAATCTAATCCGGGATGCAACAGGTAGCCAATGCACGCGAGTCAGAACCGGGGTGATGTGGTTGAAACGACGTACACCCGCCACCAGCCTGGCTGCCACATTTTGCACCCGCTGTAGACACCGGAGAAGATTCAAGGGCAACCCCATGTAGAGCGCGTTGCAATAATCCAGCCTCAAGACCACCAGGGCTTGCATGACAGTTCTCAGGGAGTCTCCATCCAGGTATGGGCGAATCTGGGCGATTTGGCGGAGGTGGAAAAAAAGCAGTTCTGGACACAGCTGCCACCTGGGCCTCCATGGTGAGGGCCGGGTCCAGGACCACGCCCAGATTCCGAACCCTGTCCACCAGCAGGAGGGAAACACCCTCCATGCTGGGGAGAGGGCCTCCATAGCCGGAAGGGGAACACCCAAAAAATAGCACCTCGGTCTTCTTGGGGTTGAGCTTGAGCCTGTTAGCCTTGGTCCAAGCCATGACTGCATCCAGGCACTGGTTGAAGATCTGGACAGCTTCATCTGCAGAGGTGGAAAAGGAGAGATAGAGCTGCGTGTCATCAGCAGACTCCAAAACTCCTGATGACCCCCTGCCAGTGGCCTCACATAGATGTTGAGCAGCATGGGGGAGAGAGACGAGCCCTATGGAACCCCACAAGGGAGTGTCCATGGGGCCGACAACTCGCCCCCATGCTGCACATACTGGGGATGGCTTAGTTCCAAGACTGCACATCCCAACCCCAGTCACAGCAATAGAAAACATACTCACCTCCCTAGTCAATAGTCTGGGAAGACTAAACCCAAACAATATTTCGTCATAAGAAAATGTATGCTTCTTTCTTACTTGGTGCTTTGTCTAATTGTGCCAATTTTCCTCTTCCCAGATTGTTTAGACCTCAGTGCATTCTGAAGTGAATGTTGGAGTGAGCAGGAGTAAATTTCATCCAGAAAGCATTCAGAAATCAACATAACATTGGCAAGCAAACAATTCTTTGAAAACCCTCATTGGATTCAAAGTGCATGCAGTTTGCACCACACTTTGGGGCCTTTTCCTGACAAAGGAAAGTCACATTATGACTACAATTAGCCTTTATTGCAGCAAAGACTGGCTCTTTCATGTGGATGATTTTTACAGTCAGAAAAGGAAGAGATGTAAACTATTTCATTATTTGGTTAACTTTTATAGGCAAAGGTTTTCAAAATGGTGTTCTTACAGATTTGTTTTGGCAAAATTCCCATCAACCCATCTGCAAGTATGTTTGCTTTCATTTGGATTTCCTAAAATTTTCCCTAAAGTTTCTGATAAGATTGTTGACTATAGAAACCCAGCATCTGTTAGTCAAGAGCCCAAATAGTGACATTCCTATCACAGGAGTCTTCACAGACTCCATAATTGCACTCTTAATTCTTATAAACAACAGAGCCTCCACTGTCTTACTAAACATCCTCTTTCATCGAAATTCAGTGTCCGTTCTGACTAGAGTAGACTCACAGAAATAAATGGATATGGTTTAGATAGGATGAATTTTGGACTTCACTCTTCTGATTAATTTTCCTCATTTTCTTCCAGGAATAAAGTCTGGTTTAGGGAACTGATTTTATTCATTGAGCTGATGGATTTATTTGCTTGGTACATATTGGACTAATTGCCTTTTCTGAAATAAAGGATGGCCACTCTGCACTTGTAGTTTTCAAAGAAGCAGTTGCATATGTCATCTAGAGGGGATTGCAGGAGAGGGCAATATGGCAGCTGTCATTGGGGAACTGGCTGTCTCCTTTCCAGGAGGTAGCGCAGTGGCCGAGATAATCACACGACAGCTGTCCATACCACCAGTTAGGTGGACAAGAGGCAGACTTTTACTTAAAGTAAGAAAAATTCCCCTATAGTTATGATAACTGTTCTCCATCATGTTGATTCATCCTCCATGCTAGTGCCAACACTAGTGTGGCCTGTTTCACTTTCAGTTCTTGTGGTCTATATGCCATTGCATACCCACTCTGAACTGCTGCCTTACCAACATGGACAATCATGTGCTTATTTGGATTCTTGTGTGTTCATTAAATGTCCCCGAGAATGGTTAAGAGTGAGTCATGAAGACCCTCAGGCCCAAACATACAGTGTGAAACTTTCAAGACCCCTTACACTGTATTTCTGCATTGTCAAAACACATGCAGATTTTAACACAGGACACGGTAAAAGAAAAGTTGCATGACAGGGTGCAAACTAATGGGTGGCAGGTCAATCAATCTACTTTTGGTTTTAGGTCCTGATTTATTCCAATAAATTATGATGCCATGCAGCTACCACATATTCCTGACATTAAAATTATATGGTTATATTATTTGCTTTATATTTTAGTTTTCAACAATCTTCAGAGTTTTAGAAATCTTCTGCCTTTCCTTTTGAAAATAGTCCTTTCAAGGTTATTTGGTTGAAAGCTAGCCAATATTATCAATCACAGAGAAACCTACTGGCATACAGAAATAAGAAAACACATCAGGTGGTTTCCCATTTCCAGTGATTGGTTATTATTTAAATACTACATCCAACATATGTGGACAATCATTTCACATGTGGCATTTTTTGTCCCTTGGGTTCTTTCACTTAATTTAATCCTACCCTTTTGCCTGGCACTGAATGTGAAACATGTGAGAATAAACACTTGGATAGTTCAAATAAGCCTTCCTCCCCCCTTAACTTTTTTTTTTTTTACAAATGGCTTTTATACATAATTAGTCTCCATTCTGTCTAGTGTCATGTCTGTCTTTGATTTTTTCCAGTTTGCTTATTATGGGTAATCCTTCTTTCTCACCCATGTTCATTCTTCTGTTTTTTATTTTCCTAATCATGATTTTTCCCTACTGACATCTGACTCCTGAAAGAAAGAAAGAAAGAAAGAAAGAAAGAAAGAAAGAAAGAAAGAAAGAAAGAAAGAAAGAAAGAAAGAAAGAAAACACCAAAACACCTTGTCCCGCTAGGAGGCGAAAGAGGGAGTAATTAACCCAATTCATGCATTCTGCTGAAGCAGATGGATCCTCGTGAAACTCCCGCTTCAATTGCCAGGAGGAGAGGGAATCATCTTTGAAGCAGAGCTTGGCATATTTGATCAAACCTTCTTGTGACTTTCGGAGCATCTGTAGCATCTTTGAATCCCATGTTTTAAAATGAAGAACTGTCTGTTTATCAGTCAACACCAATCAGCAGCAACTATCTTTCTTTTACAGGTTGTATACCCTTTGATCTTTTTCTTAGCAAGGAAGAAACTCATGCCAATGATTATGTTTCTGCATACCCTCAAAATTTTTTTAACTGGCATGATTTACCATGTCATTCTGCTTGGGGCTCTGAACATTTGGCCACACAGGTTTCCTCTTGGTCCATGTCCCACTTGTCCCAGAGTGGTCAACAGTAATAGCAGCAGCAACAATCCTTTGAGTGTTCTCCTGAAATGATACATACACCAGAAGGATAAGGCTGTGTTGATCCACTGGAGTAAAGAAAATCCCAGATGTACAAGTGCAAATACATTTATTAAATGTATTTGTACTTGTATGGCAATGTATGGCAATGTTATGATATAGTTTTATTCTGTGTATTGTTCTGTTTAAACTGTTTTCGGGTCATATGACCATAATAAACTTATGTATGTAAAATCAGCAGTAAAGGCTCGAAATATAGAAGGTTTAAAACTCTATAGGACTCATCTGGCTAGATGGTTGGGAGAGCAGAGAGACACACAGGTCCAAATACTTCACTGATGTTTCAGGCCATGAACTGCAAAGCCCCAGGTTGAAAAGTGTAGCATGAGGCTGCGGCCGCCATCCAAGAACCACAGAGTTTCTGGCAAAGCCCGTTAAGAGGAAACAAGAGAAGACCACTCAGTCACATGACCATGGATGAAATGGTATGTTGGCCAAGGCTCAGCTCGACATCTTGGTTCTTAAGTATCCTCCACACTTCAAGGAACTGAGGTGTTGGCAATGTTTAATCATTTATTGCATTTTCATGCTAAACTTATTCCAAGTAAATCAGAGCTGCAACATTTGTGCAAAACATGCCATAATTATTTAAAAATTGGACAATTGGTTCCATATGCTGCCTTTTCTGCACATGCATTTACATGCACGCATGCTTGCACAGAGACACACAAGCTCTCGAACTACAACCCAGAAGTCTAAGTTAATCTACTTTTCCATGAGGACTCCCAATTTTGGTTTGTTTGTTTTTTTGTTTTGTTTTTTAAGAAGCTTGAACAGTTAGTACCAAGGCAAATGCTTTTGCTCTTTGGCTTATAGACCTTTGTGTGTGTGTGTGTGTGTGTGTGTAAAAATGGTTGATATATATACATATATAAAACAGGTAATAGGCCTTGTATATATACAGGTATAACAAATTTCAGGAGGCCCATGTGAAGCATATGAAAAGGGTAATCACTAGTATTAGAGGGTTTTTGATCAGAATAAGAGGGGCTGAGAGAGGGGGATCGCATAAACAATTTTGGGAGTTGCATCCAATCCTGCCCTGATCTTCAGAGTCCTTTTTTTAGAAAATGAAAACATATGTCACTGATTTATACAGTATACAGTAATCCCCTGCTTATCGCGGGGGCTAGGGATCCAGTCCAACCAGCGATAAAGGAAAATCTGTGTTATGCGGATGCTGGGTTGGGTCGGGACTGAGGGGCCTGTCTAGGGCTTCCTACACTTACCATAGGCCTGGCACTGTCCCAAAATGGCCTCTGACGGGCTTCCTGGGCCTGTCGGAGGCCCCAGAAGTGGTTTCAGGCAATCCAGAAGGCACTTCTGGTTTTCAGAAATGACTTCCAGTTTGCCAGAAACCATTTCTGGGGCCTCCGACAGACGCGGGAAGCCTGTCCTAGGCCCCAGAAGTGGTTTCAGGCAATCCGGAAGGCACTTCCATTTTTTCGAAAACCACTTCCAGTTTGCCGGATACCACTTCAGGAGCCTCCGACAGGCCTGGGAAGCTCATCAGAGACCCACTTGGGGCAGTGCCAGTCCTGCGGTAAGTACAAGAGACCTCAAACAGGCCCACACAGCTTGCCTCAGGGGGCCTTGTCTTCATATGCTGCCGTCCTGCAATATACCAGGCTCGCAGTATATAAACCGCAAAATGGCGGGGGTCCTCAGTATTTGAGAATAAACTTTCACTGCATTTCCTTTATTTAATGAGTTGAAACACTGTGATTCTGAAAGCAAATGTGTCTCTAACCTCTCTAAAAACATTAACATCCCCAAGATTCTTGCTTCAGTAACCAGAATAACTTGATGAATTTTGGTAAATTCTCACTGAATGTTTGTTCTCCTCACAAACATGGTATACCACTAAAGGAGTTCAAGAGATGGCAAAGACCCACTTCGTTGTTCCAACCTTCACATATGTTACATATAGATATTAGACATGGGCACGACTCAGCGAAATTGTCGTTTCCATTTTCGGTTATCGTTTCCGTTATGTAACGGAAACGGTAACGATAATTAAGCCATCAGAACTCGAACTCGAACTGAAAAAAGAAAAATTTGTTCGGGTTTTTTGTTTCCGTTTGTGGCATTGCGGCGATCGCGCAATGCGAAGCACAAAAAAAGTTTTTAAAAGTTTTTTTAAAAACCCTGACTCCCGGCCAAAAAAGCAGGCAAAAATATGCCTGCCTGAGGCTTTGCCACCTACCAGAGGGGTGGTTTCTTGGGGGTCCCTGGCCTTTTCCCCCTCTTCTCCTGTCCTGGGCTGCTTGCACCAGGCTGGGGGGGTCATCCTCGTCATCTCGCCATGCCATGCGGTGGGGGCGACCGCAATTTTTCTTTTGAAATCGTGGTCAAAAAACACACCAAATCACCACAGAAACATGTGAAATGTATTTATTTTAAATGCCTGAATTTTAATAGTAGCAGCAGTGGGTTTTTTAATAGCAATAAAACGTCGTATTGATTATATTTTATTTTATTTTATTTTTTATTTTTTTAGACCTGCCCATTTGGGCTGGGCATGGGATGGAACCATGCAAATTTTTTGAACCATTCCACCAATGGCATCGCCAGGTTTTTGACTGACACTTCTGGATGTCTCTGAGGGCATAAAAAGCCGAGGCACCTTCCAGAAATCACAGTCGGGTGTATGGATGTGGTTGAGGGAGGAGGGCTGGCTGCTGGTGCTGGTGTGATTCGATCAAGATTGAGGAGGGAGGCTGGAGGCTTTAGGATTTAAGTTAGGCAGGCAGGGAGGGAATTGAATTTAGAAAATAATTTCTTTGATTCCCTGCAGCTTTGTCTGCTGAAGGGAATAGCAGTTTATTCTTTATTATTTTTCTGATATTGGATAAAGGGGGAGGTTCAACTGGGAGTGGGAGGTGTGGATTTATTTTAAAAATATATTATATACTACCATTTATTTTCTATTTTCCCAACTTCAATTTGCTTGCACACACACACATTTGGGATGCAAGCCAAGAACAGAACCTCTATCCTAAGTGATATCCTAACTGCCCACTCGCCCGTCCGCCCGCGCTGCTACCCGCCTGTGGCCCGCGCCGCCGCCCGCCCACTCGCCCACCCACGGCCGCCGGCTGCCCGCTCACCCACCCCCCGCCCCGCCCCCCGACCTAGAGCACAAAAGCACCTAGCACCGGCCCTGATTGCGGGATGCCCCTATGCTCTGGGAAGTCAAATTGTGCTAAATCATGGTGGAAATGACAAACGACAAACGACAAACGGAAACGACAAATTTTTGAAAAATTTCGCGACAAACGGAAACGACCCGAAACAGACCCATTCCGATAAACGAAAACTCGAAACGTCATTTTTTCTGGTCGTGCCCATGTCTAATAGATATGATAAGAGAGGTATAGGAAGGAGGGGGGAATCAAATGCAAGTAACTCACATTACTCCACATACTACTGCACCCAGGAGCCGATGACTCTCTCTTAAGGTTAATCAAGCAGAACTCCGAATTTCTTTTAGTAAAACCATGCCCATCCCCTGTTGCCCTTCCCTTAAGCATTGAATAAATACATGGCTTAAAGTTGTGATGTAAATAGCTAAGAGGGTTGCTGTGGTCTTTGCAGAAGAGTTATCTCTCTTGTAGCCATTCAAACATATCTTTTCACAAGGGATGTATCTTCTACGAGGACAGATGGTGACAGTTTCCAGAAACATCTGTTGGCCATCGTTCTTCTGCACAGCAACCCAGATGCTGTTGACAACTTGCATGTAAATTTGTTCCGTCTTCTTCCTGAAGAGACTTGGGATGGTTGTGGCCGCAGCATTTGTCAGACATAGCTGATATTACAATGCCACAATAATAGGTACAATTTACAAGCAGGCCAATTAACATACTGTACAGCGGTGTTATTACTTAGGTAAAGCAATTGATACAATTTGGTTTTCTATTTATATTACTACAAAAATGTTTTCCACCCTCTTTAAAAGGAAAGGATTCAAATTGATCTCTGTGATTATTATTATTATTATTATTATTATTATTATTATTATTATTATTATTATTATTATTATTATTATTATTATTATTATTATTATTATTATTATTATTATTATTATTATTATTATTATTATTATACTTAGCCTTCTCTCACTGTATAGACACTAGCCTATTTTTCCAGACCTTGTCTTTTAAAATTAGTTTTATCTCAAGGATGTGGTATATGAGAGAGAGAGAGAGAGAGAGAGAGAGAAAGAGAGAGAGAGATTATGCATGTAATACTGTATAAATGTCAGACTTCTTAGTTTGCAAATGCCTTCTATAAAACATTCACACTACAAGAGGTTGATTTATAACCTATATCAGTCTAGAATTTTTTCTTTTCAAATTTGAACTCTAAATGAGACAGGAACATTTGGATAGCATTGAAAAACACAGATTCAAAATGGATCCCTTTCTTTAATTAACCTTGCTCCTCAGGTAGAAAATAAAACCACTGGCATTTAACAGATGATTATGGCATCATACGTCAACCTTAGATAATATCAAGCTATCAAGAACAAGCATTTTAATGCAGAACTATAGAACATAAGGGCAAAGGGGGTGCAGCCCTTGAAAACCAAATTATCTTTACAGCATTAACATTTACGTCTCTAAAGTAGTTTGGCATCAAAGGCTGCAGTCATCATACGACCTTTCAGTACTCATCCTCAAATCAGTACAGCTACTCTGAGGTGAGGGGGCTGTCGGATCACTGCCATAGTTCTATTTCAAGTACAAACTATCCACATCATTGAGATTAATGAGTCCTTGGCAGTGGCATTCATTGGATTGTTTTGGTTATGTCCCATCAAGGCACTTGCCATTTAGGGCAACCCTATGAATGAGTGACTTCCTAAAGTTCTGACATTAACAGCCCTTCTCTGTCTTATAAACCCAAGGCTGTGACTTCCTTTAAGGAGTCAGTCCATCTCCCTATTTGGTGCTCTTTCTTCCTGATCCCTTCAACTTTTACCAGCATTATTGACTGTTCCAGTGAATGTTGTATTATCATGGTGTGCCCAAAAGATGACAGCCTCAATTTCCTCATTCTAGAGGAAGTTCACACTTGGTCTGTTCTAGTACCCACTTCTTTGTTCTTCTGGGAAGTCAGTGAAATCTGTAAAAAGGGATTTAATGATTAATTATCTACAAACACTAAGCCTATATGGGTCCTTTTTCTTATGAACATGTGTTTGGAGGGACCCCCAGAACTGTTGTGCATCCATCATGGAAACCTACAGCCAATACTGTACTACAGAACATGTGCCATATTACATTCATCTGAATAGTTGGTTATTGGTTTCGTAATTATTCTGTGTGAACACAGAACATGTCTGACACTTAATTTACCCAACTCTTAAAGGTAAAAATGCTTCACTATAAGTAAGCAGGGATTTTGTAAAGTGTCCTCTTGCCATAAATTTAATGTGGTACAGTCTTAGCTGTTGGAAGGACTATTCAGATGAGTTCTTGCTGTCTCTACGCTTTGAACAAAGGAGTGCTGATACTGAGACATTAATATAATAATCAGGTGCCATCAAGTCAATTCTGACTTACAGCAACACTTTCCAGGGCTTTCCAGGGAAATTGTTGGTTTCCCAGTCCCTTCTGCTGGGGATACCCTGGGACTGTACAGCTTGCCCAAGTCCACACAAGGCCTCCTACTCTACTTACAGGAGGCACAATGGGGACTTGAACTACCACCCAAACCCCCTGAGCTACCCAACACATATGATGTGCATGTTGTGTGTGTGTTTCATTACAGTTGTGACCAACTCTTTGTAAACCCATGTCCATGGAGTTTTCTTGGAAGGAATACTGGAGTTGTTTGTCAGTTCCTACTCCAGGTGCCTACAGAACCTGGTATTCCCTGGTGGTCTCCCATCCAAGTATTAACCAGGACCAACCCTTCTTAACTTCCAAAATCAGGCAAGATTGGATGTGCTTAGAGCATCTAGGCAGCTAACACATATGATGTCACATTGTAAATGTCATAATATGTAGAACTGACAAAATACATGTAATGTATATTTAACAGAGTGAACAGAGAATTTATAAAATGGAATCAGCAAAAAATGCAGTGTTGTGATGTTAGCCACAAGTGCATGGAATTAGAAATCACTAGCAGGTTAAGTGATTTAGCACAGGCGGAATAGTTAATGACATCATGGTGTGTCAGAATGTGATTGGTTAAAATCATGTCTGATGAGGTCTAAATGTGTATAAAAGAACTGGCTGTAATAATGTTAAATTGGGACTGTTTATGGTGAGAAACAGTACCCCACACTCTGTTGATTTGTATATATGTTATTGCTTGGTGTTATGCTGTTGTTATTTGCTGCATATTTGCTGTATATATTCAATATAAGAGTTTTATTCTAAATCATTTTTGTCTCTCCGTTTCTAACTTCTGATAATACTTATCACAATTACCTACACTTTATCTACATGCTACTGCTGCTAAGCTCATATTTTTCTCTGCTATACACATGTGTGTATTTTCTTTTCATAATCCCTTAATTATTGCTTGATAGTAAATGTTATCAAGGGATGAGAGAAACTTTAATTCACTTAAGTTTGACATTGCTTCCAGACCACTCTCAAGAGTTTCAACCTAATATTTATGGGAAATCAGAATTGCACAGACAGTTGTGGTGTTCTTAAACATAGTTTCCAAAACCTGGCCAAAATGTCAGTAAACTACTATGTACATTTATCTTTTATTTATGTTACACCTTGTTTTTGCTTTCCTGTTTGTTTGTCATATTGTTTCCACTATCATGGTCTGACTCAATCCCTGTCTAATCTTTTTTTCTGTCATAAATGGTATACTGTCTTTGGACAATTTAGACACAGAAAGATCAATTGAATCTAACACCTACAATGGCAAAACAGAAAATGGCAATACATTAAAAGGTTATAGAGGTAAGATCAGGTTATCTTCCTTCCGATACTAATTTCAGAAATAAAAGCTGTCCCAAAATATTTTAAATAATTTAAAGCAGTGTTAATAACTGCTATTTTTTTCCTGAAATCTAAACTTCAGTGATTCTATAGACATAGCTTCTCACCCACATTTTTAGGATATAATTCTGCATGTTTATGTTTGACTCTTTGATTTGTCCCCAAGACCTAGTACAAACAATCATTCATTCATTCATTCATTCATTCATTCATTCATTCATTCATTCATGTTAATGTGGCAACTCTTTCCAGGGTTTTGAAGGAAGTCAGAAATAGGCCATACCAAGCCAAATACACTGAGTAGTCCTTTGTTTTAAAACTCCTTCCAGAAATTTGAGTTTCACAGAACTATATTTTTCAATAACAACACCAAAAATAACAAGCCAAGTTTTTAAAATAATTTCTGCTACTCTTCCTGCTTTGTCTTGTTTTTATTTTGCCAGCTATACCTTTCCCTTGCCTGGGTAAACTCTCAGTTAAGCTTCCCAAAGCTTGATGAATAGAAATTGGCATGAAATGAACTTTTGATTTGTTTCATTATTCATTATTCATTTTGTTTCATAGCAAAACGAATAATGAACTGCCCCCTCTAAGAGAAACAAAACAAAACGAAAATTTCCATTTCGTTCTGGTTTGCTTTTCGTTCTCCTACCTGACTGGTGGTGGTCCGGTGGATGTCTCTCCTCCGGCTGCCATTGCTGCCAACAGCCCCCAGGGAGGGGGCTTCCATAAAAAGTTTTTTTTTTTAAGCCAACTGCCCCACGCTAAAGCTGGTAGGCGGGGCATGTGGTCGGCCAGTTAAAATAAAATAATAAAAAAACAAAAAAAAAAAAACAATCTGGCCCACGGGCCACCAAAACAGCCCACAAGTACCAAATCCGACCCACAGGCCACCAAACCAGCCTGTGGGCTGGCAGGATTAAAAAAAATACTGACCGGTGGGGTTAAAAAAAGAGAAGAAAAGAAAAGAAAAGAAAATGAACTGAACTAAAACAAACTATGAAATGAATTTTATTTTTATAAAAATTCATTTTGTAATTAACAAAATGAAACGGGGTGGGGGATGAAAATACGTTTAATGTTTAATTGAAGGCCATGGAACATAAACTCATTGATCTACAGAATTGCACACCTGGAAGGAACACTAGTCATTTAATCCAAGACCTCCTGACAACTTGGAAAGGTCTCCTTGGTGGACAGAAGCTTCCATTATCCCCCAAGCCAGCATTCATGCTAGGCATTTCCTGCTATGCAAGGTGTTCTCAACATTGCAACATTTACCAATGAATCTTTGGACTGATTCAGTGTAGAGATGGACACACACCTTGGTTTGGAAGTTGGTGGTGCACTTTGCTGGTTGAATCCCCCACTCACCAGCCAGCCTGCACTCCTCTCCTCCTCCTCCTCAGCTGTTTGTCTAGACGTGCAGAGTAGAATGGGCTTCCTTGTTCCACTTCCTTGTCTGATCACCCACCCAAGGAGGTGGGACAGGCAAATGTCAAGACGTGCAGAGTAGAATGGGCTTCCTTGTTCCACTTCCTTGTCTCATCACCCACCCAAGGAAGTGGGACAGGCAAATGTCTAGACGTGCAGAGTAGAATGGGCTTCCTTGTTCCACTTCCTTGTCTCATCACCCACCCAAGGAGGTGGGACAGGCAAACCAGTATTCCTGTTGGGGACTGTTCAAGTAACTGAAGAGGAGCAGAGGTGGGTCACAAACTGGGAAGGCAAAGGACGGGTATGATACCTGTATATCAAGGTTTGTGACCATTCTATCACTGGCTGATTACATGAAAAGACCTGTCTTGCACAAACTGTAAATCAAAGCACTGATGCCAGTTTTCCCTTTTCTCTTTGGTTCTGTAAGACCCTTAAAAAGAAAAAGAGAGAACTTGGAATTGGGCTGGAAGATGTTCTAAATTGGTGTGGTGTGACACTTTTAAAACCTAAGTATTTCCCCTCCACCCGACTAATAGGAACCCTATATCTAGACTAGAGGACCAGTAGGAAAGGGGGGAGGTTGAATACAGAAAAGTGCTTGGACAGACGGTTTTCTTTTTGTGCCTCAGAATGTTGGGATCCCTGAAGAAGCGCACAAGATGAATTGTTAATTTTGCGAGACTGTTAGCAAATTGTATTTGAAATATTAATCAGCTTTGCAAAATGATTAAGCCAGTCTAATAAAAATGCTGCTCCAGTGATTATACATTAGATAAATGCCTAATGATAATTTATGGATCCATATTCACAATTGTGTTCTTAAAACAAGGTTGTAAGTCTTCATTAGGCTTGAAAAAGAAATTGCCAAATGAATTTGGGCCTCCCTTTTTAAGGAGAGAAGCAGAATAGCATGGACAGCATGGCAGGTCAATTCCGTCTACATTAAATGCTGGTGAATACAAGAAACTCTGTGTGGCCGATTCATTGTATTTCTATATGCTGCCCTTTACAATCGAGACTTTTGGTGGCTATAATTGAGCCGTTCATTAGTCCTGTCCCTTGGATCCTGGATGTCAGTAGCAAGCCAGGAGAGGGGACATATTGTTACAAGCCGCCGCCACGAGTCATTCTGGTTCCAGTGAGAAGCTGTGAGCCCATCAGTGTTTTAGCTTATGACAAGGTTGAAAGCAGAGGTTGACAGTGTTGCCCTGGGACTGGACCTGTGAACTTAGAGCACAGCCGTATCTGTGTAAAACTACAGGACCATATGCTACGCATGGGAATGACAAGGCAATGATTCCTTTAGTGCTGAATTAAGACAGACAGGGGAGAGTGGAATTTCTGGCCCTGGAATCTTTTCAGAAATGAACTTCAAACCATTTAATGAGGAAATTAATGGCCTGGTAACATCTGGAAAGAAAATGCCAGGTTGCAGTCTGCATTTTGTGTGCTTGTGTGTTAGGCATGAATAATGTGATATTTAAAGTCATCAAGGTGACTCTTTATATCATTTCTCATTTTCCAAAACAAGGCTTGCTATACAAAATCCCTTATAAAATTCTTCACTGCCACTTGACAACAAGCCTGTGGAGTTGGCCATTAGGACAATAAAGGTTGATTTTTAAAACATTCTTTCTCATTTCTACAGTTCTGCATAGCATGCAAAGGGCTTCATAACATTACCTGTTTCAATTCCAGAACAACCCTCTGATGATACTCATTCCTACAGTCAAGGTTAATTTTTAAATAAGGCCTTCTTCCAGTAAGCAATGCTTCATATACTAAGTGCTGCATAAAACACCCTATTTCCACAACAAACCAGTGACATCGGCTATTAATATTGTCCCTCTCATCCACATAGTATGGAAGTTGAATCTGATGTAATCCAAGATCCAAGATGGCGGGCGGGAGCAGCTACTCTGCTTGTCTGCGCTACAGCGCTCCTATATTTTTTATATTTTTTCACTTAGCGCTGCCTTGGTTTTTATTTTATTTTTAATTCTGTCGTGTGGGCTCCCTGGCTACACAGGGGGGGTTTAAGGGGGGCTCTAGAGGGGCCCGTTTACGGTTGGAGCATTTGGAATCCTCCATCCACTTTCGGAAACGCTGGAGACGCCGGAGACGCTGCTTTTTCCCCGAGACCTCCCGGGTCTCCGTCGCGGGAGGCTTTTCATCCTGCACCCTGGTATTTTTGGTGACCGTTGGGGTGGCCCTCCCTCCTTCTCCCCCTCCCTTCCCTCCATGCCTTGGCCCTCGGGGGGAGGTGGCGGGGCCTCGGTACCCGGAACCCGGCTTCGGAACCCGGGCGGCTGGGCCGGCCACCGACCGCAGGCACCATGGTACCTGGTGGTCCGTGGGGACTGCGCCTTGGCGGTGGCTTGGTCTCTTGTTGCGGTGGCTTGGTCTCTTGCTGCTGCAGCTTGTTTGTGCTGCCGTGGTCCCTGGTCTCGGGCGGCATGCCGGCCGCCGGTGCCCTCATTCCCTTCGGGTCCTCTCCTTCGGACGGCGGGTCGGCCGTCGGTGCGGGCGGGGCCCTGGTTTTTCTGGGTGGTAGGTCGGCCGTCGGAGTGGCGTTGCTGCTGCTGGGGCTTGCCTCTCGGGCGGCGACTCGGCCGTCGGCGTTGCCTGGGGGGGTCGCGGCTTGCTATTTTCCTGCCGGGCTCTCTGCCCTTTGGTGGGGGCCTGCCCCCCTCTTCCACCCACCTACTGGTCGTGCCCCGCACCGGAGGGGCTGGGGTCCTCGGATCTCGGGTGGTGTGCCGACCACCGGCGTTTGTTTGTGATCTGCCTCCGGGGCGGCGGCTCGGCCTCCGGCCCGGGTGGGGTGATGTGGAGCTCGCCCTTGGGGTGGCAAGCCGGTTGTCGGTGTGACAAACCCCTTCGGGGATTTGTCCTTGGGCACCCGCTTGCCTGTTGGCGCCATCTTGCGGTGACAGGCGTGAACTCTCCACCTTACCGCCTTAGCCACCCCCCCCGCTCCCACTTGCTCTCATAGGACTCGGCTGGATTTAATATCTCTTTCCTCCTTTCCATCGGCCCGGGTCATCGAAGGGATGGACTGATTCCATCGCCATGCCACCGCAGCCACCGCTGGAATATGAATCGATCCGATGCCGCTACTTCTGGCTGTCTGGGAGGCCCCGACAGCCTCCGTAGGCTGCGGATTTACCTTCACTGATGGATACTGTTGGCGGCAATGACCCTCCCCCCCTTTATTTTCCATCAGTAGCCAATTGAGAGCCCTATATGTTATTTTCTTTATTTATCTGTTTTTTGCTTGTTTATTGGTAATTAATTAATTGATAGTTCTATTTTGTGTTTGTATTACTACCTTGTTTGTGTATCGTATATTGATTTGTATCATTATTTGTATTATTATTGTTTGTATTATTTGTATTTTTATTATTATTTTGTAGTGGGTCCTGACCACCTCAGATCCCATGGAACCTGCCGGGTGCCCTATTAGGATGGTGTCGGGCCGCGGGAGGTATGCTCCGGGCCGGCGGGCCGATCAGATAAGGAGAACCTGGGACAGACAATTATTGCCTGTCCCCCGTTCTGACCCGTCGACTCACCGCCAGATGGTAGAGATCCAATCCGTCTGTTCCCCCTCCGGCCTGTCCTGTCTGCTGATCAATGCCAGGTCGGTACACAATAAAACCTCACTCATCCACGATTTGATCGTGGATGAACGTAATGGGTGGGCGAGGGGGTGGGGCTTCCCTCGCCCTTCTTTGCCCCCTGGGCTACCGTGTGCAGCAGTTGGGCAGGTCGGAGGGGCGGGGGGGTGGCTCTAGTCTACAGGGAATCTTTTTATGTCTGCAGATCCGCGTCATTGGTGAGTCCAGGTTTGGAATGTCTCCACCTTATGGTGGGCCAGAGGGACAGGTTTGGGGTAGTGCTTGTGTACCGTGCTCCCCGCGACCCTGCACTCTCCCTTCCAGAGCTCTCTGAGTTCATCTCGGCGGCATTGTTGAAGTCTCCACGCCTGTTGGTGGTGGGGGACTTCAACGTGCACGCTGAGGGCGAACTGTCTGGAGTAGCTCTGGAATTCATGGAGACCATGGCCTCCATGAACCTGTCCCAATTAGTCATCGGCCCTACCCATAAGGGTGGACACACCCTGGACCTGGTTTTTGCCTCCACATCGCGGGGTTTTGATCTGGGGGTTGGGAGTTTATTGGCCCAGCCCGTGTCATGGTCAGATCACTATCTGCTGACTTTCTCTGTTGCTGCAGCCACCCAGCCCCGCGGGGAGCCGGGCCCTTCCATCTGGGCCCGCCCCCGGGGACTCCTGGACCCTGCGCGGTTCTCGGAGGCCCTTGTTCCAGACGGCTTGGATGACGATCCGGCCGACTCCCTGGTCCAACGGTGGTTCGAGGAGGTGACTGGGGTAGTTGACCGGATCGCCCCCAAGCGCCTGATTCGATGCCGAGCCCGTCCGGCCCCTTGGTTTACCGTGGAGCTGCGGGCGATGAAGCAGGAGCGGAGAAGGCTAGAGAGCAGATGGCGGAACGCTCGGACGGCTCAGAATTGGGCTGCGGTTAAGGCGTCGACCGGTAGCTATTCCCACGCGATAAGGGCGGCTAGGAGATCATTCGTCGCCCTGAGAATTGGTGAGGCCTCGGATCGCCAGGCGGAATTGTTCCGGGTGGTCCGAGACCTCACCAATCCCCGTCCGCCAGGGTCTCCTCCTAGTGATTTCACTAGTGAGTCTTTCGCAGCCTTTTTAAAATCTAAGATAGAGGCCATCCGTTCCGAGCTGGACGCCGGTTGCATTGGCCTGGCCCCTGAGGTGGCTGGTGTCGGGCCGCCTCGGTCGCCTCGGTTTGTTGAGTTCGGGGCCGTTACATCTGGGGATGCCTCCAGGGCCCTGGGACATTGCAGGCCCGCGGCCTCTCCGTTCGACCCTTGCCCTTCCTGGCTGATTAAGACCGCAGGGGGGAGCATGCCGAAATGGGCTTCACTTATCGCCTCAGCCTCCTTCAGAGATGGGATTTTTCCCAGTCTTCTGAAGGAGACGGTGGTGAAGCCCATTATTAAAAAACCTGGCTTGGCTGTGGACGATCTGTCCAACTATCGCCCCATAGCCAATGTTCCCTTTTTGGGCAAGGTGATTGAGTGAGTCGCCGCCCTGCGTCTCCAGTCGTTCCTGGAGGAGAACCATGTCCTGGATCCCTTCCAGTCCGGGTTCAGGCCGCGTCACGGGACCGAGACGGCCCTGGTCGCGCTGCATGATGATCTGTTGAGGAGGGCCGACAGGGGTTGCTCTACCCTGCTGGTCCTGCTCGACCTGTCAGCGGCTTTTGATACCGTCGACCACGGTATCCTGCTGGAGCGGCTCTCGGAGGTGGGGATTGGGGGCCAGACCCTGTGCTGGCTCTGGTCCTTCCTTGAGGGCCGACCCAGCGAGTGAGCTTGGGGGGTGAGCTGTCGGCTCCCTGGACACTCTCTTGTGGGGTGCCTCAGGAGTCGTCACTCTCCCCAATGCTCTTTAACATCTACATGAAGCCGCTGGCTGAGATCATCCGGAGTTATGGAGTTTGCGGTCATCAGTACGCTGATGACACGCAGCTCTATCTCTCCTTTTCCACCGGTGCAGTGGAGGCCGTTCGGACCTTTGACCGTTGCCTGGCTGCGGTTCTGGACTGGACCAGGACGCACGGATTCAAGCTCAACCTCGGCAAGACCGAGGTTATGTTCTTCGGGGGTACCTCGGAGGGGTATTGTGGCCCTCTTCCCAGTCTGGGCGGGTCCGCCCTCCAGCTGGCGCAAAGAGTGAGGAATCTGGGCGTCGTCCTGGACCCGGATCTGACCCTGGAATCTCAGGTGTCAGCCGTGGTCAGGTCGGCCTTTTACCATCTAAGGCTTATCGCCCAGATTCGCCCATACCTCGATGAGGGCTCCTTGAGGACTGTGGTACAGGCACTGGTCATGTCGAGACTAGACTACTGCAACGCTCTTTACATGGGGCTCCCCTTGAGCCTTGTCCGGCGATTGCAGCGGGTCCAGAATGTGGCGGCCAGGCTGGTGGTTGGCGCGCGCCGTTTTGACCGCGCCACCCCCATCCTGGCTCGCTTGCACTGGCTTCCCGTTGCCTCCCGGATAAGGTTCAAGGTGTTGGTTTTGGTTTACAAAACCCTCCATGGCTTGGCCCCTGCCTATCTGGCGGAGCGTCTTTCCCAACAATCAGATCTAGCCCG